>JALAZF010000293.1:1354166-1967500 GCA_022829125.1 Lathyrus tuberosus
TAGCTTGTTGTGAACTTTGTAAAGGGGAGCATGACACCGGATTTTGTCCTCCTCCGGGTTTTAAAGATGTGAACTATATGGAAAATCAAAGGGATTATCAAGGTAGACAACAACAACCTTACCAACAACAACACAATTCTCAACAAAATTATCAAGGAAATCAAGGATTTCAACCGTGAGCAAATTATCATAATAATCAAGGTTATGGTACCGGTCCTTCAAACCGACAAAATCCGTATCAACTTCCACCACCTCCGGTTGCTAGCTCAAAGTTGGAAGACACTTTAAACCAATTCATGCAAATATAAATGGCCAACCAAAAGAGTAGTGACGCGGCGATTAAGAATCTTGAAAACCAAGTGGGGCAACTTGCCAAGCAAATTGCCGAACAACAATCGGGTCCTTCCTTTTCCGCGAATACTCAAGTGAATCCTAAGGAGCAATGCAAGGCTATTGTTACTAGAAGTAGGAAGGAGTTGGAGAAAGAAAAGGAGAAAAATGTGGAGGAAGAAAAACTTGATGGTCTT
The DNA here is from genome assembly GCA_022829125.1 of Lathyrus tuberosus. Lineage (NCBI taxonomy): Eukaryota > Viridiplantae > Streptophyta > Magnoliopsida > Fabales > Fabaceae > Lathyrus > Lathyrus tuberosus. The sequence continues at coordinate 1,354,694 of JALAZF010000293.1, forward strand.
GTGGAGGATTGTAGTGATGAGGAAGTAGTTGAAAATAAAAGTGAAAATGAGGAAGTAGTTGAAAATAAAAGTGAAAATGAAGGTGTAGTTGAAAATAAAAGTAAGGACATGGTTGAAGCTGAAAAAAATAGTGGTGAGGAGTTGAAGAAAAAGGAGAGACTTAGGAGAGTGAAGAAGGGAAAGGAACTAGTGAGCGCTATTCCGATCCAAAACTTACCATATCCTCATGCTCCTTCAAAGAAGGAAAATGAGAGGCACTATGCGCGTTTCATGTATATCTTCAAGCAATTACAAGTTAACATTTCGTTTGCCGAAGCTTTGGAACAAATGCCAAAGTATGCAAAGTTCATGAAAGACATTCTCACGAAGAAGCAGAGGTATTTGGAACCGGAAACTATTGTTCTTGACGCGAGTTGTAGTGCCATCATCCAAAGAACTCTTCCTAAAAGAGAAGTTGACCCGGGGCGTGTGACTTTGCCGGTTACCATTGGTGACGTCTATGTTGGAAAGGGCTTAATTGATTTGGGCTCAAGCATTAATCTTATCCCATTGTCCATTGTAAAGAAGCTTGGGAACATTGAGATGAAAGCCATTCGTATGACTTTACAATTGGCCGACAAGTCCACAACTCATCCTCATGGGTTAGCTCAAGATGTCTTGGTAAAAGTTGACAAATTTTTCTTCCCGGTTGATTTTGTTGTTATCGATATGGAGGAAGATGAAGATGCACCTTTAATTCTTGGCCGACCTTTCATGAAAACTGCCCGAATGATGATTGATGTGGATGACGGTTTAATGAAGGCGAGGGTTCAAAATGAAGAGGTTTGTTTTGATCTTTTCGAAGCTATGAAGCATTCAAAGGATAAACATGATAGCTTTCGGATCGATGCAATTGAAGATGCAACGTTGGAGGTTTCTAAGCATGTACATGAAATCTCTCCTTTAGAAATGGCTCTTAATGATTCTTTTGAAGTGTTTTCCGAAGAAGAAGAAAGAGCTCTTGAGGATTGTTTAAAAGAACTTGAATCCCTCAAAGAGTTGCAACCATGGGAGGTAGAACCGGAAGAGTTAAAGAAGGATGTGAAAGATGAGAAGTCACCACTTGAATTGAAGGTCTTGCCTTCCAATTTAAAATACGCGTTTCTTGATAACGGTGGTAACAAGTCGGTTATCATTAGTAACGTTTTGTCAAAAAATGAGGAAGGCCGTCTAATTCATGTTTTGAAGAAATACCAAATGTTATAGGTTGGGTCCTTTCCGATTTAAAAGGAATTAGCCCGGCTTATTGCATGCATCGTATCTTGATGGAAGAAGATTTCAAGGCGGTAGCCCAACCGCAATGCCGCTTGAACCCAACAATGAAAGAGGTGGTGAGAAAAGAAGTGGTTAAGCTATTGGAAGCCGGTATGATTTACCCGATTTCCGATAGCCCTTGGGTTAGTCCAGTCCATGCTGTGCCAAAAAAAGGAGGAATGACCGTGATTCATAATGAAAAAAATGAGTTGGTCCCGACAAAAACAGTGACGGGGTGGAGGATGTGCATTGATTATAGAAGGCTCAACACCGCGACAAGGAAAGATCATTTTCCATTACCATTTATGGACCAAATGTTAGAGAGGTTGTCCGGGCAGCAATTCTATTGTTTCTTGGATGGATATTCGGGGTATAACCAAATTACGGTTGACCCGGCGGATCATGAGAAGACGGCCTTTACTTGTCCCTTTGGCATTTTTGCGTATCGTAAGATGCCTTTTGGTTTATGTAATGCGCCGACAACTTTCCAACGGTGCGTTCAAGCTATCTTCTCCGACCTAATAGAAAAGACGATGGAAGTGTTCATGGACGACTTTTCGGTTTTTGGAGGCTCATTTGATTTATGCTTGACAAATTTGGAAACCGTTTTAGAGAGGTGTGTGAAGACAAATCTAGTGCTAAATTGGGGGAAGTGTCACTTTATGGTGACGGAGGGAATTGTGCTCGGCCACAAAGTTTCGTCCAAAGGCCTTGAGGTTGATAGAGCGAAAGTTGAAGTGATAGAGAAGTTGCCTCCTCCGACCAACGTAAAAGGGATCCGAAGTTTCCTTGGGCATGCCGGATTTTATCAGCGTTTTATCAAAGACTTTGCAAAGGTGGCTAGACCATTGAGCAACTTGCTAAGCAAGGAACAAGTATTTCTTTTTAACGATGAATGTCTTCACGCTTTCTAAATTTTAAAAGAAAAGTTAGTTACCGCTCCAATAATAATCGCTCCTAATTGGACTTTGAATTTTGAACTTATGTGCGATGCGAGCGATTATGCTGTTGGAGCGGTACTTGGTCAGAGGAAGGAAAAAAGTTTCCATGCCATACACTATGCAAGTAAAGTTTTAAATGAGGCACAAGTTAATTATGCCACAACCGAAAAAGAATTACTTGCTATTGTGTATGCGCTTGAGAAATTTAGATCCTACCTCATCGGGTCAAAAGTTGTTGTTTACACCGACCATTCGATGATCAAGTATTTGCTAACCAAACTGGATTCGAAGCAAAGGCTCATCCGATGGATCCTTTTATTACAAGAGTTTGATTTAGAAATAAAAGATAAAAAGGGTTCGGAAAATTTGGTGGCAGATCACTTGTCTCGCCTTGTCAATGTTGAGGTCACCATAGCTGAAAAGGAAATCCAAGAGGAATTTCCTGATGAAAAACTTTTTAAAGTCCAAGTTAGGCCTTGGTTTGCAGATTTTGCTAACCATAAGGCTACTGGTTGGGTGCCCGAAGACCTAACTTGGAACCAAAAAAGGAAGTTCCTTTCGGATGCTAGTTACTACGTGTGGGACGACCCGTATTTGTTTAAGTTAGGAAGTGACAACCTTTTGAGAAGGTGTGTCACGAGTGATGAGGCTCAAAGCATTCTTTGGCATTGCCATAACTCGCCGTATGGAGGCCATTTTCATGGTTCGAGGACGGCCACTAAAGTCCTTCAATCGGGCTTTTATTGGCCTTCTCTTTTTAAAGACGCACATCTCCATGCCAAAAGTTGTGACATGTGCCAAAGAACAGGTGGAATTGGACAACGTGATGAAATTCCTCTCCAAAACATACAAGAGGTAGAAATTTTTGATTGTTGGGGTATCGATTTTGTTGGTCCATTTCCACCATCTTTTGGTAATGAATACATGTTGGTAGCCGTTGACTATGTTTCGAAGTGGGTTGAGGCGATTGCCTCACCTAAGGCGGATGGCAAAACGGTGATAAATTTTATAAAGAAATACATTTTTTTCCCGTTTTGGCACTCCCCGGGTGCTCATTAGCGATGGTGGGTCACACTTTTGTAATACACCTCTCGAAAATGTCTTAAAACACTATGGTGTATCACATAAGGTGGCGACCCCTTACCACCCGCAGTCGAATGGTCAGGCTGAGGTAATAAACCGTGAGGTTAAAAGAATCCTAGAAAAAACAGTGTCAAGTTTGAAAAAGGATTGGTCGCACAAATTGGACGAGGCTTTGTAGGCATATCGCACTGCTTACAAAGCTCCAATTGGTCTAACTCCGTTTCAATTGGTTTATGGTAAAACTTGCCATTTACCGGTTGAATTGGAGCACAAGGCTTTGTGGGCTTTAAAAATGTTAAATTTTGACAAGGACTTGGCCGGTACCAAAAGAAAAGTGCAACTTCTTGAGCTGGAAGAAATGTGTAATGCCGCATACCACTCAAGTTGGTTGTACAAAGAAAAAGTGAAAGAATACCACGACAAGAAGCTTTGGCAAAAGGACTTCAAGGCTGGACAATTGGTGTTATTGTTTAACTCTCGGTTAAGACTCTTTCCGGGAAAATTAAAGTCCAAGTGGTCCGGGCCTTTTCGTGTGAAGGAAGTGAAGGATTTTGGAGCGGTTGTTATCGAAGACTTGGAAAAGAAGGACTCTTGGACCGTAAACGGTCAGCGTCTAAAAATTTACCTTCTAGGGAATTTCGATTGCGCTTCTAGTTCTGTTCTCCTTGATGTTCTTAATTGAGCATCTTGGACCGTCGAGCTTATCCGACGTTAAACAAGCGCTTGTTGGGAGGCACCCCAACATTGTAAGTATTCCCTTAAATTTCTTGATTTTTAGTGTTTTTGAGTGTTGCTTTACCTTTTGGTGTTGTATGAATTTTTTTGCACTAATTAAGAAGGAGTTTTGGTGCACTTGCTAATCTGCTGCACCAAAGTAGAAAAAAAAATTTCTGGTGTGAAGCGCCCGACGCTTGAATCATGTCGCCCGGCGGTTGTGTGTTTAATGGCCCCTCTTGGGCCAGGCGTGAGAATATGGGGGGATATGAAGTGGTTTGTCTTTTGAATTTTGTTTCTGAGGGTTTTAATTTTAATTATTATGAATTTATTAGGGCTTTGACCATTGTGCCCCTTCTTGCTTTAAAACCCTTGGAAAGTGTTTTGTTGGTTTTATCTCTCATTTGGAAAACTCACGAATTGTCTCTCCCTCTGCTCTCACGAATTCTCAACTTCAGTTTCTTTTTCTCAGCACTCAAGGTATGCATGTTATTGTTTTGCTTTGAATCATGTTCTTTTCATCATTGTGTCATTAAAAACGTTTTGGGTTGTTTGATTTTGAAGATGACTTACTCAAACCCTCACTCAATTTCATTTTCTGATTGAGAAACAAATTGATTTTGAAGCAAATTGCATGTTCTCATTTCTGTTAATTTTTTGGTGTGGGTTTTGAGTAAGTGTTGAAGTGTTTTAATTTTTTTTTCTGGTATGGGTTTTGAGATTTTTGGTTCTTTGCTGCTATGGGGTTTGACATTTTTCTAGTATGGTTTTGTAACATTCTGCTGCTGCTGATGTGTGTAATTTTTTCTGGTTTTCGTGATGTCGCCCTGGCCTTGAGAGGCGCTGCATCGCCTGCTTATCGCCCGGCGGTTGAGGGGCGATGCGTCGCCTGCATGTCGCCCGGCGGTTTAGGGGCGTTTTGCCCTGTTCTGTCTTTGCATGCTGCTCCATTCTTGTTTTCTGACAGGGCTGATAGTCTTTTGTCTTTGGATGCTGTTATTGTGTTTTTGTTGCAGATGGCTTCTTTTGGACCTCAACGGCGAAGAACGAAGAAGAGAAGTGTAGAATCCACATCCAATGTTCCAGAGGAATTCGACAACTCCCGATTTATCTCCGCTTACCATGAATCAAGGATTAAGTCTCTAGAGGGCAGAACTGTCCTCTCTGAAAAGAGGTTTGCTATCAACCGTGAGGGGGATTATCGGCGAATTCAGGCCATATTTGAAAAGAAAAAGTGGGAAGTTTTGTTAAACCCTGCTGATCGTGTTTGCTATTAGTTGATAAGAGAATTTTATGCAAACGCGATTCAGCCCGAAGGCGAATTTTACAGGTTCAAAACCTTCGTAAGGGGCAGGGAAATTAGCTTTAGTCGAGATGCCATCAACAAAATCTTGGGAAAGCCGAGTTCCTTGGGTAGCTTGCAAACCGACGAGTACTCGAAACTGTTAACAAATTTGCATTATCACGAGGCTGTTGGTAGTGTGCTTTTAAAACCGGGGTGCAGGGTGGATAAAAATGCTAAAGGGGAGCCGATTAAGTATAGTCGGAAGTACATGCCTCCGGAGGCACAGGTCGTCCTCCTTTTACTGTGTTACAATGTCAAGCCGCGACATCACCGTTCTTCTGTCCCGCTTGATGTAGCACTCCTCATGTACTGTATTATGACGGATAAAGAGGTGGATGTTGCCCGGGTCATAGCGGGAGAAATGAAAAATTTTGTTGAGAATACCCGGAGGCCTGGAGTTCATGATGATGCTCCTATTATTTTTCCTTGTTTGGTTCAATCTTTGATCTACGAAACTGATATCCTCATTCTAGGTGTGATTAACGAAAAACTGAAGTTTTTGGTTGATGACAATTATTTGGATCGATTTTGTAAACCAAAGGAGGAAAGGAAGAAGAAGGCAGCAGCGGAGAAGGGCAGTAGTTCTGGTGTCCAGGCAGATACGAGTGACTCATCCGTTTTCGATATGAAAGCGGCATTCAACTACACTTGGGACATGGGTGAGTAACTCAACAGGTCTAACCAATTTAATTTTGATTGTATGCAGCAGTTATATCATTATCAGACGCACCCGGCGGAGTACCTTCCTTTTCCTACAAGGGAGGCGTACGACGCTTATGCAAATTGGCCGGGGGACAGGCGCCCATTCTTTTCGAAGGGGGCAAGCACCGGTGGTGTTGTTGCGGAGGATAATGATGATGATGATGATGATGATGATGATGACGATGGTGATGAGGGCATGGATGAGATGTAGGTTGATCTCAATGAGTTGATCAATTAGGCTTCAAAGTGAAGGAATTTAATTTTATTTTCAGTTTTAGTATGAACTTTTATTTTTAGTTTTAGTATAAATATTGTTTCAGTTTTTAGTATGTACTTTTGGATCGCTTTGGCGAGTACATTTTCGGTGTTGATTAGCACCATAATTATAATATTTTAAGTTGGTTAAATTTGGTTTAGTATAAATTCTGTTATATAGTGTTGAATTTTTTTTTTATGATGGTTGTCCTTGAAATGTTGGAAAATTTTGTGTGATAACACAAGGAAGAGAAAAGATTACCTTGTTGGCTTTCAACATGGATGGTGATGATATTATTCTTGATGGTGTGCACAACCAAAGTTTGGAATTTTGTGTGGTAGAATCATAGTGTGAATGTGAAGTTTTTACTTTTTGTAAAGTTTGTCAATGCAATGTTTGGTAAACTCTTGTTCGATGTGATTCAATTAGGACATAACCATATATGTGAGTGCCCTCCATTGTTCAAAAATTAATGAGGGATTTTAGTAATTGTTGCTTACTCAAACTTTTTATGTTTAATCTTACTTTTTGTTTTGAATTATGGAAACTTTGAAATGATCAAGGCAATTTTTGAGTATTATGAGTAGACCCACTTTTCCAAAAATTCACTTCAAGATTATCTCGTGAGTGTGTGAACATTTGATACCTCTCTTGAGACTAAAATGAAAAATTTTGTTTTCTTGAAGCATGAACCCTTACTTTAACCGTTTGGCTGAGCATTTTGAATTGAGACATAATATTGTTGAAGTTGGGGAGATTGGTTCATTTTGATAAGAGAAGAAGGAATTGTGGGCAATGCATTCTCAAAAGATTGAAATAGAAAAATTGATATAAAAAAAAAAGGGAAGAAAAAGATATAAATAAATAAATAAAATTGTGAAATTCAAAAGAAAGAGAAATAGAATGCATTGTGAGAAAAGTTGGGAAGTTTTAGCATAAAGGATTGTTTCGGAACAGAAAATGCTCGTCACAAAATATACCCCTTTCGTGTTCAATGGCCGTGTACATATGTCCCTTATTTCTTAACCCGACCAAGTTTCAACTTATAAAAGTCCTTTTGTGATCATTGTTTCCATTTTTGCTTGATTAATTGTGAGATGAGTGCATAAATTGTTTTGGATGTGGCACTGTTGCTTTGAGTTTGTTTTGTCCTTTGTATATATTGAGTTAGGCTCATTTGAATAAGTTAGGTGATTCGTTTCGAACTTGAGGATACTTTGTGTTGCATTGTATAATTTTATGATTAGGATGAAGTTGTATTCATGTTTTGATCCTATGTATATTTTGAAAATTTTTGCGCGTGCATCTTTCGAGTTTGAACCATGTATGGTTTCGGGTAATTTTGTATTTGTAAATCTTGTTTGTGTTTGATTAACACTTACTTTTGTTTGAGGACAAACAAATATGCAAGTTGGGGAGAGTTGTTAGGTGTGAAAATGTGTTTATTTTCATAGTTTATTTGTACACCTTTGTAGCTCTTTTAAATGCTTTAATCGAAAAACGACTTATTATTTAAGCAGGTCTTGCATTTTTGTGAATATATGGTGCTTTGATGTGTGTGCTACTTTTTGCAGGAATTCTGGTTATTTTATCGCTAATCATTTTGACCTGATTTTGAAGTGGTGAAATTTCAAAGTTTTGGTCCTGAGGCCTCTTGACCGCCCGGCGCTGCAGAGGCGGTTGGCAACCCAAAAATTCCATTTCTTCATTTCAAGTTCCAGAGAGTTGGCACTCATGCGTCTCTTGATTTCGCCCGGCGTTTGGTTTGTTTCGCCTGGAGCTTGGGAAGTTTTGCCCGGCACTCCACAGGCGATGCCTCATCCCATGTTTCCTCCAATTTTCCAGCATAGTTCCAGAGAGTTGGCTTTACTACGCCTCCTGCTTCGCCCGACCATTTTGCATCGCCCGGCGCTCTAAGCCTTTCGCCCGACGCTTTTTGCAAAATATCTTTGCCACTTTTTGCTTTGTGGCTGCCACGTGAGATGAAAAGTGGGCTTCGTCCAGCACAAAATTGCACCGCCCAACACTCCTTTCTGGGCTGAAATTCTATTTAAGCTAATGTTGGTATCATTTTGGAAGGACTACCTACTACTTTTCATCTTCTCACTTGTAACTTAGATATTTTGGAGAGAAAAACTCCATTAAAACCCATTTTCTTGCTTTCTTAGTTTTTATGCTTCAATCCTTGATTATTGAAGATTGATGCTCCAAAAACTTTGTCCATTACTTGTTGTGCAAGCTACCATGAAGATGTGTAGCTAATCTCTCTTTTGTGTCAAGGTTAGATGTAGGTGAACCTTTTCTTTGTATGTATATGGATTGATTCTAGTTTGTGAACTCTTAGATGATGAATGTATGGTGAAAAACCTTGTTTCTATGTTTATTCTTTGTGTTGGTTCATGATTGAGAAATATGCTCCAACTCTTTACCTAGATTTTTCATCCATCAATGTCCATTAGCTAGAGATAGTAATGTGTGTTGATGTTCACCAAATATTGAACTTTAATGTTGTTATTTTGATAGTTTGTGTGAGAAATCAACAAAGGATCAAAATGGTAAAACTCACAATATGTGTTAGAGATAAACATATTGGGAGGATATGTGATTGTATTTATCATTTAACCGAGTTCACTAGCTTATCGATTATATACGTACAAAGTGGTTTGTCGAACCCTAATCTTGACATGCTTTTATAAACCGTTAATACAACCTCTTTACCGCTTTTAATTAATTAATTTGAATGCAAACGCTACGAAACCAACCTAAAACCCCTTGTTACTTTAAGGTTTGAAACGTTACGACTGGAGAACGGCGGTAATATCACGAACAATCTCTGTGGAACGATATCCCAAAACCCGAACTCTATTTGTATTTCAACAGTCAACAAAATACTTCATGGATAAAAGTATCCAATTCAAAATGGCATCAACAATATAAAAAGAAATTCCAACATAAAACCAAAAGGAAACACGAGATTCACAACTAATCCCCACCCGATGTTACATGACACAGAGCAGGACACCACTTACAACACGACTAAAACGACAAAAGAAACGCTCCAAGACTCAATCCTCCAGCACCGCAAGTCTACTCTTGGTTATCTGCAAGTTACCCACATAAGAGGCAACATTTTCAAGTAGGCAGGGTGAGAAATCACAATTCATTATAGTAATATAAGGACATGGAAAAATAGACAGAATAGGCAGCAATAACCTCTTAACATCATCAACATAATCTTCACAACAAAATCACTATTACATCATTTATATGCAATGTCAACTATAATGGAATGCAAAGGATGCATGTGGTACCGATTCGACGTGGATGGACACTGGCCATCAACCCTCCAAAAGGAGCACAACATAATCAACATATCACTTCAATCCGCACGATGGGATTGAAGCTACCAATGGACCGAAGCCCCAACATAAAATGCTAGGAAATGCAATGATGCTAAAATCTCCGCAATTCGTCAAACATCAACGTGTGCATCATTCATTTCATATTCAACAAATATTTATCATACAATCATGTTTGGTCATCTTATATCAACAACAACTCGACAACAAAAGATCAGCACAAGAAAACATCAAGAAACCTCAAGAAAAACAACAAAGACAGCAAAACAGTTGTCTGACACGGCCACCCGTGTCCTGTGACACGGCCCGTGTCAGGAAACCTGCACTCAAAACACAAAACAGACAAAATACAACAAATACAGTGGTCTGACACGGCCGCCCGTGTCCTGTGACACGGCCCGTGTCCGAAGCTCTGTAGCAAAAATCCAAACTAAAAAGAAATGCAGCAGGAACAGTAGTCTGACACGGCCGCCCGTGTCATGTGACATGGCCAGTGTCAGGATACGAAATCCCAGAATTTTTCAAAATAATTTTCTGCTGCGTTTTGACTTCAAATATCCCAAAAATTCAGTTTTTCCAATACAAAAATTTGCCCAAAAAACTCACACAATACACATACATCAACACATAACATTCTATCTCATTATATTTCATCGAATCATTCATCCCTAACTCATTCTAAATCATCAAACACCACAACTACTCAAAATCCACATATACCTAATCTATCCATAACCAAACCCTATAGAACTATAATAAACCATGAAAACTCCCCATACCTTAAAGAAATCAGTAGCTTTTCTCCTTCTCTAAGATTCTTCAGCAACCTTCAAGTCTTAGGGTTCTTCTCCTTCTCCTCATCTTTTCTTCTTCAGCGTTCTTCACAAAAACACGATCAGTTAGAAAAGTGATCGGTATTTTCTTCTTTAGACAAAATTTCCCAGTTAATGGACTTCCACTTCTATCCTTACTCTTTTTCCTTTAAGACCACCTTGCCCTTTTTCTTAATATTTTTAAATAATTATAATAATAGTATAAATAATACACTAATTATTCATTCTATTAAATTATTTAAGAATACTCTTTTGATCCAAAATTCTCCAAAATTACCAAAACTTCGTAATTCCTTCTAAATTAAATAAATAAATGATTAATTTATATTTTCGGGGCATTACAGAAGCTGTCACTAAAGCTCAAAGGCTTTATGAAGACCATGGTTCCAGTGACGATCCTACCCTTCTGACTACAAATTGGAATATCTTCAACACCTGGCTTGCAGAAAAATTCTAAGAAATCAAGCATTTCTCAGATCAAGTTAAGGAGGAGTTTGTGAGTCAAGCAGAAATCAGACTAGAAGCAAGGAAAGAAAAACAGAGGCTTGTTGAAGAAGCAAGAAAGGAAGCTGAGAGAATTGTTGTTGAGATTGCTAAGAAGGAAGCTGAAATAAAAGCCGCTACATAAAGAGAGTCTGTTTTACGAGCCGCTGCTGAAAAACGTGTCTTTGATGATAATCTTCTCCCAATCATGGCTTTAACCTTGGTAAACTTGCAAGACACTCAGAGTACCCTTGTCAATTTCGTTCTACGTCTGAATTTTTTTTTCATGTATTCTCAATCCTTTTATAAAATCTTTTTGATTATGACAAAAAAAGGGAGTATAAGTAGAAATGATTTTGATATATATATATATATATATATATATATATATATATATATATATATATATATATATATATATATATATATATATATATATATATATATATATATATATATATATATATATATATATATATACATCTGCTCTCTAAACTCATGCTTACATTCTAACACCATATATAAAAGCATGTGGAAGAAATTGCAGGTTAGAAGCTTCTGGTGGCTGCAAAAAGAATAAAACTCGGAAGAAGCAAAACATGAGATATAAGCTCAGGGGGAGCTTGTCTATCTCAGGGAGAGTATTCTAAAACTTAAACTCTAATTTCGTTAGCCAAATTAAAGCATATACATTGTTTCATCAAAATACATGATTTTGTCATCATCAAAAAGGGGGAGATTGTTAGAATAAGGTCTTGATTCTGAATAATATCTCTATGTTTTGATAATAACAATGCACATATTTTATATGTAACAATGTGGTACTTTAATTCTATTTCAAGTGCACAGATATACAATTCTAAATAGAATCAAATTGAGCACAACTCAACAAATTTCTGATACGCATCAAGGTTTCTGATGAAGAATATACGTGCATATCAAAATGGAATTCGTTTCTAAAGAAACGATTCTGAAGACTTTGATCAATGCTTAAGTTCAAATTACACGATGAGGATCAAAAGCTCAAAGTCCAAAGCAAAGCACGAAGACCAAGAATCCGTACAAACGGCTCTTTCCTACAAAATACAAATATTATATTTCGCTCAGAATTAACCAGAAGGCTTTCTAAGCTTTTACTACTTCTGCTCTCCAAGAATTCTACCGTTGAAGACAACTGGCCAAGCCAAAAGATGTTCTTATCCTTCAAAGAAGATATAAGTAGAAGACTATGCTGCATTACAGAGAACAATGATCTTACAAGTCAAAACGCTGAAAGAATATACTTTGCAAAAGAATCTCAAAGATACAAAGAGTTGATGCTCAAATCTATGTAGAAATACTGCTCTTAAATTTGTTTTAACCTGCTTATGAAGAATCAATATTGTAAAAACTCTTGTAACTTTTCTAAGTGATTTTCCTTGAGTGACTAAGTGTTTTAGTCGGTATACTTAAGAAGTCTAAATTGTTGTTGAACAATTTAGAGGTTGTTTGTAAGTTTTACTTGAGTGACTAAGGGTGTTTAGTCAGGAGACTCGAGAGGGCTAAGTCGTTTATGACTTAGAGGTTGTTGTAATCTTGTCAAAGATTAGTGGATTAAGTCCTTGTGATAAGGCAAAATCACCTTGGTGGGTGGACTGGATTAACTTAGTTAACAGTGAACCCGGATAACCATTTGTGTTCCTTCTTTCAATACCTTGTCAGCGTGCGTGTGTTATACACCTTCATTTAAAAAATTTTAAAAAACCAATTCAAACCCCTTTTCTTGTGCTTTTCTCAACCTTCATAAAGGTCAATCTAGATAAATGTTAGGCCATTGTCAACCTGAGGAGCCCAACCACAATAAAAAAAGTTCAACAACTGTAATGGAGAATTGTTGCACTATCTAACTTTTTCTCATGCTCCATTGACAAAGCTTTTCATTTTTCACCATTTTAAAGAAGAGGGAAAAATTCGAATGGACCAAAGTGTGTGAGGAAACCTTCTTGATGTTGAATAATTTCCAAGAGACGCCCCTAATACTAACTTGCCCAAAGGAGGGGAAACCCTTATTCTTATACAAGTAGCAACGTACAATCCAATTAGCTCTTTGTTAGTCTAAAAATTGAAGTATAGTGAATGGCTTTTAAAATATTTTTTAAGTAATGTCTTCAAAGGGGTGTAACCGAGGCATCAAAAAATAGAGAGATTAACATTGTAAGTGGTGATAACTACAAGAAAGCTTAAACCATACTTTAAAAGCCATAAAATTATAGAGTTATCAGAATACTTCATACATTTTGTTCATATGTGAAGTATAAAGTCCAAGGTTTTAGTCAACGTCTTGGATGAGTTCAGTTCTCCTACAGGCAAAGACACCCTATACAAGTGGATTTTATCAATAAATGAAGCATCTAATCTAAAGGGAAGCGGCATCAGAGTTGTACTAGAAGGCCCGAGCACCATCTAGATCGAGCAATCACTAAGATTTGATTTCAAAGTTAGTAAGAATCATATGGAGTGTGAGGTTATGATTACGGGGATGACGTTGACTAGAGAAATAGGTGCGTCCAATCTTAGAGCTAGAAGTGATTTTCAGTTTGTTATCAGTAAAATTGCCAGTTGCCATACCCCAAATTTTGACCAGACATTTTTATTTTTTCTTATTTTATCTGTCTATATTTTCATACTATATCATCTGTATATCATATCATATATTTTTTTCATAAATATTATTTGAAATTTATCAGCCGGAATTAACACGTTTTTTTCATGTATTTTGGTCAAACTGAAAAGTCAACTATGAAAAAAGTCGGTGTCTGGCCAGTTTTTTAAATCGAACTTTTAGACATCATTTTTTAATCTATTTTTCGCGTACATTAACCTGGTGTGCTTATTTTATTTTTTCAGCTATTTTTCGGTCGCTTTTCTGACCCGTCTGAGCCTTTTTAGCGAGTAAAATCAATTTCAAAATTTGACAAAACGCTGTATTTTTTCAATACATATATTTTTTGCTGATCGTTTTGGTGTGTTCATTTTATTTTTTCGGACACTTCGATATAGACAGTTTTTATTGTTTTTTTACCGGTTTCGGTTCCGATTTTAATTAATTTCAATTCTTAATTAATCAAGATTTTAATAACTTTGTTTTTTATTAAAATTTTTATTAAATTTAATTTGTTTATTATATTAGTATATTATTATAATATATAATATAAACTTGTTTTATTATTTTTACATGACTAGTCTCTCTTTTACACTACTAATTTCTCTAAGAATCACATTTTTCTCCCTCTTCATAAAATCACACGACAATTCCCTTTCTTGTTTCTTCCCTCTTTTGTCTTTCACACATAGTACAAAAGCATTAAATCATTTTTGTTTGTAATACATTAATCAAATTCATCACCATTCAAAGTCTTTCTTCCAACATTCACATTCAATTCAACATTCAAGATTCAAAACATATGTTTTTCATTCTTCATTCAACAATTCAAACATTTTTATTTTTCAAACTCTTATGTCACTTTTCTTACATCATGTAGCTTACATCACAAACTTGATCACCAAGTCCCAATTTTTTTATAAATAGACAATTAATTTCTCATTCAAGGGACACAAAAAAAACTCTAAACATGTTTTCTCTAAACCAGTTACACTCTCTTGTTATATTTTTTCTGCATAATTTTATTTCTTCATTACACCTGGATACCATCACCTTTTACATTTTTTTTCATTCACTCAACCTTGTTTTACAGTCACCTCAAACTTACTTCATCTTCCATTTAAAACTCTAAAAAATCTCAAAACTTTCCACTCCACCACTCTCAAACAAGCTCCCTCCTTAAACTCACACTCCTCCATCCAAACACCACTGCTGCAACTTTCGGTGAACACAAAAATCGCCGCTACCACAAACAACTTTTGATTCTATACACTACTCCCTTATCCATTCTTTTTTCGGCGAAGGCAACTGGACACGCACCACTTCTATCCAACGAACTCAACTTACTTCCGGTCGCCGACAACCGTACCGCGGAGAGAAGGAAGCATTGTGACGAAGAGGAATCTAGTCGAGAGAATACGCGAACAAGACAACGAACCGATGCTGCGAGAAAGAGAGGGAGAGATTAACGGAGCAAAGACGAGGGAGAGCCGTCAGCATCGTGGTTTTTGTCGGTAACTTTTCAAACTGTTATTGCAAATTCAAATTGTGTTTGTGTTGTTAGTGATGTATGTGTTGTTATGCATATTTGTTATGATTTATCTTTTATTAGGTGGTAGCTTTTTGTGATGTTATGTGTGTAAGCTTATGTTAATGTGTTGCTTACTGTGTTTATTCTTTCTCTTGTTCCTTGGCTTGTTTTGTTTTTATGACTAATATGTATATGTGTGTTTGTTATTATGTTAGTGCGGTTTCATCTTTTACGAGTTACGTCGATGCGTTGTGTATTCACTTTTCTTTGTAATTTTGTTTTAATAATGGTTCACTGTGTGTGTATTCCATACGTGGTACTGATAGTGCCACTTTAATTTCTTAAAAAAAACAATGTACATGTCACTTTGTTTTATATAAAAGAATACATTTATAGTCATTTAAAAATGTTACTCTTAGTTTGTTTTGAAAAAAAGGATCTATATTTAATCATTTTTTTAATCTTTTTTATTTAGTTTAAGTTTTAACTATATAATAGTAAAAGAAAAAAAGACTAAAAAGTATTTTATCTTTTTTTAGCTTTTCATTCTTTCTAGTTTCCATTAATTATTTGATACTATACAAAAATGTAAAATTTTTGTTTATAATATTGAAAAAAAAGGGACCAAAAATATTTTAATTACTCATTTTAGCATTTTTTTATTATTTGTATATAAAAATGTGAAAAAATACTTTATTGTTAGTTATTAATTGGTTTAAATATTTTTATTTAATATTGATTAATTAAATTATTAATTAATCTTATTAAATATTTATATTTAAATTAATTAATAATTTCTTGTTGCCCGATTCTATTTTCACGACTTGTCTGTTTTCATGTTTTGAGGCCGTCCTCTCTGGTCACGATGCTTTGCCGTGATTGTCTGTTTTATTCCCGCGATGTTGTGCCGCGTACTTTCAATGATTATTTTTCACGTTGCTTTGTCGGACTGTTAATACTTTCTCACGATGTTTTTCCGTGCTTGTATTTTTTTCTCTGTGTTTCACGATGCTTTGCCGTGACTGTTAATACTTTCTCACGATGTTTTTCCGTGCTTGTATTTTTTCTCTGTGTTTCACGATGTTTTGCCGTGAATGTCTGTTATTTTATCACGATGCGTTGCCGTGCACTTTATGTTTATTTTACACGATGTTTTACCGTGTGCTCTCTATTTGTTTTCACTGTGATGTTTTGCCACGTATATCTGTTATTTACTCGTGATGCCTTGCCGCGTATCTTTTTTCTGCTGATTACATGATGCTTTTCCGTGTATTTCAGTTGATTTTTTTTGTCTGATTACCATGATGTTTTTCCATGCGTATTCTGTAACTTTTTGTCAGTTTAATCTGTTACACGATGCTTTGCAGTGAATGTCTGTATCTCTGTTTATTTATTACGTGACGTTCTTCCGCGTACCTGTTATTTGTTACTCGCGATGCTTTGCCACGTATCTTATTCAATTTCACAAACGATGTTCTTCCGTGTATATTTTATCTGTTAGTTACCACGATGTTCTTCCGTGTATATTTTATCTGTCACGATGCTTTGCCGTGTATTCATTTATTCTGTGATGTTTTGCCACGTATGCATGCTCCCTTAGGATCTCTTAGTTCAAATTTAATTTTCTATTAGGTTTGAAATAAGATAGACATTAGGATATTCAACCAAGCATGATAATTTTAGGTTAGATTTTCCCTCTCGCCGCCGTGCGATTTAAACTTTCTTTTATGTAGTTCGTACGCCTTTAGGGGTGAACTACAACTACTCTGATTTCTCAAGATCCCATTGAGAATACGTAGGCATAAGACTGTAAAGTCTTAGCGAGAAACCTTTTCTTTTTTCATCGTCTCTTTACATCCGACGTTTTTCCAGATATTCGTATTTGCAACCTTTTTAGTTTTATCTCTTTACATCCGACGTTTTTCCCGGATATTCATATTTTCAACCTTTTCATTTTTTATGTCTCTCCTTTTATCCGATGTTTTCCCGGATATCCATATCGCATCCTTTTAATAAAAAAAAGTTTCACATACACTGGCACTAAGAGGAGCATTATTCTCGGTGAAACTGCTCTTAGACCAATTGGGCCTCTCCTTGAGTATAAGCCTCAAACTTCCTTTTCAAAACAACTTTCCATTTGATTTAGATTCAAAAATTGTTATCAAAACTTCCTTCAATTCTTGAATAACTAACCATACAGTTGTGTTTATAACACTGGAAGCTTGCTCACCTGTAAGTTCTATCAGCTTTCTTTTACATACTTGTTTATATATTTCATCTGTATATATATATATATATATATATATATATATATATATATATATATATATATGCCTGTATATCTGCTTAGAGTTTTCCCCAGCAATTAGGTCTAGGATTAGATCAAACCAGTGGTCACTTTTTTAACACGTCAAAACTAGTTCCCCATAGGAAATTCCAGATACAGTCTTGCCTCCTCTTGGGCTTATACAATATGGATCAGAGAAAGGCATTATTCTCGGTGAAACTTTTCTCAAGACTGTCACTACTAGAAATTTGTCTAAGAAATTCATTTTCCCTAGAGAGGATTAATTCCCGGTGAAACCTTTCTTGAATTTCTTCAAACCCTAGAACTGTTCACTACAGAAAGGATTAATTCCCAGTGAAACCTTTCTGGAACTTTTCTTAAGTTTGGACCCACAGGCTTTCTAAAAGCATCCCCAGCCTCCTCTTGGGCTTTGTACAAGGACCCTCGGGCTTCTTAGAAGTTCTCATGCCTCCTCTTGGGCTTAGTACAAGGACCCAGAGACCTCCTACAGGTATAGGACAGAACCTAGTCATCATTCGTTAGAGCAGTCTTCTAGAGTCAAAACATCAAACCAATTTAGGGTTGATTCTTATCCCTTAAAACACCAGCCTCCTCTTGGGCATCATACAAAGATAAACCTTTTCATACCAGTAGTGTTGCAGTGAGAATCGGATATCAAGCTATTAATTAACTTGCATCACAAAACATGAAATTCACCACCGAGCTTTGATTTATACAAAGGAAAGGGTAAAGAACGAAAACCCTAAAAAGAGAATCTAGGTTTGGGGGTTGGTTATACCTAAGGAAGATGTTAGCACCCTAAGTATCTGTAGTACTCTACAGGAACCTCTTGTTAGTATTTGTGTTATGTTAAAGTTTGCTTGCTAAAGGAAATGTGCTAAGGTAAAGACCTAGGGGTATATACATTAAGTATGCTCGCCAAGACGTCGCATCTTGTGCCTACGTATCCTGACGGGAATGGAATCAGAGCATTCGTAGTTCCCCTGGTTGGGGTAAAAGGGTGTAAAAGATAAGGTGAAATCCGAGAAGGCATCGGACGCAAAGGAAAGGTAGAATCCAAGAAAGCATTAGATGTAAAGGGAAAATGTGGGAAAACAAAAAGGTGGCTCGCTAGGATCTCGCAATCCTATGCCTACGTATTCTCAAGATGAACTTGAGAAATCAGAGCGTCCGTAGTTCCCCTCAACGGGGATGAGGAACTCTTGACTGTGGTCAAGGTTCCAAGGGAAAGTAGGGTCTGACGGCAAGACACCTACGTGGAGCGCGGCGACTCCAAACCTAAGGCTAGGTAAAACGCGGAAGAAGTGTCTACGGGAAAGTAGGGTCTGACAGCAAGACACCTACATGGAGTGCGGCGACTCCAAGACTAAGGCTATGACATGGCAATCAACGGGAGATCCTTTCCTTTGGAATGAGGAATAAGGTATAGAGAGACAAGGAGAAAAAACCCCGGGTCAAGTGTATAATGAACGACAATATATACAGTAAGTATCAAGAATCAAAATAGGAATATACAGCAAGTGCAACAAGATTAAATTAAGAATTAAGTAAAAACCTAAATAAACCAAATTCTAGTTAAATCCAAAATCTAATTAAAAACTAATTAACTAATTACCTGAAATCTAATTAAAAGTTAATCGAACTAAATTCTAATGTGAAAATAATTAAACTAAATTCTAGTTAAAAATTAATTAAACTAAAAATCTAGTAAAAAACCTAACTAAATTCTACTTAAAGTACTAAAATTAAGTTCTAATTAAATTGTCACTTTATATTATTATTAGCTCTTGATCCATACTAATAAACTCACCATTCCATTATGTTTTTTATTTTTAAATACACTAACCCTTTTTTTAAGAAAATAACAACTTAAACTATAGTAAATAAAGATCATAATGTAAAAAGAAAAATACATTACAGTAACATGAAAACAAGGTATATGCACTTTATTAAGTTGAAAATGAGGCACTTAAAGGCTAATTAGTATTATAGTTTAAACAAAAGAACAACATCATAGTAAAATGTAACAGTGCAATAACAAAGTCATGAAATGAGTACGTACCAGACAACTTTCGCAAGGTAAATTCACACTCTACCTTCTTCTTCTCAATGCGGTACACACGACAATAGTAACAAAACAATACACACATGAAACAAATTGAAAGCAACATCGCGCGAGATACCAGAGCAAGATACTATGTACACACGCACATGATATTTACATTACTACATAATATTGTAATGAAAATCAGAAAGTAAACTCAAACCAAAGGCATGAACACAAACATGAATGAAGTGCCACAAAACACAAACTCACACGGTATAACTACAAAATAGGATACATAAATGTGAAACACGACGTTACCACTCAAAGTTGCAGCAAGGTTGTTGCCGGGACGGCGTCGACGGCGGTTGCGTCAGAGTTGTTACGGGGTGAACAAGGTGGTTGTGGTTTACAAATGGATGGAAGAAGAAGAAGGTACAAAGGGTGGTTTGGGTGATGCAGAGTGTATCAGGCATGGTCTGGCGTGATTCTTGTTGAGGCAGTGGTTTTGGTCAAAACTTTTGTGGTTCAGCAGCAGAGGTATAGAGGTTTTTTGCAAGTTTGGGATGTAGCAGGAAGATGCAGATTGTAGTGTCATGGTCATATTGCCTTTCTGAGTGGGGATAGCGTAGGGATTTTTTCATTTTTTTTTTGTATTACATCATAAATAAATAAAAAGACTCTAAGTATAAATATTTTTATGATTTCTTAGGCAAAAGAAAATAATTAAATGAAACTAATTAAAAACTAAACCTAAATTACAATTAAAATTAAAATTAAAAAATAAAATTGAAAACTAAATTAAACTAAGTTAAATTAACAAAATTAATCTAATCGAATTAAAGTTAAAAGCAAATTGAATTAAAATTAGCCTAATTACTAAACTTAAGATAAATAAAAAACTCAATTAAAAATTAAAATGAATTAAAAAGATATAAACTAAACTAAATTCAAAATTAAACTAGATTGATTCTAAATAATTCAAAAATAAATATTTAAGCAAATATAAAAATAAATAAATAAATAAAATTAAGAATGACGTGGAATAAAAAGAAAAGCATGATTAATGGGATGTTTAAATGGAAATGCGAGAAAAGAAACCAACTTAAAATGATATGACAAAAACCAGCGAATCTGAGGGTAAAATTTGGGGTACAACAAGTAAACTTGGATAGTCTCACCTCCTTTTGGATCTTAAGAAACCCTTAAGTTTCCTAAAAAAACACAGGAAAAACCCTTTCCTCTTTCTTTACATCCGACGCTTTCCCGGATATTTCTTCTATTTTCATCCGGTGTTTTTCCCGGATATTCATATCTCAATCTTTAATCTCTTCACTCTTTCAATCAATTCCCACAAATACACATCTAGCTTCAATCTTGGGCTTTAAACAAGACACCAAACATCTTTTTCCTCCCATAGAATAGGAGGAACTACGATTGCTCTGATTTCCCTGTTATCATTACGGGAATACGTAGGCATAAGATTGCGAAATCTTAGCAAGTACACTAATAAAAAACTTTAGGTCCAGTACCTTACCAAAAACATCAAAAAACCCGAAAACAATAAAAATATCTTTTCAACATCTCTCATAGATTACCAAAGGAGAAACTTTCCCATTTACAACAAATGAACACCAGTAAGTAGAATAACGGAATAAAATTCCAATCAACCTGTGGATAACGACATATATGATGGGTAATTGACAACTCCCCATTGTATAACCTGGCCCCGGACCCCCAATCTCTTAGCATTTGTTAAAGATAACATTTGTGTGCAAGGTTAGTTTGAGATAACTTCCCTTTCCTTTCCAGCTTCATAGGAGAAATAGGAAATAAGAAAGTAGCACCCAATCCCATCCACAGACGAATGTGGGCGGTCACGAAAACCGCGCTACACCAGTGATTAGCAAACTAAAGAAGCACGACTTATGAAATATTTGCAGAAAAATTAAGAACTAGTGAAACACTTTAATTTCTTAAAAGTAACTTAAGTTCCCAGGGAAGAAAACTCTAGAGCTAATATTTTGTTGAAGCTTGTCAGCACCAATAAGCTATAACACACTAAGATGGTGATTCAAGAAACACTACTAGCTCATTGTTCAAAGAACAAAGTCACAAAAAAATATGGCTGGATGACGCATATAGTGTAATATCTGATGAACGAATAACTACCCTCATACAAAGAAGAGAAAAAAGATAATAAAGTTAGATGCAAAATACATTCTAGTAGGAGGTAAACTATACAAGATGGGGAAACCTGAGCCAATGTTGAAATGAATGTGCGAGATTGAAAATGCTTTGGTATTAATGGAGGTACATGAAGGCGTGTGTATAATTTACTTCATAGGAAGAGCCATAATAAACAAACTACTAAGATTTGATTATTACTGGCCAAATATATTGAAAGACAACACCAATTATGTAAATAAGTGCAACAATTGCCAATGATTATCAAATATATACGAAGCTCTGTAGAGGTCCTACATTTGGTAACCTCACCTTGTCCATCTTATTAATGGGGCATCGAAAATCTAGGTTATTTAACCTTGACGATGGGACAATTAAAATTCTTGCCTGTAGGCTAGGACTACCTCACCAAATGGACTTAAGTAGAAGCAATATCAAATATCACGACGAACATAGTGAGATTCTTCTTGTGGAAATGAATAATCTTCAGGTTCGGGTTACCAAAGTTCATTATGTCATAAAATGAGACTCAATTTGCAAGCTCCAAAGTGGTTGAGTTCCACCAATATTTAGGAATCTAGACTAAGTTCTTCTCTATTGAGCACTCGTAAGCCAATGGAAAAGATTAACAACCCAATAAATTTATGCTTTATGGGAACAAGAAAAAGTTGAACAAAGCAAAATGACTATGTCCCAAAAAATTGTACAAGGTATTTTTATCTATAAATCCTCTTAGATATGACTATGATATTTTCTTTATACCCCGCCTTTTCTATTTTGGAGTGTTTTTGAGATTTTTCCCATGAGAACCATTTTTACTATGGTCTTACCATACAACACCTCACTCTTATACCATAGAGACACCCTTTAAATTATTGTACGAATCTGATGTCATGCTGCTCGTAGAGATTGACACACCTACATGACAATGTGAATACTTCGCTAAGAAAGGTAGTACATTAGAAGAATTCCTCTAACATCTAAATCCTAACATAATTCCTTACCCTCATGTCTATCTTACTATTTATGCTCACTAGAATAATAAGTTTGCTAAATTTTTGTCAACAAATAAAAGAGAATAAGATAGACCTCAAATACGCCACAAACTTACCTAATGAAGCACGTGAAATGAACCACATACAAGATGTTGGTGAATATAGTCGTAGAATGCTCTAGAAGGGGGTTGAATATACCTCTCCTTTCTTAAAAATATTTTTGAAAAATATATTTGAGAGTGGAATCAGAAGTTTGAAAAGTGTTTTTAGAAATTACGCAAGTGGATAAATGTACATTGAAAATCTTAAGGAATCACAAAATAATGGTGAATTAACTAATAACAATGGAAGAGTTAATCTTCTTAAAGTCAAATAAAGGAATTTAAATATAATTGCATTAACTAATTAAACATTCTAAAATTACATTTCTTCAGTATAATCCATAGAGAGATAAATTTACAAGACTATATCTAAACAGACTTGCACTTATAAAATAAATCTCTATGAATAAGAAATAAACCTAACAACATGCAAGCTACTAAAAATAAAATAAAACTATTGCATGCAATATCTAAA
The DNA here is from genome assembly GCA_022829125.1 of Lathyrus tuberosus. NCBI lineage: Eukaryota > Viridiplantae > Streptophyta > Magnoliopsida > Fabales > Fabaceae > Lathyrus > Lathyrus tuberosus. The sequence continues at coordinate 1,377,985 of JALAZF010000293.1, forward strand.
TAGGAAATAAAGAGAAAGAGTTAGAGAGATTGTATGTTAGGATTTATACTAATTTAATGTTTCATCCTTGCATCACCTGACCCAGTCTCTGATGGTAAACCATCAGAAATTCGTTGTAGTCATCCACAATAAAATTTACAGTGTCCTTTTGTATAGACGATAAGCGAAAAAATGCTAAAAACTTAGAATTAACCTCTAAGCTACACAAACTAATTCCCGATTCTTCTTTAATTGCACACAACTCATAGGGTTTATAAAGTTTCCAAGATCCACGATTTTGAGTTTATTCACCTTAAAAAATCACAAGCACTCCAAGCTCCCCCGTTCTGGAGTAATCTTCACTCGATTCCACCATGATTACCTTGTTCAGGTCTTTGACTGATGACACATGCTAGAAATTCCAAAATCTCTTTGGAGAAGACTTTGTCTTTTTCTCCAATGAAAATTACTCGCCAAAAATCCAATAACCTAATTTTCTATCTTGAAAACATTCACAAAATCATTAATACCTCTAACGAATCACCTCATAATAAAATCTCACATGTTGTCCTAAAGTTGAGCAATACTCATACTCGGCAATGGTGTTTAGTGCTTAATGTGGAAGATGAAGTTTCAGATATTCTCACATAAACCAACTTTTAACCCAATAAAGTGAATATGTGAATGATGAAAAATAAAAGTTATCAAAGGCTCTCTATGCAAATATGAGAGAGAAAAAGTGTATATATATGTGGTAGCGATTGGGCACAAAAAGAGTGAATAACCATTTAATTTGAGCCAGAGACTTATGATTGAATGAAGTCTATTGACGGACTTAATTAAATCAAATAAATGTGAAACTCAAAATTTTGTTCATTGGTTCAAATCATGATTCGAGTCATAATTTGAATCACACTCAACCATGGTTAAATTCACATTTTTAGAATTAATTTAAAAAACAAACAATTTGTTCGTGATTCAAATCAAACCAACCTATGATCTCAATCATGTTTCTAGAAATGAAATTACAATTTCACAATCTTGCTCATGATTGGAATAAAGCATTATCATTATCCAAATCATGTTTCTCGAAATCAACTTTTGGGAAATTAAGAACTTCATGATTCAAGTCAAAGCTCTACATGATTCGAATCTTGCCTTCAAAATATTATTAATTCGAGTCATAAACTTATTGATTCAAATAAATATGTGTTGAATTTTTGTCAAAGGCATGTTTTATGCATACAAAATCTTTTTACACATGAAAATTGACCATTTTTAGGAGATGTGTAACATTGCTTTTTGTGAGGGACTCAATTCGTAAAATAAGAAATATAACAACAAGCAAAAAAAAACCCAAAGAGATAGGGATACCCTATGAGCAATTTCACAAGAGCTCACAGTAAAACAAAGAGTTGTGAGGAGGTAAAACTCTCGCATAGTTCTAGAGGAAATTTAAGAAGGTGACCTGATACTCAAATAGGTAGTGGCGCTAGTTAGGAATGGGAAATTTTCCCCCAATTAGGAACGACCTTAAAAGGTATGAAGAAGCTATCACATGGCACCTATAAGGTAGAAAAGCTGAACAAATATTTTGTTCATAGATTCCGGAACTCGGTAAACTCGAGACATTACCATTATTGATATTAATGTTTGAAGTTAAGAAGGCGAGGATGTAAACCACCATTATTTATTTTCTTGTATTTCCAATCCAAAAATACCAATAAATAGCATAGGGTAAAACTCTTTCCCCTGCAAGGGCATGACTTTTTTTAATAACGCACCCTATTTATCGATTTTTCGTCACTTTAACTTGATCATTGAGTACATACAAAAACTTTGCACCCTTTGGGGTATTATCATACCCTTTCAGGTATCCTTGCACCATATGGGTATCATTGTGCCCTTTGTGGTGTCATTGTGTTCTTCTTGTTATCATTGTGCTCTCAGGGATATCATTGCAACTTTTGGGGTATCATTGCATCCTCAAAGGTATCATTACACACTCAAATGCATTTTAGCATCCTAAGGGGAACCATGAACCTTAAACGTTTTCCCAAATGAATCCTCTCTTCATCCTAAATCATATTTCCAAAATGTTAAGAACAATGGATCTCCTGAAATATAAATTCTTAAAGACAGACAAAAATTGTAAAATGATAAAATCAGTTATTCAACAAATGAATGAAAGCAAAATATCCATTTAAGATTAAAACCCTAAACAAGATATGAGTACAAAAGTCGTGTGACTAATTACAAGTAAAGAAATTGAAAAAGAGTGATTACAAAAATGATTACACAACAATAATCAATTTTTGGTTCAATGGGTGTGGCCACCTCATATGGGGTCACCTAGTCTCATCATGGATTGGCCTCACGTCTCAGTCAGGATTGGTCTGAGTCCCATGATCTAGAAGGGGCATGCACCCCTCTCTAGAAATATGGGTGGCAACATATTCAACCCTTTCCACTAGCTTACCATCTTGAATGATCTTAAATAGACCAAGCTCACCCATATTAAGCTTAAGGTACAAAAAGAGAACAAGTTCCTTTGCCTAATCGAAGGTCTAGTTGGATGATAACATGGACTCTATAAGAGACTCTGAAGTGGACTTGTAGCGCACCCTTGGTGACATGATCAACCTAGATTGTCTTTTTTAAAGCCTTTATCTCCTCCCATGCCTTGGCATGCTTATCGGTTTGTTTAGTTTATAAGCATTGTCTGTATACTTATTATTTGCCTTCAACTTTTCCATATATTGTTGCACCTTTTCATGCTTCTTCTCAAGGGAAGAAAAACTTCAAACATTGAATTCAGCAGCGTCTTCTTTAGATCAAAAATCTCTTTCATTGTGCCAAAATCAAATTTCAATTTTCCCTCATTCCTCTCTACCTGTTCATACTCTTCAAACATAGCTCTCCCTATAAGGGTGCTCCTTAGCATTTAGGTTTCCATTATCTAAAAGAGCTGATTAGATCCCATTTTCCTCATCATATGAAGGTCATTTGACACATCAAAATTATCATATACAAAACTAATATCATTGAATCCCTTATCCTAGAAGGAGGACACTTCTTGACTTTCAAGAGGCGCTAAAAAAGATACTCTAAGAGGAGCCTAACATATCATCATCAAGGAAAACTCCCTTCTTCGGGTCTATTGAGGTTCTCACCTCCAAGTATATAAGGATCTTCCCTGACTTGGACTTTTATTTCTTGACCTTGGGTGAAGACCTGATATCACCAGGATGAGGTATCACAACAGAGATATGTGTGGCATAAATAAACGTGCTCGTGTTTAACGACTTCCTCTTTTTTAGAATATGACTTCGCAAACCATACATATCACTTTTTTGATTGGATGCTCTTACACCGCCTCTCTTGTCCTTCGTTTTCTTCAACAAGCCTCCCTCTTTGACATCGATAAAGGAGACATTCTCTCTGCATAAGAATAACATCAACAGTTAGAAATAAAATAGGAACAAATACATATAAATAAAACATTCTTACGTAAATAATCATGAAGTATCGACTTGTTCCTCTCATACTCCGACAACTCCCTAACGTTTAGAAGTATCATTTTTTGCATTATAAAGTCTATCACATTCAAAACTACGCTCGTCCAGGAAGGAGGAAATCAATGTTATTTATCCTCCTAAAAAATAACATCAAGATAATTAATGCCACCGTACACTTGGACAAAACCTTGAACTTAAAAATGGATTCTTTAAATGAAAAATTACTTACTTGAACAAAACCTCAAATTAGTAAGTTCTAAACCGGCTCTTGTAAGTATATGAATTAAAAGAGAAAAAAAAGTTAAATGACATTAGATGATTTGACTAAAATTTTTTTTAATATATTTATTTTCCATTTGTGGATGGTTTGTGCTTAAGTAAGACTTGCTCTCTTTGGATGCTCTAATATCTTTTGAATCAGCTCTAAAAAAAACGAGACGCAGCTGTAAACATAATCATTCCATATTTTGTCTTTTCATCCTATTAAAGCAACTAGACATTCAACAGGCCACGAGTTTCACATTATTAAATGGGAGTGGATTCTCTCCTAATCCAGTAAAATCTGAACCACTCGTTCAGAGGTTAAACATTCTATAAGTATCAGCACTCTCCCACTCAGTACTTACCATTCAACCTTCTAAATTTCCAAAACCACCAACAATGAGAACCATGTTTAGTGGAGCTTCAATAGCTCTAAGCTTCCTCTCCCTCCTCTTACTCTCTCCACTTGCATTCTCAGAGAAATGCAACCCACAAGACAAGAAAGTTCTCCTCAAAATCAAACAAGAACTCAACAACCCTTACCTTCTAGCCTCATGGGACCCAAAAACAGATTGTTGTGACTGGTACTGTGTCAAATGTGACTACAAATCTCACCGTATCACCGACCTATTCTTACAATCCTCCGTCCCGGATACAAATCTCTCCGGCCACATCCCTCCTTCCGTTGGTGACCTCCCTTATCTCCAGAGTCTCGAATTCCATAAGCTTCCTAGACTCACAGGCCCAATCCAACCCACCATTGCCAAGCTCAAAAACCTCAAATCTCTTTTCATCGAATACACCAATGTCTCAGGTTCCATACCCTCTTTCTTGTCTCAACTCAAAAACCTCGAGGAGCTTCATCTTTCCACCAACAATCTCACCGGCTCCATCCCCAGTTCACTCTCCCAGTTACCTAACCTCCAGTCCTTACACCTAGACAGAAACCACCTCACAGGCCCAATTCCAGAATCATTCGGTTCATTCAAAAAGCCCGGGCCAGATCTCATCCTATCTCACAACCAGCTTTCTGGGCCCATTCCAGCTTCATTAGGCCAACTAAATCCAGACAGGATAGACTTATCCCGAAACAAGCTTGAAGGTGATGCTTCTGTTTTTTTCGGAAGCAAGAAAACTACACAGATCCTCGATGTTTCAAGGAACTTGCTGTCCTTTGATTTGTCAAAGGTTGATTTTCCGAAAAAGAGTTTGATATGGTTGGATCTGAATCATAATAAGATATATGGGAAGATTCCAGTGGCATTAACGAAAGTGGAATATTTGCAGCATTTTAACGTGAGTTATAATAAATTGTCTGGTCAGATACCGCAGGGTGGTGAGTTGCAGACGAGGTTTGATATTTATGCTTATTTTCACAACAAGGGTTTGTGTGGGTTGCCGCTTCCACCCTGCAAAAAGTGATATAATGGAGATAACTTAGCTAAGTTCTAAGTGAGTTTCTTGTATGTTTTAAAAAAATAACTGTTATTTTGGTGCCATTTGAATATGGTCAATGTTAAATTGCTAAGTTGAGCCTAGGCTGTAATTTCGTATTTTCTATATGTATTTTTATTTAGGTGAGGATTGAGTTACCCCTCTTAAAAAAAGTTGGTTAAAATTACTTAACTAACTAGTAACTAACCGGTGCGTTTGCACGGGCGTTTCTGTTCGAGAATTTTATGTTATAAATGAGTAATTGTTGATCAAATTGAAAAAAAAAATGATAAAATTATAAAAATCGATATAATTGAAATTAAAAATTTGTATTGATAAATATAAGAAAATGTTGTGTTGTAAAAGAATGAATTAAATTAATTATTGATATAAATTCAAATAATGCAATGATAATTGAAAATATTAAACAAAAAATATTAATCAATAGGTAGACCAAAAACAAATGAAACTAAAGAATAATAGTAAATTTGAGAATAATAATATAATTAAAACTTAAGAATAATAGTAAAACTAAGGTGAAATGATAATACATGTTGAAGATGAAAGATAAACAAAAATATCAATAATGATATGATTAAAAAACTATTGAAAAGTAAAGGTGTGCCCGTTTATAATAATAGTATTTTTTTCGTATATAAAAAAAATTGAATCAAGATTAATGTTGTGACTGTTTATAACAATAGTAATTTTTTCGTATAGAAAAAAATTTGAATCAAAATTAAAGTTGTGTCCGTTTATAAGAATATTATTTTTTTCGTATATAAAAATATTTGAATCAAAATTATAGTTGTCCCCGTTTATAATAGTAGTATTTTATTTTATATAAAAAAATTTTGAATCAAAATTAAAGTTGTGGCTGTTTATAACTATAGTATTTTTTTTGTGTATAAAAATATCCGAATCAAAATTATAGTTGTCCTTGTTTATAACAGTAGTATTTTATCTTATATAAAAAAATTTAAATCAAAATTAAATTATAATATTTATTTCAAATATAACAAAATTTGAATCAAAATTAAAGTTGTGTACGTTTATAGCAATAGTTTTTTTTCGTATATCAAAATATTTGAATCAAAAGTAAAGGTGTGCCCGTTTATAAGAATAGTAATTTTTTCGTATATAAAATAATTTGAATCAAGATTACAGTTGTGCTCGGTTATAACAATACTATTTTTTTGGTATATAAAATAATTTGAATCAAAAGTAAAATTATGGTCGTTTATAACAATAGTATTATTTTTGTATACAACAAAATTTGAATCAAAATTAAAGTTGTGTCTGTTTATAACAATAATATTTTTTCGTATATAAAAAATTTTGAATCAAAAGTAAAGGTGTGTCAGTTATAAAAATAGAAGTTTTTTCGTATATAAAATAATTTGAATCAAGATTAAAGTTGTGTCCGTTTATAACAATAGTATTTTTTTCGTATATAAAAAATTTGAATCAAAATTAAAATTATGTCTGTTTATAACAATAGTATTATTTTCGTATATAACAAAATTTGAATCAAAATTAAATTTGTGTCTGTTTATAGCAATAGTTTTTTTTCGTATATAAAAAAATTTGAATCAAAATTAAAGGTGTCACCGTTTATAAAAATAGTAATTTTTTCATATATAAAATAATTTGAATCAAGATTATATTTGTGCTCGGTTATAACAATACTATTTTTTTTATATAAAATAATTTGAATCAAAATTAAAATTGTGGTCATTTATAACAATAGTATTTTTTTATATAACAAAATTTGAATCAAAATTAAAGTTGTGCCCGTTTATAACAATAATATTTTTTTTCGTATATAGAAAAATTTGAATCAAAAGTAAAGGTGTTTCCATTTATAAAAATATGATTTTTTTCGTATATAATATAATTTGAATAAAGATTAAAGTTGTGTCATTTTATAACAATAGTATTTTTTTTGTATATAAAAAATTTAAATCAAAATTAAAATTGTGTCCGTTTATAAAAATAGTATTATTTTCGTATATAAAATTATCGAATCAAAATTAAAGTTTTGGTCATTTATGACAATAGTATTTTTTCGTATATAAAATTTTTTGAATCAAAATTAAAGTTGTGTCCGTTTATAACAATAGTATTTTTTCGTATATAAAAATATTTTAATCAACAATTTATTTTTTCTTGCATATAAATATTATTTTTGTTTTTGACATTATTTATAAATATATTTGAATCAATAGTAAAGTTGTTACTGTTTATAAAAATATTTGAACCAAATTTTATTTTTGTTTTTACAATTATTATAAAAATATTTGAATCAATAGTAAAGTTGTTCTCATTTATAACAATATTATTTTCTCCCATATATAAAAATATTTTAATCAACAATGCATTTTTTCCCGTGTATAAATATTAATTTTATTTTGACACTATTTATAAAAAATATTTAAATCAATAGTAAAGTTGTTCCTATATATAAAAATATTTGAATCAAAATATTATTTTTGTTTTGATAATATTTATAAAAATATTTGAATCAATAGTATAGTTGTTCCCGTTTATAAAAATAATTAAATTAGTAGTTTCATTTGTTCTGTTTAAAAATATTTTCACAATATAAAAAAACAAAATTTATTAAAATTTAATTGACTAATTACATATTTGGTTAAGTAGTTGTCAATCTATAATATGTTGTATATATAATGTATTTAATTTAATTTTGTATTAGACCAGTTTGATAAAAAATAGATAAACATTAAGATAAAGTATAAAATACTTCAAATAATATTAAAATGTTTTTTTTTATATGTTGTATATATTAATTTTTATTTGAATTTAACCTACAAATATAAAAATATAAAATACTTCAAATAATTTAAAAATATTTTTTGGATGCAACTACCACACCATTCTTCTAATAATTCTAATTAACTCACCTTAAAATTTCATTGCTCTTTTCCACATCTCATATGACAGATTATAACGTTTTTTCTAGAGGTTGTGATCTCAAACAGGTCTAAAATATTTTTGATAAATAAAGCAATAAATAGGAATAGCTTTTAAAGTAAAAACAATATAAATATTTGAATGGAATAGTTCAAAATTTAATTTCTTGTTTTCTAACGAATAGTTCAATCTTTATAAGTATATTTATTTTTTGTAATTTGTATTTATATTTAATTCCTAAATAGTAAGATATTTATTGAATTAAAACAGTAGAAAAAGTCTACCTAATCCTACAACGTAAATGCTACAAGTCAAACCACATGACTTGACCAACATGATAGACATAGTACCACCTTTTTTTTACTTCAGGAATTCCATTTAATATCTAAGGTTATAATATATATAATAGACATATTAAATCTTTTGTATTTACTGCTAGTAACGAAAGTTTGTATTTATTACTAAAAGTTTTGTTTTTTTTAAACTAAAAGAAATATATTATAAAGGGCATAAGACATGCCAAACAAAGATGAGAACCACAAGACACTAAAGATCAGTTAAGGATTAACAACACACCGCGAGGTTTATTATGTCGTTGTCCATACTTGTCATTTACCAAATCTACAAAAAAATAAATCACAAATCACAATAATGTAGCCACCAGCAAAACGTGAAACTATAAAAGGAAATGAAAATATATTTTATCAGATTTTTGTGGTGGCTTCAAGTCATTATTAGCTTTATTCACATTATTTTCCTTGCTGCAAAGATTCATCAACAGAAAGAAAACAAAGAATGATATCAAGAACCTAGTAATAAAATATTGCAACAATAAAAATGAAATGGAGACAAATAATATATTTATGCTATAAAACTGAACCAACCTTGAAGTATCGATTGCAGAGGTTTGTCCTGGTATCGGCCATAAGCACCGTCAACAGCAAGGTATGAGGAACAACATTGAGCCCCTAAGCTCTTGCAGCACTAGCCAATATCAGTAGTCTAAACACAGATGGGAAAATTGCTAAGTTTGGACAAATGAAACTATAAGGAATTAAGTATTTTTCTATTTTAAATTAAAGAATAACTCATAAGATATATTTGTACCATTTCATTTTTGATTTTCCTAAACCAAGTTGAGGATTAGCAACATATCCAGGGAATGTCATGCCAACAACGAGAACTCTGAAACCACATTCTAGTAAGATGGCCAGCCAAAGATCCTTGAGCTAGATGCTCTAACTCGTGCCATTTCCAACCAGGTTCATAAACTTGTATGTATATCAACCTAATCATTCAAAATTCATTCAACAATAATTAAATTGGAATAACAATGCAACTCTTATAATCCTATAGTTGGAATAACAATGTATAATTTTCTTTATTCAAATAACAATGATATCAAGAAACTAAAGACTTAATACAACCCAATCTTTTAAATAGTATTAACATATGATATGACCAATATGACTGGAGACTTCCAGTTTGCGGCGAATAGATTCAGGCAGGACGCAGATTGATTGTAAACAATATAGTCAAGGAGCCAAGAGCTAGAGAATTAAGACTGTAACGAACAAGCATCTTCGCGGAGGAAATGACAGAAATAAAAGGAATTTGTGGCTGCATTGACAGAAACGAATATAACTTTGTAACTACCATACAAAATCGGTTACTTAATTGATAATCATATTCAAACTTTTGGACTTACCAATGCTTCACCATGGCCCTAGTAATTAGAGGTGACAGATCCGAAAATCACTGTTGATGAGCATGCTATGAGAAATTGTGTAATCCACTAACAACGAAACATGTGAAAGAGGATCATACACCTGATATAACATAACCATCAACATTATATACAAAGTGAGCTTTCAAATTCTAAATTGAAGTCGCATTGTAACTACAATTGAAGTCGCATTGTCGTCAATTGAAGTCTAATAGAAACTGCAATATTGTACATTGTATATAAAAACTAAATATTTTTATAAATTCGAGGTTGATGTAGTTATATATTCAAAGATATACAATATAACAAAAATATACAATAATACACATAATGCTCTTTAATACAATAATACTGAGTAGTATCTAATCTAAAAAAACTCTTTGAGAAATTGCAATATTTTTATTATTGTATATAAATTTAATAGAAGTCCAATAAATTAAATGCAAGATGTTATTCATGAATCAACAGTTATGTACCCACAAAATTAGGAATCATAAAAAGAAATGCTAACTCGTCATCAATGCACTATATTCATCATGAAAACTATTAGCAAAAAAAAAAAAAAAATCTGCTGACCAACCTGGATTGCAAGTACGGGGGCTTTTTCCTTAAGTTCAATCACAGTGTTGGACTGCACTGATATTGCCGCTTGTGTTCAATCACAGTGTAAGGCAAAAATACATATAAAATATCTCTGATGCCATCCACGGTAGAGGTCCCCGCACCCCACCGGAAAATAAGGTATTTCATTTGATTTTTGACAAACCAAAATCACCAACCTGAAAAAAAAACATTTTCGCAGTCTTGTCATTATAAGCATTTACATTAAATGTACACGATTTTAAATTTTGTAGAAAATAGGATAAAAGATCCCAGCTTCAGTACCTTGAAATATAAGCTTGAGTAACTCCATTGAACTAATCAAGTGTTAGATCCATTGTATTAATGTGTTATGGTCTAAAAACAAATCTAGAAGGGAACATATGTTGTCAGAAGATGGAAGATGCAACATTGAGTGAGGAGTTGGGAGGTGTTGAAGGTGCGAGAAAGACACAAGAAAGGGGGGGGGGGGGGGGGGGGGCAGTTTGAATTGTGTATTTGCTCTTTTAACAATCTTTCGCTTTCTTGTTGTTGAGACGCTCAAGTATATCGGATTTTGTTGAGACTCTGATCTGGGATGAGACATTCAGACTTAGCGAAGCTCAGGGCATAAGAACCAGTGAGAGTCTGAACTCAAAACATCATATTCAGAACTTGCAGTGCGAAAGCTTATCAGAGTTAAGCTGCAAGGTTCTGAGTTGCTTACATGGGGTTCTGATACTCTATACATAAACATAGGCTAAGATATTAAACATAAGAGTAAAGAACACACGATATATCCTGGTTCACCACACGGGCTAATCTAGTCCGCCCTCCACAGGTGATTTCGCCTTGAACACAAGGTCTTAATCCATTATAACCAAACTTGATTACACATGCACGGGCCACGCTGGTGACTAACACACAATGAACCGTTCAGGGATTCACTCAGTGAATATAACGAACATTGACCTGCAGGTTCCAATCTCACAAGATCTACTGCTAGGATTTCCACAGCTAACCGTTCAGGGATTCATCAAAATGAATATAACGCTACTAACCATATTTCAGGATTTCCCACAATGACACCCAGCCATCGTCTTCTCGAGTCTCCGGTCACACTGACCACTCAAGGAATCCTAATTCACCAAGAATTAGTTCAAAAGGAGATTACAATAGTGCTTCTTAACAAGCGGATAACTCCTAAGTTTAAGTACAAAGAACACACACGTGTTCAAGCAAGATATGAGCAACAACTCCTTGCTATCCTACGAAACTACATAGATGTATCTAGATATGACAGTTGTTGACATCTTGTAGATCTTCTTCTTCTTCGTCTTCTTGGGTGAGCAAGCTTTGAGCAACAACTCATTGCTTCAGATCTTCAATGTAGTCCTGACGAGAAGGTGGTTAATGACTTGACTGATCTTCAATGTTGTCTTCTTCATCAACAACTTATGTTTCTAATTGTTGTTATTTTGTTGATTTGATCTTTAAGCTTCAACAACAATGGCCATGAGTGAATTGGTATCAGCTTTGGATATTCTAAGTGTTATAACGAGAACTCATCGTTGTTGCTATCTTCACACAATGACTTGGTCGATTCATGAGTAAAGCATCCAATGGATGAATAATAGAATTCTTAAAATCATGGATCAATCGATTCAATAGACTTGATCGAATCATCGATTATTTAGAAGTGAGAACTCTTTCCTTTAAATAGCCAGTAGAAATGTAGCCGTTTGAAATACCGTTGGTCGTTGAAAAAGAGACGTTGTGTAATAATTAGTTGTACTGACACATCTCCTTTTTGCTGTGGGAGGAGCGATAAGATATCTTTTTGGGCAGTGTGTACAGTTACTCACAACGGTAACATTTGACTTCCAAACTTCAGTGGCTTCTGATGGTAAATTGATGAAGTATGAGTAGAGTCTTCTTAATAGGATATCTGATACGTCAAGTCTTCAGTCCTTTGAAGAATTCCATTAGGAATCAGTCTTCAGAACTTGTCTTTAAGAACATCATCCTTTGCTTAAGAACTCGTAAGTCTTTAGAGCCTTTTTGCACTTGGTCTTCAGAGCCTCCCGCCTTTAGAACTTCAAGTCATGAGAGTCTTCAGCACTTTGGTTCTCTAGAGTATCTTCTTCAGAAGTTTTGCTATCTTCAGAATCTTAGCCACTTTCAGAGAGCATCCACAAGAGCATTGCATTAGCAATATCAGCATCCTTGGATCTGACTGATCGTGATCAGATACAGAAGCATTCTTGTTTCTTGCGACTTGTGTCACACATAGTAACTTCGTATATTATCAATTACGCACTTCTGGTTGGTGCTTGTTGATTCTGATATCTTCTATTCTTGTGATCTGCACACAACACATTAGAACATAAAATGGTTCTTTCATAAATACGTATTGTTATCATCAAAACATAGTTTGATTTGTAGATACAATTCTTGCTCTCACAATCTCCCTTTTTTTGATGATGACAAAACCAAGTATTTTGATTGAATATTTTATACGAGGTAATCACCAAATAAACATATTCAGAGCCTGGAACAACAGCTCCCCCTGAATGTGTTATCCTCAATGTTTTATCTGTGATCATCTAGAATCTTATATGATCCAAAGATATACAGAATACCAAGTCATTTTACTTTTAATTGATTCTTGGTACGTATCAGAACTTCTTCTTCTTGGATCTTTTATCCTGATCTTCAGATAGTTTTTCGACTTCTGACTTGCACAGCTCTTCTGAATAAGCATCTTGAGATGTATATTTTGTCTTGATTGCTTGACTTCATATTTCATCTGAGTGAGCATCTTTAGATTTTGTCTTGATGGCTTTCAGGTTTTTCCTTTTTCTGATTCTTTACTTTCTGAGATTCATCTTGCAGACAACTTTTAGCTTCTGAGTCAAGTGAGACAGAGATCTTACAGTTCTCCACTTCTGAACAGTACTGGGTAGATTTGATTCTGAACATGTGTTCATGAAGTTCACAATTCTTCTTTCTTAACCTGTCTTAGAATGCCTAGTGAACTTGTTCATAGTTCCTCGGATGAACATCAAACAATAAACATTAGTAGTAATGCATCTTATACGAGTACGTTGTTTGAGTTTCTGCATTCTTTATATTCTTTCAATCCAAATCATTATATATTTCTCCCCCTTTTTGACACCATCAAAAAGTGTTTAGGGCATAAAAGAATTTCTTCTTTGTCATTAACATCATATATTTATCAGGAATATTGAACCATTGAGTATACTTGATATGATATGAAATAGCTCTTAGTGATAACTATCTTTGAACATAGCATTTAACATGTACATTGAAGGACAAATAGATGGAATCAAGGATATTAGAGCATATAAGTTGTTAAGCGTGTTCGGGGTTCATCAAGTATATGATTAAGTGCAGTAATGAGCATAAACTTAATGACACCATTTGATGGTTAGATATATCATTTGATATAATATTTGCATGCAAATATTAGCACAGAACCATAAGGTAGATTTAGACTTTTAGAGCATAGGTTTATTTTAATCCAAAAAAGTTTATCATAACATGGATATTAAGAGTACAGACTTAGAGTACCCAAAAGAATTTGTGAAATCAAAACATAGATATGATCCAGATTAAGATATATAGATCTTAGATTTCATAATACTGGATTCTTATGGTATAGACTAGAATGAGCCTAAAGATGATGAAGAAGATGAGAGTAGGCTCTCAGAATCATCAGTTCTTAAGGCATTAAAAACACAGACTTTAATAAAGGTAATTAGAGTACCAGACATAAAAAGGAAATTTCAATGATTCATGTTTAATCATACATGAAGCATCAACACAAAATACTAACAGCAATAAGTTACTGAACACAAATACTTAAAAAAACAAGAGAAACTTAATCATCAAAATCTTTCAATTCGTCTACCCTGTCACACCTGACTACAACTGGCTGGGGTCCTGATCCTAGTCTGCTTATTAATCCCCAGGCTTTTTCCTTAAAGATTACTTCAGATATTATTCTTCCGTATGGAATGTAGGCTTGCATCTGATTCCTTGAGGTTTTAATAGAATATCTCATGTGATTAAAAATGGTCTTGGGGAGGTCTATTCTGACGTGATGAGTTAGAAGGAAAACGAAGATCCTGTCATCATGAGTCATAGTGTGTCTTGAAGAAGCGCGTGGACGTAGGTTGGTCAGTGAAAATTTGAACCAAGTTTTTGGAGTAGGAAGGAGTTTCTCAGGATTATTTGGTTCATATGGAACTGAATCATCACACAAGATTCTACATCTTTCCACCATGTTTAAGTCAGATTGAAAAAGATCAACCGTGACTCCGTCAGAGACACACCCAATGATTCTCTCTAACAAGGCGACAAAGATAACAATGGGGTGATAGTGAACCTCAGACCATATGGTATTGCCATCATTGCTTACCTTGGCAAAGTTCCAGAATTCCTTAACCAGTTTTGGATAAATGGGACCGTTTAGTAATGAGTAATAGCATTGCCAGGATTGAGCTTGCATGCTTCTTATGATCTCCAGGCCGTCGTCCCTAAGACTGGAAAGGTTGGGTCTTTTCTCTGAGATAACGTTTAGGTTCTCTTTTCTTCCATGGAATGTTGGACCATTTCTTTGGGAATCCGTTATCTTTAGGAGTTTCGAAGAGATAAAAGTTTAGGTTTGAGAATGAATTATGTGAAGGAAAAATCCTACTATTTATAGGTGAGTTAGGGTGAAGAGTAGTGACTGGTTTGGTGCAAGGATTTGGTTTAACTATTTCCTAGGTAAGGGATGATTACTTAGGGTATACCAAGGGATGTAACGGAGTGGAAAACGAAGCAGTTACTAATTTACTCGGGAATGATTAGTGAGTTAACAACTATTTTACAGCGAGTGGCCAATGGGCTGGTATATTAATAATGACGGTTTCTTGAGCCACTAAAAAGATTCATTGGATGTTATCAATCAATGTTTCACGTTTTGTCAAATTATTAATTCCACTTTATGGCTGGTTATAAGAGAGAGTGTCTTATGTTCTTTGGAACCAAAAAAACATTTCATTAATTTTGATAGTAGTCTTGGCATACATTTACCCTAAAAATTTAAAACTTACTAGACTCAGATACAACTACCTGGACTAGTTATGATTTAAACTAATGCAGAACTCAAACATAGATTAAATAGAGATAGTTTTCTTAGGCACTAAAAATCCCACACATAGTCTTCAACAAGAAGTTTTCTGGAAGGTCTTCAGGACCATCTTTGTTAATTCTTTCTTTGACCATGTCCAGAATTCCATCTCTGAAGAAAATTTCAGACAAGACTCTTCCATATGGAATGTAGGACTTTGTGAGATTTCTGGACTCAGAGATGGTTTTCCAGAGACAGTTGAAGATAGTGTGTGGCAGATTTATCTCAAATCCATTCATTAGTAAATAAATGAATTCATGATCGTGGAATCTAATTGTGTTATGACTTTCTCCTCTGGGAAGGAAGTTAGACAGCACGAGCTTGTACCAAGCTTTAGGAACAGGTAGGAGGTTTTCAGGATTGAAGGGTATGTATCTTTCAGACAGGTCATGAAGAGATGCAAAGTTTTTAGAGGGAAAGAATTTGTTTTTATCAAAGTCAACAGGAATTCCGACATCCTCACATCCCGTTGCAAGAGTGACTGAAAATAGATTGATAATGACAGGAACATAAAAAACAAACGAGGTGATGCACTTGCTTTCAAGATCAAGTTCAGTATGCTTCTAGAAATCCTTGACTAGATTGACATAGATAGGTTTTTCTAGCATCATGAAGTACCTGGTCCATTGTTGAGTGTAAAGTACCTCAACTAGGCTACAAGCAACTCGACTCGAGAGAGGAGGTGTATTGATTACAAATTGTTTTTCAGGAATGATTTCAAGAAGATCTGTGTTGCCAAGAAAGGTGTGTGGAGACATGACAGTGGATGGGCAGTAAGGTTTTGATACTTATGGATTTATGAGGAGAGGCTTGAGGAATATCGTTTGATAGGGTGATGCGATTTATACATGAGAGGGGATAATATGAAGTGTGCCTAGTCTAGGAGAAATCATAGATTTGTATAGTAGGGTTTTAATGAGATTTCAGAATTGATTATGTTGTCGGGGATATGTTATAGTTTCAAAAGATTCGCAGTTATTATTGATGCTTCCTTGAGTGTAGGTTATGTTAAAAGATTTCTTTATTGTAAACAATATTTATTTTAAACAATACATGCAGGACATAGTATAAGCATGTCTGAATGTCTTAAAATAAAACCTTAATAAGATTTAATAAATCATAAGTGAAAAAGGAATGGTACCTTGGAATTTTACAGACTTATCAGAGGTTTTCCAGCTTGACTCTGATCTATCTTTATGGAGAGTCCAGAGTTTCCATGACCACTTTCTATTTTGAGCTCTTGAGTGCCATCTTCCGAAGCTGCTTACTTTCAAGCGAACTGAAGTTGGTTCTTGGATTCTTCAAGATCACTTGCCTTCTAATTTCTGATTATCGTAAAGTTGTCTGAATGAAAAGGAATTGATAATCATATTGCTTCTTATCCAACTATCGGAGCAAGAGCTTTGTAGTGAATAATTTCTACTTGTTGACTGTATCCTTGAGCAACAAGTTGTGCCTTGCTTCTGACAACTTCTTCTTTCTTCTTAGACTTATTTTGAGAGTCTACTGAGTTCCGCTAAACATTCTAGATCATGAACACCATTCTTTGAGGATTGATCAAGTTCTTCTTCTATAGCCAGAATTTATTTCTCGTTCATAAGAGCTTCTTCATCAATGGCTAATTCTCAAGCATATTTCTTTTGATAGTCAGCAAGTTGATCTGGTTCTGATTGGAGCAACCTTGTTATCCAGAACTAGTTTCTCAGAATGAGAAATAGTCATTTGGGGGGATTTGACTTATTTCCTAAGTCAAGTATGAGTCTTGTTCAGAGCTGAGTATCACCAAGCATGTTCACAACATTAAATACTCTTCATGTATAGGATCAAGCGCTCACCAATGTGTTACAAACAATTTTCGTTAAATTTAACATCTTGATCTCACAATGCACAGCTGTCTAGTACATAGTTAACTCATCAGAGACTAATAACATATCTACTTTCAAAAACAGAGCATTGACTGATTTCTTATTTCTGAAGGACATCAACAACTTAAAGATCATTTTGACATAAAGTAGATAGCTTGATTTAAAGTCTTCTGACTCCAGTGCTTGAGAGGTTCTGAACAACTTATCAAATAGTGATCAGATCACTAACATTTGGTTTGGATGAGACATGATCTCAAGATTGTCAGAACTTGATTTTGCTGATTTAATCAAAACTTAAGAGTTCATCCTTGATCAAGAACTTGATGAATGCTTAATATTCTTTTTCCTGAATATTCTTCCATTTTTCTGCATAGCTTTCCATGAAGACAATATTCAGTACTTCATTGAATCCTTTTAACTTCTGATCATTCAGGATTCAGATGCTAAATCATTTCTAAGAGTTTGAATTCTTCAGATTTCTTACGTCAACAGATTTTTTGTCTGAAATTCAAAGTCAAAGATCAATCTATCTTCTTTACATGAAGAAGTTCTGCATGAGTTCTTAAAAGAGAAAGTCAAGGGTGGACCTAATACGTTTCTTGAAAACATCTCAAAACTCATAGAGAATTAATCTTCAGCAAACAAGACTTATTGTTTTCTGATGATTCAGCTTTGAGCAATTATGTGATATATTCACACATATCTTTCAAGATAACCATTCAACAGATACTACTTCTTATCTGATGAATTTATCTTATCAGTTGATTCTTCAATCTACAAGTAAGGAGGATTTAGTTGTTTAACAACTGCACAACTTCAAGAATCAGTGATTTGCTCAAATGCAAGATTAATTACAATTTTGTACACAGTCATCTTCTGAACTGTTACAGAAATTGTAAGTGGATTTCAATCTCACCCAGAGTATTTTTGTGCACCTCTTCTGGATCTTTATCTGACACTGTTAGGTGTTTGATATTCATTAATAACAGAACCGGTGCTCTGATACCAATTGAAGGTGCGAGAAAGACACAAGAAAGGGGGGGTTTGAATTGTGTATTTGCTCTTTTAACAATCTTTCGCTTTCTTGTTGTTGAGACGCTCAAGTATATCGGAGTTTGTTGAGAGACTCTGATCTGGGATGAGACATTCAGACTTAGCGAAGCTCAGGGCATAAGAACCAGTGAGAGTCTGAACTCTAAACATCATATTCAGAACTTGCAGTGCGGAAGCTTATCAGAGTTAAGCTGCAAGGTTCTGACTTGCTTACATAGGGTTCTGATACTCTATACATAAACATAGGCTAATATATTAAACATAAGAGTAAAGAACACACGACATATCCTGGTTCACCACACGGGCTAATCCAGTCCACCCTCCACAGGTGATTTCGCCTTGAACACATGGTCTTAATCCACTATAACCAAACTTGATTACACATGCACGGGCCACGCTGGTGACTAACACACAATGAACCGTTCAGGGATTCACTCAGTGAATATAACGAACATTGACCTGCAGGTTCCAATCTCATAAGATCTACTGCTAGGATTTCCACAGCTAGCCGTTCAGGGATTCATCACAATGAATATAACGCTACTGACCATATTTTAGGATTTCCCACAATGACACCCTGCCATTGTCTTCTCGAGTCTTCGGTCACACTGACCACTCAAGGAATCCTAATTCACCAAGAATTAGTTCAACAGGAGATTACAATAGGGCTTCTTAACAAGTGCATAACTCCTAAGTTTAAGTACAAAGAACACACACGTGTTCAAGCAAGATATGAGCAACAACTTCTTGCTATCCTACGAAACTACATAGATGTATCTAGATATGACAGTTGTTGACATCTTGTAGATCTTCTTCTTCTTCGTCTTCTTGGGTGAGCAAGCTTTGAGCAACAACTCCTTGCTTTAGATCTTCAATGTAGTCCTGACGAGAAGGTGGTTGATGACTTGACTGATCTTCAATGTTGTCTTCTTCATCAACAACTTCTGTTTCTAATTGTTGTTGTTTTATTGATTTGATCTTTAAGCTTCAACAACAATGGCCATGAGTAAATTGGTGTCAGCTTTGGATATTCTAAGTGTTACAATGAGAACTCATCGTTGTTGCTATCTTCACACAATAACTTGGTCGATTCATGAGTAAAGCATCCAATGGATGAATAATATAATTCTTAAAATCATGGATCAATAGAATCAATAGACTTGATCAAATCATCGATTATTTAGAAGCGAGAACTCTTTCCTTTAAATAGCCAGTAAAAATGTAGTCGTTTGAAATACCATTGGCCATTGGAAAAGAGACGTTGTGTAATAATTAGCTATAATGACACATCTCCTTTTTGCCGTGGGAGGAGCGATAAGATATCTTCTTGGGCAGTGTGTACAATTACTCACAACGGTAACATTTGACTTCCAAACTTCAGTGGCTTCTGATGGTAAATTGATGAAGCATGAGTAGAGTCTTTTTAACAGGATATCTAATACGTCAAGTCTTCAGTCCTTTAAAGAAGTCCATTAGGAATCAGTGTTCAGAACTTCAGAACTTGTCTTTAAGAACATCATCCTTTGCTTAAGAACTCGTAAGTCTTCAGAGGCTTTCTGAACTTGGTCTTCAGAGCCTTCCGCCTTCAGAACTTCAAGTCATGAGAGTCTTCAGCACGTCGGTTCTCTAGAGTATCTTCTTCAGAAGTTTTGCTATCTTCAGAATCTTAGCCACTTTCAGAGAGCATCCACAAGAGCATTGCATCAGCAATATCAACATCCTTGGATTTGACTGATCGTGATCAGATACAGAAGCATTCTTGCTTCTTGCGACTTGTGTCACACATAGTAACTTTGCATATTATCAATTACGCACTTCTGGTTGGTGCTTGTTGGTTATGATATCTTCTATTCTTATGATCTACACACAACACGTTAGAACATAAAATGGTTCTTTCATAAATACGTATTGTTATCATCAAAACATAATTTGATTTGTAGAGACAATTCTTGCTCTCACAGGTGTGTCATTAGATGAGTGTTTAGAGCTCTTGAAGCCAATGAAAGGGGAGCCTCTCATTTGCAAATCAAGACCAAAAACAAAAGCATAACATTCTCTCAAATAGAAATAGTAGCTTTCTCATATATCTTGCTCTCTTCACTTCCCCCAAAAGTTTCCTAAAACTCATTTTCTTTCTAACAAACTGGAATTAGAGTTTAAGTTTTGATAGGAAATCCTAATAGAAAAGTACATGGATCTCCTATGTCTCGAGCACTGTAGTTGGATAGTTTGCGAGCAACATACAGATTTCCATTCTTTACATCAATTCTGAGATAATAAGAGATTGCCATTTGCTAAATATGTGAGTGTTGGATCTTAAATGGAATTGATAGACTTTGGATAAGATAATTGTTCATATCAAAACAATCTCAAGCTAAACATGGACAAGTAAATGCTAAACTGAATAGTATACTAAACACAAATATTTACGGCACTTGCAAACATAATTAACAAAAAAATTAAAGGAAATTAGATTTATTTGATTTCCGATTAAGTATATGAGAGGTACTCACTAATTCCCACTCTTCCAGAAGAAATACAATCATAAATAGCACACTTATTGAGAGTGATGTGACACGCCTCACAGACATTCTCATAGTTTCAGTCTGTATAAACAAAATAACATAATATATAAAGCATGCTCAAGTCAGCCTTAAATACAAATTTATAAGGGAAGGAATATATGAAATCACGAGTAACAAACACAAACACACCATGAAAACTTAAATCTAAAAGTTTAACAAAAATCTATATTAAAGATCTCGCAGTTTCGACGGAAACGCGGTTAGGTACGGAGAGGAGATAAAAAGAAAGTTGAGAGAGACAAGATGATATGCACGTTCAAGAGAGAAGGAAGGAGAAAAAGAGAGAAAGAAAGGTAATAAGCCCTAATTGAAAGACGAAAGAAGATGAACAAAGAAAAAGAGGAAAGGAAGAAGAGGAAGATGAAGCATCGGGAGAAGCATCCGGAGAGAGAAAAGTGGAAAAGAAAATGGAGAAGTTTGATTGAAGAGAGAGAAATAATCGTACAAAATGAAGGGGAAAGTAAGAAAAATAATTGCAATTGAACCCTATGACATCATCAATCCAACCAAACCTAACAAACAAAGGCATAATACAATACCCATATAATTGAAATTGAACAATATCACATCATTAGTTGCAAAAAGTAAATTTTGGACCAAATTTTCCCTCATTTTAGTGAGGTGGCCGAATTATAGAAGAGAGCAAATGAGAGTTTTCCACAACATCTTCTTTTCTTATATTATAAATGTATCATTGATCAGTGCATTTTAATGCACATTCTTTTATATTTGTACTTAGGCATTCCTACAGTTTATTTGAGTATTTTTACTATTTGAATGTGTTTTCATATTTAAGTTTGTTTCTACCTTTATTTTATTTTCGCAGCTTATTTTCAGCTTTAGCGGTTATTTGATACCTGTCCACTGTTCGGATCATAACTAGAGCTACGAGAATCGGATTTGCGTGTTCAACCAGTCGTTGGAAAGTTAAGGCAAAGAGCTACAACTTTTATGTTATACAAAGAAGCTGATTCGGAGTGTAGCAGGATCGAATAATTCGTTTAAGTCAGGACCCGAATTCTGCTTTTAGAAATATTTAGTTTTGGGCCGGATTTTTTATGTTTTTCGACCCAGTTGGGTTAGAACCAGATTTGTGATGCTTCCCTATACCTAGTAGCAGCCATTCTACTGTTGATAACCTTCTTTTCACAATTTTCCTTTTTCTTTTTACGATTGTAATGTGGAACTAATTTCCGAAGGCAAATCCTGCTGCTTTTGGGTTCTATCGCTTTGAGGTTATTCTAATACCAATTTAATTCGATTTCTGTTTAATTCTTTTCTATGAAGTCATTTGCTTAATTTGATTGCAATCGTTTGCTTAATTCGGTTATTTTCATAGGATAGAATTGATTAAATTCGATTGTATGCATGTTCCTAAATTTAATTGCGTGTTATCATTTGCTTAATTCGTTAACTCGTCATATTCTTAACTGTTTGCTTAATTCGGTAAACAGGAACATAATTCATTTGATTTTGATAAGCGCTTGTCTAATTGATATCATAATCGAATAGGATCGAAGTCGCTTAGGGATTGGTGTTATAATAGTCGAGGATAAGTCGGAACCCGAATCAGTAGGATTAGTCGGTTTAGCTTATTTTGATAATCACGTTTTTTTACAATCACTTATTTTTTATTATTTTTTTTAAATCAAAACTTAAAACCCCCATAAACATTTTCTTTAGTTGGTTGAAATAAAACAAGAATCCTTGTGATACGACATCTGAGTGTCGCTTCCCGTTACTACATTTTTCTAAAACTCATTTTTGACCCGAGTGCGACAACGTATCAAATTGGCGCCGTTGCCGGGGATTCTTGTTGATTTTAGCCAAGTTTAAGATTTTAGTTTAGAGTTTTGTTAGAGTTTCTTGTTTTTTTTTTTTGCTTGTTGATTTTCAGGGTTGCAGTGATAAGCGATCCAACCTAACAGGTGAGTTTGGAAGCTATTGTTTCGATTTGCTCTAAGTTTTTTCCAGAAAATCAAAAAAAAAAAATAGCTGAACAATACTCATTTAGAAAAACTCTAAATGATTTCGGCCCTGAAAATCGCAAATTCCTTATGTTTATATTTTATTTGATTTATTTTCTATTTTTATTTTTTCAAAAAAATCCGAAATTTATTGTACGAATTTATTCTGATTTGATTTGATTTTTAATCATATTTTTATAATTTTTAGATTTTATTTTAACCGCTTTTCTATTTTTGCACTCTTTTTATCAATAGGGACATTGTTGGTATTTTTGTATTTGTTGAATTGCTGAATTTGTTATGTATTTTCTCATTCTTTGTTAATTTTTTTCCTATTAAATTTAATATGTCTAACCAAAGAACGCTTAGAGAACTTACTGCCCCTGATGTGAACTATAATGCTTTATGTATTAAATATCCTACTGTTACTGTACCTTTCGAATTGAAGTCTGGTTTAATACGCTTGTTGCCAAGGTTTTATGGTCTTGCAGGTGAGGACCCGCATAGGCATCTGAAGGAATTCCATGTTGTGTGCTCTACACCTTTAAGACCTGAAGGAATCATAGAGGATCATATCAAGCTCAAAGCATTCCCGTTTTCATTACAAGGTGCTGCCATAGATTGGTTTTACTATCTTGAGCCGAATTCTGTCACAACCTGGAATGATTTAAAGAAAGTCTTCCTAGAGAGATACGTTCCTGCCACCAGAGCTGCATCAATCAGAAAAGATATATGTGGTATTAGACAGCTCGACAATGAATCATTGGCTGAATATTGGGGAAGATTCAAGTAGTTAGTGTCTAGTTGCCCCCAGCACCAGATTATTGAACAGTTGCTTATCCAGTATTTCTTTGAGGGATCGCTACCAATGGATAGAAACATTTTAGATGCTGCTAGTGGTGGAGCACTTTTTGATAAGACCTCAGCTGCTGCCAAGGCCTTGATTGAGAATATGTCACTCAACTCCCAACAATTTACAACTAGAAACAATTATGTCCAAACCAAAGGTGTGAATGAGATTCAGGTTTCTTCTTACAACAATGCTCTAAAAACCAGACTTGATGGGCTTATTTCTTTAGTGAAGCAACAATTGATGTTACCATTACCACCACCACAAAACCCTCCATAAGTAACCACTGTTGCACCTTCCGGATCTTCACTAGAGGACCTTGTCAAGCAATTGGCTGTAAATGAGCTCCAGTTTCAGCAACGAACAAATTCTAGTATTCAGACCTTGCAGACACAAATTGAACAACTTTCCACTTCAGTGAATGCCATACAACAAGCTCAGGGATCAAACTAACTACTTGCTCAAACAATGGTGAATCCTAAAGGTCCTAATGGGAGTGCAATATCTTTGCGATCTGAAAAAGTTACAGATTCTGCCTCGAAAAAAATGAGAAAGTTGTTGAGGTCACACCTGAACCTGAACCTGAGACTTCTGTTGTTGTTGAGGAAAAAGAAAAAGAAAAAGAGTATGTACCTAAGATACCTTTCCCACATAGAGTACTGAAAAGTAAGAAGATTGATGAAGAATAGAATTCTGTTTTTCATATTGAATTAATTTCTGAGTTGGTTGATGATACTTGTATTGATTTATTTGCAGTTGATTTTTCATCACTGTCTGATTTTGATGATAGATACTCATGTGATGACTATACTGACACTAACATTTGCTTTGTTTGTCCTGAGATTAATGATGCCTTGTAGGGTGATGTTTTTCATGCAGATGAAATTATAGATGAAGTTGTTTATGTAGCTAAAGCTCTTGACATCACGGCTGCCCCAACCTCTCCATCCATTGAACAATCTCCTCCCTTAGAGCTTAAACCACTTCATAATAATATGAAAGATGCTTATTTAGAGAGGAATGAAAAGCTACCTGTTATAATTTCTTCTAACCTTAATTTTGATCAAGAAAATAAGCTTTTGCAGGTTTTGAAGAAACATAAGAAGGGAATTAGATGGACCTCGATGGAAAATGGAAGAAAAGCAGTGAGGCAACCCCTTAATCCTTTGATCTCTGATGTTGTGGAAAAGGATATCACGTTCACGTGCCCATTCGACACTTTTATTTATCGAAGATTCTTCTTTGATCCTGGAATAAAAGGCGAAGGCACTAATAAATATTTCAAGGTCAATGGATGCTACCCAAAGTTACTTTATGACGTCCCCACTTTGGAAGAAGAGCCTGTAGAAGATCTCTCTTTAGGAAAGGCTGCTTATGTGATCACCTATCCGCCTTGATTCCTCGGGTGTGTTCTTTCCTCTCTCTTCACTCTTATTTTATATTTATATTCTTTCATTGAGGATAATGTATATTTTAAGTGTGGGGGAGGGAACCATTTCTTTGTTTTCTTTTCTTTTAGTTTTCTTTATTTTGTTCTGTTTTCTTTAAGTGATTTTTTTTTTTAAATTACTTAGAAACACAATGCATCTTTTGAAATTTTTAGGCTATAGATTAATTTGAGGTTAGATTGTATAGACTTGGGAAAAGTTCATAAGATCGGTACCGTTTTAACACCTTAAGTCTTCCGAATACAGGAACCGATTTAAATACTTATTATGACATAGCCTTGAGTTCTCGTCATAGCTCTTAAGTAGTTTATCTAGCAGTCAGCACCATCTAAAAATCACACCCTAAGTAATTAACCTGATGCAAATAAGTGAATGATCTCGTGCTTAGTAATAAATCTAAATAGGAATCCGCCTTTTAAGTTAGGTGACCCTCACCCGGTCACTTAGGCTAACAGTTGTGAAACCTTCAAAAAAAAAAAAGAAAAAAATGGTTAATTTTGAATTGTCGAAAAGATATGGATCATAGTCACTAACAAGCTTATTTACCATGTGTGTGAATAGATAACGGGCTTAATGTGATTGCATTAGAATGAAATAGAGCGAAAAGGAGGATGAGTAAGTTAGGCTTAGGCATAATAACAAGATTTGGATTGGTTTGTATAGGAGGGAGGTTTATGATTGCACAATTGCATATTTGTGTTTTTACAATATCCTTAGTGTGCAAATTTAGTATCTCTCGATACAATCTTGACCGAAGAAGAGTTTGTAGCCTAGAATGAGTTTCCGGATGCTATTGTTTTTCACGAGTCTTAATGCTATTTTGCTCGGAGTGTAAAACTTCAAGTGTGGGGGAATTTGATCAGTGCATTTTAATGAACATTCTTTTATATTTGTACTTAGGCATTCCTACAGTTTATTTGAGTATTTTTACTATTTTAATGTGTTTTCATATTTAAGTTTGTTTATACCTTTATTTTATTTTCGCAGCTTATTTTCAGCTTTAGCGGTTATTTGATACCTGTCCACTGTTCGGATCATAACTAGAGATACGAGAATCGGATTTGCGTGTTCTACTAGTCGTTTGAAAGCTAAGACAAAGAGCTACAACTTTTATGTTTTACAAAGAAGCTAATTCGGAGTGTAGTAGGCTCTAATAATTTGTTGAAGTCAGGACCCGAATTCTTCCTTTAGAAATATTTAGTTTTGGGCCGGATTTTTTTATGTTTTTCGACCCAGTTGGGTTAGAACCGGATTTGTGATGTTCCCTATACCTAGTAGCAGCCGTTCTACTGTTGATAACCTTCTTTTCACAATTTTCCTTTTGCTTTTTACGATTGTAATGGGGAACTAATTTCTAAAGGCAAATCCTCCTGCTTATGGGTTCCATCGCTTTGAGGTTATTCTAATACCAATTTAATTCGATTTCTGTTTAATTCTTTTCTATGAAGTCGTTTGCTTAATTTGATTGCAATCGTTTGCTTAATTCGGTTGTGTTCATAGGATAGAATTGATTAAATTCGATTGTATGCATGTTCCTAAATTTAATTGCGTGTTATCGTTTGCTTAATTCGTTAACTCGTCACATTTTTAACCGTTTGCTTAATTCGGTAAACAGAAACATAATTAATTTGATTTTGATAAGAGCTTGTCTAATTGATATCATAATCGAATAGGATCGAATCCGCTTAGGGATTGGTGTTATAATAGTCGAGGATAAGTCGGAACCCGAATCAGTAGGATTAGCCGTTTTAGCTTATTTTGATAATCATTTTTTTTTACAATCACTTATTTTTTATTAATTTTTCTAAATCAAAACTTAAAACCCCCATAAACCTTTTCTTTAGTTGGTTGAAATAAAACAAGAATCCTTGTGATACGACATCCGAGTGTCGCTTCCCATTACTACATTTTTCTAAAACTCGTTTTTGACCCGTGTGCGACAGCGGATCAGTCATTGGGTAGAATATGTCAATTGTCTATCATTAACATCAACTAACTGTTAGCCCCCAAGGGTTGGCCTAGTGGTGGAAGCTTGGGTCTTGAGAGTGTGCTCCTCTCAAGGTCTCGGGTTCGAATTCTACTAGGTGCAATCAATTCTTGAGTGAGTCAGTCTATACAGAGTTTTGCTCCGGCTTTAAACGGGCTCCCCCACTAGTGGACGATGGGGTTGGTTCCTCTTGGATTAGTCGGTCGCAAGGCCGGATACCATGATTTCCAAAAAAAACATCAACTAACTGTTTATCATCATCGACGAATCAACTACTAGTACTAACTATTTAATCAACTAATTATTTAAGATTAAGTGATGCCTAGAAGTTCTCTAACTTGCTCTTTTCATGTTTTATTTGACTAACTATTAATTGCTTACAAGTTCTCTAACTTGCCTTTTTCAATGTTTTAAAATTCATACTACAATATACCCCTTTTAGGAATCAACTTAAAAGCCAATTTGAATTGATCCAACCAAAAATACTCTCCAAGACTTACATACCAGCATCATTTTTGTATAGCATAACATTTAATTTTTCTGATTTTTTTTGTGTGTGATTGAAAAAGGCTTGAGAACGAAAAGATTACATAAAAACACTCTTCGTAGAGGACGTCCTTGAGAGATCAACTACATAAATGTCATACACCTCTTGTGGACATTTATTATAGAAATTAATATCATGTATAATTTTAACTCCTAGTCTTGCAAGACCATTGTCACAACTCAATTTTGTTCAAGTTTTTTCATTCATTCCATTAAGACATTCATCCATTGTACTACTATTTGTTTTACCATTGTTAACCATTTATACATTGTATTTTGGACATAATTCTCGAAGGTTAACAAGGTCAACCAAAAGCCAACCTTTTGACCATTCCAATTACATTTCGCCATGTCTTAATTCATTTTAAGCTCATTCTATTATTCCATTCATGTTCCATTTTATCTCACTTGCCAACTTTCAACCTCATTCAAATTCTAGTCATTATAGCATCTCATTCATACCATATGCATTACATGCCAAACATCATTTTATGACATCAACATTTGTTCAGCATGTACCCATTGTAGACATACCAATGATACCATACACTTTGATTTACACATTTCAAAATTCAAAAGTCAACATTATCACCTATAATTCAAATTCACCTCTATATCATTCATTACAAATCATCTCAAGTTATTCATTTTCTCATTTTCAATTCAAATTCGCTCCCCAGTCAATATTTCAATCCATCATCCGCTACATTTCTTATCATCAATTATTCATTCAATCCATTTTTTTCACTAAACTTAGTTCAATTTGAAATTTAAGTAATAGATTTGAAATTTAATTAATGAAAAAAAATCAAGAAATAAAGAAAATTGATAAAGTTCAAATTTTATTACGGTGTGAAAATTATTATAAAAAAAGTCTTAAATGTAGTTTTAATCTCCCAACTTACGTT
This sequence comes from Lathyrus tuberosus, assembly GCA_022829125.1. NCBI lineage: Eukaryota > Viridiplantae > Streptophyta > Magnoliopsida > Fabales > Fabaceae > Lathyrus > Lathyrus tuberosus. The sequence goes on from JALAZF010000293.1 coordinate 1,406,825, forward strand.
TTCTAAACTTTTAACTCCCCTTAAAAAAAATCAGTTTTTAAGTCTCTCACTTTGAATTATCCTGAGATTTTCTTGGTCCCCTCTTCAGTTTGGGCTATGTGGCATGATCAGCACTGATGTGGCACAGTAGATGTTGATCCAGGCTGGAAATAACTTGCCACGACAATAAAAACATCATATATTTAATTTTTTCAAACATTTAAAATAAAAAAACATTTTTAATTAAACAACTTAAACAAAAAAGTTTATAAAACACGTATTTGTTCTTCCCCATTTGCAATATGTGAACCCTAGAAAAATAAATCGCTTGTGTTCTTCCTCAATTTGTTCTCTAGAATTCTTTTCAATATTCACTCAAAGCCTTAACGACCATGTCTGAATATTCAGCATCAAGTAATCGCAGTGTGTCCCGCTCCAATCACATCGAATGCAAGTGTGGTATTCCTTCTCCATTGATGACGACGTGGACTGATCAAAACCCAGGTCGTCGTTTTTTTGGATGTGGGATGTACAAGTTTAGTTTCATGTATATTTCTTGAAAATCCCCAATTTATCAAATGCCAAAGCAACTAGTCCAGCTGGTTTCATATCAGGAGTATGCCTTAGTATATGGCTAAACTCCTTGCCCAACCATTCAGTTTTTGCTTGTCTATTATGGGCTATTATATGACAGTTATGCTCATCATATAAACTCACCACTTGCTAATATTGGTTACCAACCCTTTTACCAATTCTCATGTAGAACTTGCATTCATCAATACACCTAACAATCATCTTCTTTGCGTCATTCTTCTTTAGAATCACATTCTTTTTTTCCATCATAACATACTCCTTTATGGCTTCCCTTGCCAAATCCTTGTTGTTAAATATCATGTCTAATTGAAATTTGGTTCCCTCACTAACCTTATAGGAAGGAAATCTCTCATACTTTTCATCATCTTCACTCTCAGGTGGCGTCTGCAGTTGGTCAGAATCTTCACCATTATCATGGTGAAAGTCATTGTCATTGACATGTGGTTTAATTGTTTCAGTTGGAATTACAGTTGCCCAATCCAACTCAGGTTCACTCTCCAAATCAGGTTCAGTATCCAACTCAAGTTCATTGTCATCAACACCATAACCTACTTCAGCATCATTATCCACTTCAACATTATCACCTACTTCAGCATCATTATATCCACTTCAGCACCATCACCTACTTCAGCATCATCACCTACTTCAGCATCATCAACTACTTCAGCATTATTGTTTAATTCTACTTCAACTTCCACCTCATCATCAACAATTTTATCACCAGTATATTGAACCTCATCATCATCAGAAGTTATGTCATGTCCTACTTCTGCATCATCTACAATGTCAGGTTCACTTATACTATGCCCACCATACAAATTTATTACCTCACATCCATCAGCATCCCTAATTAGTTGCAACACATCACCATCGTCGTTAATCTTTCTAAGGCCACGAGTAAAACTAAACTTAGGGTTCTAATACCAAATACACCTAATGTCTCTATACCCCTCTTTTTAATCAATTCCAACAACTCAAAATACGACAGGTATTCAACATCCCATTTCCAATTCATTTATGAAATTAATCCAGCAACATACAGTTTCACAGGGGTGTCCACAAAATAACCTCTATAATGAACTCTAAACCTAATTTTTTGCGTTTGCGATGGCCTGGAATACATGTTAAATACAAGTCAGACAAAGGAACACACGCAAATCAACATAACCCAAATGGGACCACAAGCCATAAACGACAAAGGAACACAAACCCTAAAATGACTGGGACCACCACGTGCAATAAAACATAAACCCTAAAATGAAAACGACATGTTTCTATCATGGGGGACAAAATAATGCATACCTGAGACAAAATTTCTCCTCTTTGTTGCTTTTTGTTGTCGCTGAAGGAATTTTTCCATTGATTTTCTCCTCCTCTTAGTTGCTTCTCCGGTGCTTGTTGAATCATGATGAAATAATATAGTGAAATGCAAGGGTTCTTCTTTGATTAGGGAGTGCTATGGTTCTTCTTTGATTAGGGAGTGTTAGGGTTCTTCTTTGATTTGGGAACAATGTTTGAGATTCTGAATGCAATGTTTGAGATTCTTCGTGTTATATTTAAACATGTTGAAGTTGTTTAATAAAAAATGTTTTTATTTTAAATGTTAAAAAAAATTAAATATAATATGCTTTTAATGGCGTGGCAAGTTATTTTCAGTCTGGGTCAACATCTATTGTGCCACATCAGCGCTGACCATGCCACATAGCCCAAACTGAAGAGGGGACCATGAAAATCCCAAGATAATTCAAAGTGAGGGACTTAAAAGCTGGTTTTTTTTAATGGGGGATTAAAAGTTTAGAAAAACGTAAGTTGGGGGACTAAAATTGCATTTAAGCAAAAAAAATACAAGAGAATTACACAGTTTGTGAGTGAATTTGGGCACACGGGTGTCACACCCCAATTTTGCCCATGAATCAATAAAGGTTTAAATAGTCAATTAGTCCTTGTAAGTTAGTGAGTTTTCGAGTTTGGTCCTTGTCATTTATTTTTTTTGGTCTGAGTCCCTATCTCTTACTTTTTGTGTGTGGTTTAGAATACTTACTAAGTAATGTCTGGCGTAGACTATGAAGGTGAAGGTATCATCATTCAGATTTTTCTGCAGATTTTGGCTTTAGGGACTAAAACGCTTGCAAAAAGTGAGATATAGGGACTCAGACAAAAAACAATTATAAGGACTAGACTCAAAAACCCGCTGACTTACAGGGACTAAAAGTGCATTTAACCCATCAATAAATCATTACATGCATCATGTCATTTGCATCATATGCATATCATAACATGCATTTCATCATGCATAATGCTTAAAATGTCGACCATAATAAGTTTTTTGAGATCAAGCTTATAGTTGCTAGTTTTATTGATCTACGGTTCGTGTAGTTTAACCTTGCATGCTCATTTTATGTTTTAACTTCATTTATGGTCGTATTTTGATCAGCCCGAGCCTTTTCAACCGAACATTTTTTACTTCAAAATTTGATCGAAACTTGTCTGTTTTCCAGAAGTTTATTTTGCGCTGATCATTTCAATGCATTCACTTTATTTTTTCAAGAATTTTTGCGCTCGATTTTTTCCAGTTAATTTCCTTTTTTTTATCAAATTGTTCAAAAAAATAATTAGAAATAATCATATCTTCCTTTTGATTTTATTGTGTTTGTTTAAAAAAGTTTGAATTTTATTTAGTTTAATTAATTTGAACTCATTTTTATCTCATAAATATCTTTTATATATATATATATATATATATATATATATATATATATATATATGTTGCCCCTAGGACACTCTTTAAGAATTTTAAATTGTAAGTTTTTATAAAAGTTTGTGTAATTAGTGCATAAATTGTAAATTGAATTGTTTGATTTTTTTTAAGAATAATGTCTTAATATGAAATTCTTAAAGAGTGCTTCGGGAGCACTCGTTAGCATGACCCATATGTGTGTGTTTATGCGCACGCGTGTGCATGTGTGTGTGTGTGCATGTATGCGTGCATGTGCGTGTGTGTGTACGTGTGTGTGTATGTGTGTGTTCATTGGCTATTGGAGAATGAAAGAAAAAAATCTAGACACACTGATTAACGCCGTTGCCCACCTTCATTTGGATCCCTCTTTCTCTCAATTTTGAAATCATCAATAAACACCAAAAAAATTTGGGCACCGAATCCCAAATCGAAAAAAACACTACAAACTATATTGCTATGTCATTTTCATTGTGTAAAAGCTAGAAAATATGAACTAAAAAAAAGAAACAGAACCAAAACTCTCTTTTCTCTCATTTCTATTTAAAACGATACATTAATATACCATTCTCTCTCAAACAAGAATTTAAAGAATTGAAAAAACTTTATCACAACTCAGCTTTCCATCTACATGAACTTCGCTTCCCCCTCCGTTAGCATTTTGCCTATCACCTTCTTCTTCCCGTCCGTCAACCTTCAAATACCCCACCTTCAGCCGCTCCTCACAACCACGAACACGTTACTACAATAAGCTTTCATACTGCTCACTCCGTCATACCTCCACATGTTAAAGTATGATCTCCATGATCACCATGAGAGAGAAACAAGTATTGAATTCAAAAAATATCATCATTGAATTAACTTGTAAAGTGCTTACAAGGGTTAATATATATACCCCTTTTGTGTAACCAACTGACAGAAAAAGGAAAAAGAGCCTATTAACTAGGTTGACTAATTCAGCACCTAAAAAAGAGGAAAAAATAAAGTAGTAATACTATATTTTAACACCCCTCTCAAACTGGAGTGTATGTTGAGTAGATCCAGTTTGGACACCAATGGATTTAAAGGGCCATACTATAAGGATTTCGTGAAGATGTTGGCAACTTGGTTTGATGACTTTATAGGCTTGAGATGAACAGTTTTGTCTTGGACCTTATTGTTAGAACAAGATTTGTTCATGGCATATATTCCTTGGGTTTTGATGATAACAAAGTATTGAAAGAACAATGATTTATTTGATGTGTGTTACATGTGTGTAGGTTCTAATACTTGTAAATATTATAGTCAGAATCTATTTTACATTAGCACACTTTGGAAGTTGCTGAATTACTAGCGTCTGGTGGCAGAATCTAAAGAACACTTGCTAAGTGATGTCTGGTGTAGACTATGAAGCTGAAGGTATTAACATCAGAAGAAGAAACAAAATTGTCTCTACACTTAGTGAATGCAAATTGGCGTCTGGTACTATTCAAAGTTGGTGATAAAGTTGCAGCTGTTCGTACTGTAGAAAACAAGTTGTATTGTCAAATCAGTTTGTCAGCTAGACTCTACAGATTGCAAGGCTCAAGGAAGTCTAGAATGCTTTATGGATATCTACTCTCAACGGCTCTAATAGTACAGGATCTCTTGAAGACTCAAAGGTTAAACATGTTACACATTGGATCAAGATCTTCTGGTGTATCTATCTTCAACATCTCTTGTACTATAGAGCAAAAGCAAAGACTCTTGATCAAGTTACCTCTTCAATGACTAGTTTTTGAAAAGGCTATAAATATGGCTAAAGGTTCAAACTGAATCTTTAACAAGGATTATCCAGAAGAAGAAGTAACAAGATCAACAATTATCAACACCATTGTATGTGCATATTTTCTGTTGTAGGTTGTAATTGTAAAAGCCTTAAGATTTCTTATACATTGAATATCTTAGAAATATTAAGGTATTTAGGTCTTTGTTATGGTGATTTTCCGTACCTCTGATACTTGTATCAAGTACACCTTGTTCTCTATTCTACTAAACTTCTTTAGCAGTTTAGATTAATTCTCGAGCCACGTAAGTCTCTTGCTATGTGCTTGAGCTGTGAAAGTCTTAATCAACTAGGTTGATTAAGCAGAAGTCATGTATCATTAGGAAACAAGCAAGGAAGTCTTGAGTCAAAATGCTTGAGCCATATTAGTCTCTTGCTATGTGCTTGAGCTGTGAAATTCTTAATCAAGTTGATTGATTGAGTAAAAGTCTTGAGCCAGTGTGGCTTAAGTAAGTTGGCTCGGTACATGAAACTGAAGCAGTAAGTCTTGAATTTGAGGGGTTCAAGCAAGGAGGCTCGTTTCATGGAACTTGGAGCAGAAGTCTCAGCCAATGTGGCTTAAGCAGGTTAGCTCAGTACATGAAACTGGAGCAGTAAGTCTTGAATCTAAGGGGTTCAAGCAAGGAGGCTTGTTTCATGGGACTTGGAGTAAAAGGCTCACCCATAGTGGCTTAGAGAAGAAGTCTTGGGTCCGAGGGACTTGAGCATAAGTCTTGGGTTGAGGGCCTAAGCAATGAGTTCTTGGGTTTATAGAACCTAAGCAACAAGTCTCGAGTGAGAAGCTTGAGTAGAAGTCTTGGACCTTGGGTTTGAGCATTTGTAAAAGTCTTATGTAGAATGAATTAGCGATTGTAATAATGTTTTGATTATAATGAAAATCTCTTGTGAAACAAGTGGACTGTGTAGCGGGAAAAAAACAAATTTTATTTTTCCAAAGTAATGAGGAAAAGAATGAACAAAACCCAAAGAAGTTTTAAAACAAAACTAAGAAAAAAGAGACAAAGGTAAGGGGGTTGGTTATGAAATGGGAAGGTGATAGCATCCAAAACATTTATAGTACTCTATAGGAACCTCTTGAAAATCTATGTTTGGCTTAAAATGTGTTGTTTGCAAAAGATTTGAGAGATGAGAAGAGAAGTATTTTTTTAAGATTTTTGTGTTTGACAAGACTTCTTGAGTCTTGTATTCACTCTTCTTAATCAATGTGTTTTTCGTCAAACACTTCTTCAGTGTCTTGTTGATGATGGTTAGCAATGTAGTTGGTGAAGGCGACTCTATTCCCGTCGAAGCCAATATTGTCTTCTGTCATCAGGTTTGGATCGAAGGCTTCTCCTACAGGTCGAAGACCAGTGATAGCGACTATATCAAAGAGTGTAGGAGTGAGCATTCCACAAGGGAAGTGAAAGGTGTTGTGAGTGCTGTCCTAGAAATATAGGGAGGTGAGCAACATAGTTTGGCAATATCCAGGTCCATACTTTGACAGTTGAATCATGTCGAAAATCTCTATTTCTTTCCAGAAATCAGCTTTTTTTTCTTTATTTCTTTCCGGATTGCTCTAAGAGCAGTGCTCATGTAATCTAGTCTGATGGTGTTTTCTTCAGTCGAATACATGGCTTGGGTTTCTGCTCCTTTTGGGTTGGAGGTTTTAGTTTCAGTGGTAGATTGGGTTTTTCCTCTACTTGCCATGGGTCTGTACTTATGATAAGTTGGGGAAAAGGCCCTAAGCTTCACAGGATCAGTATCAAGTTTTGGTAAAGGGCCAAGAAGAGCATTTACTCTTCCACCAATGGAAATAGGAATGAGTAACTGAGATTTATAGATTCATCTCTTTTCCTTTTCCAGCGGAGGTTCCAGTACGTATTGTTGGTTACCCACCACGCTAGGGCCAAAGATCATATGAACGGGGCGGAGAACTGGTTGTCTCTTGGTCTCCTTGGGAAGAACAGTTAATTGCTTGGACGCCATTGTTGGATAAAGATGAAGAGAGTCTGGGTTTGTTAAAGATCTGCCTAAGAGAAGATGAACATCCGTTTTTGCGCTTGAAAGAGAGAGGAAAAATTCAACAGTAACGGTACAGTAACGTCGAAAAGCTTCAAAAGAATGTCTTTCTCTTTTTGCAATCAAGAATAACATTTGGGGGGGGGGATTTGTTGGCTAGAATTTCGACACTCATTAATGTTGGAGGTGAGGTGAGAAGTTTGAGGTCATATTCTGAGGAAAGGCTTGATGAGTTCGACGACAAGAGGTATTTCGACGGCAGAAGGATGAAAAGGGACTGTCAAAATTTTAAGACTTATGCGTGGGAAGAAGAAATATATGGTTCGATAGAAGAAGGTATATTCAAAGGAGTTTATGCGTAAACGCTGGAGTCCATGACTTAGGAAGATATTTTGCTTAAAAATTATAATTCGACGAAGCCCATCAAAGGAAGCGTTCGACATAGGAAGTTCAAATGAGGCTGGTAACCATTGTTGGGCTTTATCTGTTTCATGGGACACGTGGAAAGAGTTTAAGCGACGATATGCATGTAGTGGGAAAGTGGAACATCCTGGCAAAATAACTGTAAGGGACGGTTGTTTCTAATTTAGTATAAATAGAACATTTTAGCATTTAGAATGGGGTGTTCAAATCTTGTACAAACTCTGCATTTTACTCCCAGTATCTGTGTGTGTGAGAAAAAAGTCCCTTTGAGAGAATGTAGGTTTGAATACCTTCTTTTACAATCAAAGCCATTTAAATTCAAGTCATTTATCTTTTCTTGAAATTTACTTCCTTGTTATTTACTTTCAAATCTTCCTGCAATACATTTCTTTCTTTACTTCAAATCAATCATCATGTTTTCTCAATAACATTAGAGAATATTTGAAGAACATTGCATAAATGTCCCTAATAGTTAAAACCAAGAACTGAATTAACAACACATGTCCTAGGTCCAATCTAGTCGGTCTTGTAAGCGACCAAAGACTTAAGTGAGGACTAGCGGTTGTTTGCCATTTTCATCGGTAAACACCAATAGAGAACCTCTGATCAAATTAACATCAAAGATGCGTTAGGTATTAGGGCATCCATCTACCATATTCACATTGGTACCTCCATGTTTAGGCAAAGGATTGGATTGAACATTGGGTCCAAGATCCTTGAATGACAGAATTCCACTTCGAATTAATCTCAGAACCTTAGGTTTCAAAGTAAAACACTTCTCGGGATCATGGTCGAGTGCCCCTTGATGATAGGCATAGAAATGATCAGATTTATACCACCATGGGAGCTCTTTTTGGAGTAGCCGGTGGATATCAGTATGTACAAGGTTCTTTTGTACCAAAGCAGGGTACATTTCAGCGTAAGGCATCAGAATTGGGTCGAACTGATTTCTCTTCTGAGGGTCGTTCTGTTGATTATTTTGTTGATGTGTTCTTTGTTGAAATTGTGGTTGATAGTTTGAAGTAGCTTGAACGACCGGAGCAACATTGATAACAGGTGTAACTGAAGCTACTTGTTGCTAATGATGATTGTTTCTTCCCCTGTGTCTTCTAGACCTCTCTTGGGAAATGGAACTGGCTTCTCCATTCTTCTTTTTAGAAAACCCACTACCATACTTCTTAGTACTTCCATCAGAATTACTTTCTTGGGTCAATCATCCTTCACGGACCCCTTCTTCTAGGCGCATACCCATGTTTACCATCTCGGTAAAGTCACTGGGCGCACTGGCCACCATTCGTTCATAGTAAAATGAACACAAAGTCTTTAGAAAAATCTTTGTCATCTCTTTTTCTTTCAACGGAGGACTAATCTGTGCAGCAATTTCACGCCACCTTTGGGCGTGCTCCTTAAAAGTTTCTTTCTCCTTCTATGACATGGTACGGAGTTGATCACGGTCCGGTGCCATATCCAAGTTGTACTTAAACTAGCGAATAAACGCCTCTTCCAAATCATTGAAAATGCATATCTGAGTACCATCTAATATCATATACTATTTCAAAGTAGCACCAGCGAGACTATCTTAAAAATAATGGATTAGAAGTTGATGATTGTCAGTATGAGTGGACATTTTGCTTGCGTACATGACAAGGTGACTTTGAGAATAGGTTTTTCCCTTATACTTCTTAAAATCAGGAAGCTTGAATTAGGCAAGGATCTTCACGTTCGGAACAAGACACAACTCATGAGCATTCTTTCCAAACAATTTTTCCCCTTTAAAGCTTTGATTTCCTTCTGCATCTCTTGAAATTGATCTTGAAATTCATCCATTCTTTCATAAACATCCAAGATTTAACTTGACTCGGCATGAAAAATGGGTTCATCAGTCTGTGGGACAACATGTACCATAGGTGGAGGAATAGTCATGACCGGTTGAAGAGTGGGAACTTCAACAACGTGGTGTAACCTTCATGAACAAAGTTTAAAGGCATGCCCCAGAGAAATCTAGGAGGTATTTGGTGTGACGGAGCACTGATCGGGGCCATAGAAATGGGCACAAATACAACTTCAGAAATCATAGTAGTCTGAGGCTGAGTTGCCTGAGGAGTAAGAGGAGGATGAGGAGACTGATTCTCCAGAGCAACCAAAGACTCTACCAGAGTATTGAGCTTATCCATTCTAGACCTAAGGGTTGTCACCTCTTCACGGAGTTCACGATTTTCTTTCTCTAAGTGATCCATTTTCCTTTGAGAGTTAGCCCGAGTGTTGTACGAGTGAGTCAACTTGACTTATGAGAAAACTAAGAGAAAAGCAATAAGACACATGTAGAACTCTCAAAAGCAAGACCAGATGCATAATGATGCATGATATGCAATGCAAATGTTTTCATTCAGTTTTCAAGAAACTTTAAGATAAAGCATCACGGAACTTTAAGATAAAGCAAACAACATAAAGAAATAACACTTAAAATACTGAAAATCTCATTTTATTGATAATTGGAAAGAGTTACTCTTGGAAGTACAAGTTACTATGGATTAAAATACAATAAGAAAAAGCTAAATCCTAAGGAATCACATCTGAGGATGCTCCAACTCCAAGTTGATACTTCCTTCTGAGCCTCTTCAAGGAACTTTAAGATAAAACAAACATCATAAAGAAATAACACTTAAAATACTGAAAATATAATTTTATTGATAATTGGAAAGAGTTACACTTGGAAGTACAAGTTACAAAGGATCAAAATACAATAAGAAAAAGCTAAATCCTAAGGAATCACATATGAGGATGCTCCAACTCCAAGTTGATACTTCCTTCTAAGCCTTTTAATCTCTCTCTCTCTCTCTCTCTCTCTCTCTCTCTCTCTCTCTCATAACTATCCTTCATGGTATCTTTCTCCAACACAAGCTGGTGCACAATACCCTTCCAAGCACCTGAGGGGAAAGGTTGAGATGATGAAGTACAAGAGGAAAATAAATCCTCTCTCCGTCTCTTCACAGCATGTTGCTCAAGAAACTCTATCAATTCATCTTTCTCCTTCATCAGCTTCTGCAACTCTATCTACTCAAGGTTTGAAGCATGGAATTTGTCTTCCCATATATCTTTCTCTTGCTTCATCTTGGCTAAAACATATTGAAGTTTTCTCACATCTTCAGTAGGAATGGTGAGTGGTGTGGCAACCACTATAGGCATGGGCTTCTCAAAAGCAAAAGTCACCTTAAGCTTTCTTGCTCTTTCCTTCACCCAAAGAGTATAAGGTTCCAAATCTATGCAATTCTATTTTCCAAGCTCTCCTTTTTCTTTCCTATGAATGTTGTGCCAAGCATGAGCCATCCTATCTTTCAAACCTTGAGTGTCTTTCGCTTCTTGGAAAAACAAACCTTCTAACAGAACATTATTAGGTTTATCCTTCAAAGTATAACCAAGCTTATGTCTTGCTTAACTAGGGTTGTAGTTAATTCCACCGTGTGTACCAAGAAGAGGTACATTGGAGAATTACCGACAACTATCAATGATCTTGACATTATCATACACGGAAGAATACCAAGTAATATTAGTGTTGGTAAGGGATATGATCCTCTGAGACCACCTCAAATAGCTTTTGTTCTCCTTGAAGGTAGATGATTGTGACAAATGCGAAATAAACCACTTGTACAGTAAAGGTGCATAACAAACATTAATACCATTTCCCTTAGAAGTCCTATGGTGGATAGAAAAATAAGTATCGCCAAGTAAAGTTGGAATAGGGTTTCCAATAAAAAAGATCCGAATAACGTTAACATCAACAACATTGTTAGTGTTAGGGAACAAGTCCAGTCCATAGATGAGTAAAGCCATAATAACCTTAAAAGCCATCATACTACTAGAACTAGAAAAAGTGGAAGCTCTCTCAATCAGGAACTTAGAAGTCAACCTTTAAATGCCTCCCTTAACAGTAAGGTTGGTGTCTATATCAGATTTCCTCAAATGAATGGCTTCTACAATAACTTGTGACTTAGGAATCACCTCCAAACCACTAAAAGGAACTCTGTTAGAAATTGGTATACCCACAAGATAAGCGTACTCCTCCAGGGTAGGCAAAAGATGATAATATGGAAACGTAAAGTACTGATAGATAGGATCATAGAACTGCACAAGAGTATTAAGAATTCTAGCTTCGACATTGGTAGGGAGAATAGACAATAATCTTCCATGACAAGATTTAAAATCCACAGGAACAGTCACAAAGGATGCTAGCTTTCTCAAATCTTTGAGATTAGGAGCTCTGAAACGGTACTTCTGAGTGTTCCTTCTTCCAATGTCCATAATCACAATATTTACGATGTTTTCAAAGAGAATATTTAAGTTTCTTGAAAACTGAGTGAAATAAGATGTTCATCAATGTATGAGTGCATGATTATGCAACAACCATAAACAAGATCACAAACAAGGTTCAAGGGTTTGGAGTCACGAGCATGGAGCCAAAGGTAAGAACCACCCACAAGGTATGTACTAGGGGTTAAAAATCACATGTATAACAAGGCTTTACAACGATTCCCAGAGTCGTGATTCCATCTTTTAGATATTATCAGCTTAAATGACTACTCGTCAGCCAATAATATTCTCAACAGAAACTCGTCTGAGTGTAGTATCGCATAACAAATAGTTCAAGTCTACACCTGAATAGCCACCACATTATGTCATAATAAGGTCAGGATGAGCTAAAGGGTTCTAAGGTTCTCAGCTTCTCGGGGCTCTCAGGTCGAAAGTAAAATGCCTTCACAACTACTTGTTTAGCATATTTACCCTCAAGGAGGCCTCTAATGAGTTAGGAATCTCAAGTCAGCTTATTAAGGATTAAATCCACGTAAGCCAAACATGACTATATCCCATCCTATATCAAGTGCTCTCAAGTCCAAGTATAGGACTTATCTCACCACTCAGAGATCTCCAAGCACCAGAAAAACAAAACAGCAAACAACATATATGATACAAACACATATAAACAAGTTAAGCTAAACCCACTAGGGACTACTCCCCAACAGAGTCGCCATTTTTCTGTAGCGGGAAAATTTGAGATTACGCTATTGATTACTTAACTCATAAAGCAAGAGTCGCCACCTGTTTACCGTGAAAATTGGTAAACAACCGCTAGTCTTCCAAATTTTTGGTTTACTTGCAGGATCAACCAGTGAATCCTAAGGACATAGCTATTGTTTTAATATCTTTCTGGAAATCTGAAGAACACTTCGACAATAGTCATGTTTATAAAGATTTGTCTTAAAGTTTTAGAGAAGATAAACTTTGTGTAAATTGGTAAAGAAAATGCAATGAAGAAAAACTTCAAAGTAAAAGGGCAGTAAAAGAAACAATTGATAAATGAAAATAACTTTCTATTGAAATGAAATAATTTGGTGTTTCAGACGTACATTCTCAATAATAACTTTTTTCTCACTTGACTTAGATACTTTGAGTGACTTTTTTGAGTATTGTACAACAATTGAACACACAGAAATCCTAACACTAAGATCCCTATTTATAACATGTCGAAATTACTGTCTTCAACAGACATTCCTTCAAAAATTGACACGTTTCGCTCTGCATGTCTTCATTTCGCCACCGTTCTCCACGCATCTTTTATGAGAAACGGATAAAAGACAGTTATTATCTGTATTTTGAAATTCAAAACTTCTATCGAAGGAGAGCTTCATATGCCCTCCTTCGAAGTTTCTTTCCATACTTAGAAAATGTTTCTAAGTATTTTCCAGCATATCTTCTTTATGAAGACCAATTCGACCATAACTTGCATAAACTCATGTAGAATTCAGAAAAAACTAAAAGAACACTTGATTTTACTTAGTGTCTTTGAATAAAAACCTTGCGTCAAAATTTCCAGCCAACAAATTGCCCCCCAAAAATGTCATTTTCGACTGAATGGAGAAAAGAGATTTTTTTGAAGTTCACATTCGACGCTAGAAGTTGTTTGTATGCTGTGACGTCATCATAATCATGATGACTTTTTCAAAACGTCTCCTCAAACCCATGCATGAATCTTTTCAATCATCACACATCTAGTCCCTAGGAGATTGTGGGTCTGATTAACTGCTATCGTCTCATCACATATTCTCCATATGATAGTGTCCCACGATTTCTTTCACGATTAATGTGCACACTAAACTATTTCCACTCCATTCATCTTTAAATAACAAAGATCACCACTTTCTCAAACTTTTAATTCTCTGAACTTCTTTAAGCGCACTTTTTCAAATCTTCATCTCTTTTAAAACCCTTTTTTTCTGCAAATCTACTCCATCAATGGCATCATCAACTAAGATCTCCAAGGATTCAAACAAGAACACTAAAGAGTCCAAGAAATTTGTAGAACTTGCTTCTGTTCACAAACTTTTGGGTCCTACAGCAATAGGCAACCAACAATATGTTCCTGAGCCACCCCTTGAAGAAGAAAAATGCATAATCTACCAGTCTTAGGTACTTATTCCCGTATATATTACTAGCAAAACCCATGCCATGTTAGGTCCTCTTCCCAACCTTTCTGCTGACCTTGCTAAGGTTAAGGAATTCTTTCCTGCTTACCATCGTTACAAGCCTATAGACAATGGTCAAAAACCTAAGTCTAGTGAAGAAATTAAGGCTGATGAAAAATTAAGAGTTCATGGTTAAGGTTCTCCTTCGACTAAAATTTCTAGAAACCCAATTAATTTAGAGTATATGAACAATATCATTAGGGTATTTAGGTTATGTCCCTTGTTCAAAGACCCCTATGAATACCTTGCTTGGCTAAAGAAAGTAGAGAAAGCAAAATCCCAAGTCTGGAAAGACATGGGCATCTTCGACATGATCCAATTGTCGAAGGTGGGACCTGGATATTGTCCGTCCATGCTGATTGCTTCTCTATATTTCTGGGATAATACTCATAACAACTTTCAACTTCCTTGTGGAATGAGGACTCCCACTTTATTTGACGTGGCTGCCATCACTGGACTCAAGCGAACTGAAGAAACTTATGATCCCAACTTTTTAGCTAAAGACTCCATAGGCTTCGACACAACCAAAACAACCTTCACCACTTATATAGCTCACTATCATGATAATAATTTTGAGGAAGTATCTGATCAAGAGCATATTGAATTTTTGTCTCTCTGGCTTTCCCGTTGCGTTTTTTGTTCTAGATCTCTTCAGGTGGCGAAAAGATATCTCACAATGGCTAATCAATTACACGCTGGACACAATCCTTGTCTTTGTGAAATGATCCTTACCAACCTCTATGAATCTCTAGGGGGAGGCATTACAACACTGAAAACCCTCAAGTCCAAAGGAAGCCTACTTCTCTCTAGCCCTTTTTGGTTGTTACAACTATGGCTAAATGCCACATTTGAATCATCTTTCCCTATTCGCAACCCAATCAACGCAGAATATGTCGAAGTGAAGAACAGGAGAGTCGAAGGCACGAGGCTTTCTTTGTTAACCCCAAGTGATGAAGGGTTAAACCTTCAGGAAACCTTCACTAGCTATGTGATGATGATTTCCAAATGCTACAACTTCTCACCCAACATGGCTCCATTTGCAGGGAGGAAGGTATGCCCTGAATGGTTCACCAGAAAATTCCCTGCTTAGTCGAAAGACCAGGAAGCAGAGTCTCTTGATATCTGGGAAGCTTTCCTTACTCCAAGATTGTTGGCCACAAGACTCAATCCCTTGAGGATTCGATTTACCCTCATTAGTTACCAACCAAACCTTGTCGCTCGATAGTTTGGTCTTATCCAAATCAAACCAAAACCAATATTCCCCAAAAAAGGCTCCTTGATACACTACAATATGATCCACAATGAAGCAGAATGTAATAAAGAGATGGCTAAATATGTTGGCCTTACACAATTCACCCTCGTAGCTTTCAAACCATCTTTTCTTTGCAACAAAGAGTTCGACACTTGGTGGAGAGAGTACTATACTGCATAATTTTTTGATGTAGCCGCTTTCAACCAACATCTAACTCGTGCTTTTTCCCTTGTGTAGGAAAGAGTGAAGAAAGGTACTTCGACACATATCAAAGAGATCCAACCATTCCAAAAGTACTTTGAAACTACTTACAGACCTGGTGATCTTAGTCAAACCATTCGTGAAGCAGCAGTCACATTAAAAGAAAAATTTACAAAGAAATTAAAGGATTTAAAGCTCCCTTCGTACGTTAAACCTGATCAACGGTACAAGCTAGCTTTTAATTTATATCCTCCAAAATTCCCTCGACTGCCAACTGCTGATTTTGGTGTGGCTTTTAGCCCTCCATTTCCAGACTGGTTCGTCTTTGGGGATTTTGTGAAAATCCTTTGACAAGAATCATAAAAACGTGCTAAGCGAGTGGTTCCAACTAAGTATACTCTGGACAATTTCAAAGGCCACCTTCATATTGGCATAGAACACGTTTGCGTGGAGTCTCCAATATATAAAGGTGTGGAATATGAGGTTCTTCGACACCTTTTCTCTTATCCATTTTTCATTTATATATTTTTCTTTTTACTTGTACTAATTGCATTCATTTTCTTGCAGCTGTAAAAATTCCTGCTAAGAAACCAGCCATTATTGAGAAGGATGTCGTCGAAGAAGAAGGCGAAGATAACACCATGAAAACAACAACAAAGGTAAACTTTTATTATTATTATTTTGTTACATAATGCCTTCTTATTCTAACATCTAAAATATATTTCCTTCAGGGAAGTCGAAGACCACCTCCGACACCAAAAAAGAGGAAATAAAAAGAACCTGAGGTTCTAATAATTGAATCCGATGATGGAGATCTTTCTCCAGATACTTCTAAGCAACTAAAGAAAAAGAAGAAACAAGCAAAAATTTCAGATGCCAGTTCTAAACCCCAACCAAAAACAACTAAACCTCCTGTGAAGAAATCTTCCACTCCAAAAGTAGTCAAAACTGATACCAACCCAGCCACCAAAAAACAAACTGCCAAAACAAACCTCGAACAGATAGAAAGTGACAATTCCAGCTCTGGGGATGAGGTCCATAAGGTAAAAAAATCCTTAGTCTCTGAAATTTATAATTATCTTTAACTTACTCACTTATGATCTTTTTCTCTTGATTGATTTTTTTCAAGGTGCTAAAGATGACAAAGGACAACCCCTCGTTCAACAAATCCTTCCAACAACCAACAGTGATCCTTCTTACCATCCTATAAGTGCTCCCTCTCAACAACAAACTTCTCCTAAGGATTCCCCCAAAGGATCCACAGACGAAGTGAGTCAACTAGCTGGCAAAATTCAAAAGGAATCGCCACCAAAGGTCACTACTGAGCTTTCCCAGACCAGTGACTCTGACCATGATAAGAGCCCACCAAAGGAAGACGCCTTAGTTTATGTCGAAGGTGACACAGAGATGTCATATGCAGTAAAAATTGTCGAAGAGAAGTCTGGAGATGACTCCCCAATTAACGTACAACAAAGCAGTGGTGATGAAAAAGGTGAAAAGGAAGAGGAAGAAGAGGGGGAAGAAGATCGCTCAATGTTCGACTATGAAACCGAAATTGTTGTGGAAGATGAAGAAGAAGAAGAAAAGAATGAAGAGAATGATAATGAGGAAGAGAAAGAGCAGCAAGATGACCAACCTAAGGCTAACCCAAAACCCGCAGCTTCGACTGAAACTACCACTACTAGCCTTTCTCATGAGGAGCTAGAGTCATTAAAGGTTCAAAGACCTCTTGAATATTTAAAGGCTATGATAAGCGCCAGATGCAGTTCGACTGAAAAAAGCACCAGTGCCTCGACTGCATCAGGTGATCAATCTGCCAATAAACCTGGGGATGATTTACTCCTCAAGATTAAGGAGAAGGTATTTGATGCTGACTTGTTTCAACTTTTGGAAAAAGACACTTCAGCATGTTTTGGGATAAAAAATCTCCTGAAGCAAGTCAATGTTTTGGAGGTTTCGTCAGAAGTTGCAGATGTCATACTGGAGGTGGGCCTGTTGATTGACCATGTTGTTGCATACCTTAATCGCATCAAAGATGCTTCAAATAAAATTCAGAATAAGTCAAAAACCTAAATGGATGAATGGGATGCAGCCGCTGACTCCACTACGAAAGTTACAGAGTTAGAGAAGGGTTTTGAACAGAGTAACAAGGAGATTGAAGCCTGCAACAAGAATGTCAAAGCTTGGGAGCAGCAGATTGAAGAATTGCATGCCAAAATTTCCAAGGCCAAGGAGCGCAAGGACGAACTTCTAAAGTTTAATCATGATGAAGTGGCCAAAGAAATTACATTAAGCATGCACCACGTCGAACGAGCTCAAAAGCTTGGAAAAGAAATTGAAGAGATTTCGACCAACAAATTTGTCTGCGAGCGACGCTTGATATTTCAAAGGTCAATATATCAGAAGATGAAGAATTCTCTCCCCTTTTAATTGTAATTGATGAACTTGTTTTCTTGGTTGTAATTTTAAGCCCTTTGTGGCATTTGATGTAATGACTTAGCCATTTTAGAAATCTTTTTATTTTGATCCCCATTTTGGCTTCGACTGTCTATGCACAAATTATTCCTTACTTGTTTTTACTTCTTGAAGTACAGGCTTATATTTCTTCAAATATTTACCATTTACTTTCAAGATTCTTCTATCCTCATTTAACTCTTCGACATCATATGCGCCAGAAAAAACTTGAATAATTTGAAAAGGGCCCTCCCACTTAGGAGACCACTTACCCAAAGTTCTATCTTTTTGATCCATGGACAAAATTACTTTCCAAATTAAATCTCCAGTAAAAAATAACTTAACTTTAACCTTTTTATTATATGACTTTTCTACTCTTTTCTTTTGCCTTTTTAATAACTCTAAGGTGTTCAGTCTTTCTTCATCCAAGTCAACTAATTCGTCCAACATCATGTTCCAATAGGACTCAGATGGGATCTCATGTTGTCTCTGAATTCTGGTTGACTGTAAGTAGATTTTGACTGGTAACAATGCATCGTGACCATATGTTAGTCGAAAAGGTGTGGTGTTTGTAGCATCTTTAGGGGAGGTTCGACAAGCCCACAAAACTTGGTCCAATGTCTTATGCCAATTCCTTGGTTTCTTCCCCACACGCTTCTTAATTAACCCAATCACTACCTTATTTGCTGCTTCGACTTGACCATTAGCTTGAGCATAATTAGGTGTGAACGCCAAAAGTTTGAACCCCATTTCCTTAGCAAATTCTTGAATCTTTCGACCAGTAAAAACTGATCCTTGATCCGTTGTAATAGTTTATGGGATTCCAAACTTGCAAATAATATATTTTTGGATGAATTTGATCACTGCATCCTGATCCACTTTTACCAATGGTATAGCCTCAATCCACTTATTGAAATTTTCTATTCCCAATAGAATGTATCTTTGACTCTTGGATGATGCTGGTCGAATTTCCCCAACTAAATCCAAAGCCCAACCTCTGAAGGGCCAAGGCTTCACCATGGAATGTAGTTCGCTTGCAGGAAGATGTTGAATACCTGCATGTATTTGGCATTCTTGACATCCTTTGGCGAATTCAATACAATCTTTAAGCATGGTAGGCCAATACATCCCTTGTCGAAATAATAACCATTTCATCTTATAGCATACTTGACGCGCTCCACATGCCCCACTATGGACATTAGACAAAGCCAAGTATGCCTCATACTCACTAAGGCATTTGAGTAAGACACCTTCTGGCGTCTTTTTGAATAATTCGTTCCCCATCAGAACATAACCTAAAACACAACATTTGACCTTTCGTTCGACAGAAGTTGTTGGGTTCTACAAGTAGTCTACTATTGGCTTTCTCCAATCTTCGTCTATCAAACTATCTATAGCCAATATTTCAAAATTCTCTTCGTCAGCATATCCTAGCTTCATTGTTTGCAAGTCTGTTGGGGATAGTCTAGTTGATTCAAATCTTCTTCTGACTTCGATTGCATCTTGTAATTTTTCTTTCAAAGTTTGGTATCCAGAAGAAATCTAGGCCAAGTAATTGGACTGTTGATTCTCAAGTCGAGGTATGTGTCGAATACTTACCATTTCGAATCTTTGTAACAACCTATTGGCCATCACAAAGTACATGATAAAATTTTCCTTAACACATTTATACTCCTTTGTAATTTGTTTTATGACCAACTCTGAGTCACCCATTATTTCGACTCGAGTTGCCCCTAATTCCAACAAGATTTCAAGTCCAACAATTAAAGCTTCATACTCAACTTCATTGTTTGAACAAATGCCTTCGACCTTGTACTTAAATTTTGTTGGAATTTTTTTTAGGAGAAATAATCAACACTCCTACTCTCGTTCCATCCTTATGACTAGTACCGTCGAAGTATAACTTCCAAGGTTCAAGATCCACATAGTTTAGGGAGTTTTCGACTATAGAGTGGTCGACTATAAAGTCTTCTGCCACTTGTCCTTTAAGAGCCTTTAAAGGCATATAAGTTAAAGAATATTTAGTTAAGGCCAGTTCTCATTTACCAATTTGAATGTGTAAAATAGGTTTAGAAAGCATATGTTTAATAACGTCTAAATGAGATGAAACATAAACTTCAACTGGATTTATATAATGCTTTAATTTTGTACAAGAGAAGTATAGACAAAGACATAATTTTTCGACTATACTATTGCTAGTTTCTGCATCATTCAAGACTATACTAAGGTAATAAATGGCTCTTTCGATGCCATTTTTATCCTCTTGAGCTAACATGCTCCCTAAATTCTTGCCAGACGCAGATATTTACAATCTCATACTCCTATCTCTACAAGGAGGCACCATAATTGGAGGGTGAGCAAGGTATTCTTTAATCTTGTCAAAAGCTTCTTGTTGTGCTTGCCCCCACTTAAAACCTTCTTGCTTGAGTCGAAGTAGAGGTGAAAAGGCTCGAGTCTTTCCACTTAAGTTGGAGATGAATCTCCTCAGGAAGTTGATCTTTCCTAGCAATGACTACAACTCCTTCTTCGTCGAAGGCGCTTTCACCTCCATGATGGCCTTGGTCTTGTTATGATTGATTTCTATTCCTTTCTTATGGACCACGAAGCCTAGAAAATCCCCTACCTGAACACAGAAAGCATGCTTAAGAGGATTCATCTTGAGACCATGCTTTCTCATTCGTTCAAAAGATTGTCGAAGATGGTCTATATTACTTTTTCCTAAAATTGGCTTAACCACAATGTCATCAATATAAATCTGCATAAACGTTTCAATAAAGTCATGAAAAATAGAATTCATTGCTCTTTGATAAGTTTCCCCTGCATTCTTTAGGCAAAAAGGCATTACTACCCATTCGAAGGTGGCTAAAGCTCCAGGGCATCAAAATGTTGTCTTCGACACATCTTCCTCAGCAATGAAAATCTGATTGTATCCGGAATACCCATTGAGCATACTTAGATACTCATGGTCTGCAGCAGAATCGACTAATATTTCTGCCACGGGCATTGGGTACTCATTTTTTGAGGTTGCAACATTTAAGTCTCTAAAATCTATGGAAACCCTCAAAGTTCCATTTTTCTTAATAACTGGAACAATGTTGGCAATCCATTCGACACACCTGGTCGTACGGATGAATTTCCATATTAGAAGTCTTTCGACCTCCTCTTTGATCTTTGAGAGAACTTCAGGTTCAAAACGCCTTGGAGTCTACTTGATGGGCTTTTTCCCAGGCTTTATTGGCAGCTTCAGTTTGACCACATCTCTACTCAAACCAGGCATTTCTTTGTAATCTCACGCAAAGCAGTCTTTGAACTCCTTCAGCAGTTGGATCACTTTGACTCTGAGCTGGGGGTCAATGTTGACACTGATGTAGGTTGGCCTTTTTGTTGTCCCTTCTCCTAGGTCGATTTCTTCCAAAGGGTCTTGCGTCAACATCTTGATATTGTTTGCTAGCGGATCCTTTTCAAAACCCAAAAGCTCGTCATCATAGATGGCATATAGCCTTTGGCTTTGCACTTCGACTTGATCTTTGTCTGGTGGCTCCAGATTAAAGTCCTTCCAAGGACCTTCAAAGTGTTTTTCTTCATTTTTGGCTTCGACAGCCATGTATTTTACTTCAGTCACTAGGGCTACTTTCAATTTATTTTCAGCTATGTAAGCCAGAATCTTTCTAAGTGCCAATGACCATGTCATCGTCACCGAACTCACTACCCTAACAAATTGGTTGGATTTCTGCTATTCCAAACACGTAGTCTTCTTCGCCTACCACTTCCATATCCCACTAAAAGCCGTAGGTTGGATGTAGGTACAAGGAACATAATGCATTATCTACAGGTGTGTGCGGTCAAAACCTGCAGGGTTACAAGGCGCTATATGGGCTAAGTTTTTGTCGAAGTGTCGCCCACTTACTTGATTAACCTCAGCCATATAGTAGTTTTGGTCTGCCTCTATGTTTTCCACAATCCCATCACTTCGCCAGATGGAGATTCGCTGGTGAAGTGATGATGGAACTGCACCTACTCCATGAATCCACTCTCAACCAAAGAAAAGATTATAATTTGCCTTCGACACAATTACCATGAACATTGTTGGCCTGGTGATTGTGCCAACTGTTAGATCCACTTGAATGACTCCCATAGTGGTGCCCACTTTCCCTTTATAGTTTGAGAGGACCATGTTGTGGGGCTTTGTGTCAGAGTCATTCTTCCTAATCTTCTTCAGCATGTAGTGCGGCATCTAGTTTACAGCTGCTCCGCCGTCAACTAGTATCTTGTTTATACCAACATTCTCTATTTTGCTTATAATAAATAGAGGCTTTAGGCGATTCTTCATGGTCTCATCGGACATTTTAAAGAAGGCATTTTGCTCTTCGACACAACCATTATTTAGAATATAATAACAGACTAGCCTGTGACTGGCCACTTCTAATTCGATTTTGTCCTCTGGTTCATCCATCTCTGTAACCCTATATTATTCCTTGGGCAACATAGATACTACATTGCAGATGATATCTAAAGATGGCTCTGATCCTGAATCGAAGTCGTTCGTTATCATGTCTCCATCTACAACAATCTGGTCAGATTTTTCCCTTACTTCTTCCTTCTGGTCAGCAAACAACTTTCTCTCGACTGGCTTCTTTTCGACAGGCTTTCTGTCTTTATTGCTATCCTTCTTGATTGACATGTTGCTGTTTGACTCAACTTTTTTCTTTCTCTGCAGCCTCCCTTTCAGCTTTGCGCCTTCTTTGTTGTCGTCTCCACTAAGACCTTGACATTGGATTTTTCCCCTTATAATTCTCTAATCGCCATGTTGATTGTTTGGAGGCTTGAAATTCTCTCTGATATTCTATTGATAAACCCCTTTCAACTTCGAAATTCTGCCATTTGTTCTGGCCATGTTCCCTCTTCTCGACTTGTTTTACCTATTTGCCCTTAAAGGCGTCAGCAGTGGGTTTAAATGTGGATAGATTATTTTCACGTAACCCTGGTCCACCTTGGTCATGTCTCCTTGGCCCTCCCTTCATGTCGAAAGCCCCACGGTTATTAGAATCCCTCCAGTTATTTTTGTTCCTTGCTCGTCGAACTCCTTGTATGTTCTCTGCAGCTTTCTTATCAAAAACTGCGCTGCACCTTGTTGCGGTGAGAATAGGATACCAAGCTATTGGGTTAACTTCAATCACAAATTTTAAAGTTCACCACCGTTTTTCATTTATCCAAAGGAAATGTTCAAGAACGAAAAAACCTAAGAGATCTAAGGTTCGGGGGTTGGTTACGCCTAGGGAAGGTATTAGCATCCTAAACGTCTGTAGTACCCTACAGGAACCTCTTGTTAGTATTTATATTATCTACTGCTTGCTTGCTAAGGGTGTTGTGCTAAAGGAAAGACCTAGGGGGTTAGTATCTAAGTATACTCGCCAAGACATCGCATCTTGTGCCTACGTATCCTGACGGGAGTGGAATCAAAGTATCTGTAGTTCTCCTCAAAGAGGGTGAGGAACTCTTGACTGTGGTCAAGGTTCCAAGGGGAAGTAGCGTCTATGGCAAGACGCTACATAGAGTGTAGTGACTCTGAAGTTAAAGTTAAAGTTAAAGGGAGAAAGTGCCCATGGTAGAACACATGTATGGAGTACAGTGACTCCGATCCTAAGGTTAGGATAAAGGGTAAGGAAGTTAGGCTAAGCTATCTTAATCGTGACGTGGTAGTCAACAAGTAACTTATTTCCTTTGGAATTAGGCATATGCAACAGAGGAGCGGGGGAGGAAGATGTAACAAACTCATAATGGAATCAATGACATGAATTATGATGATAAAAAAAATGAGAGAATAATCAAGCATCAAAATAGAAGAGAACCAAAATTTCAGGCTAAAGAACTAAGCTCCAAGCTACGAAGTTAAAGGTCAAAATTAACATAAATTTGCAAAGCTAATTAGTCCTAATTAATTCACAAAATGACGAGGAATAAATATTTTTTTGAGTTTTTGTTTATATTTAAAATCATTTAACAAACTAACTAAACTAAAAACTTTCTTAAAAAAAAAAGGATAATATCATAACCTAAATAATCTAAACTTTAAAAAATAAATTAAATAATTAATTTTTTTAAACAAACTAATTAAAACTATATGATTAATCAAAATTCAAAATAATGTAAACTAACTAAGGTCCTGGAGGTGTAAATATAATTGATGGTGCTAAAGAAATTACATGTGGGCTCGAGGCTCTCCAAGGCCCAACCGAGCAAAGTTAATGGGGGCAAGTAAAACTCAGCAGACCCCTCCCACATCTCTTCCTTCATTCACAGCCCTATCTCCTCTCATCATCATATCTTTCGTTCAAAATTCCTTAACCGCAACAACACCACGTGAGGCAATACTCTGTTGTGGCTTCATCTCCTAATCGCACATCCACCCTTCTCGCTCACTCTCGTAACCGCACGCGACTCTCTCTTCCCCGACTACAATCACTTCTCACTCTCAAATCCCCAAAGTTACAATGAATTAAACTTCAGCTTTTTCAAACATCCCGCACAACAATCAACAAACGGGCACATAAGTTAAAGAAAGAAGTAAGAAGTACCTCAAAGCGTTCAAATCTGGTGAAATCATGGTGACGACGTACGGAGATTCAGATAACTCGACCTGAAGTGAGTTCGCGGCGGTGAGCTTCTTCGCGTTTCGACGGTTCCTTTTCTTCAATCCCTTGTTGTGGTTGTCGTTGGTTCTGGTAAGTTTGTGTTGAACTTTGATATGTGATGTTCTCTGTGCGTATGGATGTGTGTTGAATTTGTTGCTTTTGGTACGGATACTATCGAACTGCTGCGTGTATGTATGTTGTAGATCGCGAATGGAAGGTGGTTGTGAATTTTTTGCCTGTAAACTCTGCTTTTGATTGTTGATGTCACAGCTTAATGAAGAACTGATGTAATTGTTTCATTGCTCCGCTAATGTGGTATACACGTGTTTGTGATTTTTGATAACTGCTGCTTCTTTGCCATGTATTTTTACTGTGATGGTATTGTGGTGTTTTTTGTCTGGTGTGGGAAGAATTATGATACAGCTTTTGTGTGGGATTCTGTTACTGTTGCAAGTTTGTGACCATGTGTTTGTTTTTCCCCTCCTTTGCTTCTCCAAACCGTGTCTCTTTTATATAGGCAAATGAACTTTGAAGTCGACATTAAACATGATGATATGCTGCTGATTCTTGTCATTACTGTGTAGGTGAACTTGTTTTGGCAAGCTGTAACAGATGTTGATTTTTGTGTGACCAAGTGATGAATACCTTTCCATTTTGAATCAACATGTCTGAATCGGTTTCAATTCCTTGCCATCTTTTGAAAAGTCATGCTCGATTGTGCATTGTAAAATTGTCTGATTCTTGTCTCTTTCCGTATCTGTCGCAACATGATTATGACTTGTTTTCCTTTTTTTGTGGATTTTGCTTTGAACCTGTAAGATTATTTTTGGAAACAATTTGATGATGTGTGATTGTGTTTTGATTTTATCTTGGAACTTAATGCTTGTGATAACCGAGATTACCGCCACGAATATTTGATTTTCATTCTAATTTGACAGGTTTCCAAAGATGCTATAACCTGGCCTGTAAATCCAAGTGTAGTAATCGAACGGCATACCGAGACATAATGCTTCAGAACTTGTGGATTGATATTTTGAGTGGTAACAGGGAACAAGGACAAAGAATTGGGAGCCCTGGCGGAGTTAAACGCACACTGTCAATTTCAAGTTCAGCAATCGCTTGTCAACCGGGAGGGAAGTGATATGTTACATAGCCCAAAAACTAGTTCCACCAAGTTATTTTTACTCGTCAGTAGGATCTTCATTTATTGCAATATCCCACATCCAAAACTGTAACATGGCAACTTGATCACGCAAGTGAGCCCTCACATGTCATTTTCATGATTAGCTTCCAGCATGATTTTCATCGTAAAATTCCTTGTAAACAAAATTTTAATTCAATACTAATGGAGTTCATGCACTTTATTGTTTCAACTTATTTTTCCACAAACTGTATGGCCAAAGGTTGCGTACCATCATGGCTAGGAAACAGAGAAATTGCTTAAGCAAAATAATTCATAGTGGAATGCGGCTGCTATATCATGTGAATTCCATTTTCTGTACTCAAGGCCATTGCATTAAACACTTCCTAATAAGACCTCAGCAACTTGTATGTTATCATAGCATTGCACATTTACTTGTGCCAACTTGGATGAAAGAAAAACGATGCCTCAGAACTAACAATCTTCAAGTCACTGACCGTTCAATGTGACTCTCACCATTAGTACGAATTTGTGTTTGTAAGGAAATTAACAATATACTCATGCTCATGAATCATCAATCCAACTTTCTCTCTTGAAATCCAAAGAACAAATTTATGATTCCACCTTAAAATCTTTTTTGGATCAAACTTAATTTTTGTTTATTGCACCTGCACAAGCTAGTTAGTCACAATGAACACGCACAAAGACCTATGACCTGAAGATGCTATGCAAGATGATGTACAAAGATGGTAGAATCTTATGGTCAAAAATTAGGGTATGACAGATGCCCCTATTTAAGTTTCTTCTATCCGGAGATATGGAGATTGAAATCTTCGTCTCGACGAGATAGGAGAGACTTAAATACAAACATGCGCAATTTTTTGGCCCTAAGATGCCACAAAATGCTTATGATATGACATGGAATGATATGATATAGGATGAATGCAAAGACAATGAGAATCCTGTGGGGGATGGTGCCACAGGGGAAAAGGTGTTACAGTTGTGTCAGAAACAAATTGAAACAACGCAAAGTATCTGAAAAACATCATCCAAGAATGGCATTGGATGAAGAAAAAGCACCAAACTTCCAATAATAGCTTTGGATGAAAGGTAAACTCACAATATCTAAGAAGGAAACATACGAGAATGAGACAAAATGATGTAATCCGAGAAGGCATCGGACACAAAGAAACCAGTCATCTAATAATGGCTTTGAATGAAAGGTACAATCAGAATATCTAATAATGGCTTTAGATAAGTGAACAAAGACTCGATCTGGAAGAACATCAGAAGGAGGGACACATCCGGAAAAGCATCAGATGGTAAAGAAATCAGACATCCAATAATGGCTTTGAATGAAAGATAAAATCACAATATCTAATAATGGCTTTAGATAAGTGAACAAAGACTCGATCTGGAAGAACATCAGAAGGAGGGACATATCCGGAAAAGCATCAGATGGTAAAGAAACCAGACATCCAATAATGGCTTTGAATGAAAGGTAAAATCACAATATTTAATAATGGCTTTAGATAAGTGAACAAAGACTCGATCTGGAAGAACATCAGAAAGAGGGACACATCCGGAAGAGCATCAGATGGTAAAGAAACTAGACATCTAATAATGGCTTTGAATGAAAGGTATAATCACAATATCTAATAAAGGCTTTAGACAAAGTGAAAAAGGTAGAGAAACCAAACATCCAATAATGGCTTTGAATGAAAGGTATAATCATAGTATCTAATAATGGCTTTAGATGACTGTGAACAAAGACTACATTCAAGAATGGCATTGAATGCAAAGAAACCAGTCATCCAATAATGGCATTGAATGAAAGGTAAACTCACAATATCTAATAATGGCTTTAGATAACTGTGAACAAAAACTAAAGAAACCAGACATCCAATAATGGCTTTGAATGAAAGGTACAATCACAATATCTAATAATGGCTTTAGATGATTGTGAACTCCAAGAAAGCATTGGATGAATGTGAACAAAAATATACCCAAGAAAGCATTGGATAGACGCGAAAATATCTGTTTGGTAGGTGCCAAGTGAGTTAGACTTAGACAACAAGGTAAGACGTGGATAACAACACGACCTAAGGAGGATGCAAATGAGGATGAAACACTCTTGCTATGCATATGTATATGAATTATGTCATGATATATGATCAAATGCAAATGCAGCTGTAATGCAGACGTCGACGACATGACTCGACTCTTTTGTGGAGAAGACAAGACTGGAAGACTGATTCCTCAACACGGATGTCATTATCATTCTGCTTGGGGACCACAGATGCTACTAAGCACATCTCTTCCACACTGGTAAATTGTATCAATTGTTGATGACCCTTGTAGGAAGGATAGAAAGTTGCTTAGGGATTCTTCAAGTTAACTGCCCCAGATTAGCCGACTACTGTACATGAGCTGATAATTGCTTCAGCTGGATTAATTCTGTAAATGACCGTTTCACTGTGCGCTTGGAAAGCTTGCCCCAGCCTGAGTCTTGAAAAGTCTTCTGTATAAACCAATTTTGAGAAGGACTTGTACTGAACCACAAACCTTGAACTGATTTTAAACAGGATATGGAAGGAACTTGCTCTTGATTGGATTACCGACCAAGTTTCTCAAATGTTTGAAAATTCCTTAAGAGGAAGCTAGTTTGCAAACAAAAGAGTTCATACAAACATAGTAAATGCAAAAGTTCATGCAACTTTTGAAATTAAAATCATTTTGGAATGAAAAACATATGAGTCATTGGTCTGAACACGGCGATTCAAGACATCAAAGTGAAAAGGTAAAGCAAATGCGTAATGTTAAAACAAAATGATCTGCAAAGATCTTTAGGAGTTAGTATACGCAACCTTGTTGTAGTATGCTTTCAAAATAACCTTACTTCAATTAGGTCTTTTGAGGGTTGTAATGTGGCCTGGTTCACGGTTTAAGAAACAAAGGATAACGGCTCAAAGTTTATTTGTACCCACCCAATCTTCGTGATGATCTTCAGTCCTACGCTCAGTTAACTCAAATTATGCACTCAAGTTCCTAAGAGGTTAGGAATTGCACGGATGATAATGATGATGGTTCAGAAGTTAGATGGCAGTCACTGCTTCCTTACAACATTTGGTTGTCATACAAGCTTGTTCTTATTTCTCTTTGTAGAAGGTAAGATCATGAGCTTCCCATCTTTCTTAGCTTTTGCCTCGAAAGGGACTCAGCTCATTCTTTGAGTAAGGATTTCTTGAGGATTCTTCTTCGTTTATCGCTTTGGGAACAACTTGTACAACATTTATTCATCTAATTTGGAAGAGTTGAAAGTTTGTGACTATCTGGTTTAATGATTACGGTGAACCATCATTGGCGTTCGACTTGAAAGACATCTTCGACACTTGCTTGTTGTGTGCGAAGGAAAATTTGTGAATGCAAACTTTTGTTGAAAGGTGTCTTGAATGCACAATCAAGTTAACTGAAAACTACCCTGCCCCCAGGTTAAGATTGCGGGTTTTTATTTGTAAAGAAAAGAAACTCCTACTTCAAGGCTCAAAGGGGTTGACGAGGGTTTATCTTCCTTATTTCTCCAGTGTTTGGGAATTGAAACAATGCCTTACATCATCAGCAAAGTTTTGATTTGAAAGCATACCAACAGCAATTATGAGTATAACGTTTTCATCACCCTCTCTCCAATCTTTGCATAATCGGAAGGAAAGTGGAAAAGAGAATTTTTTTTAATGTTTTTTGTGTTTTTTTTTCGAAAGGAAAAGCGTAAAGATGTAAATAGCAAACACAAATGAATTGAATTAAAAGTTGCAATGCTCATTTTATTAATTATGAAAGTACAAACATAAGTTGAAAGCAAACAGCTAATACAAATAAGGAAAATGCAAACAACAAGAAACATGGCCTAGTGATTAATCAGAAACAAAAGTGAGTTGTGTCGTCTAAAACACTGAAGTTTGCTGAAGTCGACTGAAGCTTCACTTAGCGTGCTCTGGCAAAGGATTGTTCTTGACATTTGGATTGGTGTCACAAAAGGAGAGAATACCAATTCTGATTAGCTCTTGTACTTTAGCCTTCAACGCAAAGCAACCTTCCAAGTCATGACCTGCACCACCTTGATGGTATTCACAATGAAGATCGGTCCTATAGCCGGCTGGAAGAGGATTTGGAGGAGGAGGCAAAGGCCTTGTAGTAATCAAACCTTTCTGAACCAGCCCAGGATAAAGTTCAGTGTATGTCACTGGGATAGGATCAAAATTATTCCTATTACGGTACTGATTCTGTCCTACAGCTGAACATTGAGGAGCTTGAGCTGGTCGTGGAGCAGTAACCACGGGAGTAACAGCAGCAATATCAGGATGATCAGCATACTGAGGTTGGGGATGAGGCCTTCTTATTTCAAACATGACAGCATTAGTCTGATCTTCTCTCTTCTTCAGGAAGTTCCCATAGGTTTTCTTCGCTCCATTAGAAGATTCAGTAGCTTTGGATACTTTACCATTCTTAAGTCCTTCCTCGAGTCTCTGATCAATAATAACCAAATCAGTGAAGCTGGATGAAACACTACCAATCATCGTCTCCCAGTAGAATGGAGATAAGGTGTCCATAAATAGCCCAGTTAATTCTTTCTCTGCCAAAGGAGGTTCAACTTGGGAAGCCAACTCTCTCCAGCGCTGAGCATATTCCTTGAAAGATTCTTTATCCTTCTGAGACACGTTTTGCAGCTGACGGCGATCAGGAGCCATGTCGAGGTTATACTTGTATTGCTTCATGAAGGCATTAATAAGATCTTGGAAACAGTGAATGTTGTTCTGTTCAAGATTCATATACCATTTGAGAGAAGCTCCACTCAGACTGTCTTGAAAACAATGGATAAGCAACTTCTGATTCTTGGCAAGAGCAGCCATCTTTCGGGTATACATGACCAAATGAGCTCTTGGACAAGAATCACCTTTGTACTTCACAAAATCGATAGTCTTGAATTTAGCAGGCATAACAAGGTCAGAAACCAAACCCATATTTTCTGCATCCATGTTGAAGAAATCAGTACCCTCTACGGCTTTAAGTCTCTTGTCTATGGTCTGAAACTGTTCACGGACAACCTCAGGTTCAACAAAGTCTTCACGGTCTTCACCCTGAGCACTGGCAGCATTGTACTCGTAGAGAGGGTTCTCGAAAGGAGCTCGAGTAGTCTGGACTATAGGTTGAGGTTCGGCAAAAATAGGAGCTTGAAAAACTAGTCCAACAGTCTGACCAATCATACCAATAGATGCAAGAGGTGGTGAGTAGTTGCGTGGCAAACCAAACTCTGGCCAAGTTGATGGTGGCACCTGAACAGGTTGAGGATCAACAGTTGAAACTTCTTGGATGACAGTCCTTTGGGGTTGCTCTCCTCTAGCAATCAAGACTTGGAGCATTTCAGTGAGATTTTCCATGCTTGACTTAAGGTCGTCGATCTCCATTCGCATCTTAGCATTGTGTGCTTCTTGCTCTGCCATTATGCGTCTGTAGTTAGCTCTAGTCTGGTATCGATGTCGAGGAATCAGCTTGACAACTCACAGGAAACGCTGGAAGGTAGAGACAGCTGGGAATGAGTTGCTGGACAAACAGACGCATGCAATGAATCATGCAAAGATGCAAATGATATACAATGCGATGAAATGGTTTCAAGGAACTCAAAAGTAGGTTGCAAACATTTCATAAAAAAGTTTCATTTTATAATCCATGATTTTTTATTGATTTTGCAAGGGAAAGAACAATTGAGTTTCTTGAAACTGAATGGTTATTCATGAATGCATGAATGGATGCATAGACATAGGTATACACATATACACATATACAGGTAAACAAGCCAAGGGCCTAGGTTTGAAGATCACGAGCATGGAGCCAAGGTCTAACCATCCCAATAGGTGTGTACTATGGTTTCAAATGTACCTGCCGAACGGGTTCTACAAAGTTCCCAGAGTCTACAATCCATCTTTCGGATATTATCGATTTTCCAGATCACTTGGTAGTCAATAATATCCTCAAGAGAATCTCGTCTGAGTGTAGTATCGCGTAGCGACTATTGCAGAAATAGACTCCCACATAGTCCCTGCACTACGCCCTAATAGGCCAAGTTAGTTTAAAGGTAACTACGGTCCCCAGTCCCGACGACCTTTAGATCGAAACCATATCGTCTTCACGAATGAACTCGTTGGACAAATATTTTATT
The DNA here is from genome assembly GCA_022829125.1 of Lathyrus tuberosus. NCBI lineage: Eukaryota > Viridiplantae > Streptophyta > Magnoliopsida > Fabales > Fabaceae > Lathyrus > Lathyrus tuberosus. The sequence continues at coordinate 1,438,769 of JALAZF010000293.1, forward strand.
CGAGAGGGCCTAGACTGAGTGGTGAAGTCTCAATTCACTTTTTCAGGAATCGACTCCCTCAAAGTATCCTTGAATTCTCACCGTTTTCCTATCTTAATTTCACTCTAGTCCGGGTGTAGGACTTTGTCTCACCACACTAAGTGTCAAACCTGCACAAAAAAGAAAACCAAGCAAGCAAATAATATATATAATAACATAAATAAACAAGTTAGGGGAAACCCTCAATAAAAATAAAATGTCCCCAGTGAAGTCGCCATTTTCTGTTGCGGTGAGAATAGGATACCAAGCTATTGGGTTAACTTGAATCACAAATTTTAAAGTTCACCACCGTCTTTGATTTATCCAAAGGAAAGGTTCAAGAACGAAAAAACCTAAGAGATCTAAGGTTCGGGGGTTGGTTACGCCTAGGGAAGGTATTAGCATCCTAAACGTCTATAGTACTCTACAAGAACCTCTTGTTAGTATTTATGTTATCTACTGCTTGCTTGCTAAAGGTGTTGTGCTAAAGGAAAGACCTAGGGGGTTAGTATCTAAGTATACTCGCCAAGACATCGCATCTTGTGCCTACGTATCCTGACGGGAGTGGAATCAGAGTATCCATAGTTCCCCTCAAAGAGGGTGAGGAACTCTTGACTGTGGTCAAGGTTCCAAGGGGAAGCAGCGTCTATGGCAAGACGCTACATAGAGTGCAGTGACTCTGAAGTTAAAGTTAAAGTAAAAGGGAGAAAGTGCCCATGGTAGAACACATGTATGGAGTACAGTGACTCCGATCCTAAGGTTAGGATAAAGGGTAAGGAAGTTAGGCTAAGCTATCTTAATCGTGACGTGGTAGTCAACAAGTAACTTCTTTCCTTTGGAATTAGGCATAGGCAACAGAGGAGCGTGGGAGGAAGATGTAACAAACTCATAATGGAATCAATGACATGAATTATGATGATAAAAAAAATGAGATAATAATCAAGCATCAAAATAGAAGAGAACCAAAATTTCAAGCTAAAGAACTAAGCTCCAAGCTACGAAGTTAAAGGTCAAATTAACATAAATTTGCAAAGCTAATTAGTCCTAATTAATTCACAAAATGACGAGGAATAAATATTTTTTTGAGTTTTTGTTTATATTTAAAATCATTTAACAAACTAACTAAACTAAAAACTTTCTACAAAACAAAAGGATAATATCATAACCTAAATAATCTAAACTCTAAAAAATAAATTAAATAATTAATTTTTTTAAACAAACTAATTAAAACTATATGATTAATCAAAATTCAAAATAATGTAAACTAACTAAGGTTCTGGAGGTGTAAATATAATTGATGGTGCTAAAGAAATTACATGTGGGCTCGAGGCTCTCCAAGGCCCAACCGAGCAAAGTTAATGGGGGGCAAGTAAAACTCAGCAGACCCCTCCCACATCTCTTCCTTCATTCGTAGCCCTATCTCCTCTCATCATCGTATCTTTCGTTCAAAATCCCTTAACCGCAACAACACCACCTGAGGCAATACTCTGTTGTGGCTTCATCTCCTAAACGCACATCCACCATTCTCGCTCACTCTCGTAACCGCACGCGACTCTCTCTTCCCCGACTACAATCACTTCTCACTCTCAAATCCCCAAAGTTACAATGAATTAAACTTCAGCTTTTTCAAACATCCCGCACAACAATCAACAAACGGGCACATAAGTTAAAGAAATAAGTAAGAAGTACCTCAAAACGTTCAAATATGGTGAAATCGTGGTGACGACGTACGGAGATTCAGATAACTCGGCCTGATGTGAGTTCACGGCGGTAAGCTTCTTCGCGTTTCGACGGTTCCTTTTCTTCAATCCCTTGTTGTGGCTGTCGTCGGTTCTGGTAAGTTTGTGTTGAACTTTGATATGTGATGTTCTCTGTGCATATGGATGTGTGTTGAATTTGTCGCTTTTGGTACGGATACTATCGAACTGCTGCATGTGTGTATGTTGTAGATCGTGAATGGAAGGTGGTTGTGAATTTTCTGCCTGTAAACTCTGCTTTTGATTATTGATGTCACAGCTTAATGAAGAACTGATGTAATTATTTCATTGCTCCGCTAATGTGGTATACACGTGTTTGTGATTTTTGATAACTGCTGCTTCTCTACCGTGTATTTTTACTGTGATGGTATTGTGGTGTTTTTTGTCTGGTGTGGGAAGAATTATGATATAGCTTTTATGTGGGATTCTGTTACTGCTGCAAGTTTGTGACCATGTGTTTGTTTTTCCCCTCCTTTGCTTCTCCAAACCGTGTCTCATTTATATAGGAAAATGAACTTTGAAGTCGACATTGAACATGATGATATGCTGCTGATTCTTGTCATTACTGTGTAGGTGAACTTGTTTTGGCAAGCAGTAACAGATGTTGATTTTTGTGTGACCAAGTGATGAATACCTTTCCATTTTGAATCAACATGTCTGAATCGGTTTCAATTCCTTTCCATCTTTTTAAAAGTCATGCTTGATTGTGCATTGTAAAATTGTCTGATTCTTGTCTCTTTCCGTATCTGTCGCAACATGATTATGACTTGTTTTCCTTTTTTTGTGGATTTTGCTTTGAACCTGTAAGATTATTTTTGGAAACAATTTGATGATGTGTGATTGTGTTTTGATTTTATCTTGGAACTTAATGCTTGTGATAACCGAGATTACCGCCACGAATATTTGATTTTCATTCTAATTTGACAGGTTTCCAAAGATGCTATAACCTGGCCTGTAAATCCAAGGGTAGTAATCGAACAGCATACCGAGGCATAATGCTTCAGAACTTGTGGATTGATATTTCGAGTGGTAACAGGGAACAAGGACAAAGAATTGGGAGCCCTGGTGGAGTTAAACGCACACTGTCAATTTCAAGTTCAGCAATCGCTTGTCAACCGGGAGGGACGTGATATGTTACATAGCCCAAAAACTAGTTCCACCAAGTTATTTTTACTCGTCAGTAGGATCTTTATTTATTGCAATATTCCACATCCATAACTGTAACATGGCAACTTGATAACGCAAGTGAGCCCTCACATGTCATTTTCATGATTAGCTTCCAGCATGATTTTCATCGTAAAATTCCTTGTAAACAAAATTTTAATTCAACACTAATGGAGTTCATGTACTTTATTGTTTCAACTTGTTTTTCCACAAATTGTATGGCCAAAGGTTGCGTACCATCATGGCTAGGAAACAGAGAAATTGCTTAAGCAAAATAATTCATAGTGGAATATGACTGCTATATCATGTGAATTCCATTTTCTGTACTTAAGGCCATTGCATTAAACACTCCCTAATAAGACCTCAGCAACTTGTATGTTATCATAGCATTGCACATTTACTTGTGCCAACTTGGATGAAAGAAAAACGATGCCTCAGAACTAAAAATCTTCAAGTCACTGACCGTTAAATGTGACTCTCACCATTAGTACGAATTTGTGTTTGTAAGGAAATTAACAATATACTCATGCTCATGAATCATCAATCCAACTTTCTCTCTTGAAATCCAAAGAACAAATTTATGATTCCACCTTAAAATCTTTTTTGGATCAAACTTAATTTTTGTTTATTGCACCTGCACAAGCTAGTTAGTCACAATGAACACGCACAAAGACCTATGACCTGAAGATGCTATGCAAGATGATGTACAAAGATGGTAGAATCTTATGGTCAAAATTAGGGTATGACACACCTGGGGTACAACATTACCTCAGAGTTCTTTCTTTGACATCTATGGAGGAATTCGACCAGATTCTCCTCCTACTTTAGATATGATACCTTGACGTATTCTTCCTGCTTGAGGTTATGTTCTTCCACCTCCATCACAGATTCTTGGGTCATTTCAACCATATTGACCCCAAGGTTGGCACCTTCAGTGATGTCCAACTCTTGTAGTTTGATTCTAAGGCCTTCAGTTGCCTTAGTTTCGTTGTTAACTTGTATGAAACCATCAGCAGTCTCAAATGTTGTAATTACTTGGTTGGAACCTTCAGTAGTCCCTTTGTCGAAGCCTTCACCAGCTTCCTTGATGAAACCCTCAGTTGTTTCTATTTTGAAGTCATCAGTGACTTTCTTGGCGAAGCCTTCAGTAGCTTCCTCATCGAAGTCATTAGTGACTTCTTGGTTAAATTTCTCAGCAATCTGGATGAAACCTTCAGTGGTTTCTTTGTTAGAGCCCTCAACAACTCCTCTGGCGAAGCCATCAGCAGCTTCGACCATTACAATGTCATTTGCGAAGTCCTCAGCAACTTCCACCATGTTGACCATAGATGGTTCAGAGTAATGTGCATCCGCTACAGGGAGAGAGTTAAAGTCTATCTTTATTTGATTCTTTGACTTTTCAGCGAACCTGAGTCTTCCTTCCTTTATGGCGTTTTGAACAAGATCCCTGAAAAGAAAGCATTGAGAAGTTTTATGGCCCAAAAAATTATGATACTTACAAAAACCTCTCTTTTTTCTTTATTCTAAAGGAGGCATTTTAGTGCCAAGAGGCACTATCATCTGGCCATCTTTAACTAATAAATCAAAGATTTCGTCACACTTGGTGACGTCGAAGGTATAGGTTCTCTTAGGAAACCTATCATTCTTCTCTGATTTGGCTGGATTCTTTCCATTCGACGGTGTTAAAACTTTACAGGAATAAGGTAGGGCTTGCTTTGGTTTATCAAGGTCGATTTCATTCCCGTCGAAAAAAGGATCAGTACTAGTTTCTTGTTCGTCTTCGTCAAATTCGACGTAGGCTACCCTTTCTTTTCTATTTTTGTTTTCCCTAGCTTTCTCAGCCTTCAGCCGTTCTACCTGTCGAACTCTGTCAGCCAACTGGGCCATGTCTTTCAGGTATTGGGTCACCAATTTCTTCCTAATTGAGTAGTCCAGACCACCAGCGGCAATTTCGACCAACTCATGCTCAGGCACTTGTGTAAAACACCTAGCCTTAAGCAGTTGAAACCTATTCAAGTAATTGTCTATTGGCTCAGAGAACTTTCTCTTAATGCTGGCCAATTCTTTCAAGCTTATCTTCGACTGTCCCATATAGAACTATTCATGGAACAATCTCTCCAATTGAGTCCAATTATGGATCGAATTAGCTGGTAATGTGGTAAACCAAGTAAAGGCATTTTTGGTAAGTGAACTTGGGAAATATTTCATCCTTAGTTTCTCATTATTAGCAATTTCGCCTGCCTCTATTAGGTATCTTGCCACATGTTCGACTGTGGACTCACTAGTATCCCCAGAAAACTTTGTGAACTTAGGGACTTTCCATCTAGTGGGTAATTCTGTTTGCAAAATATATTCAGACAATGGTGAGGTATAATTTGGTCTATGAAGGCCAATATTCACCCCATTCCTAGCCATAATTCTTTTGACCATGGCTACTAGATTATTATTTGCTGCCATATCATTGAGTCCAACCTGATTTATGACTTCGTCAGCATTTTGGTTTCTATTTACCATTACTACCCTTGGTTCTCTTGGGATTGCTTGTTCAATTCTAGGAGGTTTGGCCCTAGGTGGTTCGACTCCTGCCCCCTGGATTAACACGTTCGCCTGGGGTACATTTCGTTGAACTTGGTTGATTGTGGGGTCTTCTTCTAAGAGTACCCCTGGGTTCGCTACCATCCATTCCCTCTGAGGTTGACGAGGAGGTTGTGGAACACCAAAGTAATCAGCAATGCGCGTCATTTGCGCTACCAATTGTTGGTTTGTTTGGGTAGTGTTTTGGGTTAAGGGATTGAATATGACACCCATTTATTGGGCAAGCATCTGGACCATTTCATGATTACTTTGGTCCATCTGTTGCCTTATCACTGCTGCAGAATTGTTGGTGATGTTAGGCATCTGGGTCGGAAATCCTATCCCTAAGGGTTGGCTAATTTGACCCATGTTATTGATGCCTGAACCAGATCCTTGTAATGGCAAAGTTACATTCACCATTGGGTCTGTAAATGTTGATGTGGTATTTTGCAAACTTGCCATCATTGATGTTGGCATGCCATAAGGTTGTTCGCGTCTTATTGGAGGCATTGAGAATCCAGGCATATAAGGCCTGAATAAATTATTTCCCACTGGAGGGGGGTCACTGGTGGACCCTGTGTTCCCCACATAGGATAAAATGGGACCACTTTGGGTAATTGACTGCACAGGCGTCGAACTTGTTGTGGATGGTATGGTTTCAGATACTGACGTTGGAACCGTATTGCCCCCTGTCGAAGAAGAAGGGGGTGGTTCTCCATCATTTGGTGGATTTTGATTGTTTGGTGGATTTTGATTCACCATCCTCCTTACGTATCTTCTCCTTGGTCTCTCTTCGTTGTTTGTGGTTATTCTACCACTCCTAAGTCCCATGCAACGAAGTGTAAAGAGATAGTAAAAATGAAGAACTTAATGTAAAAACTTTTCCAAAAACGAAAAAATATTTTTGACACAATAGCACAGTCCCACTGGGCGTGCCAATTTATTTATCGTGAAAATTGGTAAACAACCGTTGGTCTTCCAAAAATTTGGTTTACTTGCAGGATCAACCAGTGAATCCTAAGTACATAGCTATTGTTTTAATACCTTTCTGGAAAGTTGAGGAACACTTCGACAATATTCATGTTTGTAAAGATTTTATTGAAGTTTTAGAAAAGATAAACTTTGTGTAAATTGGTAAAGAAAATGCAATGAAGAAAAACTTCAAAGTAAAAGTGCAGTAAAAGAAAAAATTGATAAATGAAAATAACTTTCTATTGAAATGAAATAATTTGATGTTTCAGACGTACATTCTCAATAATAACTCTTTTCTCACTTGACTTAGATACTTTGAGTGACTTTTTTTAGTATTGTACAACAATTGAACACACATAAATCCTAACACTAAGACCCTTATTTATAACAAGTCGAAATAACTGTCTCCAATGGACATTCCTCCAAAAATTGACACGTTTCGCTCTACAAGTCTTTATTTCACCACAGCTCTCCACGCGTCTTTTTTGAGAAACAAATAAGGACAAAAGACAGTTATTATCAGCATTTTGAAATTCAAAAATTCTATCGAAGGAAAGCTTCATATGCCCTCCGTCAAAGTTGCTTTCCATACTTAGAAAATATTTCTAAGTATTTTCCAGCATATCTTCTTTATAAAGACCAATTCGACCAGAACTCTTGCATAAACTCCTGTCGAATTCAGACAAAACTCAAAGAACACTTGATTTTACTTAGTGTCTTTGAATAAAAACCCGGCGTCGAAATTTCCAGCCAATACTACCGCACTTTTATTTTTCCAAAGGAATGAGGAAAAGAACGAACAAAACCCAAAGAAGTTTTAAAATAAAACTAAGAAAAAAGAGACAAGGGTAAGGGGGTTGGTTATGCAATGGGAAGGTGTTAGCAGCCAAAACATCTATAGTACTCTATAAGAACCTCCTGAAAATCTATGTTTGGCTTAAAAGGTGTTGTTTGCAAAAGATTGGAGAGATGAGAAGAGAAGTATTTTTAAGATTTTTGGGTTTAACAAGACTTCCTGAGTCTCGTGCCTACGTACCCACAAAGTGCAACGGAGGATCAAAACCTCGTAGTTTGTGGTAAAAATAACAAAAGTGATTTGTTTGATTTGATTTTAACTGAATTTTAAAATCAAAATAAAAGAGAAAATGAGAAAGAGGTAACTAAAAAACAAATCAAAGCTCAAGAAAATTCATCCAAGTCAAAAACAACTCAAGAATCATATATAAAAACTTTGAGGATTTAAAAATGCATAAAAGTAATATTAAGCTATTTAAAATGCATGAAAAAAGAAGAAAATAATGAAAAATAGGAAATGATGAAATAAAAATATGCAAAATAGCTCCGAAAATAGAAATAATTTTATGAAACTATGAAAAAAATTGGAGTAAAAAATGTTAATGGATGCATTTTTTTATGAATTTTTTGAAATTAAATGAGAAAAATAAAGAAAAATAAAATAAAAAGCGAGAAAAAGCCACAGCCATTGGATCTGCTCTGAATAATTAAAGTATACGCAATGAATGGTCCAGATTTGCATTGTTTGGTGGATTTTAAGTTGAAAAACACGTTGGATCATTAAAATACGTAGACCATTAGATCAATGTGGACTGGCTAAAGTAAGTGCATCTGAGGGTCCAGATCAAAGGCACACGGTAAAAATTAATTGAAATAACACATCTGATCTGTTTTAAACTTAAAACAGACTCCAACCACCTTCTACTTTCCGGTCGTCTTCTCCGATTACACACTCACAGGATCTTAGAAAATGGTAACATTAGAGAATGAAACCACCATCATTGTGACTGTTACCTCATCACAAATCCAACCATATGATTCACTTTCATTTATTGAAAGTGAGCATGGAGAATTTCATAGAAATGCAGTGAAATAGTAAAACACAAAAACAAAAATTAAATGCCAAACAAGGGCAATCAACACCAGATAAGTTAGGGGAAATGATCAGAAGGAAAAATGCTACATCGTAGTAACTTGTTTGAGTGAAAATGGAGCCTCAAACTACCTTGTCCAAATGTGATAAGAGGAGCTTGCAAGGTGGATCTAGTCAGCATGATTCAAGGAGTCTTAGAGCTTGATTCTTGTTGCAGAAGCTTCAGAGAAGTACGATGGAGCTAATGGTATCAAGAAATGAGGTTGAAATAGCTCAGAGATTAAGAACAAAATCACAAAATTTCAGAGGGAAATGTGAGCTCAAGCATTGTTTATGGGGGCTTTCTAAGCTTGGTTTTCAGTGCAAATGAGTCTTCTATTTAAAGATGAAGAGAATGGAACTCATACGTGTGAGAATTAGCTTGAATTCGTGTGAATCAAGAGCAAGCAAAGTGTGACCATTCTTGGATGTGAAGTCAACCAAAACGTAGTGAAATGCTTTTAATTTTTAGTCGATTTTGATCGTCACACATTACTTGACCTCATCATGGACAAAACATGTGCATACAATGACTTAATTTGGAGATTTGAGTGAATTTGCAAATTTTGGTCATGGACAATTTCAGTTTCCGACAACCATGTTCAGGTGAGGCCAAATACAATCTACTCATGCATTTCTTGATTTTCATTGAGCCAAATGATCTATTCATGGAGTAGAACACAATGCAAAAGGAACCAATCCAAAAGGATGCTTGAGGTAAAAATTGCATGAGGTGAAAGTTAAGGCCGTGGCCCTGAAAATCAGGCCAGGCATTAGGTCAAACATGTCATGACCTAGTTTTGTGCACAAGTGGCCTTCAAGATTTGAGGTCCTTAGAGCATGAATTGATGCTTGACCTATAAAGAAAATTTTTAGAGGACATCAAGAGGGATATTTGGCAAAAAGAAGCGCCCATAAAAAAGAGTATTGGAGGAGTTATGATCTTTGGAAGTTAGGCATGCCAAGCTTGAACTTAGGCTAAAAATTTCTAAGTCCACAAGATGACCTATAATGTCTTCAAACTTTTAATGGTCTTCCAAGCACAATTGGCTCTTGACTTATGAAGAGAAGTTGGAGAGGATTTCAAGATGAGTCATTTGCCCAAAGAAGCACTCAAAAATGTTGAAGTATGAAGAAGTTGTGAAGTCTTGAACGTAGGCTTTAAAATGTTGACTTTTTGGTCAAACCTCCTTGAACAAACTTGCAACCTTGGATATTTTATGGCATTTCAAGGCATGTTGATAGTCATATAGACTCAAAATGATGTACTCTTGATTGTCCTTTGATGAAGCATTGTAGCGAGCGATTTTTGTCGGTGACGCGACCACCTTATCGCTGGGTTTTCTCCTCACCGCAATAAGGAGGAGTGGGGTGCTACTTTCTGATTTCTTATTTATCCCATGAAGCTGGAAGGGAAAGGGAAGCTATCTAAAACTAACCTTGCACGCGAATGTTTAACTGAACAAACGCTTAAAAGAGATTGGGGGGTCCGGGGTCAGGTTATACAATGGGTAGTTGTCAATTACCCATCCTTATGTGGTTATCCACAGGATGTTAGCTTTAGGTTTCACTTTGTAATTGATAGTGTTTATCTGCTGATGAGTTGGGAAAGTTTCTTGGGAAGTATGAGTGAGTGAGTTTTTGTTGATGTTCGGGTGTTCCCGATGTTTTTGGTAAGGTACTAGACCTAAGTTTTGATTGATGTGTGAAGGTACTGGACCTAGAGTTTTTAATTAGTATGCTCGCTAAGCTTTTGCAATCTTGTGCCTACGTATTCATGTTTAAATGAAACAGGGAAATCAGAACAATCGTAGTTCCTCCTATTCTAAGGGAGGAAAAAAATGTTTTGGTGTCTTGTTCAAAGCCCAAGATTGAAGCTAAAAGGTTTTTAGAGAGAATTTGTCATCTCTAAAGAGGGATTGTTGATTTTTGTGTGCCTTGATCAAAACACAAGGTTGATGCTAAAAGGTTAATTGACCCGGCTGGGGGATCTCTTTATACAAAGCCTAAGAGGAGGTTGGATAAGACCGACTCAACAAGAGAGTGTATATATTGTTGTCTTGTACAAGGCCCAAGATTGAGGCAAAAAAGAGACTGACTCTTTGGGGATATCATTATACAAAGCCTAAGAGGAGGTTAAAAGTTTGATTTTTCTGGGGAAAATGTTATTTCTGTCTTGTACAAAGCCAAAGATTGATGCTAAAAGGGGTTTTGACTCTGTTAAAGGGGATTTATTTCACAAAGCTTTAAAGAAGGCTAAGAAAATGCTTATACAGAGCTTTTTTTTTATTCCATTGGGGAGAATTTGTATGTGTCTTGTACAAAGCCCAAGATTTGAGGCTGACATGGGAAATTTAATTGACTCTGGTGAGGATATTTTTATGTGTCTTGTACAAAGCCCAAGATTGAGGCTGACCTTACTGGGAAAATCACTTATACAAAGCCTAAGAGGAGGCTGAAGTGAGTTTGACTCTTCTTGAAGAAAATCATTCCTCAAAGCCTAAGGGAAGGCTAGGAAGAAATGACTCTGCTTTAGGGAAGATATCTGTCCCAAGCTTAAGAGAGGGAGATTTATGTCTTGTACAAATCCCAAGATTGAGGCTAAAAGGGTTTGACTCAACAAGAGAGTGTTTTTATCTGTCTTGTACAAAGCCCAAGATTGAGGCTAAAAAAGGTTGACTCAATAAGAGAGTCTGAAAAGTTGATTGACTCAATAAGAGAGTCTTTTATACTCAACAAGAGAGTGATTTGCTGTCTCGTACGAAGCCCGAGATTGAGGCTACAAGGAGATTGACTCAACAAGAGAGTCTTGAAAGGTGACTGACTCAACGAGAGAGTCTTGAGAAGTGATGGACTCAACAAGAGAGTCTGAAAAGGTTAGCTCTGTTGGGGAGAATCATTGTATAAAGCCCAATAGGAGGCTGAACTGTGTTGAGGAAAGATCATTATACAAAGCCTAAGAGGAGGCTATCTTTCTGTCGGGGATAATTGAGTTCCCGAGACAGGTCCAAGTGGGGAGTCAACTCTTGCTGAGGGTTCCAGAAGAGTTGAGATATCAGAGACTTTGAGGTTTTAATTTGGAATTTTTAGGAGAGAGACTGGGTTTTAGAACCCACGGGTTTTGTCTCTACTGGAGATTGATCCGGGATGATCGGGGTTTTTCCTATGTTTGTAGGGAACTTGAGAATGTCTTTGAGACTCAAGGTTATTTAGACTGTCCAAGTCTACTGGTGTGGAAGAGTTTTATCTTTTGTATGATGCCCAAGAGGAGGCACGAGCATTAAGGGATGAGAATCAACCCAAAAATGGCCGGAGTTTTGACACTAGAAAGACTGCTCTAGCAAAGGAAGACTAAGTTCTGTCTTATACCTCTAGGAGGTCGTCAGGGTCCTTGTATTAAGCTCAAGAGAAGGCACGAGAACTTCTAAGAAGCCGGAGGGTCCTTGTACAAAGCCCAAGAAGAGGCGGGGATGGTTTTAGGAAGCTTGTGGGTCCCAAACTAAGAGAAGTTCAAGAAATGCAATTCACAGAGAAGAGATCATTTCGGGAAAGTTAGAGGTTTAAAGAAACTCAAGAGATGCCATTCACTGAGAATAGATCACCTATGGGGAGTAGAATTTCTTTGACAAATTCTAGGGGTGACAGTCTGAGAAAAGATTCACCGAGAATACCGCCTTTCTCTTTGTTCCATATTGTTTAATCCCAAGAGAAGGGAAGAATGTATCTGGAATCCTATGGGGGATCTAGTTTTGTTTGTATTTAAGAGTGACCAACAGGGCTTTACCTAGTTCTAGACCTAGTTGCCGGGGAAAACTCTAAATAATTATACTAGTATATATACATTTGATATATGATGAGTATTTTAAAAGGATATGAAAGAAGATTAACCATGCGCAGCTTCCCACAATACAATTATATATATGAAACGAGTAAATGAAAGCTGATAAAAACTTACAGGCGAACCAGGTTCCATGCTGTTTTGTTAGTTGTTCAAAAGAAATTAAAGAAAGTTTTGATAACAACATATATTTGAATTCAAAATCAAAGGAAAAAATGCTTTGAAAAGATTGTTGGGGCTTATACTCAAGGAGAGGCCCAAGGTTTTAACAGTGATCACACTGTTGTTTTGAATATCGTCTCGGGACTTATACAACGACTGAGGCCCAAAAAGGTTTATTTACAAAAGGGGTTGGGTTTTACAACCCAAGGAGAGGCCCACAGATTATTTAAAGAAAAGAAATGGGACTTACAACACGGGGGTAGGCCCAGTTGATTTTGTTAAAAAGACAACGATCGCGCCGAACTTTTGAAAATGTACAGAGGGACTTATACAATGTGTGAGGCCCAAAATTGTTTATTTACAAGGGATGGGACTTACACTCTATCAAGAGGCCCAAAAACTTATTTTAGTACAAGAGATGGGGCTTACAACTCAAAGAGAGGCCCAATTGTTTTTGATTTGAAATGGCGATTGCACCAAGGTTTTTGAAAACACAGTGGGACTTATACAATATCTTAGGCCCAAAATATTTTGGTTTTTAAAAGGGGTTGGGTCTTACACTCTATTAGAGGCCCAAAGATTATTTAAAAAGGTTTGTTAGGGTGATAATGATCAAAACCCTAATTTTGTTTAAAAATAGAATTAATTTTGTTCAAAAATTAATAAAAATTGTTGAAAACATGTGAAAAATGAATGGTGATCTTGGATCAATGTTTTAAAAATCATGTTTTTATCCACAAAATGATTGGAAACCATTTAAGTTTGGAAAATCAAGAAAGAAAAATATTTTAAATGTTAAGAATCAAATAAAAATTAATTCTTTTGCAAAAATATCAAGTATATAAAATAAATAATATTTTTGGAAAATTTTGGTAAAATGAAATATTTTAACATTTTTGTGACTTTTTGCAGAAAGAACCAATAAAAAATAATTAAAATTGAGTGAGAAATTAAATTTTCAAATTATTTAAGAAAATAATATGAAAAATAGTAAAAGATGGAAAAAGTGGTAAAAAAAAAAGAGGTCTGGGGCGAGGGGGATTCGAACCCCAGACCTCTAGGTTGCAGCGTGCACCTTCTACCACTGGGGTGGTGATACATCCATGTATCAAACCCAACCTAGAAATACATAAGGCATGACTTGTTTTAGGCCTGGCCAAGGCAAGGCAAGACAAGGTTTTGGACCAAAAACGTAAAGGCCATAACTTTCTCATTTTTCCATGGATTGGGACAAAATTTATATGCATCTGGCCTAGAATTTCCCAAGGAATCCAATGGTGGTGGTGGTTTTTTCAGATGAGGCTCATATTTAAAAACCCGATAGTTTTCTTGAAATAGGCCTATAATTGCATTTTCTATACTAACACATGATACAAGCAAGAATTACATGGAAAATTGATTCAAACACAACATATATAACATGTATGAGATGTTTATCATTAGTGGACTTCAAAGCAATGCATATTTTAGAAAGTTCAAGTGATGATGCACTTACCTCTTGGAGCTTTTTGTGCAATCTGCCAAGTTTCTTGTTCCAGAAGTAATTTAATGCTTTAGACACTCTCAATTGATCCCTTAGAAGCTTTTAGAATGATCGCCAACAACTGGAATCCTCAAGAACAAGTTTGAGCTCTTTCTTGCAAAAGGGGCAAAAGTGACCAATATGGCAACTCTCTCAAATGGTGTTCCAGATGTGGGGAACCATTTGGGACAGTTCAAGGATGATATTTGGAGTGTGTTTGAGGCTTTATCTGGTTTTGAAAGTGACTGGATCAAGACATGGCTTAAAAATGCAAAAAAGTCCTATTTTGAGGTTTTGAAATGGGACTTTGTGATTTTGGCGTTACATGTCACATATGAGAGTTTGGACTGCTTAGATATGACATATTGGATGTGTTTGGATCATGAAATGTGATGGAAATGCTCTCTAACTCAAAAACTCAGAGATACCTTACAAAAGAAGGCATTTTGCCCTAAAGAGAGGGATTTTGAGGAAAGCATCAGTTTGGTTGCTTTGGTGTACTCAAACTGAGCACAAATGAGCTCTATTTATATTAGAGCAAGTTTATTTTGCAAGCAATAGTGAATGGTGGCTGCAGCAGGCCTTTGGCCAATTGGATCATTTTGGAATCTCAAGTCTCCTCTAGCCATTGACTAGAGGTTAGAGCACAGGCCTATGGTTCTTTGGTTCAGAGCTTATCCTTGACTCATTCAGTTGGAATAGGCTCAGTTCATGCCTCCTAGGTGTATCCATTGAATGCTTGGAAACAAAATTGGAGTCTTGGCCTCTTTTAGACTTTTTTAGGTTTGGCATGCTACTTGTAGATTCATGGACTTGTGAGGCTTGGAGATCTGATCATCCCCCTTGGATTTGATCCTCAGATGTATCCAAAATGATGACAAGGCTTGGTTTTGTCAGATTTGATCAAATCGAGCAAAATGCATCAAATCTGCCAAATCTGTCTTTGAAAAAACAGTTCATGATGCTATGTTTCAAGGGTTGTATCTCCTTACTCAAATGGAATTTGGAGAAGATCTAGTACTTGTTAGAAAGCCCTCATGGTATACTTTAACTTAGATGTCTACCCCTAAACCTGGTTTGACTTGGATCAAGGTGAAAAATGTCCCTACATTTTGGAAAAAGTAAGGCAAATTCGGACTTAGTGAAGATTTCACTAAGTGTTGGAAAAATGTCATTTTCATGTTTTTAGCCAGTTTGATCACTCTATAACTTAAAATCCATGAGAAATTGGAATGAGATGTAGTTGACACTTTTAAAGTATGCCATGAGAGCTACAAATCCATCTTTGGATCATCCAAAATGGTTGCTTGGATCTCAAGTTATGGTCCTTGGAAGTTGGTACCCTAGCCACTTTGTTCCATAACTTAGAAAAATTCTAAGTTTTTTATGGTTACCCCTTTTACAAGTTATCCCACTTTCTTTGATTTTTCTTGATGAATGATGATTCCAATCACTCATTATCATTGTTTTAGGGTCAAGGAGCCATAATTGTGAAAAATTCCAAAAAGTCAAACTTGACTTTTTTGCACAGTTGACTTTTTATCAAATGAATTCAAAACTGTGCGATCCTTGGTGAAATCAAGTCCTTGACCTAAATCAAACCTAATGGATATGTTCCATAGGTGTTATAGGGTGTATTAAATCATGTCCCAAGGTTTGGGAGCATGTCCTGGTCAAAAGTCAAAGGTACAGTTGACTTTTCTTTCGAAACCCTAATTGGGGTCCTGATGAAACTGAAACTTGTTGATTGATCAGTGCATTTCGATGCACATTCTTCCATGTTTGTACTTAAGCATTTCCTTGGTTTGTTTTGCTTATTTTCATGTTTTATAATGTTTTTCTAATTTAGTTGATTTTTTCGTTTATTTAATTTTCGCACTTTATTTTTCAGCAATTGCAGCTTTTACGAATAAACTCATAATCGGAGCTTCGAATGTCGGAATGGGGCGTTCTACCAGTCGTTGGAAAGCTAAGAGAAAGAGCTACGATTTTTTTGAAGAGGCCGAGAGCTGATTCAGAGTACAACAGTTCCAGAAAATCAATTGAAGCTGCAGCATTAGAAATATTTTTTGTTTTGGGTCAATTGTAATGGGCCTGGGTTTTGTATTTGACCCAGTTGGGTTGTAAACCAAATGGATTGTCTTTCACTTATACCTAGGCAGCCGCTAGAGTTTTTGGTTACGGAATTTCCAAGAGAAAATTATACGCTTTGTAAGAACTCATGGAGAACTAACACTTTCTGGACGGATTCACTGTACTCAGGTTCCAAACTTTGAGATTGCTATGATATTTATAATTTGATTTCGATTCCTTTCAATATTGTTTTGTGATCATTGTTTGCTTAATTCGATTATCATACAACATTATTAATTTAGTTTGATTGATTTGTGTTCCCAATTTTAATCGCAACTAACCTTGCTTAATCGTTAAATTGTGTTATTTATAACCGTATGCTTAATCTGGCAACAGGAACATATTTCTCATAATATCAATCACGCTTGCTATTGTTACTATGATCGAAAGAGAATGAAATCCGCTTAGGGCTTGGTAATTATATGATCAATGATAAGTAGGAGAACGAACATCAAATTGACTTATTTTATAATCACTTATTTTTAATCACTTTTTCTCATAGATTTTTTGAAACGAAAACAAACCCCCCAATTTTACTTGGTTAATTCTGACAAGAATCCTTGTGAATCGACATCTGAGTCATTGTCGCTTTACTACAGTTTTGAAAATCACTCGGTTTTGATCCGTACATGACAGCGGATCATTGATCAAGCTTTTTTAATCAATCCATTGTTGCAAATGGATCAATATAGTGTGTTAGAGTCCCTCAAATCATGTCTTGAGGTCTTGGCTCATGTTGTCCCAAAAGTCAACTTAGGGGTGAATTAGGTCAAGAAACCCTAATTCTCGATTTTTGGTAAATGCATCCCCTGAGGCAAAATTAACTTGATGATTGGGTCCAAGAGGTCCTTTGGAGTATCTTGAGTTATGTTTTAAAGCATTGGCTCATGCCCAGAGGAAAATTTTCATCTGGAGGCCCTGGTCGACCAAAACCCTAATTTGGTGACACTGGCGATCTTGAGGCTTAATCCACTTAGAATGCTGCAACCTTGTGCTTGATTCTTGATATGGGAGTCCTATTGATCCTTTATGGGTGTTTGAGAGGTTAGACAAGTTGAAGATCATGTCATTTCTTGATTGATCCTTTGTCTAAGCACTCTGAGAGGGCTTGAAACCCCAATCTTTGATTGTAGTGAATGCTCAACAATCCTTAAGGAGATTGATGAGGCATGAAGGTACATCCATATTGTGATGATGATTTGCACAATGATGGGAAATCTTTGGTAGTCAAAATTTGGGGTATGACAGATGCCCCTATTTAATCTTCTTGGACCCGAAGGTGTGAATGGCGAAGGTATTCGGGCATTCGGGGTGCAAGGGGATTAAATATCGGAATACCTGAAATTTTGACAGTGGTTATGAATGGCAGTTTACGCATTCATCTTCTTTTGCTAAGCGTTGATATTTAGAAAAGGTAAAACTTCCCCTCGATCCTGGCTTCCTACCAAGGAAGTGGTCTCAGTTTCTAATATAAACTTTCCCTCTTTCCTGGTTTCCAGCCAAGGAACTGGTCTCAGTTTCTGATATAAACTTCCCCTCGACCCTGGTTTCTTACCAAGGAACTAGTCTAAGTTTCTTTTGTCAATAAACTTTCTTGACAAGGAACGCTATTCGTAGCGGTCTTCCTCAAACTTCTCACCGAATTTTCTTGGGGAGATGCCATTTGATGGAAAAAAGTTTTGATGCCAGACTTGCTGGGGAACCCATTCGTCTGACTGTAGAGTTGTACAAACTTCTCTGTTGGAGACGCCATTTGTTGACTCTACTGGGGTAAATGAGTCTCTTGAGAGACTGCTTCCTGCTTGGGGGATATTACACCATACTTTTCTTCGAGATCTTCTCGAAGAAATGCCGTGTGATGTATTCCATTTGTGAGGTGCTGATGACCTTTTCGTCAGCGAATTTTTCAGAAAAAAAACTGTTGTATTGCCGAAGCTTTGATTAAGAGGCTTTCTTTGGGGATTTTCCTTAATCCGGGAAAGCGAAGATATCATCTTCAATGGCGAAGAGTGACATTTGTCGAGGGTCTTCTTGCCTTTCAGAGGTTCAAGTTATCAAAGTGGTCGAGGACCGTCTCTAATCCAGAGATAAACTGGAGAGAGATTGCTTAGATGATCCACTTCCTGACGAGGAAAGAACTGACAACTCAATTGACAAGAGGACTTTTATCACTAGGGGATAAGACCGACTAGAGTGATAGTGATGCAATATGAATATGAGTATAAATCAATAATGCATGATGTATGTATGTTTATGCTAACAAAACTGACGCGACATACAGACTAAGTGGATGAACACGACTGGATACTCGGCCACTACATGGGACGAAGAAATACCATTTGTTCAAGATAGCAATTCTGCCTTGCTTAGGAGAGATAATCCATGTGGGGGAACAACGTTGGTCAGGCTTAAGAGATAAGAACTCTGTCGGTGGGTGTCAGATGAAACACGGTCTCTGACACAGCTGATCCTTCATTCAAGCGTACTGGTTTAGAGGAGTACTTTGATTCTGCACTTTGAGGTTCAATTACTTCCGGAGAAGCGATCGATGTTCTTTCGATGTTTAACAGTCAAAAGAATTGCCGCCTTTATTTTAAAAGCAGAAAAAGTTTGACAACTAATTTCATTTTTGTTTTATTTCAAGAATCGTTAATCATATTAAAAGGTCATTCTGTAAAGCTAAAACAAAATAAGAATTGCAAACAAAAGCACTAAGGCTCGAATTTTATTGATAGGATGGGAATCAGCCAAGCGCGTGATCCCATAGAGTATTTACAAAGTTAGAAAATGGTAATTTAAGGGAAAAGGACTACATTGAAACATAACGACCACTATCCTTCTACCAACTTTGAATTCTGGACATCCTGAGCTTCTGTCGAAGATGACCATTACTGGAGTTTTCCTGATGGATGGCATGACTGATGCTGAGGGATTTATCCCTTTGTTGGACGTAGTTACTTGCCATTATCCCTAACTTTTTCCTGGATTGTACTTTTGAGATTTCCAATCCACCGGGATGATTTTGCTTATGTCTCTAATTTTTGCCTGGACCGCCCTTTTGGGTTTTCAATCCACCGAGATGTTTTTTATTTTATTTAGGCGAAGTATTTCTTGACTACGTCAACATTTGTGGGATAGGCAAATTCTTCTCCATCCATGGTTGCGAGTCTCAAGGCGCCGCCTGAGAAAGCTTTCTTGACCACATAGGGGCCGTCATAATTCGGAGTCCATTTTCCCCGGGAATCAGTGAGGAATGATTGTATCTTCTTGAGCACGAGGTCTCCTTTTCTGAAGACTCGGGGTCGAACCTTTTTGTCAAACGCTTTCTTTATTCTTTGCTGATATAACGGACCGTGGCACAGAGGCGTTATTCGTTTCTCTTCGATCAGATTCAGTTCATCGTGTCGACTGTGACACCATTCAGCCTCTGTTAGCTTATCTTCCATCAATACCCGGATTAATGGGATCTCTACTTCTACGGGAGGACTGCTTCTATGCCATATACTAGAGAGAAAGGGGTTGCCCCTGTTGAAGTGCAGACAGATGTACGATAACCATGAAGAGCAAAGGGTAGCATCTCATGCCAGTCTTTGTAGGTTACAACCATCTTTTGAACAATCTTCTTAATGTTCTTGTTAGCCGTTTCTACCGCTTCGTTCATCTTGGGTCGGTAGGGAGATGAGTTATGGTGTTCGATCTTGAACTCAGCGCAGAACTCTTTCATCATCTTATTATTCAAGTTAGATCCATTATCAGTAATGATCTGGCTTGGAACACCATAACGGCATATAAGATTGTTTTTGATAAAACGGACCACGACTTGTCGGGTTAAATTGGTGTATAACGTTGCTTCGACCCACTTGGTGAAATAGTCAATGGCTACCAGGATGAATCGATGTCCGTTCGAAGCCTTGGGTTCAATCATACCAATCATGTCGATTCCCCATATGGAAAAAGGCCATGGGGAAGAGAGAACTTTGAGATGTGTTGGCGGTACATGGATTTTGTCTGAGTATATCTGACACTTATGACATCTCCTCATGTACTTGTAGCAGTCGGATTCCATGGTCAACCAATAGTACCCTGCTCTTAGAATTTTTCTCGCCATTGTGTGTCCGTTGGCATGAGTGCTAAAGGATCCTTTGTGAATTTCTTTTATCAGCATGTTTGCTTCTAGTCTGTCTACGCATCAGAGCAAGACCATGTCGAAATTTCTCTTATAGAGTGTGTCACCACTCAGGAAGAAGCTGCCTGCTAGCCTTCTGAGGTTCTTTCTATCTTTTCTGGATGCCCCAAGTGGGTACTCCTGTTTCTGAAGAAAGCATCTGATATCGTGATACCAAGGTTTGTCGTCTATGACTGCTTCAATCGTGAAGATGTAAGCGGGTCGTTCAAGGCACATTATGTCAATCTTAAGTATGTCATTCCATTGACCTACACTAATCATGGAAGAGAGTGGCTAATGCATCAGCCATGTGATTCTCTTCACGAGGGATATGATGAAACTCGATTCTGTTGAAGAATGGTAACAACCTTCTCGCATAGTCTTTGTAAGGAATCAATCTTGATTGGTATGTGTTCCAATCTCCTTTGATCTGATTGATAACCAGGGCTGAGTCGCCATATACATCCAAGTTCTTAATCCTTAAGTCGATCGCTTCTTCGAGACCCATGATACAGGCTTCATATTCGGCCTCGTTGTTTGTACACTTGAATGTTAATCAGGAGGTAAAAGGAATGTGGGTACCCTGAGGTGTTATAATGATTGCCCCAATTCCGTTTCCATAATGATTGACAGCTCCGTCAAAGATTAGTCCCCATTGGGAACCTGGTTCTGGCCCTTCACTGGGTAGCGGTTCATCACAATCTTTCATTTTCAAGTACATGACATCTTCGTCTGGGAAGTCAAATTGATGGATTCTTGATTGTTAATCGGTTGATGAGCCAAATGATCGGCTAAAACACTTCCTTTAACAGCTTTCTGAGCGTGGTACTCGATGTCGTATTCTGATAACAACATCTGCCACCGGGCAATCCTTCCCGTGAGAGCAGGTTTTTCAAAGACGTACTTGATCGGATCCATTTTTGAGATTAACCAAGTAGTGTGACGAATCATGTACTGGCGAAGACGTTTGGCTGCCCAAGCCAAAGCGTAGCAAGTTTTCTCAAGCATAGTGTACCGAGTCTCACAGTCGGTGAATTTCTTGCTCAAATAGTAAATGGTAGACTCTTTCCTTTTGGTTTCATCTTGTTGGCCAAGTACACAAGCCATTGAGTCTTCCAAGACTGTTAGGTAGATGATCAATGGTCTTCCTTCCATTGGAGGTGATAGAATCGGTGGGTTTGACAGGTATTCCTTGATACTGTCGAAGGCGGTTTGGCAGTCTTATGTCCAAACGCAGTCCTGATTCTTTTTGAGTAATTTGAAGATTGGCGCGCATGTCGCGGTCATGAGGATTATAAATCTGGAAATGTAATTCAGACGTCCCAGGAATCCCCTGACTTATTTTTCAGTCTTTGGAGGAGGCATTTCTTGAATGGCCTTGACCTTGTCAGGATCAACCTTAATTCCTTTCTGGCTGACGATGAACCCTAAAAGTTTTCTCGAACGGACACCGAATGTGCACTTATTGGGATTCAAGCGGAGTTTGTATTTTCTTAGACGCTCGAATAGTTTTGACAAGTGGGTCACATGCTCCTCTTCTGTCTTAGATTTGGCAATCATATCATTGACATATACTTCGATTTCTCTGTGTATCATGTCGTGAAACAGAGTAGTCATGGCCCTTTGATAGGTTTCCAAGGCGTTCTTCAAACCGAACGACATTACCTTGTAACAAAAGGTACCCCATGGGGGGATGAACGAAGTTTTCTCCATGTCTTTCGGCGCCATTTTGATTTGATTATAGCCCGAGAATCCGTCCATGAAGGAGAAGACTTTGAACTTTGTTGTACTGTCTACCAGCATGTCAATGTGTGGTAAGGGAAAGTCATCCTTTGGACTGGCCTTGTTCAGATCCCTGTAGTCTACACACATTCTGACTTTTCCGTCCTTTTTCAAAATTGGTACTATGTTGGCTAGCCATTGAGGATATTCTGATGTGGCGAGGAAACCCGTGTCAATTTGTTTATGTACTTCCTCTTTGATTTTGATGGCCATATCTGGATGAGTCTGTCTCAGTCTTTGTTTCACCGAAGGACATTCTGATCTTAACGGTAGATGATGTTCCACGATGCTGGTATCCAACCCTTTCATATCCTGATAGGACCAAGCAAATACATCGGGAAATTCTTTGAGAAGCTTTATCAAACTTTCTTTGACAGTTGGACTGAGCAGTGCCCCAATCTTGACTTTTTTTCTCTCTTCTTCTGAACCCAAGTTGACCGTTTCCAACGGTTCTTTGTGAGGTTCAATGGACCTTTCCTCTTGTCTGAGTAATCGGGAGATCTCTTATAGAATTTCTTCGTCTTCTTCTTCTTCAGCCTCAAATACCGGGAATTCAAAGTTGGGAGAAGGCATTGGATCGTATGTTTAAATGAGGTTTAAAACAAGCAATCTGCATGACTTGATGATTTGTTTTTAGAAGAGATAAAGAGAATGCAAGAGTGTGTGCAGTGTAATTTTTGAAAACTGCTTGTTTTTATTATTTGAGTTGTTTTTTTGGATTACCATTTTCTGAAAAAGCGAAAAGAGAAACAACAATAAACGCGGAAATTACAGAACGGTGTTATTTTATTTAGCCCTATAAAATAAAACTCTATCGCTTTGGGCGAAGCGAAGAGGTACATTTACAGAAAGTGAGGTTTATCAAAACATTCGTTTCACCTGGGTAGGGTGAAAGGTTAAGATAAAGACGACAATTACTTAGACTTATGAATGACTTTCAGAACGTTGACTACAACCCATTGGCGGCGAACTCCTCGGTGAATCACAAAGTCTGGTACCTTCTTTCTCGGCTTATCTTCAGAAATAACGCTGGTTTCTGGTGGAGCAGGATCGTTGGAATCTGTCTCCCAGGCAAATTTTTCGTAGGAGGATTCTTCTGTTGTATTTTGCACAGTGTTTGCACGCTCAGGTAAATCTCCCCATCCAGTTGGCTGGATGTCTTCAAGCCTGATACGAGAGCTTTCGGGAGCGGTGTATTTGACCATAAAGTCGTACTTGCCACTTGCTTATCCCAGGGTGTCCCACACTTAGGGATGGCAATTTGGCCCATCCCCGGTGGGTACCTAGAAAATTACCCACAACGGGTAGGGTAAAAACCCGCAAAAATGGATACGGGTACGGGCTCGGGTAATTACCCACTTAAATAAGTGGGGATGGGTGCGGGGATGGACACCTTAGTACCCAGCCCGCCCCATACCCGCACAATATATATTTATGTATTTTAATTTATATTATTATATAAAAATAAATATTTATAAAATTAAAAAAAAAACATCAATTTTAAACTACTACATATTTAATGTACGTGATCATTTATTTCATAATTCAACAATAAAAAATTTTAAAAACTTCTTAATATTTTTAAAAACTTAAAATATTATGATATTTTATACTTGATTTATTTATTTTTATTAGAAATGCGGATAACGGGTACGGGTACGGGCACTTATATACCCATAGGGTACAGGGACGGGTGCCAATTTTGATACCCAAGCGGGTATGGGCTCGGGTACGGGGATTTTTTCCAACTGCGGGTATGGGGACGAGTACTATAGTACCCTACCCATACCCTGCCCATTGCCATCCCTACCCACACTTCTCTGGAACTAGAGGAGTCATCTCTTTCAATGACGTTGACCTTGGGAAAAGCATAGTTGATGAACTCTAGTCCGACAATCTTTGCAAATTCATCGTCGTGCTGGATATTTTCTGAATGCCCTGAGTGTTGATCTCATGACATGGTGGGGATGCAGGCATTCTTCTCAATGATGCTCAGTTGATATGCATCGTTGGCCTGACTCTCTTGGCCCGAGTCTCCTGGGTACGGTTGCCACATAGGCAGGCCACCCATCGGGCCGTAATAGTCGTGGTCAAAGTTGTCTTTCATCAGAGTGTCCTCCTCTAATGGGTTGGGTGGAGCACGACATCCTTCTGGATCACAATCTCCGTATATCATCTTGATGTCCGACTTTGGTATAAATCTCGGACTCTGTGCGGGATAGCAAAGTGGCGTAGGGGCCTCTCCCTGAGACATATAACTGTCCTCATTGAGATAGGACTTCCATTCTTCATCAGTATCGGAGGAGTCACCCTCGTTGATGGTATGTACTTCTTGAGACACTGGGTGAAGGAAACCTCCACTATGGAAGAAGTTCTGAATGTGATGAAGACTTTCATCGTTAGTAGCAGTCTGGGTACAGGTTGAAGAAAAACCAAGACCTTTCTTTGTCTTGTTGTTAGTAGGAATAACAAGCTGTCCCCATCCTTTTGCACTATTACTTTTGATCACTTCGAGAGCATCTTTGTACGAGGAAATCGAGGTTCCTTTTTCGGATTGATAGTTTTTGCTCACCGAAAGTGCTTAGAACTGGGTTCCTACAACCTGCTCTGGTTCTACACAAGTGGACGACGATAAGTGACTCACGATCAAGGCTTGCTCTCCGCAGACTGTGACGAGTTGATCGTTCTTGATGAACTTCAGCTTCTGGTGAAGTGTCGAAGTGACTGCCCCAGCCTCGTGTATCCAAGGTCTTCCTAACTAACAGATGTATGCTGCCTGGATGTCCATGACCTAGAAAGTGTGAGGACCGATAGTTATGGGAAGGTTGACTTCGCCAATAACTGTTTTTCGGGATCCGTCAAATGCCTTGACGATGACCTAACTGCCTCTCATCGAAGATCCTTTGAATGATAGTTGCATTAGAGTGGACTGCGGAATCACATTTAGGGCCGATCCGGTGTCTACCAGTATGCCAACTAAAGCATCGTCCTGGCAATTGACTGTAATATTGAGTGCCATGTTATGACTTGGGCCCTCTTCCGGCAGTTCCTCATCACTAAACCCCAAGTTATTGCAGGAAGTGATGTTGGAGATGATGCTATCAAATTGTCTGATTGACACATCTTGTTCCACAAAGGCTTGCTCTAAGACTTTCTGTAGAGCCTCCCTGTGAGCTTCGAAACTGAGTAATAGAGATAACACAGAGATTTTTGAAGGAGTTTGCAACAGCTGATCAACAATGTTGTATTCGCTCTTCTGGATGAGTTTCAGTATCTCATCGTTGTTCTTTGAAAGGCCGGGACCACCGGATTGACCGACTGGTTGATTAAGAACATCTGCTTGAGGTTCCTTTTCTTTGCAGGGTTCTCCAACTCCTCGGTTGAAGATTCGACCGCTCCGTGTTACTCGAATGATGTCTGCAATATTCACGACGGAGGGTAATGGAATTTCCTTTCCATTCTCAATTGTTGTTGCACCGTATTTGTAAGGGATAGCCTTAGTTGATTCATACGGTAGCGGTCTCGACAGATAGATAACTACAGGAGCCTTCTGATTTTTCTGACCATTGTAAGTAATTTCTATCAGTTCCTGGTTGGGAGCTTTCGATTCGTCAAGTAGAGGGATGATGGTACAAACATACTTGGTCCTCTTATGATCAAGATTATGACGACGTCCTTTATCTGATCAGCAAAATAGTCTGGCATCAAGTTGATTGACCCAAAACTTGGACACGGTCGATTTTATTTATGGTCCAACTGACTCTGAAGGGCTGCTCGCACGAGGTAACATCCTTGATTATCTTCCGAGAAAACTCTACAACGTTCATAGTTGTGTGGTGGCACCTGGCCATGTCTGCTTTGTATGCGGTGTAACCTCACTAGATCTATTTCCATTGATCGAACGTCCTGACTTTAATGCCTAGCAGGGTTTCCGTTAATCATACTGACTTGTCGCACATCTTCATCCATATAGATCGGAAGCCACCAATGGTTTAACAAGTGTTGCAAAGTTATTTGAACGAGAGCGCATCCTTGGTCGCTCTCACGACATCTCTTACAGTTCTGATACTCATGTGCAGTCAGAAAAGCGAGCTGGACTTGTGTAGCGTGTAACTCCACCAAGCTGGTATTCATCAAGCGAATATCAAATATTTGAATCATATTCACTTGATAATGACTCCTATCGCGGTAGTCCTGAATCCATCCAAGATCCATCTGACGCTGGAGGGCCTCTTGTACAAAAGATCATCCCTGATTATTTACCGAGCAGATCAGACAGGAATCGTAATCATTCTGTTGCAGATTATGATGTTGGCTTTGCCTTGAGTGCATTACCACCAAGTTTACATTCATCGCACGGACTTCGTGGTTCTGAATGATGTTGGAATTTGTATAAGTCATGTTGACCTCACGAATTTGGTGATTCTAGATCCATCGAGATCCATCTGTTCCTGTAGAGCAGATTGCACCACAGAACATCCTTGATTATTTTTAGAGCAGATATCACACTGGTGATAATTATGAGATGGTACATGGCCGTATCCGCTCTGTCTACAATGCATCTTGACCAGGTTGTTTCCCAATAAGAGTACATCGTGAATTTGATAGCTGTGCTTAGACTCTTCTTCTATCAAATTTACTGCAGCTTTCTCGTGTTGAGGCAGCGGGTTCGTCTGAACATTAGGATTTGTATCCTTGAAGGATAAGACCCCGCTCCTGACAAGCTTCTGCACATCAGATTTGAAGCTGAGATAGTTTTCTATGTTATGCCCTGGTCCCCCTTGATGGTAAGGGCAAGTTTGATCCGTTTTGAACCAAAAAGGCGGATTTTCTGGTACTGTAGGAGGAGACCTGGTTTGGACGTGCCTTTTGACCACTAGTAATGGAAACAGTTCTGCGTACAACATGGGTATAGGGTCGAACCCTGGTGGTCGCTTTATACGATTGTTGTTGTACTGAGGACGAGCCTGCTAAAGAGGCTGTTGTGTCCTTTGCTGATATTGTTGTTGATTCGGTTGGCTCTGAGCAACCATAGGTTGATACATTGGAACAGGCGCAGGGTTGATAGCAGGAGTTACCGCTGCTACTGGTTGGTATCGTCGCCTTTGCTTTCCGAGAGAGATATTACCAATATCTTGCTCTGTTTTCTTAGGGATAACACTACCATATCTTTTGGTATTGCTTGATGGTCCAGCGTCTTTATTTAAACGTCCTTCTCGAACTGCTTCTTCAAGATGAACTTCCATGCCGACCATTTCAGTAAAGTCATTGGGCGCACTGGCACCATTCTGTCGTAGTAAAACGAGCTCAAGGTTTTCAAGAAGATCTTTGTCATCTCTTTTTCCTCAAGAGGTGGACAAATCTGAGCGGCAATTTCACGCCATCTCTGAGCATATTCCTTAAAGGTTTCCTTATCCTTCTGTGACATGGCTCTAAGTTGATCTCTGTCTGGTGCCATGTCCACGTTATACTTATATTGTTGAACTAAGGTGGCGCCAAGATCTCTAAAAGTGACGATCTTAGTGCAGTTTAATCCCATGTACCATTTGAGTGCGGCACCGGTTAAACTATCTTGGAAATAGTGGATCAGTAGCTGTTGGTTCTCTGTCTGAGTTGATATCCTCCGAGCATACATCACTAAATGGCTTTGAGGGCAAGAGTTACCCTTGTATTTCTCAAATTCGGGCACCTTTAACTTGTGCGGAACTTTCACATTGGGGACCAAACAAAGGTCTGCGGCGTCCTTTCCGAATAGATCCTGGCCGTGAATAGCTTGCAGTTCCTTCTGCATTTCCAGGAATTGTTCCTGGAATTATTTCATTCTTTCGTCCATACTTTTGTTTCCACCAGACGGTATCTGGAAAATCTGTCCTTCTGGGACAGTGTGTACCACAGGTGGTGGTATAGTCATTACGGCAGTGACTCTTGGTGCCTCCCGAAGTTTGTAACCTTCAGGAGTTATTGTCATGCCCCTGACATCTTCACCTTCCCGAAGTTGGCAACCTTCAGGCTCAGTGGCTCATGCTGCGGTCTCCGGATCTTCCATGATCGGAGGAATATATCCTTCTAGGATATAGTTAATAGGCATGCCCCAGGGACGATCTTTAGGCATGGTATATCGAGGATCATACTTCTCCACTATGGGCGTCGATGTGATCTCTGAGATCACAGTTCTTTGTATCTGGGCTGCTGCCAGAGCTTGCATATCATTATGAAGCTTCCTCAGATCTTCTTTCAGAGCGTCGAGTTCTTCTCTCAACTCCCTGTTCTCTTCCTCGAGATTATCCATCTTTTTCTGTCGATTGGCCTGAGTATTGTACGAATGAGACAGTTTGACTCTAGAATCGAGACACAAACGTGAGATTCATAGGTAAGAAGAACGCGTTACGTGAGAATGATGAATGATATGCAATGATTATATTAGTTATTTTTTTGTTTAATCAAAAGAAACTTTAACAATTGGATTGCCAATATCATACAGTGAGGGAAACCCCATTTTATTGAATTCAAAGATTGCGGGAATGGAAATACAATAGTTTACAAAGTGCTGTAAAAGGAAATGTCTAAGCTCATGGATCCTGAGTCCTCTCTGAGGAGGGCTCAGGTGCTGGTTCTGGTACTTTCCTCTTCTTTGACCGGGGCTCTTGAGCCGTTGTCGGGTTGTCATTCCTTTTCCAAGTGAAAGGAGCGAGCAAATTCCTTTGGTCTTCTTGATTCTCTACAGCATGTTGCTCTAAAATCTTAATCAGAGCATCTTTTTCTTTTAACAGTTTTTGTATTTTGGTACACTTCACACTGAGAATACGGTACTTGTTCTTCCAAGACTTCTTCTCCTGCTGAACTTTGTTGAGAGTAACCTGAAGCTTTTCTGTATCAGACATAAAATAAGTGACAGATTCCTTTAACAGAAGAACTTCCTGACGAGGGTAAGGCGTCATCCGCTTGAGAGCTCTAGTTTGTACCCAGTGGAGATAAGGTTCCACCGAGACACAGTCCGGTTTTCCTAGAGACTCTCTTCCTTTCCTGTGAACATGTTTCCAGGAATGCACTATTTCTGTCTTTAATGCCCTGTCATTTTCTCCTTCCTTGAAGAAAAGACCTTCTAGATGAACATTACGCGGGACAAGTCTCATCGGGTATCCAAATTGACGACGAACTAAAACTTGATGATAATTGATTCCTCCTTTAATTCCTATGAGGGGTACATTAGGGAAGTTTCAACAACGGTCAATGATTCTGATCCCATCATAGATTTAATTGTACCAATCGATGTCAGAGTTGGTAAGAGACATGATTCTCTGCGACCAACGTAAAGAACTCTTATGATCCCAAAATGCAGCAGACTTGGGCAAATGGGAAGTGAACCATTTGTATAGCAGGGGTACACATCATGTGATCATTCCTCCGCTGTCCAAATTCCTTAGGTATACAGAATGATAAGCATCAGCGAGCAAGGTCGTTACGGGGTTTCCAATCAGAAAAACCTTAATGGCATTGATATCAACGAAGTTATCAATGTTGGGAAATAGAAATAACCCGTAGGTGAGTAAGACAAAGATGCTCTCGAAAACAGTCGCGTTCCCTATACTAGCAAAGTACAGAGCCTTCTTTATCAAAAACTTGGCTGGCAAACCTTGGATTCCACCCTTAGTGGTCATGTGAGTCTTGACTTCTGACTCGTCCAAATA
Source organism: Lathyrus tuberosus (assembly GCA_022829125.1). NCBI lineage: Eukaryota > Viridiplantae > Streptophyta > Magnoliopsida > Fabales > Fabaceae > Lathyrus > Lathyrus tuberosus. Next base: position 1,468,471 of record JALAZF010000293.1, read on the forward strand.
AATTGCTCTTGCAATGGTTTGATCCTTTGGAATTTCTTCCAGTCCAGAAAAGGGAGCTTGATCAGTAATGGGTAAATCAGTCAGGTGAGAGTACTCCTCCAGTATTGGTGCTAGTTGATAATCCGGGAATGTGAAATAGTGATAGACCGGATCGTAGAACCGGATAAGCGTAGACAGGATTCCTTCGATTACATGGACCCTTAACAGAGACAGCAGTTCTCTGTACTTAGCTCTAAAAGCATCAGGGTTGGTGATCATCCTTGCCAACCCTCTCAAATCCTCTAGTTTTGGAACCTTGAAGGTATACTTGTGAGACTTCCTCCTAGCAAGCTCTTTATCTGACATTTGCAATCATTGTCTTAGTTTGATTTGAAAAAGAGAGAGTAGAAGAGAAACTTTTTTGTTTAATGTTTTTTAATGAAATGAATGCATGAATGCAGCACACAAAAACATAGAAAAAACATGGGGTTAAAAGTTCGGTGTCATGAAGTCGTGGCTCTACCCATCTCCAAAGGTTATACTGGTGATTTTTTGTACTTGTCCTCAAAATCATTGACCCCTCTTGGGATAACAAACGCAAGCTGGTTCACCCGAGCGAGCTATAGTATCTTAGAGTAATCTCAAATGAGGGTAGTATCGCGTGACAACTACTTCCGATAGCTTTCGTACTACAAAATAGTAATAAGGTTTCAGTCTACTAAAATCCTCAGCTTCTCAGATAACCCAATCAAACAATCTGCTTTCAACAACCGAAGTCGTATAGGCATTGAATCCGCAAAGTGCATCTCCACTGATTTGATGGTCGACCGGGACCTCTTATTTGGGAGTCACTCCCTGTAAGATTACCCGTCTAGTGCCATCACTTATCTTAGGTGTATACTCAATCTTTCCAGATGCGGCATCACCCGCAGTCCCATTTGCAGAAAAATAAACACGAATATCAATTAGGAAAAGCGATATATATATATTTATCCTAACATCCTAGACCTCTATAATCCTATTATCCTAACAGTCAATGACTCCTCAGCAGAGTCGCCATTTTCCTGTACAAAATGGGGACGATGATGACTAGATCTTACTTAAACATATTCCCCAGCAGAGTCGCCATTTTCCTGTAGCGAGCGATTTTTGTCGGTGACGCGACCACCTTATCGCTGGGTTTTCTCCTCATCGCAATGAGGAGGAGTGGGGTGCTACTTTTTGATTTCTTATTTATCAAATGAAGCAGGAAGGGAAAGAGAAGCTATCTAAAACTAACCTTGCACGCGAATGTTTAACTGAACAAACGCTTAAAAGAGATTGGGGGGTCCGGGGTCAGGTTATACAATGGGTAGTTGTCAATTACCCATCCTATATGTGGTTATCCACAGGATGTTAGCTTTAGGTCTCGCTTTGTAATTGATAGTGTTTATCTGCTGATGAGTTGGGAAAGTTTCTTGGGAAGTATAAGTGAGTGAGTTTTTGTTGATGTTCGGGTGTTCCCGATGTTTTTGGTAAGGTACTAGACCTAAGTTTTGATTGATGTGTGAAGGTACTGGACCTAGAGTTTTTGATTAGTATGCTCGCTAAGATTTCAAAATCTTATGCCTACGTATTTCCGTTTAAATGAAACAAGGAAATCAGAGCAATCGTAGTTCCTCCTATTCTAAGGGAGGAAAAAGATGTTTTGGTGTCTTGTTCAAAGCCCAAGATTGAAGCTAAAAGGTTTTTAGAGAGAATTTGTCATCTCTAAAGAGGGATTGTTGATTTTTGTGTGCCTTGATCAAAGTACAAGGTTGATGCTAAAAGGTTAATTGACCCGGCTGGGGGATCTCTTTATACAAAGCCTAAGAGGAGGCTGGATAAGACCGACTCAACAAGAGAGTGTATATATTGGTGTCTTGTACAAGGCCCAAGATCGGGGAAAAAAAGAGACTGACTCTTTGGGGATATCATTATACAAAGCCTAAGAGGAGGCTAAAAGTTTGATTTTTCCGGGGAAAATGTTCTTTCTGTCTTGTAAAAAGCCCAAGATTGAGGCTAAAAGGGGTTTTGACTCTGCTAAAGGGGATTTAATTCACAAAGCTTTAAAGAAGGCTAAGAAAATGCTTATACAGAGCTTTTTTTTACTCCATTGGGGAGAATTTGTATGTGTCTTGTACAAAGCCCAAGATTTGAGGTTGAAATGGGAAATTTAACTGACTCTGGTGAGGATATTTTTATGTGTCTTGTACAAAGCCCAAGATTGAGGCTGACCTTACTGGGAAAATCACTTATACAAAGCCTAAGAGGAGGCTGAAGTGAGTTTGACTCTTCCTGGGGAAAATCATTCCTCAAAGCCTAAGGGAAGACTAGGAAGAAATGACTCTGCTTTAGGGAAGATATCTGTCCCAAGCTTAAGAGAGGGAGATTTATGTCTTTACAAAGCCCAAGATTAAGGCTAAAAGGGTTTGACTAAACAAGAGAGTGTTTTTATTTGTCTTGAACAAAGCCCAAGATTGAGGCTAAAAAAGGTTGACTCAACAAGAGAGTCTGAAATGTTGATTGACTCAACAAGAGAGTTTTTTATACTCGGCAAGAGAGTGATTTGTTGTCTCGTACGAAGCCCGAGATTGAGGCTACAAGGAGATTGACTCAACAAGAGATTCTTGAAAGGTGATTGACTCAACGAGAGAGTCTTGAGAAGTGATGGACTAAAAAAGAGAGCCTGAAAAGGTTAGCTCCGCTGGGGAGAATCATTGTATAAAGCCCAAGAGGAGGCTGAACTGTGTTCAGGAAAGATCATTATACAAAGCCTAAGAGGAGGCTATCTTTCTGCCGGGGATAATTGAGATTCCGAGGTAGGTCTAAGTGGGGAGTCAACTCTTGATGAGGGCTCCAGAAGAGTTGAGATATCAGAGACTTTGAGGTTTTAATTTGGAATTTTTAGGAGAGAGACTGGGTTTTAGAACCCACGGGTTTTGTCTCTACTAGAGATTAATTTGGGATGACTGGGGTTTTTCCTATTTTTGTAGGGAACTTGAGAATGTCTTTGAGACTCAAGGTTATTTAGACTGTCCAAGTCTACTGGTGTGGAAGAGTTTTATCTTTTGTATGATGCCCAAGAGGAGGCACGGGCATTAAGGGATGAGAATCAACCCTGAAATGGTCAGAGTTTTGACACTGGAAAGACTATTCTAGCAAAGGAAGACTAAGTTCTGTCTTATACCTCTAGGAGGTCATCAGGGTCCTTGTATTAAGCTCAAGAGAAGGCATGAGAACTTCTAAGAAGTCGGAGGGTCCTTGTACAAAGCCCAAGAGGAGGCGGGGATGCTTTTAGGAAGCCTGTGGGTCCCAAACCAAGAGAAGTTCAAGAAATGTAATTCACAAAGAAGAGATCATTTCGGGAAAGTTCGAGGTTTGAAGAAACTCAAGAGATGCCATTCACCAAGAATAGATCACCTCTGGGGAGTAGAATTTCTTTGACAATTTCTAGGGGTGACAGTCTGAGAAAAGGTTCACCGAGAATATTGCCTTTCTCTTTGTTCCATATTGTTTAACCCTAAGAGAAGGGAAGACTGTATCTGGAATCCTATGGGGGATCTAGTTTTGTTTGTATTTAAGAGTGACCAACAGGGCTTTACCTAGTTCTAGACCTAGTTGCTGGGGAAAACTCTAAATAACTATACTAGTATATATACAGTTGATATATGACGAGTATTTTAAAAGGATATGAAAAAAGACTAACCATGCGCAGCTTCCCACAATACAGTTATATATATATATATATATATATATATATATATATATATATATATATATATATATATATATATATATATATATATATATATATATATATATATATATGAAAGTGAGTAAATGAAAGCTGATAAAAACTTACAGGTGAACCAACTTCCATGTTGTTTTGTTAGTTGTTTAAAAGAAATTAAAGAAAGTTTTGATAACAACATATATTTGAATTCAAAATCAAAGGAGAAAGTGCTTTGAAAAGATTGTTGGGGCTTATACTCAAAAAGAGACCCAAGGTTTTAACAGTGATCACACTATTGTTTTGAATATCGTCTTGGGACTTATACAACGACTGAGGCCCAAAATGGTTTATTTACAAAAGGAGTTGGGTCTTACAACTCAAGGAGAGGCCCAAAGATTATATAAAGAAAAGAAATGGGACTTACAACAAGAGGGTAGGCCCAGTTGATTTTCTTAAAAAGGCAACGATCGCGCCGAACTTTTGAAAATGTACAGAGGGACTTATACAATGTGTGAGGCCCAAAATTGTTTATTTACAAGGGATGGGACTTACACTCTATCAAGAGGCCCCAAAACTTATTTTTGTACAAGAGATGAGGCTTACAACTCAAAGAGAGGCCCAATTATTTTTTATTTGAAATGGTGATCGCGCCGAGGTTTTTGAAAACACAGTGGGACTTATACAATATCTGAGGCCCAAAAAATTTTGGTTTTCAAAAGGGGTTGGGTCTTACACTCTATTAGAGGCCCAAAGATTATTTAAAAAGGTTTGTTAGGGTGATAATGATCAAAACTCTAATTTTGTTTTAAAATAGAATTAATTTTGTTCAAAAATTAATAAAAATTGTTGAAAACATGTGAAAAATGAGTGGTGATCTTGGATCAATGTTTCAAAAATTATGTTTTTATTCACAAAATGATTGGAACCCGTTTAAGTTTGGAAAATCAAGAAAGAAAAAATACTTTAAATGTTAAGAAACAAATAAAAATTAATTCTTTCGCAAAAATATCAAGTATATAAAATAAATAATATTTTTGGGAAATTTTGGTAAAATAAAATATTTTAACATTCTTGTGACTTTTTGCAAAAAGAACCAATACAAAATAATTAAAATTGAGTGAGAAATTAATTTTTCAAATCATTTAAGAAAATAATATGAAAAATAGTAAAAAATGGAAAAAGTGGTAAAAAAAAAGGTCTGGGGCGAGGGGATTCGAACCCCAGACCTCTAGGTTACAGCGTGCGCCTTCTACCCCAGGGTGGTGATACATCAATGTATCAAACCCAACCTAGAAATACATAAGGCATGATTTGTTTTAGGCCTGGCCAAGGCAAGGCAAGGCAAAGTTTTGGACCAAAAACGTAAAGGCCATAACTTTCTCATTTCTCCATGGATTGGGACAAAATTTATATGCATCTGGCCTAGAATTTCCCAAGGAATCCAATGGTGGTGGTGGTTTTTTCAGATGAGGCTCCTATTTAAAAACCCGATAGTGTTCTTGAAATAGGCCTATAATTGCATTTTCTATACTAACACATGATACAAGCAAGAATTACATGGCAAATTAATTCAAACACAACATATATAACATGTATGAGATGATTATGATCAGTGGACTTCAAAGCAATGCATATTTTAGAAAGTTCAAGTGATGATGCACTTACCTCTTGGAGCTTTTTGTGCAATCTGCCAAGTTTCTTGTGCCAGAAGTAATTTGATGCTTTACACACTCTCAATTGATCCCTTAGAAGCTTTTAGAATGATCACCAACAACTGGAATCCTCAGGAACAAGTTTGAGCTCTTTCTTGCAAAAGGGGCAAAAGTGACCAATATGGCAACTCTCTCAAATGGTGTTCCAGATGTGGGGAACCATTTGGGACAGTTCAAGGATGATATTTGGAGTGTGTTTGAGGCTTTATCTGGTTTTGAAAGTGACTGAATCAAGACATGGCTTGAAAAATGCAAAAAAGTCCAATTTTGAGGTTTTGAAAGGGGACTTTGTGATTTTGGTGTTACAGGTCACATATGAGAGTTTGGACAACTTAGATATGACATATTGGATGTGTTTGGATCATGAGCTGTGATGGAAATGCTCTCTAACTCAAAAACTCAGAGATACCTTGCAAAAGAAGGCATTTTGGCCTAAAGATATGTATTTTGAGGAAATCATCAGTTTAGTTGCTTTGGTGTACTCAAACTGAGCACAAATGAGCTCTATTTATAGTAGAGCAAGTTTATTTTGCAAGCAATAGTGTATGGTGGCTACAGGAGGCCTTTGGCCAATTGGATCATTTTGGAATCTCAAGTCTCCTCTAGCCATTGACTAGAGGTTAGAGCACAGGCCTATGGTTCTTTGGTTCAAAGCTTATCCTTGACTCATTCAGTTGGAATAGGCTCAGTTCATGCCACCTTGGTGCATCCATTGAATGCTTGGAAACAAAATTGGAGTCTTGGCCTCTTTTAGGCCTTTTTAGGTTTGGCATGCTACTTGTAGATTCATGGATTTGTGAGGCTTGAAGATCAGATCATCCCCCTTGGATTTGATCCTCAGATGTGTCCAAAATGATGACAAGGCTTAGTTTTGTCAGATTTGATCAAATCGAGCAAAATGCATCAAATCTGCCAAATCTCTCTTGGAAAAAATAGTTCATGATGCTATGTTTCAAGGGTTGTATCTCCTTGCTCAAATGGAATTTGGAGATGATCTGGTACTTGTTAGAAAGCCCTCATGGTATACTTTAACTTTGATGTCCCCCTAGACCTGGTTTGACTTGGATCAAGGTGAAAAATGTCTTTACATTTTGGAAAAAGTAAGGCAGATTCTGACTTAGTGAAAATTTCACCAAGTGTTGGAAAAATGTCATTTTCATGTTTTTAGCCATTTTGATCACTCCATAACTTAAAATCCATGAGGAATTGGAATGAGATGTAGTTGACACTTTTAAAGTATGCCATGAGAGCTACAAATCCATCTTTGGATCATCCAAAATGGTTGCTTGGATCTCAAGTTATGGTCCTTAGAAGTTGGTACCCTAGCCAATTTGTTCCATAACTTAGAAAAATTTTAAGTTTTTTATGGTTACCCCTTTTACAAGTTATCCCACTTTCTTTGATTTTTCTTGATGAATGATGATTCCAATCACTCATTATCATTGTTTTAGGGTCAAGGAGCCATAATTGTGAAAATTTCCAAAAAGTCAAACTTGACTTTTGTGCACAATTGACTTTTTATCAGATGAATTAAAAACTGTGCGATCCTTGGTGAAATCAAGTCCTTGACCTAAATCAAACCTAATGGATATGTTTCATAGGTGTTATAGGGTGTATTGAATCATGTCCCAAGGTTTGGGAGCATGTCCTGGTCAAAAGTCAAAGGTACAGTTGACTTTTCCTTCGAAACCCTAACTGGGGTCCTGATGAAACTGAAACTTGTTAATCAAGCTTTTTGAATCATTCCACTGTTGCAAATGGATCAATATAGTGTGTTAGAGTCCCTCAAATCATGTCTTGAGGTCTTGGCTCATGTTTTGTCCCAAAATTCAACTTAGGGGTGAATTAGGTCAATAAACCCTAATTCCTGATTTTTGGTAAATGCATCTCCTGAGGCAAAATTGACTTGATGATTAGGTCCAAGAGGTCCCTTGGAGTATATTGAGTTATGTTTTAAAGCATTGGCTCATGCCCAGAGGAAAATTTTCATCTGGAGGCCCTGGTCGACCAAAACCCTAATTTGGTAACACTGGCGATCTTGAGGCTTAATCCACTTAGAATGCTGCAACCTTGTGCTTGATTCTTGATGCGGGAGTCCTATTGATCCTCTATGGGTGTTTGAGAGGTTATACAAGTTGAAGATCATGTCATTTCTTGATTGATCCTTTGTCTAAGCACTCTGAGAGAGCTTGAAACCCCAATCTTTGATTGTAGTGAATGCTCAACAATCCTTGAGGAGATTGATGAGGCATGAAGGTACATCCATATTATGAACTCTGATCAGATGCAAACTAAGAAAACGGAAAACACAATTCAACCCCCTTCTTGTGTAGTTTTCTCACCTTCAATTAGTATCAGAGTATGGTATGTGCATAACACTTGACAGTGGTTCAAATAATAATCCAATAAGAAAAGTATGTTTGTCAAAGAATTTCCTTCAAGAAGGAATCAAGTGCCACATGAAAAATATCATACTGTTTTTTCCTACCATATTCAAAGGGTGATTCCACTGAATCCAAATGATTGAAAAGAAAAACATATTTTTAACTCATTGGACTTGATAAAAGGGGTTTCTGAAGGTCTATAGAATATCCTTGAAAAAGGTATTACTATAGAATATCCCCTGGTCTTGTTAAGAGACTTCCAATACTCAAGCACACAAACAAGAGACTTCTATGCTCAAGCACACAAGCAAGAGACTTCTATGCTCAAGCACACAAGCAAGAGACTTTAAATGCTCAAACACTTAGTAAGAGACATCTAACAATCTAACTAACAGATAAATGATTGTTTAGGAAAATACACTTGATATACAATTAGAAGTGTATAAAGAATACAATGCAAATATACTCTTTTAAGACTTAGAGATTTATAAGATATACAAGGATAAGAAATCATAAGTTCAGCTTGTGCTTTTGTTTTGACAAAGTAACTTCTCTTTGAGTGCCAATTGGTATATGTTTATTCAAGTCTTTAGCTCCTTAAATAAAGAGGAAAAGAGTTATTGAAGATCCAACACAGTAAAGTCTTTGAGAAGCTTCAAAAGAGACGTTGGAATGTTTCACCAAATAGTCAAGGTTGGTGAAGGCTAGTTTGAAATCCCCTTGAGACAAAAGGAATTACTAATTGTATCCCAGCAGACTCTATGAAGAAAATAGAGCTTAGGTCTTCACGTGACAAACTAGATTCAGAGAATGATAATGGCTCATTAAAGTAACTTTAGTCTTTACATTTTAACTAGCTCAGGTTCTGATCATCAGAAGCAGACTTCTTCAAAGTCTGATCTTCAGAGACTGACTCCTTCAAACTCTAACCTTCATACGTTGACCTCTTCAAAAGTTGACTTCTTCAGAGTTTGGACTTCAGCTTCTAATCCATCAGATTTTGGTCTTTAAGCTTCTTTTTAGATGTTTATAGTCAGAACCAATACTTGGATTCTATATGAAATTTTAGTCTATGGTACTGCACACTTGAACAAATATTAGTATACCCAATTATTCTTTAAATACTTTGTTATCATCAAAACCTAAGGGATGCGGGACAAACCAATTTTGTTCCAACATCCAGAAGAACTTTTGTATTGGGCAGGACTTCGAAGATGAAATTAGCTTCCTTGGCATTCGCACGAGTGAAAAGAAGGCAATCATCTGCAAAAAATAAATGGGAGATTTTTGAAGCCTTTCTTGAAACTTGTTTACGATGAATATTATTTGTTTGCATAACTTTTTTCATCAAACCAGAAAGCACATTGACACACAATGAACAAATAAGGCAAGAGTGGGTCCTCTTGCCGGAGACCCTTTTCAAGAGAAAAAAGTTTTTCTATACTGCCCATTGATGAGAACTTTGTAGGAGACCGTTGACAAGCATATCAGGATAAGCTTCACTAACAACTCTGTGAATTTCATAACTCTCATCACACCCTCCACAAAGCACCATTCCAATATGTCGTAAGCTTTTGACATATCAGGCTTCAAGGCCATCACTCCTCTTTTTCATTTCTTCTTTTTCTTCATCCAATATAAGATTTACATTGCAATGAGAGCATTATCCGTGATAAGCCTCCCTCTTACAAAAGCGATATGTTCTTCATTATTCACCCATGGTAGCACCTGTTTCACCCTATTTGCTATGGCATTGGTTACCAACTTCATCACCACATCGTAAAGGCTAATGAGTCTGAAGTCCTTTAGTGTACAGTGGTTCTTACCTTTTGGAATAAGAGCACTGAAAGTCTTGTTGATCTCAATTGGGTCTTTGTTGTTGTTTAGAATTTCTAGCACCATTTGCTTCACCTCTCCCCCAACAATATGCCAATATTTAAAAAAAAAAATAAAGCGTGGAGGCCATCAGGGCCAAGAGCTTTTATAGGGTACATTTGGAGGAGGGCCTTTTCCACCTCTCGTTTCGTGTAGCATTCAGCACACAACAAGTTTTGTTCATTTGAGAGCTTGGCATGGACAACACTACACACTTCGTCAATATTTTTAGGGAAAGAAGAGGAGAAAATACCTAAGAAACGGTTCACCAAGACTCTCTCACAGTGTTCTTCACCTCTCCGCCACATCTCATTCTCGTCTTTGAGCTTATTTATAAAATTTGTGTGCCTTCTTTGGTCTGCCTTTTTATGAAAAAACTTCATGTTGTGGTCATCCTCCATCAGCCACACAACTATGTTTCTTTGCCTCTAAATCACCTCTTAAGTCTGCATTAGAGTATTGCATTATCTTTCTAACGCTTTATACTCCTTTATGTCTTCCTCACTCGTAGCACACCTAACATCTTGTTTGAGAAGACTTTCGATGTGTGTTATCTCTTGCTTCACAGCCCTCGATCTATATTCTTTGAAAACCTTCTAAAGAACTTAAGTATATTGTAATTTATGTGGGCTCCTACTTGCCCTTCCATGTCAAATCTTCTGAATCAACTCTTCAGTATGATTTCTTTTTTATTGTCAATATTCTATATATAAAAGGATATAAAAATATAAATTAAACTTTTTCTTTTAACGCTTTTCTTATCAACGTAACAAATTAAAATTAAAAATTAAAAATAAATGTATAGCAATTTCATTTTAAATAAAAATAATAATACTTATAAATAAATAATTTTTTATTTTTTATTAATACGTAAATTAAAATAAATATCATAAAAAGAATATAATAAAACATACACATAATAATTATTTATTATTTTAAAGAAAAAAAATATATATATAATGATGTATAATTTTTTTTAATATAATACCATTTGATTTCATTCGATTCAATGTATAAAATATAAATTATGAAAATAATTGAACCTCTTAGTTGTATTAAAAAATATTCAACATTCAAACTATATATATTTTTCTATTAAATCAATTCGGTTTTAATCGACTCTAATATCTCTTGAATGAGCTAAAAGAATCAGAGACATGCCTAAACAAACATAATCATGCCATATTTTAGTCTTTTTCATTCAATGAAAGCAACTAGTCATTTTAAAAGGCACGTGTTTCACATTATTACATGGGAGTAGATTTTCTCAAATTTCTCAATTGTTTATCGAGTAGTAAAATCTGAACCACACGTTAAAAGGTAGCCATACATTCTATAAGTATCAACACCCTCCCACTTAGCACTATCATTCAACCTTCTGAATTTTCAAAACCACCAAAAATGAGAAGCATGTTTAGTGAAGCTGCAATAGTTCTAAGCTTCCTCTCCCTCCTCTTACTCTCCCCAGTTACATTCTCAGAGAAAGGCAACCCACATGACAAGAAAGTTCTTCTCAGAATCAAGCAAGAACTCAACAACCCTTACGTTATAATCTCATGGGATCCAAAAACAGATTGTTGTGGCTGGTACCGTGTCAAATGTGACTACAAAACTCACCGTATCACCGACGTTATCATACAATCCTCCGTCCCAGATACAAATCTCTCCGGCCACATCCCCCCTTCCGTCGGTGATCTCCCTTATCTCCGGTATCTCCAATTCCACAAATTTCCCAGACTCACAGGCCCAATCCCACCTACCATCGCCAAGCTCAAAAACCTCAAATTTCTTTTCATCGAATACACAGGTGTCTCAGGCCCAATACCCTCTGTCTTGTCTCAACTCAAAAACCTCCAGCTTCTTCATCTTTCCAACAACAATCTCACCGGCGCCATCCCCAGTTCACTCTCCCAGTTACCTAACCTCGAGTCCTTACACTTAAACAAAAACAAGCTCACAGGCCCAATTCCAGAATCATTCGGTTCATTCAAAAAGCCCGGGCCAGATCTCATCCTAGCTCGCAACCAGCTTTCTGGGCCCATTCCAGCTTCATTAGGCAATATAGATCCAGAGAGGATAGACTTATCCCGAAACAAGCTTGAAGGTGATGCTTCGGTGCTTTTCGGGAGCAAGAAAAGAACACAGACACTTGTTGTTTCAAGGAACTTGCTGTCGTTTGATTTGTCAAAGGTTGATTTTCCGAAAAAGAGTTTGCAATGGTTGGATCTGAGTCATAATAAGATATACGGGAAGATTCCAGTGGCGTTGACGAAAGTGGAAAATTTGCAGCAGTTTAATGTGAGTTATAATAGGTTGTCTGGTAAGATACCGCAGGGTGGTGAAATGCAGAAGAGGTTTGATATTTATGCTTATTTTCACAACAAGGGTTTGTGTGGGTCACCACTTTCAGCATGCAAAAAGTGATCAAGGAGATGACTTAGCTAAGTTCCAAGTGAATTTCTAGTATGTTATAATAAATAAATTGTTATTTGGGTACCATTTGAATATGGTCAGTGTTAAATTGCTAAGTTGAACCGATGTTGTAGTTTAGTATTTTCTATGCTTGTATTTATTATGTTAAGTTGAACTAATGTGTCGTCAATTAGAAGAAAGACTATGTGGCAGCCGGTAGTAGATGCGGTAAGGAGTAGATTATCTGGTTGGAAGAATAAACATATGTCCATTGGCGGTCGAGTGGTGGTTATTAAATCTATCCTGTCGGCTCTTCCGGTATACTTTCTTTCCTTTTTCAAAGCTCCGGTAGGCATTATCTCTAAAATAGAATCTATGTTCAAACAATTTCTTTGGGGTGGGGGAGAGGAAGAGAGGAAAATAAATTGGGTGAAGTGGGAAAGGATTTGCAAACCAATTGGGGAGGGAGGGTTGGGAATTAAGAACCTGAGGATGTTTAATATTGCTCTACTGGGTAAATGGAAATGGAAAGTTAAAAATGAGAAAAGTGGATTATGGTGGAGGGCTTTAGCAGACACATATGGGAATGCAGCAGGTAGTCCTGGCAGTGAGGAGTTAGATGCTTCATGGTGGTGGAAGGAAATTAAGAAAGTAGAAATTGGGAGGATGTCAGAGGCGGAGTCGTATTCGGTTAAGGAGATGTATGAAAACCTATCAAATCCAGCTTACCCTGCTATTTACCATAACTGGACAAAACTTTGGAACAAAGCAATCCCGCCGAAAATTTCTTGCTTGATTTGGAGATTGGCCCAGAATAGACTCGCGACTAACGATAACTTAGTAAAAATGGGTGTTCTAAACTCAGATCAGATTAGCTGTAGAGGAAACTGCGGGAAAGAGGAGTCTGTTCAACACATTTTTTTTAATGCAGTATGTATGCAAGGGTCTGGAGCGGAATTCTCAACTGGCTATGTGTTAAATCGGTTCTGCATAATGATGTTTGGCAGCACATTCAGCAGTTTGAGGACCTGTTGGGAAGAGGCTACAGACGAAATAAAATGATGTTTGCAATTTGGAGTGCTGTGGTTTGGAAGATTTGGAAGAGTCGGAACGACATTATATTCGAAAACAAAGAGCTCTGTATAGGCAGGGTGGTGGAAGAAGTAAAGATTTCAGCATGGAGTTGGATAAAATTGAAAGCAAAGTGGATAGAGGTGGATCTAGGGGGTGGAGTATGAACCCAAGGGCTTGCATAGCCTGATTTGGAGATGTTCCTTGGAGAAGTCTCTATGTCGTCTATATGGGAGATATGATTGTTTCTGGCATAGTCCTAACAGTGTGATCGGGGGGAGGCATATTTGGGGTTTTGTGGTAGCGAATTAGAAGTTCTGGAGCTAGTTCAGTCTCGTTAGTGGCAAAGGAATCAATTCCGCTGATTTGTTTTGATTTTCGTTGGAGATTTTAGTGTTGCAGCTGAGGTCTTAGGCTTGCTGTATTCTTTTTCCTGGGATCAGCTGTTGGGCAGTATTGCAACAGAGGTTCCCTCAGGTGTTTTGCCTTACTGTTACCTAGGTCTGGTGCATTTGATTTGTGTTTCAGTATATTGGTTGTATTGTAATATGGGGTTTTTTTTTCATTTGGCAAGGGGTGGTGCCCAAGGGTGGTTTTTTGTTGGGAGCTATTTTGCTTGTCCTGGTGGTTTGGTTCCTGTTGTGAGCGCTGGTGTTTTAGTCGAGGTTTCTGGTTTTTTACTATCTTTTGTATTGAACCTGTATTGGGTAATTGGCATTTCTTGTGCCTGGTTAATAAATTTATTTTAGCTGTTGCAAAAAAATAAAAGAATACTACTATGTGAATTGTTACTTGTAATAGAGATATATGTAGTATATATTTTGGTATGATGAATTGCGAAGAGATAATATAATCATTTATGATTCGGTACTAAATATATCTATTTGATATAGACGAAAGAAAATCAATAAAAAAAAATAAATAGAAGGAAATTTTCTTTATCATATAATTCTCATAATACAAATAAAAATGAAACGACATCATAATATATATTAGTCTACTTGACTAAAAAATGTAAATTGTATGTCTATTTACTAAAAAATTCAAGACATTAGATATATGGGCCTTTTACTTATAAATTGTTCATCCTCTATTTTTTTAAATAATGTGAGATGTCCAACTCTCACACTTGTATCTACAATATAAGAAGATACATTGTTCTTAAATTTCTCATTCTGCCCTTCTACCTTCTCCTCATGACAAGTAACTATTTCCATTTGCAAGCAATTTTATTTTTTGTTGTCACGTATGATTGTTGTAAGCTAAGTCTACCTTTTCAACTTTTTCATCTTTTTCCAAATTCACTGTCATCTTTCACATTAATAAAGCTTTCTCTTTTTATTGTCTTTCTAACATCTTTCGCTTCCTACTCTCTTTTTACAGATTCATCTTCCACCATCCTACTTTCTTCCATTTTTCAGTCCTTGAACCTCTCTGTCCACAGTAACTTCGCAAATGGCCCGACCTTTTGAGAAGCTTTGCGATCTAAATGATACCAAGGACATGTGGAAGGTTGCGGTCCGGGTGCACCATAGATGTTTGGTTCTTACCAACGACAAGGAACACTTCGAGATGATTTTCGTAGACAAAGATGTAAGTTTTTGCATGGCCTTTGAAATTCTGGTACAGATGTGTGATGTCATAGTGTAATGTCACAACATCGCAATCTGCTGAACAAGGCAATAATAGAAACAATAACACACTAAATTGTTCACCCAGTTCGGTTCAACAACCTACATCTGGGGGCATACCAAGTCAGGAAGGAAGTCCACTATTAGTAGTATCAAATTACAGACTCAACAAACCAGTTGACAATCTACCTAATTTAATCACTACCCAATGACCCTTCTACCTAAGTCCTCCCTAGGTAAGAGACTCCATCTCACTTCCTATCATCACAATGATGTCTAGCAGTCAACTACACCGTCACTGCATCAACAACTTGTTTACCAACAACTTTTCTAACACAGAAAAACCAGAAGACACACTTCCATGACTTTCATTGGAGGTGCTTCAAAGCTTCCTCAAAGAACAAACCCAAACTCATTACCTACAGGTTTCTGAGTTAACCACAGTGACCATCTCACAACCCGAGTGGTTCACTTTGACAAAGCCCTAAAGATCTACATCTTGGACCCGTACCTATTCTAGGTTACAAGCAATCTATTTATAATGTAATCCCAACTGGATTTGGGCCTTCAAATCAGATCATATCTTCTGTAACAAATCTGCTTCTAAATAGATCTTCAATCATATCTTCAATTAAATCTTCAATTATTAACTCTGAATATTCTCCATATCTTTAAGCTTTAAATGCGCAACAAACTGATCTGATTGTAACTGAATATTTCTCCCTTGATCTTCGCCTATATTCTCTGATTCTCTTTATCAGAATTTCTCATTCACACCAGAACCACGTGCAGCCCTAATCACATAACTGTCTGATGTTTTAATGTTCTGGTATAGTGATGTTAAGACATCGCATGTGACATCACTCTTCAGTACTATAGCTTTTCAACCAGAATGTTAGTTATACTGTTAGAAGCTCATGTTGCACCATCAACCATGACATCAACACTGTTTTAACAAAATTTCAGCCAATTACAAGAACTTACAATCTCCCCCTTTGGCTAATTTTGGCTAAAACAACTATCTCAGATTACAGCAGTTATTACAACTCTATACTACTGTTAGTAGTTATCATTAACCACTGAATCTAACAGTAACCATCAGTAGCTCCTGTGCGCAGCAATCCTTGAGATCCATCTTCTAGGGAATACTTGAATGATGTTAAGACATCATGTCTGACACCTTCTTTTGGCAGCACAGCCCACCACAATCACTTCAGGCAGCACATCAGGAGGAAGAAGTGGAAAGTCCCGAAGTTGTGCACTCAGATTTCAGAAATCTGGTGTACATGAGGAAGAAGATTTTAGACACTCCCCCTTAATACAGCACATTTCTTTTTCCTTTCAACTCAGACCTGGAATCATTGTGGAAGACTCCCCCATAAAAGAAGTGTGTGTCTGTTCACCAAAGACCAATGGTGGCATGAGAGAAATCTGCACACCTTCTTTAATCAGACCCCCTGGTCAATCTGTGGCATAACATGACACGTTGAGAAGTGTCATTCTGCCAGCCCAGGTAACTCAGAACACAGGTCACAACTGTGTTCATAACTCAGGACACAAGTCACAAAGACTCAACAACTCCAGGGTGTACCATCCTCTTCTGCTGCATGAGGAACTGCAGACTCCAGGCACAACAACAACTGCGCACACCATTCAGACCATCTCTCTCTTTTCTCCCCCTTTTTAGCCACAAATTGGCAAAGGAAACCCTCACAAAACCAGACCCAAGAAGTGCTTACCCAAACACGAATAAAAGCCATAAGACTTATGAGATAAAAACACTCACTGGCTGAAGGAGAACAAACTAACCCCTATAAATAGCTGACCAGTAACTTAGAAATTAACGAGCCTTGAATAATTCAATGTTCTTGGTCAAACAAACGCTATTCTAGGTATCAAAAACTGCATTCAAATTCAATGCCTACCTTCCAAAAACTGCCTTGACTGCCTTAAATAATCCACAACTGAATCTTACCATAAATTAGGCCAATAACGCTTTATGCATATTCGAAGCCACGTGTTTCACCACCGTCCAAAATACTTCCCTGTTTGGCTCAAGAAAAACATGTCCTATATCATGTTCTGACATCACTTCAGACATTGCCTGCTGGCTCATTAACCAAACACATCTTCTTATCTAATGGGTGTAGGTGCATCTTCTCACAACTTTTTCTATAATACTTCCAACCATCAGCCAAGTACACCAATTTTTTAATCAGGCCTCTCCTGCATAGGTACTATCTTCACACAGCTATGATAGGTCCCATCAACACACTGCACAAGCTTGACCACCATACATGCTGCAATAGGCTATGGATAACAGCCTTACATACAATGCCTTTTATGATATCCCACCAATAATGTCTCATTCCTCATGGGGATTTTAGATATAAGGTCTGCCAAGTCCAAAAGACAAAGGCCCACAAGATAAACACCTTTCTGTCCTTTCATTCACCAGCTCCTAATGAAGTATTCAACATGAAAGTAGCCATGTATTTCCTGAACTACTTACCATCAAGATTAGAATCTACCCATTCTAATCCACACTATGTCAGAACTGCCACTTCAGACAATAATGCTGCTTCTTCAAACTCCATAAGTATGGTATATACCCAACCATAATGTTGTAACAACATATAGGACATCAGCATGAGACAAAAGACCATCCCACTTAACTAGACAAGACCTAGTATTATCCTACTAGGACCACTTCCACCCAGGCACCAAGCACGAAGTTCTGGTAACCAATATGTCAAGAAAGGCAGGTTCCCAAGAAAACAGATTCCCACACCAAAGACTACTCTGACTGGTCAGGCGATACAAACAATGCCACACTATCCATTATAAATGCCAAACCTCCTTGCCCCTATCAGCACACCAATGCAGGAAACATAAGTCAGTCTAACAAGAATGCAGCAAAGAGGCCCATGCACGAGGACAAGAAACCAGATCCTCAGAATTTGAAGGACACAACACTGTCCACAGCTGGAGCATCTTCTGGAGCAACAAGAACACGCAAGACATCAGAAACCAGGATGAAGACTATCAAGAAAAACCAAGTGCAGCTTCAAGCCTCTGATGATGAATGGGATGAAGATTGGAAAACTTTTCTTGATTCGGGGGGTTGGGATAATCTTTAGACACTTTGTTTGTTGTTTTTACTAATCTTGTAACCTTTCATCAATGCAATAAATTTCTGTTTTACTTTTATTCCATTTACACCTCTGTACAAGACACTGAATCCTCATGTAAACAACTTTTCAATTTACTTTAACCTAAGTGCCAACACCAATAGCTCCGATAATATCATTCTCCCCCTAAAAACAACACCTTCCATCAACACAAACCCCTACTGAGTTCTTCCAAAACTTGCAAATTTTCCACAACCAAAGCTGTCCGTCAGACTCCTCCTCAGAAACATGTGCACATTAGCTTCACAAGGGTAGAACCATTTATGTCCACACCAACATGCCATCCAACAGCCTAATGTCATAACATGTTATCTGACATTATCTCATCTTCACAATCAGCATGCAATCTTTATATATACCTTTGTAGCCAAACTCCATAAATAAGCATTCCCCTTGTCATGGTTAACTAATGCTCTAGATGAGGATGAACATTTGAGCACACTTGCCGAGCACATGCATTTTGGCACCATTGTCCCTTTCTCCAACGGCATTCATTCTTTACCATAATCTTCATCTTCTGACTTCCAATCAATACCTGAACTACATTTTCCATCCAAGGTAGACCTTCTACTTCATCATCCTCCCGTATGACTATGTAGACGCTCCTCAGGCATAATGTAGGCACCACGCTTCTGAACCAGAGCATAATCATCCTTCACCAAGGATATCCAACCAGATGATGTCCCAACATACGTTAGAACATCTGCCACCCACCAAGACATCATCACCATGATGCTCCATCAACTGGACCATTTGATTCAACTCCAGGACGCTTAAACCTTGAAAATACTTTCATAAAGTAAATTCTCAACCCGTCAGCAGTCCTATGCTTTAACCTCAGACAAATACACAGTCTCCCGTCAATGTATATTGTCATCAGTTGACTGCATAACTCTATCCAAGGCAGACAAATATTCAACTATTGTCATGCAAGATACAACCTTATGTTTGGACTGACATCCTTTTTCTGCAGACTTGAGGCACTGATTGATCCAACCCACAGATCACATTAGATTAGGTAAGTGGCTTGACCTGATACTTTACCGTGAGTATAATGTTTCAACATCACCAGTCACATGACCCAGCATACTCTCATCTTCCAAGAATCTTCTAACCTTGATGCCATCTTTATTAGGTTACCATAACTAAGCTTAAGAGATAACTAATCAAGATCTTCACTCCCGCATGAAAACTTTGACAGTGATCCTCTTTAGCTTTGGTTATACCTTCTTCTTTCACCATCAGAAGGATGAAGAAGTCACAGTACAGAGCAGATTAGTCTTCTACTTCTGATCCTTCCAGTCACAAGGCTAACACAATTCCAAAGTTTGATTGACATATTAAGCTTAGCTTCTTTCTTGATGAATCCTCACACAACCCAGATGCCTCCTCTTCCAAGTCAGGAGTAGGTTCCAAACAGATGTGATAAACATATTTGTTTAGCCCCCAAGCATCTGTTATGTCACAATCTCTTCACACCAAAAAATCCACACACCAGAGATTGATCATGCAAGTTTTTCTTCAGACCACTTTTCACCATACTTATATAAGAGTTCCTTTATGAGTGGACTTGGGATGAACAAGCTATTTGAAGATGTCCTCATAAATCACCACATCTTCAGAGGAGAGCAGAATGTTGCAGTCTTAACTTAAAACCACCAGGAATTTTCCATCAGATATATATATGCAGCGGAACATACACCAGAAAACTCCTCTACTACCTTCAGGTATAAAAACCCTTGCCCAACACTCCAAGTGCACTAGGTCAAACAGGCTTGATAACTTCATTCTTTACTCCAAGGGCTAATGAACTGACTATCTTCCTATGCTCATGAACCAGAAAGTATCTTCCCTAGATCTCATCCAGAAACAGACAGGATGCCTGCTCTGATACCAATTGAAATTCTGGTACAGATGTGTGATGTCATAGTGTAATGTCACAACATTGCAATCTGCTGAACAAGGCAATAATAGAAACAATAACACACTGAATTTTTCACCCAGTTCGGTTCAACAACCTACATCTGGGGGCATACCAAGCCAGGAAGGAAGTCCACTATTAGTAGTATCAAATTACAGACTCAACAAACCAGTTGACAATCTACCTAATTTAATCACTACCCAATGACCCTTCTACCTAAGTCCTCCCTAGGTAAGAGACTCTATCTCACTTCCTATCATCACAATGATGTCTAGCAGTCAACTACACCGTCACTGCATCAACAGCTTGTTTACCAACAACTTTTCTAACACAGAAAAACCAGAAGACACACTTCCATGACTTTCATTGGAGTTGCTTCAAAGCTTCCTCCAAGAACAAACCCAAACTCATTACCTACAGGTTTCTGAGTTAACCACAGTGACCATCTCACAACCCGAGTGGTTCACTTTGACAAAGCCCTAAAGATCTACATCTTGGACCCGTACCTATTCTAGGTTACAAGCAATCTATTTATAATGTAATCCCAACTGGATTTGGGCCTTCAAATCAGATCATATCTTCTGTAACAAATCTGCTTCTAAATAGATCTTCAATCATATCTTCAATTAAATCTTCAATTATTAACTCTGAATATTCTCCATATCTTTAAGCTTTAAATGCGCAACAAACTGATCTGATTGTAACTGAATATTTCTCCCTTGATCTTCGCCTATATTCTCTGATTCTCTTTAGCAGAATTTCTCATTCACACCAGAACCACGTGCAGCCCTAATCACATAACTGTCTGATGTTTTAATGTTCTGGTATAGTGATGTTAAGACATCGCATGTGACATCACTCTTCAGTACTATAGCTTTTCAACCAGAATGTTAGTTATACTGTTAGAAGCTCATGTTGCACCATCAACCATGACATCAACACTGTTTTAACAAAATTTCAGCCAATTACAAGAACTTACAGCCTTTATTTTTCCTCTCTGCATTCTTCACGTTTTCCTTTCCTTTTCTACATCCTTTATGTTTTGTTGATTTATTTGTTTATTGTAACAATTAATTAATGGTTTTTTATTTGTATGAATTAAGGGAAATGTTTTTTGTTGATTTGTACTATCATGTTTTTTTTATTTGTAGATTACATTCATGTTTTTTGTTGATTTGTAGATTCTTCACTTTTTGTTGATTTATTTGTTTACTCTAACCATGAATGGTTTTTTATTCACGTCTTCGTTTCGTTATTTTCCAATGGACTGATATACTTGTTGTTGTGCCTGCGGCGTATATGGCTATATTCAAAGACAAGTTTACTGTTGATCACACTTACACTGTTTCAAACTTTAAAGTTCAGGCGAATGATTTAGTCTTTAAACCTTCGAGACACAAGTATATGATAAAATTTACAGGAGGAACATCCGTTAATGATGTTGATAAACATGTCATACCGGCCAAAACACTTAACTTTGCCTATTTTTGCTGATATTATGACGAGCCGGTTTCATAAAGATGAACTCATAGGTTATTTTTTATGTTTCTTTTTTATTTTTGTTTTGTGGATGTTGTGTTCTACTTCTAACTACTTCTAATTATCTACTGTTATTGTTTTTTCAGATGTTATAGGGATGGTCGATAGTATTGGTTACGCATAATCTGCTGTAGGTGGGAAGAAACAACAAGTTAATTTTATCATGAGAGGCCACAGGTGTGTATATTGTTTCCCATACGACACCCATCTTACACATTTTTTCTTACTTATTTTTTAAGTCCCTAATATGCATTGTTATCCTTTTTTTAGTAACAACACCATCAATTGTACTCTTTGGGAGTCTTATGCAATTCAGTTCATCAAGTACAACCAAGAACAGGTTAATATGTCTAGTCCAACTGTGGTTTTGCTTCAATACGCAAAAGACAAGGAAGAGGGTTAACCGATTATTTCTTTATTTTGGTTTATATTCCTCAATATGTGTGAAACTATTATATATTCAAACTGATGTATATTGTTTATAATGTAGGAAAATATCCACTTTCAGTTACAAACACCTATAACATAACCAAGTTGAAGATCAATGCTGATTTGCCTTCTATCAAGCAGTTTATTGTCAGGTATTTGTTTAAAACTGTTTTGTTTCACCCTTGCGTAATGGTGGTTTTAAAATACAAACTAATGTTGTTTCTTATGTTTTTACATGTAGTATCCCTGAGGATTCTGTGGTTAATATTTCTAGTTAGCCCAGCTCTCATTCTCAACTCTGCTCACAAAACTCCGAAGATACTCAACAAACTCATGCTCAGAAGCTTCTTTCTAAGGCTGTTGTTCTGCCTCTTATTGAAATTAAAAAAACTTTTTGATGTATGCATCACTCTTCCTAACACCATTACTTTTAAATTTGGATTATACACCCTTATATTTTTTGTGGTTTCCTGTTTAAACAGATTACATTTTGTGCTACTATTGCAACAACAAAAAAACTTATTGCATCTTCGTATGGTTGGTACTACCAGGTACCACAACGCGAAAAACAACCGGCAGAAAATAGAGTTGCCACCGAACGTTATTTATCCCGGCGGGGAAAAGGAAACGATCGAAGAAACCTCAAAAAGGGAAAGAACATGGTATCGCAACCAAATTCCGGGTTCGGGAGTCGATTACGCAAGAGGAAGGTGTTAGCACCCCTCGCGTCCGTTGTACTTAACAGGATCCACTCTTGTTGTTCTAATCAAAGGGTGTGTATGTCTAAAGACCTACTTGCTACGGGAAAATAGAAACGAAAAGGGGAAAAACAAAAGGAGAATCAATAGGACCTCGCCATTCTATACCTACGTATTCCCTCGTGCAATGGGAAAGTCAGATTCAACGTAGTTCGGAGGACTACGGGTGGAAGGAGGATGGTGCTCGCCAAGACTTCGTCGTCTTGTGCCTACGTATCTTCATTCAGACAAGAATGAAGAAGTCAGAGCATCCGTAGCTTATGGGACTACGGGTTGATTAGTGTCTTTTATAAGCGATGCTAAGTTTGCATTCCAGCAGTTAGGGACGAGGCCTGTTTGCGATAGAACAGAAGTAGCATGCCCTTTCTAAAAAGGTTTGAAGGAAAATCCCGAAGGAAAAAATGATATGCATTTTTTCAAGAGTTTAAAAGAAGTGAATTGACTTTGTTTGAAATGTGTGTTGCACTAAAGTTTATGACATAGGATCGAATACTTCGCACTAACGAACTAAACGTCTCGTGCACAAAGTACTGTAAGATGGGGTTAGAAATGCATCCGCTCATCTTTTACCATGTGCTTAAGGCTCGTGACACACTATGCACATCGTATTTATTAAGTATTTTGATTTGGTTTAAGAGAGAGAAGAGAAAGACTCAAATGGGAGAGAAAAATTTAAGGGATCTCACACCTAGATGTTGTCATGCCAAATGGTCATATAGTTGAGATGAGAAAGGGAATTCTACCCTAATGTTGTCATGCTTGGATTATAACCTAAAATTTACCTTTAATTCAATTTAATCAAATTAAACAATTTAATCAAATTAAACAATTTAATTAAATTGATTCAAAGGAACCTCAAGGGAGCATGTGAAGCAAACAGCAAGCCAACAATATCACAAGATCACAAGAACACAAATAATCAACCAAGAATCAATGCATCAATATCAAGCATCATTTCACAATCACAAATTCAAATTAAATGAAAATAATGTGAAAAATAAACAAATAATACCAAATTCAATAAAATAAATCTTAAACAGAAAATGGACTTGATAAAATGAGAGAGAATAAAATTTGATGCAATTTGAAAAAAAAAAAATTAAAAAATCATTTAAGATGAAAAAGTTATGAATAAAACAAATAATAAGGTGTAAAAGAAAAAAGGAGATCCAAATAGCAAAAGAATAGGCCCAGGGGCGAAAGGCCCAAGCTGGCCAGGGAAAAAGACAAAAAAATAAAGAGAAACTTAGGCTTGATCAGATCCATTGGATCTGATAAATGGTTCCATGCGCACAGTCATGAGATCCGTTGGATCCTAGGTCTATGGAAAGTATGAGAGATACACGGTTCAGATCTTGATGATCCACGGTGGCAATGAGGTGCATGCACCACACACAATTAAAAACCAAAGTCGCTTAAACATGCACTAACATCATCAGCATCTGGCACGGAATTTTATGGAAAGCAAAAATAAAAAAACAGCCATGCACACATGAAATTCGTAAGCACTATTCATCATCATCTTCATGCAAAAAAATCATGATCCATCAAGTGTTATAAAAATGCGAAGTAACACATAATTCTTAACCGAAATTTCGCAAGGATACCAAAAATTATATTAGTTTTTGCTCATACGGACTGGTTTGATAGAAAAACGAGCAAACTCAAAACACATCAAAACTAAATCAAGCTAGTTACATGACTTTCAAGCATGGAAAATGAAAGATAATCATAGATCTTGGAAAAGCTCACAAAGTTACTGATACCTCCATGAACAAAGTGCTTTGAAGATGAGCTTCGTTCTCCCTCCACAGTGCTCTGTTTAGCTTGTTCTTCATTGTGTTCTCTTCCTTGTTCTTCCTACTTGAGATCTGGCTAAAGAACTCTCACTATGGTTGCTTGGACAGTGCTCACGAGCTCCACTTTCAGAGGTGTTTGGCAATGAATTTGACAGAATTTTCTTGGCTCTCAAAGCTTAGCAAATCCAATGAGGGGGCTCTTTATTTATAGTTAGGTTCATTTTAGGGTAGGGAAGAAGTGTGGAAACGAGGCAAGAGGTTTGGAGTTGTTATTCTTGGCCTTCGGAGTTGTCTTGATTAGTGGCTTGGTTTGGAAGATATGGTATCTTGAACATGGTGTCATGAAAATGCCATAAGCTTGTGTTCACACTTGAAGTTGTCTTGCATTTGAACATTATGGACTTTTACACTTGAAGTATGGATGACTTATAACCTCAAAAATGCACCTATAACTTGATCCTTTGTGAATTCATCATCATGCATAATTTGTTAGCACATATATTCATAGTTCAAAACATGTCAACATGGCTACTTTGGAGGACCATAACTTGAGGTAGGATGATCTAAATGATGTGTTCTTGGTATCAAAACCTTAGAGAATGCACAATAGCTTTCATGTTGAAGGAAATTTGAAATGAAGCTTGGAACCCTGTGGAATTTTGCCTTGAAGTCACAAAATCTCAACTGAATTTTAACACTTAGAAAAATTCTAAGTGTTGGAAACTTGAATCTTATTTTTTCTCAACTTCATGTCTTCACAACTTTTGATCCATGCATCTTTTGAGGTTCATTTCATCTAAAAACTTGTAATATGTGATATCATCTTCAATTCTAGCCCTTGATTGCACATTTTGGCTCATTGATGAGGGAGATATGAACTTTGCAATATGACCACATGAACGTGATTAGAGAAATTTAGAAAACCCTAATTTAGCAACTTTTGGGAATTTCTTGATTTCTCTTGATCAAACCTCTTGATAACACGCATGATGACTTGAATTACTCCTATTTGACCAAAAATCCTAGAGGTTTACTTTTAACTTTGACTGATGGTTGACTTTTCCTCAATGTAATCAAAACTTCTTCTTCTATTAAAGTTAAATGGCAACCCCGATGAGAAAGTTGCTCTGTTGTTATACTGCTGAGGGATGAACGCTTCATAAAATAGCTGATGGGAACATATCCAGGTATTTTAATTTTTTCCTATTGAAATTGGTTGATTGTTTTGCATATCTAGTATATGATTCATCTCTTCTTATGACACCAAGGGTACAACATCTGAGTCACCAATAACACCACTTCTCTTGCAGGTTGATTTTGAATTTTATCCCTATTTTCTTTTATACGTTTTCATGTTTGAATCTATTACACAATACAATGAATTGTTGTCATGTTGTATAGATTAAAGAGAGTGTTGACGAGATCAAATATGATATTGTTGAAGAATGTGGGCTCGTGACGGTATCATTCTAATAAGAACTATTATTTGGTTTGTTAATAAGTTTTTTAATATATAGTTTCACATTTAATTTGTTAATAAGCTTTGTAATATATAGTTTCACATATAATGATTAATTGTTTCACTTTTATGGTTGCTAGAATCTTGAGATTACATTAAAACATAACCCAGATCCTGTGACACCCACTGCTAAAAGCACTGCTAAAAGACACATTGCAGATGGTTCAAGTGAATCAACAACCTTGGAAGGCTTGTGTGATGGAGAACTCTCATCAACAAAACTTAAGAAGATTATCAAATTGGAGAAGAAAAATTAGTTGTGTTATATAGCATGTAATATTTTGTTTAGTTGTCTTATATGACATATGTTATGTTTTAATGTTGTAATTGTTCAACTCTAAACTGCCTTATGCCTAACATATTAATGTAAATATTTTTTGTTACCAAATTATGAAACTTTACAAAATTTTATCTCTAAACATTAAAATTAAGAAATGATTACATTTCTTCATATCATTTTCAATCACAATTTTTATTATTAAAAAATTCATAACCTACTATTACATGACAAGATAATGTGTAGTTTACCTATTACTTTATCAAACATGTCATATCATATGCTTTAAGTTATTTGGAGAGAAATATATGCTTTAAGTTATTTGGAGAGAAATATTTAGGATGGATAAAATCTTTGTTGGTTCATACTAATTGTAAATAAATTAAGATTGTCATGATTTCCTTTTTTTTTAATTCAATATCTATTCTTTTTATTACATTTGCTAATGTCATGTTTACAGTAATATATAATATTCAAACCCTAACAACTCTACTAATCCAATTCTTAACACACTATATAGCATGCTATTATACACTATATAACATGTTATTCAAATCCTAATTGTAATAAATTAAGATTGTCATGATTTCCTTTTTTTTTTAAATTCAATATCTATTCTTTTTTATTACATTTGCTAATCAATTTTACAGTAATATATACTATTCAAACCCTAACAACTCTATTAATCCAATTCTTAACACACTATATAGCATGCTATTGTACACTATATAACATGTTATTCAAATCCTAACAACTCTACTATATATCATGTGAAACATTAAATGCTACTAATACACTATATAACATCATATATATATATATATATATATATATATATATATATATATATATATATATATATATATATATATATATATATATATATATATATATATATATATATATATAATATTTATATATTATTTTACACTAAAATAATAAACCATTATATATTCTAGAATATATATTATATAATATTGTCATTTAAAATAAAACAATAAATATTTACACTTTTCACATGCAATTACAAAATCATACTATGTTACTTTTTTACAATATATTTATTTGATACTACATATTGGGATACACTGTTTACATGCAATTACAATATTAAATTGTCATCATTTTATTCAAACTACGACATTGCAATTCAATTCTCAAATACTACTATCATTCAAACTTGTTTTTATCTTCTTCAATTCATAACAGTATTGCATGTCTCTTAATGATACTACATATTGGGATACATTGTTTACATGCAATTATAATATCAAACTGTTGTCATTTTACTCAAAATACAGCATTGCAATTCAATTCTCAAATTCTGCTATCATTCAAACTTCTTTTTATCTTCTCCAATTCATAACAGCATTGCATGTCTCTTTATCAACAACAACATTGCAATTCGATTCTGTAACTATTACAACATATATGCATTCAAATTTTATATCATGTCTCAACAATCCTGCATCACTTTCTAAAAGGAGGAGAAGGCTAATTCTAAACGCGAGAAGACGATCACGTAATATTGTCGGCATTCACGATACTACAAATCAACAATGTCACACCAATGCTGCATCACTTGCTACAAGGAGGAGAATTCTAATACTAAACGCGCGAAAATGATCACGTAACATTGTCGCCATTCACGATACTACAAATCCACAGTTAGGCGATACATGTAACCATGCAACCAATTTGCTTACTGATAGTTGATAACACGAAAACATATCGTATTTTTACTTTGATTTATGTTCAAATCTTATCCCATTTCCGTCTAATTTCCGATTATTTCGAGGATATTCAAGTGTTTTCGCAGGTATTTCAGTTTCCAAACCAAGAATGAGAAAAGAGCAGAAAAAGTAGCAGAATAAGGAAAGAACAGATAAAAATAGCAGAAAAAGTAGAGAAATCAGATTTTGTATGTGTGACGACCGTCACATATAGTGCTACGACCGTCATGAATTCAATAGATGTCATAGGTTCAAAAACAGAAACATGACGTTGGAGACAGACGTGGTCACGAAGAGGGAAGTTACAGTTTCACACGTTCGACATTTTCTCCTACATTCCCTCAGTAACAGTTCCATCTAGTGCTCCTATATTCTCTCACACGGGAGGTCTATATATAGTGCATTTTGGAAAGGACGTAACACACAGCTTTTTACCAGAGATTTCCATACCTTTGCATTTTGTTTCCAGAATTTTTACATTCCCGTTTTTGTTTTTCTTTACCTTTCTTTTGTCAATTCATTACCGAACAGTGATAGTTTCTCACATCGAGGGGCTATCACACCTTAGTTTAGTTTTAAGTTTGCCTTCATTATTCCTTCGTTTCGCAAACTCAAGCAAAAGCCTGCCGACTTGTGGAGGAATTGTTAGAATCGTATTCACCAGGTTTTTATCGTAATTCAATAATAGTATTGTTTGTTTTGTTTTTACCATGTTTGTGTTAATGTTTAATTGTTCATGTGTATTTATGTTTGCTTTAATTAATATGTCGAGCTAAACTCATTTTATCGGTATGTAATTGAGTACCCGGAATGGATTCAATAATTCTAAGCTAAAATCACAAAACAACTTATTTTCTGGCTTCGATTTCTTAATTTAAAATCAACTTTTATTACGAGAGTAAAAAGGTAACAAAGGTTAAGGTCAAGACCACGAGAGTGTGAGATTTTACCCGGATAGCTGAAATCGGACATTGGTTTTAAAAACAGCGAGCGCGCTTTAAAGTTAATTAGGACTTATTAGTTTTCAAAAATTATTTTAAAACTCAAATGGGCTAGCGAGAGTAGGCATTATGATTTAAAGATATAGTCCGAAGCAATAACCACGAGAGTGTGAGGTGAGGGCTTTTAAACTGGTATTTTCTACAGAATTATATTGTGACTAATTTTTATATTGTGACTAATTTTTATATGCTTATGTTTCATTGAATCCACGATGGTATACTAAATTATGTACCGATATCCTAATCTTGACTAGTTTATTTCTAATATTTAGTTTCCCTTTTTATTTCCCTTTTTGAATCCAAGACCATAACAGATTAGCCTTAGATTTACATAGTAACATTAGATAACGGTACGTTCGATTTTTAGTCTCTGTGGGATCGATAATCTTTTAAAACTACGTGATACGACTGTATACTTGCAGTCAGAATCATTTAGGCACACTAAATAGCGATCAAGTTTTTGGCGCCGTTGCCGGGGACTAATTAAGTCGATATCGTAACTCCTTTATTGCGCTGTATAGACTAAGGAAAAAACCAAATTTCCCTTTTTCTCGATTGTATGCCAAGTACTCGCTCACAAAGCGAAGACTTGCAACCACCAATCGCCGAATTAGAGCATTTCTTACATTTAAGACGCAGAATACTTGAGTATCAACGCAAGTATAATATTCCCGATCTCCTTGCTCATACTCCTGAACCAGTCAAAGAAAGAAACATGGCTGAAGGACAATAGAACCATCCTCTTAAGTATTATGCTACCCCATCTGAGCAAGAACCACATAACAACATTGCTGCCCCCGCTATCAACCGGAACGATTTCGAGTTGAAACCCTCATTGCTGTCAGCCGTACAACAACATCAATTTTCTGGAAATCCTACAGAAGATCCTAACGAACATTTAACCAAGTTTGTGCAGTACGCAGACACAGTGAAGGCAAATGGTGTAACTGCAGACGCGATAAGACTACGTCTTTTTCCTTTCTCATTAAGAGACAGAGCTTGGGCTTGGTTGCAATCCTTGCCATCAAACTCCGTTACTACGTGGGATGAGTTGAAAAAGGTATTCTTAGCACGATATTTTCCCCCAAGCAAAACAGCTATGCTGAGAGCCCAAATTAATAGTTTTCGACAGAAGGACAACAAATCTCTTTACGATGCATGGGAAAGATACAAAGACATGATGAGGATGTGTCTGCATCATGATCTTGAAGATTGGTTAGTCATCTACATATTTTACAATGGTCTCTTGTACAATACTAGATTGACAATAGATGCCGCCGCTGGTGGTACACTTATGGATAAACCGTATGAAGAAGCCTATCAACTGATCGAATGCATGGCTTAAAACCATTACCAATGGGGAAGAGAAAGAACTGCAGTGGAAAAATCCCAAACAAAAGGTGGAATGTACGAGGTTAGTAGCCTTGATCATGTCAATGCTAAGGTAGATGCCCTTGCCCAAAAGATTGATAACTTGACCATAACGCCTGCAGCCACCGTGGCTGCCGTAGCTCAAAATTGCGAATTATGCGGAACACCCGGACACGCCGCCACTGAATGTTAAATTTTGGCAGGAGTCTCCAGTGACCAAGTGAATTATGCTCAAGGGAACCCTTATGCAAATACCTACAATTTGGGATGGAAGATTCATCCAAACTTCTCCTACAAAAATAATAATGCATTGTATGCACCCGGTCAAGCACCTGCTACACCACCAGGCTACCAAAAGGCTGCCGTAACTGCCCCTAATGTTCCTAGGAAGTCCAACCTTGAACTAATGATGGAAAACTTTATAGCTACCCAGGCTCAAACAAACAAAGACTTCCTGAATCAAAACATACACACCAGTGAGCAAATTAAGCAATTAGCAAACAAAGTAGACGCTTTAGCCACCCACAACAAAATGCTTGAAACACAAATTTCACAAGTGGCACAACAACAAGCACCTACTGCTGCTCCTGCTGGAACATTTCCTAGACAGCCACAACCTAATCCGAAGGGACATGCAAATGCCGTTATATTGAGAAGTGGTAAAGAACTAGACGGACCCATTGATCAGAGACTTCAGAATCCAGCCATGTACCAAAGGCCTGATAGCACAACAACTGAGAAGGAAAATGAACCCAAGGAAAAGGAAGATAATAACCAAGAGGCCGTAAACAAAGAAAAACCTTATGTGCCTCCACCACCTTATAAACCACCTATTCCGTATCCTCAAAGATTTGCAAATTCCAAAACTGCAGGGCAATTTAAGAAATTTGTTGAACTTCTAAAACAATTAAACATCACGATACCTTTTACAGAAGCTATCACTCAGATGCCCGCATATGCTAAGTTCCTTAAAGAAATCCTATCTAATAAGAAAAAGATTGAGGATAACGAAACAGTTACACTTACTGCTGAGTGTAGCGCAATAATTCAAAACAATATGCCTCCTAAGCTGAAAGACCCAGGTAGTTTCTCCATACCTTGTGTAATTGGAAAGTTCGTCATAGACAAAGCTCTATGCGACTTAAGAGCCAGTATTAGTGTAATGCCCTTATCCATATGCAAGAAGCTTGATATGGGAGAATTAAGACCAACTAAGATGTCTGTTCAATTAGCTGACCGCTCTATTAAATACCCAGTTGGTATACTAGAAAATGTTCCAGTTCGCATATGACAATTCTATATCCCTACCGATTTCATA
This sequence comes from Lathyrus tuberosus, assembly GCA_022829125.1. Classification (NCBI taxonomy): domain Eukaryota; kingdom Viridiplantae; phylum Streptophyta; class Magnoliopsida; order Fabales; family Fabaceae; genus Lathyrus; species Lathyrus tuberosus. The sequence goes on from JALAZF010000293.1 coordinate 1,500,145, forward strand.
ATCATGGATATTAAAGAAGACTCCACTACTCCTATCATACTAGGAAGACCATTTTTAGCTACCGCTGGAGCCATTATAGACGTGAAGAGGGGTAGTGTCACTCCCAGGATTTTCATCCAGGTACAAACGCGAGAGTGGCGCAGAAAACAGAGTCGCCAGCCGTGTAAATTTATCCCAAGAGAGGGAAAGGGAACATCGCATAAACCTGAGGAAGAGGGAAAGGAATGGTCATCGCAACCATAGCCTGGGTTCGGGAGTCGGTTACGTGAGGGGAAGGTATTAGCACCCCATGCGTCCATCGTACTCGATGGGATCCACGCTTGTTGTCTATTCTAAGGGTGAGTTATCCTATCATCTATGGCTGCACTAAGACGGGGAAGGGGAAAACTAAGACAGACTCGGTAGGACGTCGACGTCCTAGGCCTACGTACCCCCTTTGTGCAATGGGGAATTCAGAGTCAACGTAGTTCGGACCAAGTTCCTTTTGTGTTTTTTATGAGCGACGTTAAGTTCGCGTCCGGCAGTTAGGGTCGATGCCTGTTTGCGACTCAGACGGAAAATAACGTACCCTTTTTGAAAATAGCCTTTAGTTTGACAATCTCGCAGGATAAAAAGGTTTGAAATTCGTTTGTGTTTTTTAGGACAGAAGTGACTTGAGTTAGTTCGTAACTCAACTTGAACCAAAGTCTATGACACGGGAACGAATGTGTCGCATGGTCGTCCCCAATGGGACGTATGCTCAACACTCTAGAAGAGAGAAGGGGGACCCCTCAATCTTCATTTCCTATGTTTAAGGCTCGTGTGCAAGGCAAGTTGACCTTATTAAGTATCTTAGAGATGAGAAGAGATGAGAAGAGGGACTCAAAAGAAAAGAAAAAGACTACGGGGAAAAATCTATCCTAACGTTATCATGCAAAGATGGCCCTAAGGGGAGGTTTGACAACAATCTAAGCCTAAAGAAAGGAAAAGATGAGAGAAATAAAGAATGAGAGTGGACATGGATACTTATCCACACCCTCAAATAACTTACCTCAGCCCCTGCATAAAAAGTTAGTACAAAACAGACATACGTAAAAGAAATGAGACGAATGAAACCCAAGCAATGACATATACTGGTAATCATGTGACCTATAACAATTCAAGCATGGTTTAAGAACTCAAAGAAGCAATCTCAAGCAATGGCACAAGTGCCTTCTCAAACAAATACTCAGGCATGATCAAGGATGTGCATACAAGAAGATCTCACACAAAGAGAAGTTAAACAATTAGTAAGACATCTTCTAAAATCACCAAATTAATCATCAACATATCTCAACCAGAAGCAAACAACATGTCCAAAATCCATGCCAAAATTCCCCAGATAAATCATTCAAACAATTATGCAAAGTTCAGACAAGAGACATGGCTCAATATGCAAAAAAGGAGGACTAAAATGCAATATGAAATGATTTTGAAAATGAGAGAAAAATATTTTAATGCAATTCAGTGTGTTGGTGAATGAATGCAAAAGGAATGAGTTCAAAATATTTTGTGGATGATGAGAAATAAAATAAACAAGTAATGGTATGGATGTATGAAATAAATTCAAAAAGAAAATAAACAAATAATTATTTCAGATGCTAAAAATAAAATAAAATAAAATAATAAAATAAAATTTGTGAAAATTTTATAAAATGCCAAATGTGATTCATAAATTTTCTGGGAACTTTTTAATGCAATTAACTATTTTCAAAAATTAAAAATGAAAAATGCAATAATAAAAAAATAAAAATAAGGAAATAAACATGGGGGGGAGGGGGGTGTTTAGTAGCCCAAATACGTTGAAAAAGAACATGGGCTAAAGAGGGGGGTGCGAACAGAAGGCCCAAACCACTGAAATCCAATAAAAAAAATAAAAGGAACACGTGTTCCCAGTCAAATGATTTGACTCAGCCCTTACCTTAAGATCAATCCAACGCGTACAATCCAGTCAAATAAATTCAAAGTAATAATGATTGACAGCCCAGATCACAAGCACACAATAGTTAACATACACATGCACGCACATAATTACTCAGAATAAAAAAATAAAACGTGGGAGGCACGTGCTTATTTTAATGTGTTTACATTATATAGGCCACATGATCATACCAACGTCTAGGATTAGTCAACATGATCAAAAGTCAAATGAAATAAAAGGGTCAGATTGAGGGTGCATGGCAATGATCATGGAACGTCAACCACATAATCAATAAAATAAAACAAATAAATTAAAAACGTGGCAACGCATGGGCCATTGGATCAAGGCTATCAACGGTGGAGATTTCGTCTTCTTCGTCCAAACCCTAGCTCGCCGGAGAAAAGGCCAGACGTCGGAGCCCTAGCTCCGGTCGTCTTCTCCGGCCACCTGCAACCAAAACTTCACCAAAACATGCAACCAAATACACTATTCTGACCAGAATTTAACGAGGATTAATAATATCATCTCAAAAATCACAAACAATGCATAAATAAGGAGAATTGAAAGCAACAAGGTTTGGTTCAAAACTTTCAAACTCACGAAACAACCAATCTACACGTCCAATCTCAAAAATCAATATATCAGAATGATCAGTGGGCATCATACATCAATATGCACGTTTAAAAAAGGAGTTTTAAGATCATGGAAAATACCACTGACCTGAGATCACGCAGCCCTTATCCTTGCTTTTAGCTTCCAATGATGGTTGATTTACGTTCTATGGATCTCCAGGAAGAAGGTTGTGAAAGAAGTTTTGAAGAAACCCTAATGAATTGAGAGATACGAAGGAGAGATCTTTTTTAGGGTTCACTTGAAAACTCTACCAAAATAACGTCCCCTTTCTCTAACCCTAGCATGAGTTAGCTTAAATAGACTAGGTTAATCCACTGATCAGCATTTGGGCCTTGTTAATTATTTGTTTAATGAATTTTGGATGATTTTAGAAAATTGCATTATGTGAGATACACCCTCTTCCATGCATGTACATCTAAATATTCCATGATGGATCACTTATTTAACAATTGCTAATCACACCTGAATTTGATTTGGGCCTTGAGATGTATTGGTTCATGAGTTTTCAATAATTTGGCAATTTTGCACCATGTGAAATAAGTAATGAATAAGTCATGAAATTTCGTGGTTCAAAGGCCCAAAATGATCCTTAAGGAGTGTTCTTTGATGTTAGAATGTGGCTTGAAACAAAGGAATCAATTATAGGTCACCATGTCCCAAAATGCAAAAGTTGTGAAAATGGAACCCTAAAAACCACCTTGCCTTCTTTTGGCCATAACTTAGGTTTCACAAATGATATGGAGACCATCTAGTACTTTTTGGAAAGGGGAGAAAAAGATCTTCAACTTTCATGTTTGAGGAAAATTCATTTGAAGCTTCTTTGATGATGAAAAGTCAAGTTGAATGCAGTGTAAGAACTTGCCCAAAAAGGAAACTTTCAAATTATAGGCCATTTCCATATTTAGTAACTTTTGTACCAACCCTTGATTCTTGATAAGTGGTATAAAATTTGACTCTTGAAGACCATCTGAGGATGTGAGACCTTGAAAACCTTGAAGAGAACCTCAAAATTTCCCAGTTGACTTCCCCTCTCACTGTTGACTTTTATCCAATTCTCCTGATTCCCAATCCATTGGCCAATTGAACTCCTCATGAACCAAACTGGTGGACAATCTTCCATTCTTAGATACTTAGGGGCCCAAGGAATACCATAGAATCAAGTCTTACCCAAAAAATCAGAAATAAACTGACTTTATAGCAAACCCTAATCTTGGTACCCTTAGTCTAGGAGGAAATAACACAGTCTCCAAATCCAAATTCCTCTGAATATGATGTGTATCCTCTCCAACAAAGATAAGATATGCCATTTGGTGGTGATAAAAACCCAAGAAACTTGCCCATTGGAGCAATAAACCCAAGAATCTCAAAACCCTAGTTTCTGCACTGGTTAGGAGAGAGTGATCCACTTGAGCTCTCTTGCTTGACCCTTTGAAGAACATCTTCTCCTCTTGAACTTGCCTCAGGCACCTTGACCCCATGCTAAGAACCAATGATATGCACACATGATAATGCAAAATGAGATGAAACATAAGCCAGTTAGTACTAAAGGTAAGGAGAGTAAATTTTGGGGTGCTACAGCTGCCCCTATTCAATCAACTTGGTCCTGAAGGTATGATAGCAACGGCTGTCATGCGTTCAAAGGATTCACGGGGATTGAATACAAAAAAGCCCCGGAAATTTGCTAACGGTGAGAATAACGAAATGGAGCGTTCTGAAAAATAAGGAGTATGACCTTAACCATACCCACAAAAATAAGACGAATACGACCTCAATCGTGCCCACAAAGGAAAAATGAATACGACCTCAATCGCACATACAAAACGAAAGCAACATCAATTGCGCCCGCAAAGGAAGACTGACCTCAATCACTCTACCCATGAAGAAAATAGGAATACAAAATGAATATAACCTCAATTGCACCCGCAAAGGAAGACTGACCTCAATCACTCCACCCACAAAGAAAATACGAATACAACCTCAATCGCACCCACAAAACGAATACAACCTCAATTGCACCCGCAAAGGAAGACTGACGTCAATCACTCCACCCACAACGAAAATACGAATATGACCTCAATCGCACCCACAAAAATGAATACAACCTCAATTGCACCCGCAAAGGAAGACTGGCCTCAATTACTCTACCCACAAGGAAAATATGAATACGACCTCAATCGCACCCACAAAACGAATACAACCTCAATTGCACCCGTAAAGGAAGACTGACCTCAATCACTCTACCCACAAAGAAAACATGAATACGACCTCAATCGCACCCACAAAACGAATACAACCTCAATTGCACCCGCAAAGGAAGACTGACCTCAATCACTCTACCCACAAGGAAAATATGAATACAACCTCAATCGCACCCACAAAACAAATACAACCTCAATTGTACCCGCAAAGGATAACCAGCATAAAGTGGACTTTGCCGTGAAACAAAACTTCTAGTTTAAACCACCCCCACTGAGAAAGGGAAACTGGGTTTCACGAAATAAGTTAGACGAGAACTGACTACCACAACAATAGGTCAGACGATAACTGACTACCAGGCGAGAACTGGATTTACCAAAGAGATGTCAGACGATAACTGACTACCAGGCGAGAACTGGGTTTACAAAAGAGATGTCAGGCGAGAACTGACTACCAGGCGAGAACTGGGTTTACACCAAATAAGTCAGTCGAGAACTGACTACCAGACGAGAACTAGATTTACCACGATAATAGGTCAGACGATAACTGACTACCAGGCGAGAACTGGATTTACCAAAGAGATGTCAGACGATAACTAACTACCAGGCGAGAACTGGGTTTACAAAAGAGATGTCTGGCGAGAACTGACTACCAGGCGAGAACTGGGTTTACACCAAATAAGTCAGTCGAGAACTGACTACCAGACGAGAACTGGATTTACAGAATAAGTCAGACGAGAACTGACTACCAGACGAGAACTGGGTTTCACCAAGTAAGTCTGACGAGAACTGACTACCAGACGAGAACTGTATTTACAAAGGAGATTGGCCAATCCAAGACAAACTCCTAACAAAGATACGGTCGTGAACCGAAAGGGTGAGAGGTGAAATCAACGGACTTACAACCCACAGATAAGATGACTCCGCTGGGGAAAGGAGAAGTCTAAATAAAAGACTCTGCCGGGGAGCACAAGCATGAGGAACGCATCCCTCCAAAATCTCCTGAGTTATGCCATCTCTGCTGGGAAAGAGAATTGGCAAGGAAAACATCAAATCTGGCTTATGCTTCGAATGTAAATGTTTGAATTTTGCCGTAATGCTCCACACGAAGTGGAAATGCTACGCGTTTGAGTATGCAATGCAAATGCTTATGATATGCAAAAGGGGTTCCTCCAGCAAAATAAATGCTGGAGAGGGAAAAAACAATTCAGCTGGGGATGACAAAAATAAATTGTCCTCTGAATCCAAGAACTCTGCTGAGAAGGATCATACTGATCGACTCCTTGGATCAATAACTTCTACTGGGGGTGAAATCCTGAAAGAACTACCGGGGCTACACCTGTCCTTTACTGAAGGTAACATCCAAAACCTGAGATTTCTCCTCTGCTGGGGGAGTTGAGAATGAATGCCAATAACGGAACCGGAAGTCTGTTACTGAGGATTGCCAATAACAGATGGGCTTAGGACCTGCTGGGGGATGCCAGCCCATAATACCATCCTGCTTGGGGATATTGCTGAACTTAGCCTGCTGATGGGAGAATGACTTTGTGCTCACCTTGCTGGGGATTAGAACATAACATTGTTGGTGAAAGTACACTTCCTGATTGGCTGGGGAAAGTGAACACCCTGATTCTGTAGGGAAATAACGTCTTGATCTAGAGAAAATACTTTCCAGGTCTTCTGCTGGGGAAAGTCTGCTCTGCTGAGGAAAGTGCAATCTCAATGCTGGGGAGAGCAAACTGCTGGGGAAATACAATCCTGTTGCCATCCAATCCTGACTTGTTTCTAAGGTCGTAAACGGCCCTTTGAACTTTCCACTTGCCCCAGACCACCAGGTCTAACGGAAGAAATCATCTCAAGAGGATTTTATAGAAGACCCAGCATTCGCACTGCCCCAGGGTCTTCAAACTCTTGGAGAGATTTATCATATCTCGACATAACTGCCCCAGTCTTCATAATCCATGACGTACATTACCTCGAAAGGGATCGTAATGACTTAAAAATACTCTGCTTTAGTACCTTGAGGAGGTGCTTTCAATTAACCACTTTCAGGAGTGGATAATTTCTCACCTCTAGGGATGGCCTGCCCCAAGTCTTGAAGAAACTTTTCCCCTGACTGATCTTACCGAGATTTGTCAAATTGACCTGATTGCCCCTGTTTGGCTGCTTTAAGGAGAGTTTTTAGCGCGACTGCTCCAGATTAGCTGCATCTTATCACCATTTAACGGGAACCCCCAAGCCGCGCACCGTCTCTTGGCTACACACTTTTTGACATGATTGTCCTTCGGAGTTTTCACCATCTCAACTTAGCGTGATCGAGCTTCTCGACTGTCGTTCATCGTGTAAGCTTCTTTGATATCAAACACATGCAAGCAGAAAATGTTTATTATGAGAATGACAATTCTAATGCAACACCCATGTTAACCTTGAAGCTTTATTGAAAATGCGTCGCCAAGCTTTGCGAACGAATCACTAGCCGGGGTGCGACCTTGATTTTTGAATGGCAACACAATGCGCACATGCAATACCAACCAATCTTATTAGCATAACTCATAGGAGTCAGGAACGCTATCCAGTTGAAGTACGCTTTCGGAATAAACCCTGTTTCAATTAGGACTTTTAAGGGTTGTAACATGGTCTGGTTCACGGTTTCAGAAAAAGGATTTATGGCTCAAAATTTATCGGTGCCCACCCACTCTTCGTGATGTTCTCCAGTCCTATGTTCAGTTAATCTGACACAAACGCTCATCTCTCAAAAGGTTTACGATCTTCAAGGAACCCATGCAACTAATGGTTTGACACCTAAGGAGGCTTTGGAGTGACAGCCATCCCTTTAGTGTCTGCAATCACACGAATTTGTTCTTATCGAGGATTTTCTCTTGTAATGCCTTTCGCTTTTTCTTTCTTTTACTCTTTTTCTGATCCCTAATTTTTGCCTGGACTGACTCCTTTGAGTTTTTTCGATCTTGAAGTCCAGCGGGATGCCCTGACTTTTGCCTAAGTCACTTATTTACAAGTTTCAACTTAACGGGCTTTTCTTTTTTTATTCCCCTTTTTGAATAAAGCGTGTGACACTGGTTGTCTTACTTGCTTGAAAGGTTTGTGACTGCCTCACTCCTTAGTTGTTGATGGATAACCATCGTGGTTTCGCATCTCTTGACCTCTTGACGGTGGGATAGAAGGTAATGGTTCCTCGGATGCACACTCTCCTTGAAATTTGAACGCTTGGTCAAACTAACTGACGCCTACCCTGCCCCTGGGTTAAGTATGAGAGTTTTTTTCCGTACGAAAGAAGCTCCTACTTCAAGGCTCAAAGGGGTTAACGAGGGTCTATCTCCCTTATATCTCCAGTGTTTGTGAATTGGAAACAATGCCTATACATCCTTAACAGGGTTTCATCCAAATGTACACCATTAGAAATCCGCGCTCTTATTTCGTCATCCTCCCTCAAGAGTTCTAAACAAGAAAATTGGTATTGCAGTGCATATAAACATTTAAAAGTGAACACGAATGGATTACTTCAAGGAAAACATGCTCATTGTATTATGATCGTCATTAAAAACAAACAAGTTTCTATATGCATACAATGCTTTAACGAGAAATGAAAAACTACAAATGAAAATGCAGTAAAGAAACTGATGACTGCCGTTGTTGGGAAGACTTGACTCCGCTTGGACTACTGGCTTTAGGAGACGACCCTTGAAGTCTTCAAATAGATGAGAGGTCGACATGCACAACTAAGTCTCCTTCTGGAAACGATATGTACCCTTTGTCAATCAATTGTTGCACTTTGGCTTGGAAGGCTTTGCAATCTTCGGTTGAGTGCCCCATAGACCCTCCATGATATCCACATTGCACATGGGGATTGTACCCCAGAGGGTATGGTTCTGGAACAGGCTTCAAAGTCTTAGGCTCCACCAATGAGTTTCGAACCAGGTGTGGCAAGAGTTGACTATACGACATGGGAACTGGATGAAGAGGAGCATTCCTTCTTTCCAAGTTGTTGCGCGGCCTATGCTGATTCTGGCGCTGATACTTCGGTTGTTGAGGAGCATAAGGTTGTTGGTACTGAACGACATTAGTCTCTCCTTCTTCTCCCCTGTTACGTTTCTTCGCATTTTCAGAATAACCGGGAGCAACTTGAATCTTTCCCATTTTGATGCCGTTTTCAACTCTTTCTCCTGCCAATACAAGACCTGAAAATCCAGCTGACAAACATCCAACTAATTTCTCATAATAATGCCCCTGAACTGTATCCATGAACATATCAACGAGCTCTCTTTCTAACATCGGAGGTTGAACTCGGGAAGCCAATTCACGGCACCTCTGGGCATACTCTCTAAAGCTTTCATTACTCTTTTGAGACATATTCTGCAGCTGTGTATGATTCGGAGCCATGTCGGTGTTGTATTAATAGTGTCTAATAAATGCCCCCGCCAGATCTCTCCAACTACGAACGTCTTTCCTCTCTAGCTGCATATACCATTCCAGGGATGCCCCAGATAGGCTATCTTGAAAACAATGCATCATCAACTTTTCGTTCTTTGCGTGAGCAACCATTTTACTCGTGTATGCCCTGACGTGAGTCCTTGGACAAGTCATACCATTGTACTTTTCGAAGGTAGGAGTCTGAAACTTGTGCGGGATAACAACGCCTGGAACCAGCCCCAAATCCTCTGAATCCATACCCACAGAATCTTGATTGGCAATACCCCTCAGTTGTTCCTCAATCAACCTGAATCTTTGATCAGTGTCAATCTGGGAACCAGCATCCCCACCTGGCACAGAGAATGCATCATCTTAAATATCATCAAACTGACGGCCATGAATAGTACAAACACCAATACCACCTCCCCCGACATTTTCAGCCCCGCCCGAAGGGATCACAACACCAGAAACAGGAATACCTCCGCCCGGAGGGCCATTCTGAGCATTAGTACCAGTAACACCAGTATGGACTCCTCCATGAAGGACAACTTCGTCATCAATCCTTGCAATCAGTGGTTGGACAACAGTTCTTAACTGCTCTTGGCCCTGAGCAACCCCTTGCATTAAATCCATGAATTGGTTCATGCGGGTCCGCATCTCAGTCATCTCATTTTGTAGCTGATCCATGAGTCTCTTCTGATTTTGTCTGGTAAAATACCGGTGAATGTGTTGATCTGCAATCCTGTACTGAGGAGGAGATCCAAGTAAGAACGCCAGAGATAAACACCTGTTATGCAAAATGATTATGGATATGCGAATGCAAATGAACATGTTCAAAAATTCGCGGGGCGATCCACCCTTTGATTCCAATTTAATAATAAGATAGAACGGGACTTCTGCTCATATATTAAGAAAACCAGAGGAAACCAATTGTCAACAATCACAACCCAAGATAGTAAGTCTGAACACAATAATCATGGATCCCAACCAACAAGCCTGGTGGTGATCCAAATACAACAGAGAGGAAAAGAACTACATCATGTTATCAAAGTCCACAAGTGCCAATTCCCCAGGTTCTGCCATAGAAACAAACTTGTGACAGGATCCAGAATAAGTGATGGGAACTTGTACACTATGATGTTCTTTCTCTTCTCAGTACTCATCTTCAAAACCAGAATCAAGGTTAGGATGCAACCTCGCAAATGAATAAACATGTTAGGATGCAAAAATAATGATGCAAATACACACATGGGATCAAGGATGCCACACAGACTGGACAACTAATGCACTGAACAACTGTATAATCTCGAGGGTCTGCCCAAATACCCAGAATAACCATAGTAACCATAGTACCACACTGATAAATCTGCTGATCAGAAAACCGGGTATGTTGAAGGTCAAGGTTACCTGCAAACCTGTAAACACCCCCCTCTCACATGTGGGTACTAGAAAGTCGAGGATCCTCAATATCACGGGCTCTCAGGTCGAGAAATGATGATAGGTCACCATTTCTGGTTTGGCATCATCACCAATCGAGGAGGCCTCAACTGATTCCCCTCAAAAAGAAAACATCCTATGGCAAGTCCTCAGCTTCGGCACTGAGGTCGAGAAGCAATAGTACATTCATCCCTCGGGGTACAGTACTATCGCCAAACGAGGAGTGCTTCCACCGATTCTTTTCCAAAGGACACCCTATAGCAAGTTCCCAGCATTGGGTCCTCGGATCGACATATGTAATGGGTTTGCCATTTCTGGTCTACCATTATCACGTCTCGGGAGGAGTGTCGTTACTGAGTTCTCGGGAATGGTCGCCAGAGTCGACTGCTTTCCAGGTTACATTCAATCATCTGCACCAATGCGCAGGATAGAACATTACCAAAGAAAACCTCTTCTGGATGTGGAGTTTTCATGTATACTATGTCTGGCCAAATGCCACACGAGTCACACTACTTGCCACACTAATCCTACATGTATGCTCAAGCCTGGGTATTGGCCTTATCTCTCAGAACTCCCAACCCGCCAAACAAAAAAACAGTGCAGCAGCTGATAATAATATGCAATGCAGAAATGCAGTAAAAATAAAATACAACAAATAATGCAAAACAAAACAAAACAAAAACATCCAAAGAGAACAAAGACAAGCAAGTGCTAGGATTGACTCGCTTAGGGATGAACCAACATATGTCAACCAGAGTCCCCAGCAGAGTCGCCAGCTGTCGCTCCCAGGATTTTCATCCAGGTACAAACGCGAGAGTGGCGCGGAAAACAGAGTCGCCAGCTGTGTAAATTTATCCCAAGAGAGGGAAAGGGAACACCGCATAAACCTGAGGAAGAGGGAAAGGAATGGTCATCGCAACCATAGCCTGGGTTCGGGAGTCGGTTACGCGAGGGGAAGGTATTAGCACCCCACGCGTCCATCGTACTCGATGGGATCCACGCCTGTTGTCTATTCTAAGGGTGAGTTATCCTATCATCTATGGCTGCACTAAGACGGGGAAGGGGAAAACTAAGACAAACTCGGTAGGATGTCGACGTCCTAGGCCTACGTACCCCCTTTGTGCAATGGGGAATTCAGAGTCAACGTAGTTCAGACCAAGTTCTTTTTGTGTTTTTTATGAGCGACGTTAAGTTCACGTCAGGCAGTTAGGGTCGATGCCTGTTTGTGACTCAGACGAAAAATAACGTGCCCTTTTTGAAAATAGCCTTTAGTTTGACAATCCCACAGGATAAAAAGGTTTGAAGTTCATTTATGTTTTTTAGGACAGAACTGACTTGAGTTAGTTCGTAACTCAACTTGAACCAAAGTCTATGACACGGGAACGAATGCGTCGCATGGTCGTCCCCAATGAGACGTATGCTCAACACTCTAGAAGAGAGAAGGGGGACCCCTCAATCTTCATTTCCTATGTTTAAGGCTCGTGTGCAAGGCAAGTTGACCTTATTAAGTATCTTAGAGATGTTTTGAGATGAGAAGAGGGACTCAAAAGGAAAGAAAAAGACTACGGGGAAAAATCTATCCTAATGTTATCATGCAAAGATGGCCCTAAGGGGAGGTTTGACAACAATCTAAGCCTAAAAAAAAGGAAAAGATTAGAGAAAGAAAGAATGAGAGTGGACATGGATACTTATCCACACCCTCAAATAACTTACCTCAGCCCCTGCATAAAAAGTTAGTACAAAACAGACATACGTAAAAGAAATGAGATGAATGAAACCCAAGCAATGACATATACTGGTAATCAAGTGACCTATAACAATTCAAGCATGGTTTAAGAACTCAAAGAAGCAATCTCAAGCAATGGCACAAGTGCCTTCTCAAACAAATAATCAGGCATGATCAAAGATGTGCATACAAGAAGATCTCACTCAAAGAGCAGTTAAACAATTAGCAAGACATCTTCTAAAATCACCAAATTAATTATCAACATATCTCAACCATAAGCAAACAACATGTCCAAAACCCGTGCCAAAATTCCCCAGATAAATCATTCAAACAATTATGCAAAGTTTAGACAAGAAACATGGCTCAATATGCAAAAAGGAGGACTAAAATGCAATATGAAATGATTTTGAAAATGAGAGAAAAATATTTTAATGCAATTCAGTGTGTTGGTGAATGAATGCAAAAGGAATGAGTTCAAAATATTTTGTGGATGATGAGAAATAAAATAAACAAGTCATGGTATGCATGTATGAAATATATTCAAAAAGAAAATAAACAAATAATTATTTCAGATGCTAAAAATAAAATAAAATAATAAAATAAAATTTGTGATAATTTTATAAAATGCCAAATGTGATTCATGAATTTTCTAGGAATATTTTAATGCAATTAACTATTTTAAAAAATTAAAAATGAAAAATGCAATAATTAAAAAATAAAAATAAGGAAATAAACATGGGGGGTGTGTTTAGTAGCCCAAATACGTTGAAAAAGAACATGGGCTAAAGAGGGGGGTGCGAACAGAAGGCCCAAACCACTGAAATCCAATAAAAAAAAAAGGAACACGTGTTCCCAGTCAAATGATTTGACTCAGCCCTTACCTTAAGATCAATCCAACGCGTACAATCCAGTCAAATAAATTCAAAGTAATAATGATTGACAGCCCAGATCACAAGCACACAATAGTTAACATACACATGCACGCACATAATTACTCAGAATAAAAAAAATAAAACGTCGGAGGCACGTGCTTATTTTAATGTGTTGGCATTATATAGGCCACATGATCATACCAACGTCTAGGATTAGTCAACACGATCAAAAGTCAAAGGAAATAAAAGGGTCAGATTGAGGGTGCATGGCAATGATCATGGAACGTCAACCACATAATCAATAAAATAAAACAAATAAATTAAAAACGTGGCAACGCATGGGCCATTGGATCAAGGCCATAAACGGTGGAGATTTCGTCTTCTTCGTCCAAACCCTAGCTCGCCGGAGAAAAGGCCAGACGCCGGAGCCCTAGCTCCGGTCGTCTTCTCCGGCCACCTGCAACCAAAACTTCACCAAAACATGCAACCAAATACACTATTCTGACCAGAATTTAAGGAGGATTAATAATATCATCTCAAAAATCACAAACAATGCATAAATAAGGAGAATCGAAAGCAACAAGGTTTGGTTCAAAACTTTCAAACTCACGAAACAACCAATCTACACGTCCAATCTCAAAAATAAATATATCAGAATGATCAGTGGGCATCACAAATCAATATGCACGTTTAAAAAGGAGTTTTAAGATCATGGAAAATACCACTGACTTGAGATCACGCAGCCCTTATCCTTGCTTTTAGCTTCCAATGATGGTTGATTTACGTTCTATGGATCTCCAGGAAGAAGGCTGTGAAAGAAGTTTTGAAGAAACCCTAATGAATTGAGAGATACGAAGGAGAGATCTTTTTTAGGGTTCACTTGAAAACTTTACCAAAATAACGTCCCCTTTCTCTAACCCTAGCATGAGTTAGCTTAAATAGACTAGGTTAATCCACTGATCAGCATTTGGGCCTTGTCAATTCTTTGTTTAATGAATTTTGGATGATTTTAGAAAATTGAATTATGTGAGATACACCCTCTTCCATGCATGTACATCCAAATATTTCATGATGGATCACTTATTTAACAATTGCTAATCACACCTGAATTTGATTTGGGCCTTGAGATGTATTGGTTCATGAGTTTTCAATAATTTGGTAATTTTGCACCATGTGAAATAAGTAATGAATAAGTCATGAAATTTCTTGGTTCAAAGGCCTAAAATGATCCTTAAGGAGTGTTCTTTGATGTTAGAATGTGGCTTGAAACAAAGGAATCAATTATAGGTCACCATGTCCCAAAATGCAAAAGTTGTGAAAATGGAACCCTAAAAACCACCTTGCCTTCTTTTGGCCATAACTTGGGTTTCACAAATGATATGGAGACCATCTAGTACTTTTTGGAAAGGGGAGAAAAAGATCTTCAACTTTCATGTTTGAGGAAAATTCATTTGAAGCTTCTTTGATGATGAAAAGTCAAGTTGAATGCAGTGTAAGAACTTGCCCAAAAAGGAAACTTTCAAATTATAGGTCATTTCCATATTTAGTAACTTTTGTACCAACCCTTGATTCTTGATAAGTGGTATGAAATTTGACTCTTGAAGACCATCTGAGGATGTGAGACCTTGAAAACCTTGAAGAGAACCTCAAAATTTCACAGTTGACTTCCCCTCTCACTGTTGACTTTTATCCAATTCTCCTGATTCCCAATCCATTGGCCAATTGAACTCCTCATGAACCAAACTGATGGAAAATCTTCCATTCCTAGACACTTAGGGACCCAAGGAATACCATGGAACCAAGAATCTCAAAACCCTAGTTTCTGCACTGGTTAGGAGAGAGTGATCCACTTGAGCTCTCTTGCTTGACCCTTTGAAGAACATCTTCTCCTCTTGAACTTGCCTCAGGCACCTTGACCCCATGCTAAGAACCAATGATATGCACACATGATAATGCAAAATGAGATGAAACATAAGCCAGTTAGTACTAAAGGTAAGGAGAGCAAATTTTGGGGTGCTACAGGTAGGCTAACTTTTGAAGTTGGTGAAGAGAAGGTTGAGTTTATTTTGACACAATTCTTACAAGCTCCAGATATAGATAACACGTGTTATCTACTAGATGTCATAGATGAGTGCGTAAGAGAAATAGAGATGGAACCAACCACATACTCAGATATTCTAAAAATTTCAATACCTCCGATTTTTGAAGATGATAATTAGCGTGAACCTTATCAAGACGATAGCCTAAGCGAATGTTTAGCACTTACACCAGATCATCTGCCTTGCCCGAAGAAACCAGCCCTAGAACTAAAAACACTACCCAATAATCTAAGGTATGAATTCCTGGACACAGAACTCGAACGACCTGTGATAGTTAATGCAGACTTAGGACAGACCAAAACTAAGAGAAGGATTAATCCAATCTTAAGCTAGAGGAAGACTGTAAATCCTCTAGAGAACATCAGAGAAGGATTAATCCAATCTTAAGCACTGTAGTCAAGGATGAAGTGAAAAGAATATTAGAAGCATGAATTATATACCCGATATCAGACAGTAAATGGGTTAGCCCAGTACATGTCGTACCAAAGAAGGGAGGTGTTACAGTTGTTAAGAACGCTAAAGGTGAATCTATAACACAATGAGTTGTAACTGGAAGTAGAATGTGCATCGATTATAGAAAGTTGAACAAAGCCACTCATAAGGATCATTTCCCATTGCCTTTCATCGACCAGATGTTGGAACGATTGGCCAAACACTCTTACTTCTGCTATTTAGATGGTTATTCAAGATTCTTCCAAATCCCTATTCATCCTGATGACCAAGAAAAGACAATCTTCACATGTCCCTATGGTACATTTGCTTATCGACGAATGTCGTTTGGACTATGTAACGCTCCTGCTACATTCCAAAGATGCACGATGTCAATCTTCGCTGATTTTATAGATGACATTATGGAAGTGTTTATTGATGATTTTTCTGTTTGTGGGCAGAGTTTTGAAGGATGTCTATCGAACCTAGAAATGGTACTTGAAAGATGCGTAAAAGTCAATCTCGTATTAAACTGGGAGAAATGCCATTTCATGGTAAATCAAGGAATCGTACTTAGACACGTTGTATCCGATAGAGGGATTGAAGTTGATAAAGCTAAGATAGAGATTATAGAAAATCTTCAACCTCCGAAAACCGTACGAGAAATACGAAGTTTCTTAGGACACGCCGGTTTCTACCGACGATTCATAAAAGATTTCTCGAAAATTACTAAACCTCTTACCGGTCTATTAATGAAAGACGTTGAATTTATCTTTGATGAGAAATGTCTAAAAGCATTTGAACAGTTGAAAATGGCTCTCATCACCGCACCTATCATGCAACCACCAGATTGGAGACTACCATTTGAAATCATGTGTGATACGAGTGATTATGCCGTAGGTGCAGTCTTAGGACAAAGGAGGGATAGAAAACTCCATGCTATTTACTATGCAAGTAGAACCTTAGACCCTGCTCAAATGAACTACGCCACCACAGAAAAAGAACTTCTAGCTGTGGGTTTTGCCCTTGACAAATTCCGTTCTTACCTAGTGGGAGCGAAGATCATCATTTATACAGACCACACGGCTATTAGGTATTTATTAAACAAAAAGGATGCAAAACCTAGGCTGCTAAGGTGGATCCTGCTTTTACAAGAATTTGATTTAGAGATCAAAGATAAGAAAGGAACTGAAAATGTAGTAGCAGACCACTTATCCCGATTAGATGGCATCAAACCAGAGCCAGTCCCTATTAATGACGATTTCCCATATGAACGAATCATAGCCCAACTTGAAAGTGTTATGTCTAAACTACATTTAAATGAACCAAAAATAGAAGAAGCCATGGAAGAAATTAAATCACACACAATACTGCCATGGTATGCTGACATAGTCAACTACTTAGCAGCTGGAGTACTTCCACCAGACTTATCTTATCAACAAAAGAAAAAATTCTTTCATGATCTAAAACATTATTATTGGGATGAACCTATGCTCTTTAAGAGAGGAGCCGACGGTATTTTCCGTCGTTGCATCCCTGAAACTGAAATAGAAGACATCATCTCTCAATGTCACTCTGCTCCTTATGGAGGACATGCAAGTACTTCAAAGACATGCGCTAAGATTCTACAATCCGGCCTATTCTGGCCTAACCTTTGGAAGGATGTCCACATTGCAATACTAATCTGTGACCGGTGCCAACGCACTGGTAACATATCAAGACGCGATGAGATGCCCCAAAAAGGCATATTGGAAGTAGAAGTCTTTGATGTATGGGGGATTGATTTCATGGGACCTTTCCCATCATCCTTTGGAAATTGATATATACTCGTAGCTGTCGACTATGTTTCAAAATGGATTGAGGCTATAGCTTCTCCTACAAATGACACACGAGTAGTCATAAAGCTTTTTAAAAAAACAATCTTTCCCATATTTGGTGTGTCGAGACTTGTCATAAGTGACGGTGGCTACCATTTCATATCAAAAATATTTGACAGACTTCTATCGAAGTATGGAGTAAGACACCGCGTAGCAACACCATATCATCCACAAACTAGTGGACAGGTTGAGGTCTTGAATAGAGAGATAAAACAAATCTTAGAGAAGACCGTCACCACCTCTAGGAAAGATTGGTCATCTAAACTTAATGAAGCTTTATGGGCATATAGGACGACCTACAAAACACCAATCGGAACTACACCTTTCAAACTAGTTTATGGTAAATCCTACCACTTACCAGTGGAATTAGAGCAGAAACCCTATTGGGCTATTAAAACCCTAAACTTAAGGTACGAAACCGCAGGTGAAAAGCGAATCCTAGATCTGCACGAACTAGAAGAACTAAGGCTAGACGCTTATGAAAACGCCAAAATATACAAGGAACGAACTAAGAAATGGCATGATAAGCGTTTATCTAGAAAAGAATTCAGTGTGGGAGACGTTGTGCTGCTATTTAACTCAAGACTTAAACTTTTTCCTGGGAAACTGAGATCAAGATGGTCCGGCCCTTTTGAAATAACCAAAGTGTTACAAAGTGGAGCGATAGAAATTAAGGGTAGGAATAGCGAACCATTCATAGTGAACGGGTAACGTTTAAAGCATTATCATAGTATTGAAAATAGGGACTATTTAAACAGTCTTAGACTTTTAGAGTTGCCCGCTGACCCCCCTAACTAAACTATCTATTTGTTTTCGTCAGGCTTACGACGTTAAAAACAGCGCTTAGTGGGAGGCAACCCATGATGATTGTCTTTTCTTTCTTTCTAATTTTTTATTTCTTTACATTTTCTAAATTCTACTTTGTTTTCAAATTTCTAGTTTCATTTATATTTTCTTAATTTTTTTTGGAAATTGTTGTGCTAATCATATAATTGCAAAATACAGGATTACAAAGTCTTTCTACATTTTCTGTTCTCCTCTTCTGATTTCATTCTTGCTTAATCACTTAAAAAATGGAGAACGAAGATAATATGTTGGTAGAATTCAGAGATGCAACTCAATGGCATCGCTATGAAGCTTTGTCTCTTTGACCCTTCGCCTTGACAAAATTTGCCCACGGACCCACCATGACCTCCTTAGGTTTAGGTGAGAGTATTGATTTCCTGTTTAACCAACTAGGATGGGAGGGCTTTTCTAAGAAGAAACACAAGACTTATCGTAGACTGACTTTAGAATTCCTAAGTTCATTGAGTTACAACCCTTACTGTGGAAAAGGCATTACTAGGGGCTGAATTACTTTTATGTTGTTTGGATACCACTGCCAGTTTACCATTAAGGAACTGTCGGATCTTTTTGGTTTCCCTGAAGGACCCACCGTTTTCTCCGTGGTACAAGAGGATTTGATGTTGGTAGGTGAGCTTAATGCTTTTTGGGGTAGGATTTCAGGAAAACATGATTATGACATGAACCCTATGTTGTCAACTGAGATTCATAACCCAGCCATCCGATACTTCCACATGATCCTAGCCTACACCCTATTTGGAAAGCCTGAGAATGACAATACCGTTTCTAAGGATGAACTCTTCATTATCTTTTGTGTATTTCAGTCTCGAGAGGTTAACGAACTTACCTTCATGTTTAACAACTTTTGCAAAATTATCCGAAATGAAAACAACCCGATTCTAATAGGTGGTCTAGTGACTAAAATAGCCGATGCTATGGGATTTAGGACACGTCTCTCTGAAATTAACCCTTTTGGAAACTTTAGGCCTATGAATATTACCTTCTGTTTCAATAGAGCCATGATTAGAGACCTTGGTCCACATCATTTCCAGCTCCTAATAAATAATGTAGTTGTGCCACATTTTACTTTACCCAATCATGAGCGCACGAGTGTGCATAACGAACATAACTGGCTATACGACCTAGACGAACCACAACCTGAACCCGAAGAAACATTTCCTGAGCCTGATATTGACCCTAAGACACCTCCTAATTATTATGACTTTGACTTTATGGAAGACCAAAATGAAGATGACACTGCCACTCCTAAGGTTGATGCTAATACTTATGCTGCAAATTTGACTACCATCCTTAAAACTTTGGATGATTATCACAAAGAGATCACCGCCGTAAAGGGTGAACTGAAGACCATGCGACAAGATATTGTCTGCCTTATGGATCTCACGGTAGCACAATTTGATCACCTAAATCAAGCCGTGGCATCTTTGAAGAAACGCCTTGGCTAGATTTTGAAGCACTGTTTTTTCCTACTTTACTGCTTTATTTTGAAACAATTCACTTTGCTTTCATTATGCCTTTTTTATGTTCAGGAACAAAATAATTTACCTTCAATTTTAATTGCTACTGCATAAATACACTGCTAGTCTTTGCTAGCATTTTTCCGGGTTTAATAAATTATTCAAATTTTCAATCATTATTATTGATCTTGATGGTATTTAATTGTTTCTGTTATTTTACTTTGCTTTTAAATTACTCTGCCGTTAATCCATTTTATTTCTGCATTATAGTGTTACCTATCTACTGCTAACAATCATTATGCGAAAAGAAAAAGAATAACATGCTTGCTGATGAACTTATTTCAAATCCCAGTTTTTGAAGCTGTCACGACCGTGACAGGTCTGTGACGAGCGTCACATGGGATTAGAGTGCGTTCTCTGTTAAAATAGAGACGCTGCCTCTTCTTCTTCTTCTTTTCTTCGCATTCATTTTCCCACCGTCCCATTAACCTTCATCTTTCAAAAACCGTCCACCATTATTCCATTGACCAAATTTAAAAACTTCCACCAAAATTCATCTTCCCACATTCTATTTAAACATCACAGTAAACCATTTTCACATACAACCACTTTCTCCGAAAACCCACTTCTTCTATACCACTTGTTTCTCTGTGCATGCACAATGGCTAGACAACAAAGGCAAGCTCTAGACCTTACAACCGTAAATTTCAGAGCAGGAGCAGCCGGTGAACGTCAGAGGACCAACTACATCAGTTTCCACCAACGATCAGTGCAACCCACTCGATATGTAGACATTGCATGTCTCGAAGAATTGGGGATGCTTGAGGGAGTTAAATGGATGCTCTAGAATACTGGCCTATGGCAGCTCTGTACTATAAGCCAACCTACCTACGAAGCCCTGACGCTCGATTTTCTGAGTTCGTTCAACTACATAACACCTCCTGGAGAAACGAACCAACTCACCGGTTTAGCCAAGTTCCGCATGTTTGGTTCTGAGTATTCTATCGGCCAAGATCAACTTGCCGAGATGCTTGGTTTCCACCATGGCGAGAATGTTCATTGTCGGGTGCCACAAGAAACCTTTTTCCAAGCAGCATTTGATCTTTGGAATAGATTGACCGGGACTACGGTCGATAGCTGGGACAGCCTCAACGCAACATACATTCACAACCCGGCTATCAGATATTTCCACCGCATTTTAGGAAACACTATATTTGCAAGGGATAACAACCACAAGGTGAACTCAAAAGAACTCTTTTTCCTCCATTGTGTGTTCCACCCCGAGCCTATCAACGCCGCTCCTTTTCTGTTAGCACACATCCAAGCAAACTGTGCTAGAGGTTCCAAACCCTTCTATTTTGGAGGGATTGCCACTTCTATTGCTCTAAGTTTGGACTTGGGGGACGAACTTAATAGATTACCTTCCGTGCCTCCGGTGTTGCTCGACATCGACTACTGCCGCAACTCACACCTCATCAAACTAAGAAGAGATGGAAAATACCATCCTATGGTCCACACAAGAACAATTAGAAGTATCATTATGCCTTGCAGGAACCGCATTGACCCTAGAATATGACCAATTGGATCTTTGATTTGAATGCTCCGGAGCAAAATATGGCTGCACATGATGATCAAAATCATGCACCTGCTGATGAGATGGAACAAGAGTTGGACCACACCGCCTGCCCATGATGCTCCTTCGACCTCCCGACGTCGCAGTCGACCCGACCAAGACACCGTTACAAATGAAGAAATCTTAAGAGCAATATGGCAACAAAACCAGCTGGCTTCCCAGAGAGAAGCACAGCAGCAGGAGCAACACAATGAAATAATGACTCTCATGCATCAAATCCAGCAAGGGCAAGTCAGCCAAGGTCAGAGGCTTGACGGCGTCATCGATGAGATGGGTGCCTTGACATTGCGAGTGCAGGACTTACACGATTACATCCATCACGTCGGCATTCCAGATCAAGTGGCACAACATGGACGAGGGCGCTCTAGAGGCAGAGGATGTGGAGCTCCTTGATTTTGTTTGTTTCTTTTCCTAGTTTTTCTTGTTGTTCCCCTTTATATCGCAACATTGAGGACAATGTCCGATATAGTGTGGGAGAGCTAGTTTATTTTCACTTTATTTCCCTTTTTATTTTTCCTTTTTCATATTTCCCTTTTATCAAAGTTTATATATATGAGAATTTTTGTTTAATATTTAATTCCCCCGCTTCACTCTGCTATATAAATTTTTTTTTTACGATCAATGCACAACGCGACATACCAAGACATAGGCTATGTTAGGAAGTTGGGAAAGTTCTAACAAGATTGATACCGTCTTGACACCTTAGACCTCTTGCGTATGCAATATCAATTTCAATACTTATTATACCGATACCTCAAGTTCAATCCTAAAGTAACCCCCAATAGTTTATATTAGCAGTCAGCACCGTCTTAATCATAAACCACGTGGGGAGCCGATGAATATAAGTGTTTGATGCCCAATCATGAAAAGAAGAATCTTTCTTATTCTTGCCTGCTGAAAAAAAAATAGAAGATGCACCAAATCTTACGGTTACGAAGACTTACAAGAAAAGAAAGAAATCCGTTGTCGATTGGTTCAGAGGTACTTGATTCTGGATTTGGTAGGGGGAACTACGGTTCGATCCCCCGCAATCTATGAATAGGTTGTATAAAGGGTTACCACACTCGTGTATCAGGCCCCGTGCAAAAAAGGGATCAAAGTCACTAACCGGCTACTCCACTACGTGCGTGAAAAAGGCAAAGGGCTTAATGTGATTGCGTTAGAATGAAACCTGGTGAAACAGACACAAAATCTTTGGGTTGAACTATAATAGAATGATTAGAACTGGATTGTACAAGAGAGAGGTCTATGATCATGCTTGTTACTATGTGTCATTAATAAATATTTAATGTTCTATACAAGTACCTGTCTTACTAACGAGAAGCCCTCTAACATTTTCAAACCCATAGGTGTACCATATATGTGCATTTGATAAAGTTTGTCCGATTTTAACTGATTGATTGCTTGAGGACAAGCAAAGATTCAAGTGTAGGGGAGTTTGATAACACAAAAACATATCGTATTTTTACTTTGATTTATGTTCAAATCTTATCCCATTTTCGTCTAATTTCCGATTATTTCGAGGATGTTTAAGTGTTTTCGTAGGTATTTCAGTTTCCAAGCCAAGAATGGGAAAAGAGCAGAAAAAGTAGCAGAATAAGGAAAGAACAGAGAAAAATAGCAGAAAAAGAAGAGAAATCCAATTTTGTATGTGTGACGACCGTCACACATAGTGCCACGACCGTCATGAATTCAATAGCTGTCATGAGCGTCACGCAGCCCCCACGATTGTCATAGGTTCAAAAACAGAAACGTGACGTTGGAGACAGACGTGGTCACGAAGAGGGAAGTTACCGTTTCACACGTTCGACATTTTCTCCTACATTCCCTCAGTAACAATTCCATCTAGTGCTCCTATATTCTCTCACACGGGAGGTCTAAATATAGTGCATTTTGGAAAGGACGTAACACACAGCATTTTACCAGAGATTTCCATACCTTTGCATTTTGTTTCCAGAATTTTTACATTCCCATTTTTGTTTTTCTTTACAGTGACAGTTTCTCACATCGAGGGGCTATCACACCTTAGTTTAGTTTTAAGTTTTCCTTCATTATTCCTGCGTTTCGCAAACTCAAGCAAAAGCCTGCAGACTTGTGGAGGAATTTCTAGAACCGTATTCACCAGGTTTTTATCGTAATTCAATAATAGTATTGTTTGTTTTGTTTTTTCCATGTTTGTGTTAATGTTTAATTGTTCATGCGTATTTATGTTTTCTTTAATTAATATGTCGAGCTAAACTCATTTTATCGGTATGTAATTGAGTACCCGGAATGGATTCAATAATTCTAAGCTAAAATCACAAAACAACTTATTTTCTGGCTTCGATTTCTTAATTTAAAATCAACTTTTATTACGAGAGTAAAAAGGTAACAAAGGTTAAGGTCAAGACCACGAGAGTGTGAGATTTTACCCGGATAGCTGAAATCGAGCATTGGTTTTAAAAACAGCGAGAGCGCTTTAAAGTTAATTAGGACTTATTAGTTTTCAAAAATTATTTTTAAACTCAAATGGGCTAGCGAGAGCAGACATTATGATTTAAAGATATAGTCCGAAGCAATAACCACGAGAGTGTGAGATGATGGCTTTTAAACCGGTATTTTCTACAGAATTATATTGTGACTAATTTTTATATGCTTATGTTTCATTGAATCCACGATGATATACTGAATTATGTACCGATATCCTAATCTTGACTAGTTTATTTCTAATATTTAGTTTCCCTTTTTATTTCCCTTTTTGAATCCAAGACCATAACAGATTAGCCTTAAATTTACATAGTAACATTAGATAATGGTACGTTCAATTTTTAGTCTCTGTGGGATCGATAATCTTTTAAAACTACGCGATACGACTATATACTTGCAGACAGAATCATTTAGGCACACTAAATAGCGATCAATAGTATGAATGGTGTTCTTCCAATACATGTAACTAATTTTGTTAACCCATCCCCATTAAATACTCAATGTCTTCATTTAGGAAATAGTTCTAATGATACAAATACTAGAAATACGAGGAGGTTATTGTTATCTGCCAAAAAAACTCAGTTCAAGAAGCTAACAATGAAAAATTTTCCATGAGACAACACAATATTTTAATCCCATCTCAAATACCAGTGTCTCAAACATTATCATATAATGTTTCAAACATTGAACCTAATTCTACAACAATAGACACTCATGATGTAACTCGTGCTAACCCACCAGAATTGCATTATTCGTACGACGATGTCTCTAATTCAGACGATGATATGAGTTTGGCAAGTAGTTCGGATCCTGACGACAATGATGAAAACAAACCGTTGATTGATTCACATCTTCAACGTAAGTTTTCTTATTCAAAACATTATCATGTTCAATTGATTATTACATTTCGTTGATTGTCTTTTTTTTCCTTATACAAACCTTATCATGTTCAATTAATTATTACATTTTATTGATTATCTTTGTTTATATACAGAGTATTCTGATAAAGGAAATCATGCATGAGAATGCTCATATTGTCAAGCATGTATGTGGTATCAAGAACGCAACGGAAAATCACGGAAGACCACTATTCCTAAGTTCCATCGTTGCTTTAGAGGTGGAAAAGTTGTACTCCCCTTACTTGAAGACCCACCTTTATTGTTACAGCAACTACTCTATAATAAAACATGTCCATTGAGTAAAAACTACCAGTATAACATTTGAACATACAACACAATGTTTTCTTTCACTTCGCCGGGAATGAAATTTGACAACATCTATTCTAAAGGAGAAGGTCCACCTACATTAAGATTGAACGACCAAACTTGTCATTGAATAGGTACATTGCTACCGGAAATTGGAAATTTGCCGCAATATGCATAACTATATATTTTTTATACTGAAAATGAGGTTAAAAACAGAATGGATCATTTCAGGTATTTGTATGCATTATAAACATACTATATTTTATATATATATATATACATATATATATATATATATATGACATCTGATTTTGATTCACAATCTAATATATCCCAACTCTTGCAGGAATAATAAACTCATCAACAGAGATAATGTTAACAAATTGAAATTTATGCTAGATGAAAACAATGTCCATGCAAAGGCTTTTAGGATGGTACAGGATCTTTTGAGAAGTAATTATTTCTTGTGCTTGAAGTTGAAAATTATTTGTGACAGACCTGAGGACGATCGTGTGTACAACAGGCCTACAGTATCAGAAGTTGCTACTCTAATTGTCATAGATATTGATTCTACATCGCAAAGAGACATCATCATTCAAGCACTCAATGGGAGTTTGTAACGAATAGGTGAGTTTCATCCTGCATATTAGCGTATCAATACCCTCTCATATTTGCTTATGGCGAAGATGGTTATAGAAAAAATATACTTCACAAATCTGAGCATGAACATATGGTTACCAAGAAAAATCATCAAACCAATAAAGATTGGCTATCTTTCTGATTACAACAACGCTAAGCTGAAGCGAATACTTTACTACACTCAAGACTAATTTTTCAACAGTTCTTGGTTGATGGTTATGCCATGATGGAGTCAGAACGACTAAATTGGTTGCGTAATAATCAAAGCAAGTTACGGGTTGGAAAATACAAACAACTCAATGATCAATGTGTCGGTGGTCGTTCTAACGAACATACAAAGCAAGGAAAACGTGTAGGTTTGTCGTCGTCTTTTATTGGAGGTTAAAGATACATGGATCAGCTGTATTTTAATGGTATGACAATTTTGAGTAAATTGGGATTTCCTGATTTATTTATAACATTTACTTGCAATCCCGCCTGGCTTAAAATTACGCGGGTCTTATCTGACACAAAGTTAAAGGCACTTGATAGACCAGATATTATTACCAAAGTTTTCAAAATCAAATTTGACGAACTTATGGTTGATATAATCAAGCATCATATCCTCGGCAAAGTGTTGGCATGTATGTTTTATTTCTACCCTTACAAAATTAATCAAAATTTAATATTCGTCTCTTTTAAATGTTTTAACCATGATTTATCGTTCGTATTACCGTTATGTACACAATTGAGTTTCAAAAGCGAGGGTTGCTGCATACTACATTTTAATCTTCTTACACCCTCAAAGCAAATATCCAACACCTTCCAATATAGATAACATCATTTATGCTGAAATACCAGACCCAGTTGTTCATCCAACTTTATACAACTTAGTCAAGGCACACATGATGCACGGACCATGTGGTCTTTTAAGGATGACGTCACCATGTATGAAAGACAGGAAATGCATAAAATACTACCCCAAGAAGTTCATTGAGGAGACGATTGTTGATGCGGAGGGTTATCCCCTTGTATAGAAGAAGATCCAATACGCACGTAATTATGAAGAGTGGGATCGCATTGGACAACCTCCATGTTGTACCTTACAATACAAGATTGCTTTTGAAATACCATGCATATATCAACATGGAAGGGTGTAACCAAAGTACATCTGTCAAATATCTTTTTAAGTATATACACAAAGGCTTTGATCGAATCATAGCAATAATAGTGCCCACGGATAAAAAAGAGCCCATTGATGAGATCAAGCAGTATCTTGATTGTAGATATGTCTCCCTGAGTGATGCGTGTTGGCGAATCTACTCTTATGATATCCATGGAAGGAAACCGGTCGTGGAACGCATGTTCTATCATTTAATAGGTTAGAAAGCGGTTTACTACACCGATTTTGATAGGATGGAGAATATCTTGGAAAAGGCAAGTGTTACTGAATCTAAGTTCACTGCTTGGTTGGTTGCAAATGGAAAATATGAGGAAGCCCGGTCATTGATGTACGGTCAGTTTGTAATAAAATTTGTTTGTGATAAATGAAACAGATTATGGAAGCCGCATAAAAAGGGGTTCACGATTGGTCGTCTCATATGGGTTCCCCCAACCACTGGAGAACTTTTTTACCTGCGAATGATGTTGACGGTTGTCAAGGGTCCTTCCACATATGAGGAAATTCGCAAAATTGGCGACACACAATTTGATACTTTTAGGGATGCTTGCTTTGCAATGGGCTTCCTTGAGGACGATCAAGAATACATTGTTGCACTCAAAGAGGCAAGTGAATGAGGTTCAGGTCATTTCCTTCGCAAATTGTTTGTTGTTATGCTTTTGTCCGGCATTGTTAATCGGCCAGCTCATGTTTGGAACGAATCATGGATTTTATTATCGGATGGTCTGTTGCATTTCCAAAGACAGTTGGCTCAAAATACATATATAACACTTCCATGTAGTACTTTTTTGAATTTCATGTTAATTCTTATTTATACTACTCGATCATGGTTTAGTTCAACATATAATAATAGTTTACCCAAATTGTGCTACTAAGTGAATATATAATGTATACTTGTGTTTTCTTACTAAACATGTCATACTGTCCGACACTGATCAATTGTTCTATTGTCATAAAAATTCGTGTAGAATTAGCTTATCTACGAAACAATCATGCAGTCTGTCCGGAAACAAACTGGTGGTGTGTTCTTCCTACACGGTTACGGCGGTACCGGAAAAACACACATGTAGAGAACACTTATAAATACTCTCAGGTCCAAACAAGATATATGTTTAACAGTTGCAACAAGTGGAATAGCTTATCTTTTATTGCCGGGAGGTACAACTGCACATTCTAAGTTCAAGATACCTGTGCCAACTTTGGAAAATTCTACTAGCAAAATTAACTACGACAATGAAATTGCGGAGCTTCTAAGGCAGACAAAACTTATTATATGGGATGAAGCACCAATGGCACACAAACATGCTTCTGAAGCACTTGATCGAACTTTACAAGATGTAATGAGTAGTTATAGTAATTTGAAAGATGTGTTTGGTGGAAAGGTGGTTGTATTCGGTGGTGATTTTAGACAGGTTTTGCCCGTTGTTCCTAGAGGAAGTTGTTCTGATATGTACACTCTACGATTAATGCTTCTTATATATGGCATTCACTTAAGATCTTAACTTTAATGCAAAATATGCGATTGAAATCTGGGCCAAGTGAACAGGATAAAATGGAAATTGCTGACTTTTCAGATTGGTTGTTGAAAATTGGCGAAGGGAAATTATCAGAGCCTAATGACAGTTATGTCGACATTGACATACCCATAGATCTTTTAATAACATATTTTGACAACCCTATTGTTGCAATTGTCAATAGTGCACACTCTGATTTTATTCATAATTACCAAAGCAACAATTACCTCAAAGGTCGTGCAATTCTCGCATCTACCTTAGAAATTGTTGACGAGATAAATGATCACGTCTTAGCCATGATGCCAGGTTGTCATACTCATCACCTCTTTATATATTATTAATATATATCAATCTCTTTTCACTAATATTTGATTATATTCTATGTAAGAGACATACACGATTATTACAGTTCAAATTCAGTTGATAAGTCTGAGATTCATGACATCAATGTCGTTGATATTCTCACACCCGAGTTCCTTAGTTCACTAGGAACATCTGGCTTGCCTAACCATCACATTAGATTAAAGGTCAGAACACCTATTATGCTTATGCGAAACATAGATTAGTCAGAGGGATTGTGTAACGGGACAAGGCTAGTGATAACTAAAATGGAAAACCATGTGCTTGAAGCAGTAATAATGGGTGGGAAAGGTTTCAGAAAATTGGTTTACATCCCTCGAATGGATATGTCGCCATCAGAGTCTCCTTGGCCATTCAAACTTAATAGGCGTCAATTCCCTATAGTTGTCTCATATGCAATGACAATTAACAAATTACAAGGTCAATCTTTGGATACTGTAGGACTTTATTTGCCTCGAGATGTTTTCACCCATGGTCAAATATATGTTGCACTATCAAGGGTCACTACCAAGAAAGGTATCAAAATATTGATACATGATGACAAACTGAAGTTCAAATCCACAACATCTAACGTTGTTTACAAAGAGGTTTTCAGCAATATATGAACAGTCCTTTTTGAAGGTATGCTTTTATTATATTTTGACTTATACAATAGTGTTACTTTAATTATGAGTTTATCCTTTTTATATTTGCTTCACAATAATATATGTGGTTTAGTTTTTTCTATTCAGTCTACTAAAGGTTCCTATAGAACATCTCAAATATCCCATGGTCTATTTATCTTGCTTGATGACAGAGAAATATGTTGCACAATATGCCAAGCTCGAAGTCCATTTGGTCTTATCTAACTAAATTATGATGTTAATTATTTAATTATCTTTTCAGGTCTTATATTTTGGATTTCATGGCCATCATTGCAGTAGTCATGACTTCTGTTTACAGTAGATGCCACACCAAGAAGTTTTCAGTCATCGCAGATCTAAGAACTCATGAAAGTCGAGTTGATAACATCATGGACGTGAAAGGTAATACCATGAGTATGCCTAAATAGATTCTTGACACTTTTGGATTGGTGCTTTCTCAGGAAAAAACCCAACCAAAGTTGACAGAAGTGGAGACTACATTGTAAGACAAGCTTCAAAAAGTATTGTTGCTAATGAACTTGCTAGAAGGTGTGTGGGTTGTGGTTGATGCTTTGATCAAAATCAGTCGTAATGCTGTTTTTTTCATTTAATAACAGATCTGTCATCAAACCAACATGTGTTTTTTTGTACTATAATTAACTCATTTGATTGTACATCATCCATTTGATTGTATTCAGTATGTGATAATATAAATATGCATAACATACAAAATCATACAAAACATAACAATCCATCCATACCAAATACTATTTTATATTAAAGTAAACATTTCATATATTACAAGCATTGGAATTCCTGGGTGGAATACAAAGTACACAAACTAAACATTGAACAACCTTCATAGAGCTTAATAAAATACACTTAATATTCAACAATAAACAAGAAACTTACTACTTATGCATCATCTAGTTAACAAAATAAATTTAATATTCAACAACCTTAATAGAACTTCATCCACCACACAACACAACCAACTTTGTAAAATATTTTCACCATCGCAATACGCTAACAACTATTCTTTCCACTGGTGGATGCTGGATAATGAAACCCACAATGTCTCCACTTTTAAGCTTTTTCTTCTTGGCAAAGTCATACCAACCACAACCAATAAACTTTTCAACACAATAAGTCCTCTTAGTTGTGTGGATTTCGCAATTATAGCTCTCCATAGTACGCCCACCATCTCTATTCTTCTAAGTCCATTTAATATAATGAAGTTTTTGGTCCTTATAAATATCTCAATTTTCACTTTTAGTCCCTCCAAAAATTTCCTTCAAAGAATGGTCCTCGTAAAATTTTTAATTTTAACTTTTGGTCCCTCCTGCCAAAATCGTCGCTAAAACCGTCGCCATTTTCGTCGCTAAATAAAAAACCGTTGCTAAAACCGGCTAAAACCGTCGCTAATTTTGTCTCTAAGTTGTAAAAATCGTCGCTAAAGTGCAGGAGAGACCAAAAGTTAAAATTAAAAATTTTATGAGGACCATTCTTTGAAGGAAATTTTTGGAGGGACTAAAAATGAAATTGAAATATTTATGAGGACCAAAAACTTCATTAACCCAACATATTTTAATCACATGTTGAGGGATTTGCTACAGACAAATACAAAGACATTCAAACAAATATATTAGCATATGTGTGTGTGTCTATATATATATATATATATATATATATATATATATATATATATATATATATATATATATATATCATTTAATAGAAAACTATAAATGATTTTAAAAATTAAACTTACAAGGACATTTTTTTCAATGACCTTAGGATCCTTAATTTCCTTCCTCCACACACAATACTTTGGATCCCATTGTGAAAAATCAAAATCACTATCTTCATCAGAACTACATGTAAAAATCCATTGAACAATTTAACAACTATCATATTCTCATTTCCTAAGTATGTAATTGCGGTTCAAAGATACTAAAGATTTGACACTCATATCCCTTAATTTAGAGGACATAGATGATGGAAATCAAATGTATTATTTTCAAAATGAAGAACATAGAATAAATTAATATTCAACTGAATTTTTTTTAACTTTATTCTTATTCAACTGGGATTTAACACGCATCTCTCATCAACATCAACAATTTTTTCCCTTTCCCTTCATTCCTTCATGTGCATCAGTTACATGCATGTTGGACTTTGGATTCACGACAGTACAAGATGGACCCCCTTTTGTTAATACAAGTTTCGTCTCCTTCACGCTTTCACTCTTACAAACCTCCTCATACTCGAGCATCAACTCATCCAATCTTCTTCTTCTCGAAGAAACTTCATTGTCAATTTCAGAAATGAAGCTGAAAAATATCATATTTTACACAAACTAATTCCTAAGAAATTTCGATACAAATCAAATTAAATATACAAACTAATAATACTACACCTGCCCCGAACTGTGCCAGAAGAAACATTTCCTTTCTCTCAGTTGAGATTGATAACATAAATGATATGCAAAAGCTTAGTGATTTATTTTCCTTCACAACACTTCATATACTTACCTTTACATATGTCATATGTAGCTGTTTGCAATAACACCTTCCCTATAGTTCTTGTCTTTTCACCTCTCTTCATAATCTATCTTTTTTATTTTCATTCATTACACTCTACCCAACACATTTCAATTATCAACAATCACTTGTCTTCTCACACTCTTCATATACCTTACCAACGCTACCCATCACCTTTTTGGAAACTTTGTCACTTCTAATATTTTCCCTTTCTATGCTATTGATTTATACACTTTCTAAGACCTACTTTTTTATTTGTGTTTGTGTGTAAACATAAAACACTAAAAAGTTGTTTTTCTCCTCTTGACACAAGGTATTTACACAATATTATTTTTATATTCTTTGTTGTACTACTACTTGATATTAACAAACTTAGTTATTACTATTAGTACTAAATTTTGATATGATAAACTTTAACTTTATTGTGGATTTGCAATAGCATAATATAATAATATTTAATTTTTAACCACAAGATTTCATTCTTCACATTTAAAACCTAATGGGAGTCATTCCCACGCATTCCTTACCGATTCCATACCAAACAGTTAGGATCATTAATGCATGGCTATAATGCTTAGTTATGATATTTTTAGATGTTGATAATGTATCATGTCTATTAATTCTATTTCGAACTACACCATACTTATGTCATTTGTCCAAAGCTATTCACAACTTTTGTTATTTATACTTATGCTTATATAAATACTTATTGATAATTTGTTAATTTGTTAATATCTTTTTCACTCATTTTGTTTTTTTATTAATTTTTCTATTTTATAATTTGATATATGTTTTATTTTTACATTTTAAATTGATTATTACATTAACACATAAAATACCAACTTCCAGTTATTTCTATTTCCCAATACAGCTCATCATCTTTCATTCATCATAACATTATAAGAGTACATTAAGACATAAAAAACACCATAATTCAAACATTACATTACATAACATAACTAAAACATATTTCAAACATTTCATTACATTTAAACAAGGGAAACAACACATACAATAACACCATCATTACATAAATAAAATATAATATAAAAACCAACTTCCAGTTTTTTTTTTATAATGCAATTCTATTTCTTCTTCACATACAAAATTTTTGACAATGGATAAAAAGTCAAACCCAACACATCACTTTTCTTGGATTTTTTCTTCCTGGCAAAATTGCACCACCCTTTTCCTAAAAACTTTTTGTTGTGAAAAGCGATACCGGAATAACAAAGTATATTTGATTTCTTGGTGTTCAAGAAACCAAATATACTTTGTGATTCTGGTATCGTTTTTCACAACAAATTGGTGCGGTGAGCTTGGAAAAGATGCCTCCAACAAAGTATGAGATTGAAAAGTTCACCGGAGTGAACGATTTCGGTCTGTGGCGCTTGAAGATGAAAGCCCTACTGGTTCAGCAGGGTTGTTTGGAAGCGTTGAAGGGAGAGGAAGTCATGGATGCTGCATTAACGGTAAAAGAAAAGATGGCCATTATAGAGAAAGCCCACATCACAATATTGTTGAGCCTTGGTGATAAGGTTCTTCGACAGGTATCAAAGGAGACTACGGCATCGGGGTTATGGTTGAAACTTGAAAGTTTGTACATGGTCAAATCTATGGTGAATCGACTCTACCTGAAGTAAGCTTTGTATTCATTCAAGATGAGTGAAGAAAAAGTTTTGGCTGAGCAGTTGGATATGTTTAACAAGCTGATTCTTGATCTTAAAAATATTGATGTGAAGAACGATGACGAAGATCAAGCACTGTTACTGTTGTGTGCTTTTCTCAGAACACATGCTCACTTCAAAGAAACTCTCTTGTATGGAAGGGAGTCCCTGAGCTTTGAAGAAGTTCAATCAGCCGTGTATTCTAAGGACCTGAACGAACGAAAGGAGCATAAACCTTCAACGGTTGGTGAAGGTTTGGCCGTTAAGGGAAAATTATTGCGAAAGGATGGTAAGTTTGACAAGAAGAAAGGTAAAAGTCAGCAGAAGTCCTATAGTGGCGAAACATCTGGTATTCGATGTTATTACTATAAGAAAGAGGGTCACACAAGAAAGGTGTTCCCTGAACGTCTAAAAGATCATGGAGGTAAGGATAATGGCAATGCAACCATTGTTCAAGATGACTTCGACTCATCTGATGTCCTTGTAGTTTCAAGCGGCGACTTAAGAAAAGAGTGGATTATGGATTCAGGTTGCACTCGGCACATGACTCCAAATAGAGAACTGTTCGATGAGCTATGTGATCAAAATGGTGGATCGGTGCTGCTGGGAAACAACAAATCCTGCAAAATTGCAGGTATTGGATATGTGAGATTCAAGCTCCATGATGAGTCAATAAGGTTATTGAATGAAGTCAGGTATGTACCTGATTTGAAGAGAAATTTAATTTCTCTTGGTGAATTCGACAGGAAGGGATATGTTTTCCAAGGAGAGAAAAGTATTCTAAGAGTCATGAAGGGGTCGAAGGAAGTCTTGAGAGGCGTGAAGAAACAAGGCTTGTATACCCTTGAGGCTGAGGTTGTAAGTTGTTCGACAAATATTGCATCCACGAAACCTGTGTCGAAGACAGAATTATGGCACATGAGATTGGTCCATGTCAGCGAAAGAGGCCTGGTCGAATTGGGGAAGCAGAATCTGCTAGGTGGTGACAAAGTCGAAAATTTGGAGTTTTGTGAATCATGCGTATTTGGTAAATCCTGTAGGGCGAAGTTTAACAAAGGAAAGCAAAGAACACGTGGATCCCTGGATTACATTCATGCTGATCTTTGGGGGCCTGCAAGGAATCCTTCGCACTTAGGAGCAAGGTATTTTCTATCCATCGTTGATGACTATTCCAGAAAGTTATAGGTTTCCATTCAGAAGACGAAGGATGCAACTTTTGAGAATTTCAAAAGTTGGAAGGTTCTGGTTGAAACTCAAACTGGCAGAAAGGTTAAGAGGTTAAGAACCGACAATGGCCTTGAGTTCTGTAATGAAGCGTTTGACAGTTACTGTGTTAAGTCTGGGATTGCAAGGCATAAGACTGTAGCAGGTACTCCTCAACAAAATGGCCTAGCTGAGAGATTCAATCGAACAATCCTTTAAAGGGTTAGATGCATGTTGGTTAGTGCTAGATTGAAGAAGGTGTTTTGGGCGGAGGTTATTTTGACAGCAGCTTATCTGATAAACAAATGTCCTTCGACTGCATTAGATATGAAGACACCTGAAGAAGTCTTGTCGGGACATCCACCTAGTCTCGACAGACTGAGAGTATTTGGTTGTGTGGCCTATGCTCACATTAGGAAAGACAAGGTCGAACCTAGAGCTCTAAAATGCATGTTCATGGGATACCCTGAAGGAGTCAAAGCTTATAGGCTATGGTGCCTAGAGCCAGGTTATAGGAGGTGTATCACCAGTCGAGATGTAGTTTTCAATGAAGCGGAGATGGCTTTCAAGAAAACTGGTGATGCTGACGAAGAGCTGGAACAGGGAGAGATTCCTGTTGAGGTGGAGCATGTTGATGCTGAATTCCGTATCCCAGATGAAGCAAAGAAGAAGCAAAAGATGCTGTCGAAGATGAGGAGACTGATAATGACTACCTGCTAGCAAGAGACAGGTCGAGGAGAGTCATCAAGCCACCTCAGATACTTAAGTATGCAGATCTTATAGGTTATGCCTTAATCTCTACAAGTGAGGTTCTCAACGAAGAACCTAGAGACTATAAGGAAGTTATGATGAGTCGAAAGAAGACTGAATGGCTGAAGGCCATGGATGATGAGATGAAATCTCTTCATAATAACAACACATGGGAACTGATCAAGAAACCTGATGGAGCCAAGTTAGTCAGCTGTAAATGGATTTTCAAAGTTAAGGAAGGAATCGAAGGAGTGGCGTCGAAGAGATACAAGGCAAGATTGGTCGCTAGGGGGTTCACTCAGAAAGAAGGTGTCGACTTCAATGATGTGTTCTCTCCTGTTATGAAGAACAGGTCCATTAGAATGTTGCATGCCATGGTGGCACAAGTCGACGTTGAATTGGAATAGATGAATGTGAAGACTACGTTCTTGTATGGTGATCTCGATGAAACAATCCTGATGAGGCAACCTGAAGGGTATGTCGAAAAGAGGAAGGAAGATTATGTGTGCAAACTGAAGAGATCTTTATATGGACTGAAATAATCTCCTTGACAGTGGAATATAAGATTCGACAAGTTCATGGCACGCATAAGTTTCATTAGAAGTCAGTTCGACCACTGTGTTTACTTCAGATTTCGACTTGGAAATTCATTTGTTATTTTGTTGCTTAATGTGGATGATATTCTAATAGCAAGAAACAATGTCAAAGATGTAATGAGGGTGAAGGCTAAACTCAATAAGAAGTTCGACATGAAGGATCTGGGAGCTGCGTCCAGGATTCTTGGGATGACATCCGAAGAGATAGAAAGCAGTCGAAATTATGCTTATCTCAAGAGGCATACCTAAGAAAGATTCTCGAAAAGTATGGTATGTCAAATTCAAAGCCTGTTGTGACTTTGACAAACCCTCAATTCAAGCTGAGTATAGATCAGTGACCCAGTACTGATGTCAAAAGAGCTTATATGAATAACATTCCATATACTAATATAGTGGTTTCTTTGATGTATGTTATGGTATGTACTAGACCTGACATAGCATATGCAATAAGTCTTGTAAATAGGTACATGGCGAATCCTGGAAAGGCTCGCTGGCAAGCATTGAAGTGGATTTTAAGATACATAAATGGGTCTCTGAATAGAATCCTAATATATGGTGGAGCCTTGGGTGAAGATAATAAAGCAACAATCGAAGGATATGTCGACTCTAATTATGCAGGTTGTATGGATTCCAGAAAATCTATTTCTAGATATGTGTTCACTATGTTTGGGACAACAATCAGTTGGAAAGCAATACTTCAGAAGATTGTTGCCATATCAACCACTGAAGTGGAATATATCACCCTAACTGAAGCTGTAAAGGAAGCATTGTGGCTTGAAGGTTTTGCAAAGGAGCTGAAACTTCAAGGTCCAGTTATCACTGTTAAATGTGATAGTCAAAGTGCAATACACCTGTCAAAGAATTCATCCTATCATGAGCGAACCAAGCACATTGATGTGAGGATGCATTTCGTCAGAGGGGTAATCGAGCGTGGAGAAGTCCAAGTACTGAAGGTTTCGACAGATTATAATGTTGCTGATATGATCACCAAGACGTTGCCCAGTTGCAAGTTTTTCCACTGTATGCAGTTGATAAAGCTGCATGAAGAAAGCTAGTTTATTTCTTGAGGATATAGAGTTAGATCCAAGGTGGAGATTTGTGAGATATTGGATCGAACTCTAGTTTTAGCATGCCGTCGAAGTCCACTCACATACTATTGTTGAAGACCTACATGCTGTAGTCGAATTGTGTTCTAGTATGTAAGAGATCGAATTGGGTCTTGTGTTATGGATCCAATTGTTTAAGTTAGCTTGTACCCTAAGTTAGCTTGTAATGGGTAATTGTTAAAAAGCACATTAGTTTAATATTTTAGGTTTATTATAAATAGCATACTAGTCTCTCTTCCCAAAGTGTAACAAAACCTTATTAGTTTGAGAGAGGTTAATTGTTGGTATTCACTTGTAATCTTTGAACCCTATTGAGGAA
Source organism: Lathyrus tuberosus (assembly GCA_022829125.1). NCBI lineage: Eukaryota > Viridiplantae > Streptophyta > Magnoliopsida > Fabales > Fabaceae > Lathyrus > Lathyrus tuberosus. The sequence goes on from JALAZF010000293.1 coordinate 1,537,884, forward strand.
GTGAATAGTAAAATAGATTTAACCAATTCTCTATTCTTCTTCCTCTTTTCTCTTCCTTTGTGAACCCTAATAGGGTTTCGTTTGTTTGTTAAAGTTTTTTCCTTCTTTTCTACCCTTGTGGATTTCTTGGTGTTCAAGAAACCAAATATACTTTGTTATTCCAGTATCATTTTTCACAACACTTTTCATCTTTGTTTCTTTTTGTAGAGTGCAATTCACTGCCATAAACAACATAATTTTTCATATCAACTATAGTTATTTCACCTTCACTATAATGTTCACATGCTTTGGCTGCCTTACTTGGGAAATTCTGAAAAAATTCCGAAGCATGTAATTACAATATGTGAGCATGTATAGACGAAATTTACATAACAAACACATCACAAAGATATTATAAGAGTCAATTACCAGGACATTTCTTTGTACATTCTTTGCTGATGTTATTTCCATTTCCCAATACACCTCATCATCCTCATCCTCTTCCTCATCCTCATCCTCATATTCATCTTCCTCATCTTCATCATCATCCTCATTATCATCTTCAAAATCATCCTCATCCCCTTCCTCATCTTCATCCTCATACCCATCTTCTTCATCTTCCTCATCATTATCTTCCTCATCATCCTCTTCATCAACCTCATTGTGATCTTCTTGCATGTGACATACATTGTCCTCTCCCAATGTAATTTCCTTGGTCATGTTATCACTTTCAATTTCACACTTGATCATGGACATGCTCAACTTAATATCCTCAACCTGAGTTTCCCTTTTGTCATATGAACTAAAACAAAGAAAGAAATAGTAAAACATAATTTAAATTAAAAGAACTTAAAATGAAATTTATGTTACAATAACTTACCTCGATCTCGGAACTTCAACAAGTTTCTTTGAGGCCATTTTTTCACTTCTCATGTAAAGCATATAACTTGTACACCTATGTATTTTCTTTTATAATAAAATAATAATAATAATAATAATTAATTTTCTTATTTAAAGATAACAAAATATGACCGTTCTAAAGATATCCTACTTTACCATACACATGTGATTTGTCCTAAATTATTCCCCTGATTTGTTATTTATAGATATGTTGTCATAAATATCCAAACACTACTCCACCAACTCATTAAATCAAAACAAAAGTCCTACCATGTACACGTTATATGATTCATATTACCAAAGCATGGCAAACACACACTGACACTTCCTACCATGTACATGTCATATGATTCATATTACCAAAGTATGGCAAACACACACTAACACATCCTACCATGTACACGTCATATGATTCATATTACCAAAGCATGGCAAACACACACTGACACATCCTACCATGTACACTTGATATGGCAATTTGTAGTATGAAAAAAAGTAAAGTCGATTTTTACTATTTTTAACTTACAATTATTCTAGGCAATTTCATATGACTTATACAAATCAAATCAGTAAATTTTTTTTAATTCAAATAAGGTACATTTACTTAAGCCTATTATAATCAATTTAATTCAAAGATACTCACTGCAAGTTGGTCACGTGTGAACAATGTTTATATTATTATCTATCATGCCATTTTCATCAATCATCTTCTTTTTTGAAATACTAAAAATACATAATCCTTGACTATCTCATACTTGAGGTATACAACCAAATAATCATACAAAACATAATAATTTATCCATACCAAATACTATTACATTAAAACAAACATTTCATATATTATAACCAATTGATGCAACTGCAATAATTGCCAAACCATTAGAATTCCTGAGTGGAATGCAACATACGCAAACTAAGCACTGACTACATATTCCTATTTCATTTATGCAGTAGTAAACTATTAATTGACTACATATTTCATTTTTTAACTTTGCATTAATATACTTCTATAAATATAGATTACACAAACGGAAACTTATAGACATGACATTTTTTGTTGAAGGACATAACATCCAATCTGAATAGAATTCTGTCACCGGATTTGAAGTCATTAGACATACAAAATTTATCCCATTCGTATCCTATTTTGGTGCAATATGGGTCTTCGATGTTCAGCAGCATCATCGTTTTTGTTTTTCCATTATCATCGCACAATGTAACATATTCGTATTCATTGTCTCTCATGTTTGTTGCAAAATCTACCTGCAGTTTCTGAAGTATACATAACAATTAGTTATTTCTACTAACTTGTACACTTATTAATTTATTTCATTCATTAAAACTATTTAATGATACTCAACTAATTTTAGTGAAGATACACTTATAGGAGTCAGAATAATGTCAAAAGCAAATATTTGTTTGTGGAATACATTCTACTATGAAATCGCGGTAAGTCTTCAAATTTCATCACTCGTTAAACTCTTTGATTCCAAAATTGTTGTTACCATAATAACCAACCTCAACTACAACTTCATTTGGGAGATTGTAATAAGCTCCCAGATATGGCCCACCACTTATAATCATTGGAAGATGTGATAGTTTGTTATATATTAATTAATGGTGGACACCTTAATTATTCAATATCATCCAACTTTTTTTTAATTCATCTTTGTAATGGTTAACAAATGACTCATTGATTTCTGTATACGGCTAAAATTTAAATTCATGTAAAAAACATTAATAACTAATGTCTAAATCTTTAAAACAAAACCATTCCACAAAAATATTTCAACATATATTATCACAAACCTGTGTAAATAGTTTCGCTATTGGAAATGACTCAAGCTGAAGATGGCTGGTTTATACCTGAGTGAATCGCACACTCAAAGATAACACAGAGTCGCCACCGAACTTTATTTAGTCCCGAAGGACAGGGAAAATATCGATAAAACCCAAGGGGAAGAGAAACGGGAATGGGGTTCGGTTATGCGAATGGAAGGTACTAGCACCTAACACATCCGTCGTACTCGATGGGAACCATTTTGCTTGCTTCCAGGCTTGGATGGGTTATCTATCTAAAGGCTTCTAGCTAAAAGAAGAGGAAAGAAAAGAGAAAAGAGAAAGAAAGGAAGAAGAGAAAGAAAGAAAGAAAAGAAAGTGCTCGCGGAGGATTGAGGCCCTCATGCCTACATACCCTTATAGTGCAATGAGGAAATCAGAGCTCCATAGTTCAGAGGAACCACGGAAAAGAGAGGAGGAAAGAAGGGGAGAAGGAAGGAAGGGTGGAAGTGTGCTCACCAAGATCATCGCGATCTCGTGCCTACGTATCTGACATTCGAGCGAATGCAGAATCAGAGCTTCCGTAGTTCGTGGAACCAAGACGGAAGACCAAACAAAGAAAGGAAAGTGGTGTCAAAATGAAGAACAAAAGAGGAAGAGAAAAAATCTGCTGGGGGTGTAAAAGGATTGGTGTCGAAACCAAGAAAAGAATGCAGAGGAAAAGAAAATAGTTGTATTGAGGATAAAGTGTAAGAGTGGTGTCGAAACCAAGAAGGTAAATGAGTAAAAGGAAATAAAAGAGACTCCATTAAGGAGGTAAAAAATCAAAGGACTGTGATGGGGACCATAAGGTAGCGACCCTACTGGGGAACAAACAAAAGTGATGGTATTGAAACCAAGAGAAAAGGGGTTCGATGTATTAACTGACTGACAGTGGTTAACCGAAAAGAAAGGGTAGGACTCTGTGGGGAAAAGGGAACTCTACTGGAGAAAAAAAAGATTGGTGTCAACAGACAGGCTGTGATGAACCAAAAGGAGAGAGTACTGGACCAGAAGAAGGTGTTTGACTCTGCAGGGATCTCGGTATATTAACTGATAAACAGTGGTTAATCGAGGAGAGAGAGAATCGTAACTTTGTGGGGAAGATAGGTTTTAACAGACAGACTGTGATCAACCAAAAGAAACGGGTGTAGAACCGAATGAAGGTTGTAACCCAAAGGACGGGTGTGGAACCAAGCAAAGGTTGTGACCCGCTAGGAATGTTGGTACTGACCGAACAAATGGTACTTGACCAACGAAAAGGGTATTGTAACCAAAAGAAGGTTACTAACCCAAGGGTACAAGTATTTGAACCAAGAAAAGGTTGCCAACTGCTGAGGTATTCGGTTTTAATAGAAGGAATGTGATTAACCAAGAAGGAAATGAGTGATTACCCAATATAAGGTGATTAACTCAAAAGGCTCAGTATCTTAACAGACAGGCTGTGGTTAACTGAAAAAATGGGTGATTAACCAGGAGAAGGTGATTAACCCAAAAGGCTCAGTATTTTAACAGACGGACTGTGGTTAACTGAGAAGACGCGCAAATTGGTGTTTTAACTGACAGGCAGTGGTTAACCAAACAAAGGGAGAAGAACCAAGAGAAGGTTGCGAACACCGCAGGGGTTTCGGTGTTTAACAGGGATACTGCATTTAACCGAAGAAAAGGAAAGAGACTCCTCTGGGGACTCAAGAAGCAATGATTAATCACAAGAAGAGATCAGGGTATTGAAACAAAGAGAGTATGCTAACCAAAGGGGCAATGATCTTAACCAAGAAGAAGGGTGATTGATCAAAAGAGAGAGGTTGAAAGAGATAGGAGTGATCAAGGATCGACTCAACTGGGGAAGAAGGTACACTACCGCCTGGAGATAGAGGTGACTAAGCCAAGCACAGGGTCATTCGTCCCCTATCTGAAGTAGTCAGAATGAGAGTAGGAATTCTCCCTTCTCATTCCTTCTCTAACACACAGGGTGTAATGCACAAGTTGAAACTGACAGCACAACAACTCCAAGTTGTACAGTGCTCCCGTGTTTTATGAAATGGACAGCGTAACAACTTCAGTTTGTACAGTGCTCCAATGCAGTGCGTAGTGAGAAACTCCAACTCCATGGGGGATCCAGAAAGAGAATCTCTAGAGAGATCCTAAAGAGAGGGAATGGGAAGATCAACTAATCGAAACATGGTTTCGATCAATTAATCAAAGGGAAATGTTATTCTAACAATTTTCCAAAGAGAATGAAAAATCATTAAAGCAAAAGGTGTGAATTATTGGTTATACAAAATTAAATTTGCTTAATCAAGAACAAACTTAATGCGAAGCAAGAAATGAGAATGCAAAAACAGTACCAAATGATAATTAGTATGCATTGCAAAACATGTTAACAAGTGATCAAATGGAATGCAAGATGTTCATGAACAAACATTGCCAAAGTTGCAAATAGTTGACAAATGAAAAATTAAGCATAGAAAGTGGACAAGCATGCTTCAAACAGAAGTTAAACGGCACTTAAAACATCCACAAATATCAAGTATATCGATCCATGGAAGTTAGAGGAAGAGAGGATATCAAACAAGCTTGAAAAAAACTCAAAAATAACCATTCTGTACAGTGGTAACCGGTTACTCACCACAGGGTAACCGGTTACTTGCTTGCAAATTTGGGTTTTTGGTGAAAAATACACTGAGTAACCAGTTACTCACGACACGGTAACCGGTTACCACTGTGACAGTGGCAAAAATAACAGCAAAAATAGCTTTTCAAAAGTGATTTTCAGCACTTAATCACTTATACCAACCACGAAAATTACATTATGTAAGGGCAATCACAAAAATTAAAATCATTAATCATGGAGATCAAAGATCAATCAAATGCATGGCAAATCAAACCGAAAAACAATCGCAATTACATCGTAAACGCGCAGAAACGTTCTAAATAGTTAGTAAAGTTAGATCTACCAACCTACAAGGCTGAGATGTGCCTTGGTAATTGTTGCAAAGGATTCTTGATGCAGAAAATCAAAGAAAACCAGAGGAATCTTCAATTTGTTGACGAAACGTATCGAAACCGAGAAAATGCGATGAAAACTCCGAAATGAGAATTATCACCGAAGAAACTTGAAGTGATCACTTGGGATGAATCCAAAAGCTTATAAAACTCCAGAAATCCAAGTATAATACAAAGATGATGAAGGTTGAGCTCCAGAAATAATCACTTTCGATGTAAAAGTGATTATCCTTCAATCTAGAAATTGAGCTTTGGTGAGGTTTTGGAAGAGAATTTGAGATGAAGATGAAGATGTAGCAGAGAAAGATCAGAGAGAATGTGAGAGAATTGAGAGTGAAGAAAATGTGAATTTGTGTGAATGATTGTGGAGTGTGATTGGGATCTTTGAAAATGAGTGAAGCTTTGTTTATATAGACTTTTGGTTTGGAGTGTGAGAGGTTTGGAGTTAGCTTTGGGTGGTTTGGAACTAGGCTATGAGTTAGTTAGGCTTGACTCACCGAGTCAAGGTGGTTAACTCGATTAGTTAGAACCAACTCGGTAACAATCCCAATGTGAGCTCCAATATCCAAAGGTCCACATGCTTGGAAATCAAGGAACATGGTGCACTTAATTTAGAGTGAAGAATTGGAATAAATGCACTTGGAATGTCTTGGATAGCCTTGAAATGTCTAGAGATGTCTAGAATATTCCACACACTGCTAGAATCAAGTAGAATCAAAGACCAAAGAGAGTGCATGGCTGCTGTCCCAAAAATGCAGCAGAAACTGCAATTTTGTACAGAGTAACCGGTTACTCACCATAGGGTAACCAGTTACTTCAATTAATTTTGCCCAAATTTTCTTAGGAAATGATACTGAAGTCCCGATTTCGATTTTCCACCTTTTGTTTTGATGAATAAACATGGAAACCTTTATTTTGAGCTTATTTTGATTATGTGATGATCCTGTGAGGATGCTGTTAATCGGGCTTGGAAAAGCTGAATATTCCTGCAACAAAATCAAAGAGGAAAATTGCGAGTGCGTATGCTAACGATGCGAATGTTCGTGCTTATGCAAAAGGTAAAAGAGGGAGGTCAAATTTCGGGTTACGACAGCTGCCCCTATTTAATCCTCTTGGACCTGAATGTACGAATTGCGCTAGCTTTTCGATAATTCGTGGTAAAAGGGGATTAAATAAAAGAGTAGCTCGAAAATTTGGCCGACAACGACAAAAGAAGAGTTTTGTTTTGAAGGTTGACAAGTGCGAAGTTTGGCTGAATATCTGCTGAGGGATGAATCAGGCCAAAGGAAAGGGAGTATGCTCGATGAATATGCCATGTATGCGTTCTACATGATGCTTGATATCAGGCAAATGCAACGGTGACAAATTAGACAAAGAATGTAACAAGACGACCTCGACATCCTCGGTTGAGGAGAGAACCCACAGATGAAAACCAAACCTGCTGGGGAAAGGCCCTCAAAGGGTGATAACTCTGCTGCAGCTAACCCAAAAAATAGTGGAGACTCCGTTGGGGAAGAAACCATCACCAATGATACTGTCGGGAATAAGAGAATCAGGCTAACCTTTCCACCACGACTTACTCTGTCTGTGGGATGAAATTAGAAAACACCAATTTCTAAGCTGCCACTGACTCTTTCGCAAGGAATGCACAAGGCTCGGAGGATCTTCTCTGCTTGGAGAAGACGAGGAACCAAACCGTACAACTGTGGACGTGTGACAAACTGACATGTTGCGGATGATGCACGACCTACACTGGGGAAAAGAACAAACCTGTCTCTTCTCAGGGTATGTTATGGCGATTTTGCTGTAGGCATTACAGATCTGTTGGGGGAATGGAAAGTAATCAACCTTTCCGGAGAAACAAAGTGGCAATTGCTGGGGAAATGATGACCCTGCTGAGGAATTGCTGAGGAAACAACAACTTCTTCAAGGAACCATCACATTGCCGACCGGGCGTTAGGCTTACCAATGGATATTACCGAGTATCCTGTAGGAATTACCAGTAAAATATGCAATGCATAATGCTTTCTCGATTGATTTAGCTTTTTATTGTTCTCAACGTTTTATAGTATTATGTGATCACAAATAATTGTTTATTTTGCAAACAAAATATTGGAATGAAAACAATTGAGATAACAAATAATGCATTTTATTGAATGTGAAAATTTTGTACATAAGATGTGTACAAGGATTCAAAATCCTTGGTGAGGAAATTTGCAATAAAATTGAAAAACAAGTGTAAATGGCAAAGGGAAATCATGTTTTGCATTAATTGAAACATTGGCTACCATCCACTGTAAGTCTAGGTTCCAACGCATTGCACCAGATGATGATGATTTGACTGCTCTGTTACCGTCTAAGGTCTATCTATGACGAAAAGAGGCTCAAGGGTTCACAGTCAATGCCTTTATCCCTAATTTTTGCCTGGACATTTTTCATTTTTTTTCGTCCACCGGGATACCCATTTTTGCCTAAGCCGCCTTTTGGGGTTTTCAACTTAGCGGGATATTATTGTTTTTTTTTCATTGTCCCTAACTTTTGTATGGACATTTCTTTTTTTGGTCCATCGGAACGTCCATTTTTGCCTAGATTGTCCTTGTGTATGTCAATCTAGCGGACTCTTAACCATTTTTTTTAGGCATAATATTTTTTGACTGTATCGGAATTCACGGGCAATGGAAACTCCTCCCCATCCATGGTGGTGAGGATCAGGGCTCCGCCTGAGAAGGCCTTCTTGACAACAAAAGGTCCTTCATAATTGGGAGTCCACTTACCTCATGGATCAGAGTGAATAGGTGAATATCTCTTGAGCACGAGTTCGCCTTCACAAAACGTTCGAGGGAGAACTTTCTTGTCAAAAGCTCGCTTGAGGCGTCGCTGGTACAATTGACCATGACAAACGGCTGTAAGGCGCTTCTCTTTGATGAGATTTAACTGGTCATATCTGGATTGAACCCATTCAGCTTCATCAAGACCTGCTTCCATGATGACTCTGAGCGAAGGAATTTCGACTTCAATGGGTAGAACTGCCTCCATACCATACACAAACGAATATGGCGTTGCCCCAGTAGAAGTGCAGACTAAAGTTCTATAGCCATGCAGTGCAAAGGGAAGCATTTCATGCCAATCCTTGTATGTCTTGACCATTTTCTGGACAATCCTCTTGATGTTTTTATTTGCTGCTTCAACAGCGCCGTTCATCTTGGCCCGATATGGTGAAGAGTTGTGGTGCTCGATCTTAAATTCTTGACACAACTCCTTCATCATCTTGTTATTCAGGTTGCTTACATTGTCTGTGATAATGTTGCTAGGAATGCCATAACGACAGATTATCTCTTTCTTGATAAATCTGGAAACCACTTGTCGTGTAACGTTTGCATAAGAAGCAACTTCAACCCATTTGGTGAAGTAGTCGATAGCAACTAGAATGAATCGATGACCGTTGGAAGCCTTCGGTTCGATCATTCCAATCATATATATACCCCACATAGAGAATGGACAAGGTGAAGTCAAAACATTCAATGGAGTTGGAGGCACATAGATCTTATCTCCGTAGATTTGGAACTTGTGACATCTTTTGGCAAAGTTATAACAATCTACCTCCATTGTTGTCCAGTAATATCCAGCCTGAAGGATCTTCTTGGCCATAGCAGGACCTGTAGCATGTACACCCTCGCAGCCCTCATGTATGGACATTATGATCGTGTTTGCTTCATGTCTATCCACACATCTACGCAACACAGAATCATAATTCCTTTTGTTCAATATACCACCACTTAAGAAGAATTTGGTGTTGAGCCACCTAAGAGCTTTCTTGTCAGTGATAGTAATACCCTCGGAATATTCCTGTTTTTCCAGATATCTCTTAATATCATAGAACCAAGGCTTATCATCAGACTCATCCTTAATTGCTAAACAGTGTGATGGGTCGTTCAAGTGATCAATGCGGATATGAAGAGCTTCATTCCTCCACTTGACCTTAAACATGGATGCTAAAGTGGCAAGTGCATCAGCTAGTTGACTTTCCTCTCTGGGGATATGATGAAAAGAAATCTCATCAAAGTAAGGAATCAACTTCGCAATGTTTTGTTGGTACGGAACCAGCTTGGAATCCCGAGTCACAAAGTTCGCTCTAACTTGACCAATGACCAAGGCAGAATCTCCATAGACCTCAAGAATCTTGATTCTCATGTCAATAGTCCCTTCAATACCGTAGATACATGCTTCGTATTCAGCCATATTGTTGGTGCATGCAAAGCATAATCTGGCAGTGAAGGGAAGGTGAAAACTTGTTGGAGAGATGAGGATAGCACCGATTCCACGACCTCTAGAATTGGAGGCACCATCGAACACGAGCGTCCATCGCGCCCCTGGTTCGGGTCCTATGTCAGGGTCTGGAGTCTCATAATCTCTGATAAACAGAACATCCCCATCGGGAAAGTCAAACTTCATTTGTTGGTAACCCTCTACAGGTTGATGAGCAAGGTAGTCAGACAAGACGCTCCCTTTTATTGCTTTCTGGGTAACATGTTGGATATCATACTCAATTAACAGCATCTGCCACCGAGCAATCCTTCCAGAGATAGCAGGCTTTTCAAATATGTACTTTATCGGATCCATTTTGGATATCAACAAAGTAGTATGGAAAATCATGTATTGTCGTAGGCGTCGAGCAGCCCAGACCAGAGCACAACAAGTTTTCTCTAAAAGTGAGTATCTGGTCTCACAATCAGTGAACTTCTTGCTCAGATAATATATTGCATGTTCTTTTCTGCCAGTGTCATCATGTTGACCTAATACACATCCCATTGATTCATCGAGAACAGTGAGATACATGATTAAAGGCCTACCAGGAACCGGCGGTACTAAGATCGGTGGTTCTTGCAAGTATTGTTTTATTTTGTCAAATGCTTCTTGGCAATCATTATTCCATTCAACCGATTGATTTTTCCTTAGTAATTTGAACATTGGTTCATAGGTAGCCGTCAAGTGAGAAATGAATTTTGAAATGTAATTGAGTATGCCCAGAAAGCCACGGACTTCTTTTTCTGTTTTAGGAGGCGGCATGTTCTGAATTGCCCTAACCTTGTCAGGATCAACTTCAATGCCTTTCTGACTCACTATAAAGCCCAACAGTTTACCAGATCCAACTCCGAAGGTGCACTTCGCAGGATTCAACCGCAACCTAAACTTCCGGAGTCTGTCAAACAGTTTCTTCAGATGAATCAGGTGATCATCTTCAGTTTTGAACTTGGCAATTATATCGTCCACATAAACCTCAATCTCTTTATGAATCATATCGTGAAAGAGGGTTGTCATGGCACGTTGGTCTGTTGCCCCTGCATTCTCCAGACCGAATGGCATGAATTTGTAATAATATGTACCCCATGGAATGATGAAAGTAGTCTTCTCTATATCAGCTGGGGACATTTTGATCTGATTATATCCTGAGAAACCATCCATGAAAGAAAAGACTGAGAACTGCGTTGTGTTGTCTACCAAGACGTCAATATGAGGCAAAGAAAAATCATCCTTCGGCATTGCCTTATTGAGATCTTGATAATCCACACATATTCTGACTTTACCGTCTTTCTTTGGAACTGGGACAATGTTGGCAATCCATTCAGGATACTCGGAAGTGGTGAGGAACCCAGCATCAAATTGTTTCTTTACCTCTTCTCTGATTTTAAGTGCCATGTCGGGTGTAACGCCCCATTTTGTCTTATTTATTTAATTGAGTCGATTTAATTATTTTCGTTTTATATTATTTTATTATTGACTTTTATTTGACAATATATTATTTTTCATCATTGTTTATGTTTTATCGCATTTTGAGAGCGTTTGGGAGATATTTGAGTTGAGGGGTATTTTGGTCTTTTGCTTGGGTAAGTTTTATGTTTTTATATAAATAGAAAGAAAAGAGAGAAAAGATAGTAAGGAAAAGAAAAAGAAAGAAGAGAAAGAGAAGAGAAGAGAAAAGAGAGGAAAGAAAAGGGAGAAGAGGAAAAGTGGAAAAATCGACATAACTCCGTTTCAAGCGCGAATAATCGGGTAAGGGTGAGAAGTTTCGATTATATCTTGCTTGTATATGTATATGTGTGTGATTGTGTGAATGTTTACTTGTTTTTCATAATTTTTCAATTCTAGGTTGAAATGAGAAAAACGATTAGAAATCGATGTTTTTACGGACGAAAGTCGGAATAAATCGCGTAGTAGAGTCGTGCGATGTTGGGTCGTGATTTAGCGTGATCGTTTGATTGAATCGAGTTGAATCTGTAACTTTTGAGTTTTTGATATATATCAATGTTTTTGTGCAAATTGATGTTGTGATCGAGTAAAAGTGTTTGGATATGTCTGGTAACATTGGTATAGGTTGATATTTAATCGGGTAAGGATAAGAATTAATCGGGAATGGTTGTTTTTGTGTTTTCGAGTGGTTTTGAGCGAGTTTGGAGTTGAGTAAATTGATAAATTTATGTTTCTAAATATTTCAAAAATGGAAAATGTGCTGGATGGCATTTTAATGGTGAAAATATTGTAGTATTTCGAATTCTGAGACCGGGACTTTTTACGGAATCGAAATCGGAGGTCCGGAAGGCATTTAACGATCGAAAACTGAGTTTTTAGCAAAATCTGCGTATTCATGCGCTAACCCCCAGAATTATGCGCTAACCCCCAGGTTTATGCGCTAACCCGGGCAAAATTTCCAGGATCATGCGCTGACCCCCAGCCTCATGCGTCGACGCATGATCACAGAATTTTCCAAAATGTTCGATTTTGTTTTCTTCATAACTTTTGAACCATAAGTCCGTTTTGACCCCCGTTTGAAGCGTTGGAAAGCTAATAAAATATTATTTATTTTAAAAATGGGTTGGAGGGAAGTAGATGATTTATTTAAGTCATGGTTTTGTGAGAGTGTGGTGTTGTCGGATTTTTACCGTCGTATTGGTGTGCGAATGATGTGTTATCATGCTATATGCTGTTGATATGTAACGTATAGCTTGTGTGCTGTTATATGGCGTGTGTATATGTGATGAAATGTTGTGCATGATTGATACGCATTGGTTATGGATGTATGATATTTGAATGGTGTTGTTTTGTCAACTTTTGTCGTTGTCATTGTGTGTAATTGATGTGTATCATGCAATGTGTTGTTGATATGGATATTGTATGACTTGTGTTCTGTTGTGAAATGAAAATGCACGTGATATATGTTGTGATGATGAGTTGTGGCCTAAGGGCAGGAAAATGCAATGTGTGGTATTTGATGATATATGCATGATTGTGGATGTGTATATGTGTGCATTTTGAATGTCATGAGTCATTGTATGCTAAGCATCATGATATGCAGTCTTGTGACGTCCTGAGTGACGGATTGATTCCAGAGGGAATCTGCTATAACATCGTGCGCCTTAAAAATAAGAGGTATGAATCGCCTTGAAAATAAGAGGACTGAAAGCGATGGTTATAGACGATCGTGTGCCCATGTGGGGTGTGAACGATCGGGTCGTGTGCCCGTGTGGGGTGTGAGCGATCCATAAACGTCGTATGCCCGTGTGGGGTGTGAGTGACGGGGAACATCGTATGCCCGACTGGGAGTTACACTAAGTAACGAGCGATGGTTCCAGCAGAGTTCCTGAGTGAACTAGTGATGAGAAATGTTGGAAGTCGGTATCGCATGGCATTTGCATAGAGTCGTGGTGTCGGTCTCTATGCATTTGCATAAATCATGGATTGATTATGTGTGAGAATTGTGAAGGGATGCATTATGTATGGAAAATCATGATTTGATTGATTATGTGTGGAAATTATGCATCGATTTGTTATGTGTTGAGATTGTTATAGCATTGGTAATTTGATGTGCATATGTGATAAATGCATTGGTTATGGATAATATGTATTATGCGTAGACATATGCTATGTGATGTGTGATGTGTTTCTAAATGTTATGACTTGGTATGCCTTATGTGCAAATATGTGAGTATATTGGATACTTGATATATGCTATATTGTTGGATTAATAGATATATGTTACGTATATGTGGTATGTCATATGTATTAGTATGTGGTGTGTGGTGAGAATAGCTATGCATGTGAATTGTTATGTATTTGCATATTATTATGCAATCTTGATTTAGTTGTTATTTCTCACCCTTCTGCTGTGTTATAATGCTCTATGAGGCATTACATATTAGAGTTGCTGGAGGTCTTTTTGTGAAGATTAGCCCTCCGTTCTGTTGTCGGTCTTGGTGTCTGCTCTGATACGTAGCACGGGAGTCGGGAAACGATTATATATATATGTATACATTTGTTGAATGTATTTCGTAGTACTTTTGTGTGTATAGTTGATGTTCTAAAATGATTTATGTTGTAAAACAAGTTGGTTATGGATCTTTCCGTTTTATTGCATAATTGACCTTTCCCTTTAGATGGAAAAAGTTTCCCGTTAATGATTTTCTCTATTATGTGTTATGTATCAAATAATTGAGCAAGGATTGTGTTTTCTTACTTTAAAATGTGGCATCCTTGTTTCTGTCGGAAAAATAAATTTTTAGTTACTCTGATTTATTTATGTATTATTTATTCGCGATGGGAATTGGGGTGTTACATTAGTGGTATCAGAGCAGGTCGGTCCGTCCGGCCAAGTTGTTGAGTCAGTTGGTGTGACAGTTGAATATTGTCGTTGTTGTTTGTTCCTTAGTACGTGATATGTGTGTGAAACACTGTCAGTGCTTTCTGGTTTTTCTTATCCTTTGTCTTCAGGATTGAGAACGAGATAAGTGGGGGAGAAGCTGGAACTTCTCCAAGTTGCTTCAGTTGTGGAACATTGGTTCAGTGTGCCGTTGGTTGCAAGATTGTAAGTGCTCTTTGGACAGTGTGGTTCCCGGTTCCGTAGGGAATGCAGAGGTAAGGCTTATGTCAACTAAGGATTTTTGCCTTAGGTAGTTTTGTGGACAGGATGCAAGAAACGCTATTATAGTTTGGTGAAGACGGTTTATGCCCCATCATGATTGTCGGCTGTCTATCAACAAATTGAGGAACTGATCACCCTTAATCTCTTGTTGATAGTAGACGGGAATTATGTTGGATGGAATAGACGGGTCTTTCTGGCTTGGATAGTGTGTGCCATGAATTATTTGGAATTAAGGAAATGGTTACAGATTGTTTTGTTGAGTCGAAGAAGACTCTTATACTGGAACATGAGACGGATTAGAGGTTTTTGGTATGTTGGTCAAGTTGGGAAGTCATTGGGAGAGAACGATTGGGTATTGTTAAAGGTTGTTCTCAGAGAGTAGAGTGTGAACTCAAATTGGTCGAAGGTAAGGATTTGAGGTTTGGATCTGCTAAGTAAGTAGAAGAACTTTTAGGACGTGAAACTAAGATGTTGTTATGTTTGTGACGATAGTTTTCTAGAAATTGGCAGGAAGGACACAGTGATGAGCTACCGGTTGTGTGTGATTTTCATATGTATTCTCAGATGGAACATTGGATGTTAGTATTAGAAGTACCCGAACTGATAGAGCAGTTGGAAGATTTACTGGAAAGGAGAATTGTGAGGCCAAGTGTGTGGTCTTAGAGAGCTCCAGCTTTGTTAGTACCAAAAGGGAATGATGATTGAATGGAATAACAAGCATGATGGTATTGGTATTGAGACTATGGAAAGTAAAACTTGGAGTTCTGGTGAGGTTTGGAGTCTTTGGAGTTTTAGAGCATTAATGGAAATTTTGAGGAAACCCTAGGTGTGGGTGTAATATTTAAGAGTTCTCTTGGCTTGGTTGTGGTGACATGTTGGAATTTGTGGAATTAGACGGTCAAGAGAAGAAATTGTGTATGGATTACTGACAGTTGGATAAGGTAACGATTGAGAATAAGTGTCCACTTTCAAGAATAGATAACTAGAATGGTTTGGTTGAGTTTGAGTGAAATTACAATTGTTTGGGATGTTTGATAAGAGTGGTGAATTGTATGAGTTGAGGCTTTGATCGATTTAATGAGACCGGTTATGTTTGTTATCATCGGGATAGGCTGTTATTTACTTGGTTAAGCTTGTATGTGAGTAACCAGTTACCCAGTGAAAATTTTTGCAAAGCTTTAAGAATTTATATCTTTTGGAGTTTGGTTGGGAATTACAATGTACAGTGATGTTATTTGGTGTTAGTAATGCGTCTGTAATGTTTGTGGAGTAGAGGAATCGTATCTTCCATATTTATTTGGATAAGTTCGTAATGGCTTTGATTGAGGATATTCGGATCTGTTATAAACTCAGAGGAAGAACAGGTAGAGTGTTTGAGATTTGAATTACAAGTGTTGAAAAGAGACGAAGCTTTATGCTAAGTTATTCAAGTGAGAATTTGGGTTGAAAAAGGTTAGTTTCTTGGATATGTTATTTTGGATGAGAGTATGGTTAATGGATCCATCGGAAGGAGATGCAGTTCTACAATGAGAGGCTCCGAAGTTGGTTAAGAAGATTAGAAACTTTTGGGCTTAGTTGGTTGTTACTGCAGGTTATGGAAGACTTTGCTAAGTTAGTACTTCTGTTATCTCAGTTGATGCGCAAAGGGTAAGTTGTTTGTTTTGGATGTTCATTGTGAGGAAAGTTTCAGAGAACTGATGTAGAAGTTGTCTACGGTTTCAGTTTTGATTATGTGTGATCCTAATAAACCGGTGGTGAGGCATTGTGAAGTGTTTATGATGAGTTTAGTCAGGGTGGTTTGTCAGTTTATGTTATTCGTGGTGTGCTTTAGTTGGCCTGTTGGTTTGTTGGTCAGTGGCTAGGGTCGTGTCCGGAGTTGTTCGTCTCAGTATATTTTCGAGGACAAAAATGTCTAAGTAGGGAAGAATTGTAATGCCCCATTTTGTCTTATTTATTTAATTGAGTCGATTTAATTATTTTCATTTTATATTATTTTATTATTGACTTTTATTTGACAATATATTATTTTTCATCGTTGTTTATGTTTTATCGCATTTTGAGAGCGTTTGAGATATTTGAGCTGAGGGGTATTTTGGTCTTTTGCTTGGATAAGTTTTATGTTTTTATATAAATAGAAAGAAAAGAGAGAAAAGATAGTAAGGAAAATAAAAAGAAAGAAGAGAAAGAGAAGAGAAGAGAAAAGAGAGGAAAGAAAAGGGAGAAGAGGAAAAGTGGAAAAATCGACATAACTCCGTTTCAAGCGCGAATAATCGGGTAAGGGTGAGAAGTTTCGATTATATCTTGCTTGTATATGCATATGTGTGTGATTGTGCGAATGTTTACTTGTTTTTCATAATTTTTCAATTCTAGGTTGAAATGAGAAAAACGATTAGAAATCGATGTTTTTACGGACAAAAGTCAGAATAAATCGCGTAGTAGAGTCGTGTAATGTTGGGTCGTGATTTAGCGTGATCGTTTGATTGAATCGAGTTGAATCTGTAACTTTTGAGTTTTTTATATATATCGATGTTTTTGTGCAAATTGATGCTTTGATCGAGTAAAAGTGTTTGGATATGTCTGGTAACATTGGTATAGGTTGATATTTAATCGGGTAAGGATAGGAATTAATCGGGAATGGTTGTTTGTGTTTTCGAGTGGTTTTGAGCGAGTTTGGAGTTGAGTAAATTGATAAATTTATGTTTCAAAATATTTCAAAAATGGAAAATGTGTTGGATGGCTTTTTAATGGGGAAAATATTGTAGTATTTCGAATTCTGAGACCGGGCTTTTTACGGAATCGAAATCGGAGGTCCGGAAGTCATTTAACGATCGAAAACTGAGTTTTTAGCAAAATCTGCGTATTCATGCGCTAACCCCCAGAATTATGCGCTAACCCCCAGGTTTATGCGCTAACCCAGGCGAAATTTCCAGGATCATGCACTGACCCCCCAGCCTCATGCGTCGATGCATGATCACAGAATTTTCCAAAATGTCCGATTTTGTTTTCTTCATAACTTTTGAACCGTAAGTTCGTTTTGACCCCCGTTTGAAGCGTTGGAAAGCTAATAAAATATTATTTCTTTTAAAAATGGGTTGGATGGAAGTATATGATTTATTTAAGTCGTGGTTTTGTGAGAGTGTGGTGTTGGCAGATTTTTACCGTCGTATTGGTGTGCGAATGATGTGTTATCATGCTATATGTTGTTGATATGTAACGTATAACTTGTGTGCTGTTATATGGCGTGAGTATATGTGATGAAATGTTGTGCATGATTGATACACATTGGTGATGGATGTATGATATTTGAATGGTGTTGTTTTGTCGACTTTTTTCGTTGTCATTGTGTGTAATTGATGTGTATCATGCAATGTGTTGTTGATATGCATATTGTATGACTTGTGTGCTGTTGTGAAATGAAAATGCACGTGATACATGTTGTGATGATGAGTTGTGGCCTAAGGGCAGGAAAATGCAATGTGTGGTATTTTATGATATATGCATGATTGTGGATGTGTATATGTGTATATGTGTGTATTTTGAATGTCATGAGTCATTGTATGCCAAGCATCATGATATGCATTCTTGTGACGTCCTGAGTGACGGATTGATTCCAGAGGGAATCTGCTATAACATCGTGTGCCTTAAAAATAAGAGGTATGAATCGCCTTAAAAATAAAAGGACCGAAAGCGATGGTTATAGACGATCGTGTGCCCATGTGGGGTGTGAGCGATCGGGTCGTGTGCCCGTGTGGGGTGTGAGCGATCCATAAACGTCGTGTGCCCGTGTGGGGTGTGAGCGACGAGAAACATCGTATGCCCGACTGGGAGTTATACTAAGTAACGAGCGATGGTTCTAGCAGAGTTCCTGAGTGAACTAGTGATGAGAAATGTTGGAAGTCGGTACCGCATGGCATTTGCATAGAGTCGTGGTGTCGGTCTCTGTGCATTTGCATAAATCATGGATTGATTATATGTGAGAATTGTGAAGGGATGCATTATGTGTGGAAAATCATGATTTGATTGATTATGTGTGGAAATTGTGCATCGATTTGTTATGTGTTGAGATTGTTATAGCATTGGTAATTTGATGTGCATATGTGATAAATGCATTGGTTGTGGATAATATGTATTATGCGTAGACATATGCTATGTGATGTGTGATGTGTTTCTAAATGTTATGACTTGGTATGCCTTATGTGCAAATATGTGAGTATATTGGATACTTGATATATGCTATATTGTTGGATTAATAGATATATGTTACGTATATGTGGTATGTCATATGTATTAGTATGTGGTGTGTGTGGTGAGAATAGCTATGCATGTGAATTGTTATGTATTTGCATATTATTATGCAATCTTGATTTAGTTGTTATTTCTCACCCTTCTGCTGTGTTATAATGCTCTATGAGGCATTGCAGATTAGAGTTGTTGGAAGTCTTTTTGTGAAGATTAGCCCTCCATTCTGTTGTTGGTCTTGGTGTCTGCTCTGATACGTAGCACGGGAGTCGGGAAACGATTATATATATATATATATATACATTTGTTGAATGTATTTCGTAGTACTTTTGTGTGTATAGTTGATGTTCTAAAATGATTTATGTTGTAAAACAAGTCGGTTATGGATCTTTCCGCTTTATTGCATAATTGACCTTTCCCTTTAGATGGAAAAAGTTTCCCGTTAATGATTTTCTCTATTATGTGTTATGTATCAAATAATTGAGCAAGGATTGTGTTTTCTTACTTTAAAATGTGGCATCCTTGTTTCTGTCGGAAAAATAAATTTTTAGTTACTCTGATTTATTTATGTATTATTTATTCGCGATGGGAATTGGGGTGTTACATCAGGTCTAGTTTTCCTGAGCTTCTGCTTGACAGGAAGACATTCGGGCTTGAGTGGCAAGTGATGTTCAACAAAGTTGGTATCCAACCCAGGCATATCTTCATAGGACCATGCGAAGATATCAACATACTCTTTCAATAACTTGACCAACTCGGGGTGTACATGCTTAGGGAGAGACGCGCCAACCTTGACTTCTCTTCTGACTTCATCAGTACCAAGATTGACAACTTCCACTGGCTCTTTGTGTGGCTGAATCTCTCTATGCTCATGCTCAAGGATCCTGGCTAGTTCAGCCGGTAATTCACAATCTTCCTCACCATCTTCTTCGGCTTGGTTAATTGGAATTCCAGAATTAAAATAGATGTTTTCCATGTTGTTATTAATGCTTTTATTATTTCTGCAGGTTTATGAATATGTTTAGAATGAGCTATTTTGAAAGGTGAAAAGAAAAGAAACTTTTTCCATTTGTTTTTTAAAAAAATAAAATAAAGAAAGAAAATAGAGCATGATTTTGAATGCAAAAAACTTTTATTTATTGATCACATAATATTACAAAAGCGTGAGGCCCTTTACAAGCTATCCATTCGTCTCGGGCGAGGGCGAGGGAACGAGAAAGCAAAATGCATTACATGTTATATGGGAAAACCACAGGAATCACAGTAGATGTCCAGTTGTTGAGTTTGAAACCCGGCGGACACTTGCGCACAAAGCTTGAAGTATGATTACTGGGACCAGCATCATCAAGGGATGCCACGATGTCACCCATCTGAAAACCCGCGCTACTGAACTTGATCAAGTTGCACTGCTTTGAACCACGTGTACTAGATTATCGACCATGACGATAACCTAATCCAAAACGATTATGCTTTTCAACCACATCAATCACATGCCCCCAGCCTGGCAAGGCACCTCTCTCGATGGTCTCTTTAGCACTCTTAGCAGAAGCTAAAGTCATTTGTGGTGATCTACTGTGACTAGTGGAAGCAGAGCTGACATTTTCGAACTCGAGACACTGCAATGGCACCTCAGCTATGCCTTCCTCAGTCTCGATGTATCGAAAAGATGATAACTCGCTCACAATCAGATCTTCTTCACCATAGACGATGACTAGCTGATCGTCGAACATGAATTTCAATTTCTGATGTAAGGTGAATGACACTGCCCCTGCGGCGTGGATCCACAGATGACCCAATAGGTAACTGTATGCTGGATTAATATCCATCACTTGGAAGGTAATGGTAAACAAATGCGGCCCAACTTTATGGGTAAGTCGACTTCTCCGATGACCTGCCTTCGAGAACCGTCAAAAGCTCTGACAACTAAGGCGCTCGGCCTCATCTCACTCCCTTCTACCAGTAATTGACTCAATGTGCCCTTGGGCATCACATTAAGGGAAGAACCGGTATCCACCAGAACATGAGACAAGAGGATATTTGTACAGGTTACGGATATGTGCAGTGCTTTGTTGTGGGTATTTCCTTCAGGAGGTAATTCCGATTCATTGAAATCCAAATACCAACTTGCAGTTATGTTGGCCACTACATCATCGAACTCGACGACGGATATATCTTGCATGACATGGGTAGTGTTCAAGACCTTCAACAAAGCTGATCTGTGCGCGGGTGAACTCATGAGTAAGGACAAGATTGAGATCCTCGAGGGTGTTTGCCCCAGCTGATCCACAATTTCAAAGTCAATTTTCTTGATCAACTTAAGGAATTCTTGATCATCAAGTGTATCTTTGCTCTTTGAAACATCCTCAGACGGGATAGTCGGCACTGGAATCGTAGCAGATGCCCCTTGTTGAACAATAGGGGTTGCAGATACAGACGTTTCCTCAGGAGGAACAACAGTTGGAACTTGAACAGGCTTTGCAGTGACCTTCGGAGCGAACACTCGTCTACTACGAGTCATACCTCCAACGGTTGTAACATTTACGATCTCAGATTCGGCAAACCTTATCTCTTGACCCCCAGAAAACACAGTAGACCCATACTTCCAAGGTACCTCTTTAGAACTCTGATACGGAAATGGCTTTGTCGGACAAACAACGATGGGTTGCACCTTCTTCTGTTTAGGGGATTCAACAGGAACCTTCCTATAGACGATGGTGAACGACTCGATAGCAGCAACTTCCTCAACAGGTTTAGACTTGGCAAATTGAACTTCACCACAGTTTATCAAAATCTGGACACAACCCTTCAGCCCTCGACACTGGTTGGGATTATCATCACAAATCTGACATTTACCATGCAGTCCTTTCAACAGCCCATGTTCATTCAACTTCTTGAAAACCACAGTCATCAGTGTCTTTACCTCGTCGACATCCATGATCAATTCTGTTGAAGCTAGAATAGCAGCAAGCAAAAATTAATAAGTAACCCAATTTATCGTTCTCCACAGGGATCAGTGCGAGGGAAAGAATGCCATTCAACGGTATCTATATTTCTAAGCTTATGATTCAAAAGTTCTAGTTTAAACCGAACCAAAAGCAAATGCGGAAAATGTAAAGACGAAAAATATAAAGTAAAGACAAAATTATAAATGGAGCCTTGTTGGAATTAGATCTCATCAATTGATAACACATGCATTCTTCTAATCAAGTAAATACAAATCAATCATTCGCCTAATATCCTCACGTATCACTCACAACAGAGGTTATGTCTAACGCAACGTCGAGAGAACAATCGTATTGTCTCATTGGTGATGTCTCACGCAACAAAACCAACACAGAGCATTAGGAGCTGATACTCACGCAAGTGTTAAGCCTAAATCTATGTCTAGAGTTCAGTCCTAACAGATATTACTATAACATCCATATCAAATAAATGATTTCTTCATATTTAAACAAGATCAAAATACGTACACACGCTTAACCCATTTTACATGTATTCAACTAATTTGCCCAATGAATGTGAATATCCTTCTTCATCACTATTATCACGCATCCTCGCAATACCGTATCGATCCTACTCATGCTAGCCATTCTACATAATCAACACAATACAACAAAAGATAAAATGAATATCAACTCACAAAGCCATATCAAAAGCTTGCTCATTGATAGGAGAAAATCTAAGACCAACGATTTGTAAAGGTTTTGTCAAGACCACAAATAATCAATCAAAGACAACAACAATAGAAAATCAGAATTCAATCCACAAACATACATTAGAGGAAATACAATAGGTATCAAGAGATTACATCCAATACCAACAAGAAAGCAAAGATCCTACCTTTTCTCCCTTGGAAATGAGAAGATATAAGCTCTGATATTTTATTTACAAGTTTCTCTATCCAAAATCACAACAACATAACCTAAAAAGTGTGAAAATTGTATTTATACAATTCAGGAATTCGCAAGTTCGCACTGCGAACCAATCATTCGCACAGCGAATGGTGAAAAATGGCACTTCAAGTGCCTCTAAACAGTTAAACTGCCCCAGAAATTATCGCTACTTCGCACTGCGAAGGATTTGTTTGCAAAGCAAACACTCGCTTTCAAGTTCGCAAAGCAAACTTTAGCTCTTTTTTCCTCTGTCCAATTCTGGGACCATTCGCTGGGACCTTCGCCAGAGTTCACAAAGCGAACCTTCACTGGTACTCGCCTTCCCATTCGCAAAGCGAACCAACTGATGCATTCCTCATTTCCTTGACAGCTTGCACCATTTCTTGTGTCTTACACTTTTGATCATTTCATGCCTTATACTGCACAATAACACACATATTACAAGCACCAAATGTGTTTTCTTAAGGTTAGAAGAACAACAACAATCATTTATAAAACCCAATGAAAACATGATAAAAGAGTGGGAAAAATGCAAAGAAAGATATGTCATTTTTAGGTCAAATCTGTACCTAACAAATTCAGCCCTTGAATTATCCTCAATCATGCTAACCACAGGTCCGCCGTGATCTGGCAACGGATTATTCTGAATGTTAGGTCCTTCCTCAGCGAAATTCAGAATCTTCTTATCAATGAGTTCCTGAACTTTGTTTTTGAAAACAAAACACTCGTCTATTGCATGTCCTATGTATCCAGCATGATAAGCACAGGACGCATTTGGGTTATGCCTCGGGCCAAATGGAGGAATTGCAGGTGCGATCTGTTTGGGAACAATTGCCCCTTGATGAACCAAGTAAGGAAATAATTCAGTGTATGACACCGGAATTCTGTTGAAATTCGGACTCTTACGGTTTCCTTGATTGTTATTGTTCTAACAGTTTTGATTCTGCTGACTTTTGTTGTTCTGTTGATTCTGTTGCTGATTCTGAGTATTCTGAACTGGTTATTGCGGATGATACTGATATGGAGGTTGTTGATATTGTGCAGCAGCAATGTACGGATATGGATAATATGGCATGGGTGCATGGGAGCTTGATACTAATGAGAAACTTGAGTTGTCACAGCGTTGGCTTCACCTTCCTTTTTCTTGGACTGACTGTTCTGAGACTTTCTAGCAGACGGCTGCTGCGAAGAAGCTCCAGGAATATTTCCAGTCTTCAAACCATTTTCAATCTGTTCACCAATTGTTACGATGTTCGCAAAGTTCGATGAAGAACTACCCACCATTTTCTCATAGTAGGATCCTTGCAATGTACCCATAAAGATGTCAAATAACTCATTGTCCGAGAGAGCAGGTCGCACACGAGATGCCATCTCACGCCATCTTTGTGCATACTCTTTAAACGTTTCAGCTGAACACTGGGACTGATTCTGCAACTGCAATCTAGTAGGCACCAGATCAAGATTATATTTGTATTGTTTCAAGAATGCTTCAGATAAATCCCTCCAAGTACGGATTTTGCTGCGCTCCAAGCCCATGTACCAATCCAATGAAGCACCAGACAAACTATCTTGAAAACAATGAACTAGCAATTCATCATTATCAATATAGGATGCCATCTTCCTGCAGTACATAGTGATGTGACTATGCGGGAAAACCCTTCAATAGCTCTGATACAGTCTTCCAACAACTTGTAGTCAACAAGTCCTTGGCCTCTATGCCAAAAGCAAAAAAACCCTTCAATAGCTCTGATACGGTCTTCCAACAACTTGTAGTCAGCATGTCTACTCTGATTAGTGGACCTGACAAGAATCTGAGGATTTGGCAACTAAGATGTGGCAGGAGCATGCACTTGCGAAGTAGCAAACTGAGACGGATACACCAAACCCAGATTACCCATCTGACCAACATTCTAACCCATCTGAACACCAAATGGATAAATCGGAGGAGGTATCACAGTAGCTGAGGAAGATGCCCCAGGATAGAACATCCTAGGATAAACATTTTGAACAGCAGTTTGAGCAGCTTGAGATGAGACCGGAACCTAGAAAGGAGGACCCCTATACACGTGCTCTTCTTCATCAAGGGTTTCAATGTCGGCCAATCCAGAAGTTTGATGAGTCTGAACCTGAAGATTCTCAGAATCATCATTCACCAATGGAGGCGGGCCTGAAGTAGGCATGACCCATGGATATGCAGTAGCATTCCCATTATGCATGGGTGCAACAAAAGGCTGATATGGTATGAAGGCACTACCATTATTTACAATCTGAGGAGTGTAATTCGGAGGCATGCCCCAAGAAAAACCAGCGGGCATTTTGTTCACACTAGACTGAACAACAGGCTGATTCACGGGCTCAACTGGTACTTCAACAGTAGCAGGAGAAGGAATAACAGCAGGAGTAGTTGTAACTGAAGGTGTGAAAAACACAAGAAAGGGGGGTTTGAATTGGTTTTTCAAAATAAATTTTTTCTTTAAAATAACTTTCTCTTTAAAACTTTACCCCCTTTTTAAAGGAAAACAACTTGGTTAACCAAAGAGATATAAACACGTTATGTTTATACTAGTTCACTTGAGAACCTCTCAAGTTAATCTAGTCCACCCGCCAAGGTGATTTTTCCTCTCTCAACGAGGTCTTAATCCATTATTCAACAAAATAGTACACTGCACGAGCTAACACAACTGGTGACTAACAACCACCTCTAGAACTCACACGGTCTAGACTTCTCAAGTAATTCAACCACACAGGTTTTACTTAAGGCATAACCTCTAAGACACACGTCCTAGACTTCTCAAGAGATCTAATCACTAAGACTCTCTTGAGGAATATAACTTTAAGTTCAAATACAATGGGTTTACAGATAATTGCTTCTTATCAAGCTGATAATGTAAACATGTTTTTAGACCAAGCATGTGTGTCTTTCTTCAAGTCTTTGAGCTTCCTTTTATAGCCGAGTGAAAAAGAGTCGTTGAGATGGAATCATGATAGCTAAGTAGGCTTACGGCTAGAAGCGTGAGGATAGGTATAAAGTCTTCTGCATGTTGCGCGTCCTGTTTGTGTCAAATTGTCTTGTTTGTACTTCGTACAATCTTCAAGAATTTTAACGTTGTAATTTGGTACAGCTGTAGGGTGTGGCAGGTTTTCTTGGCTTCTCAACTACAAATGCTTTTTGTGAGCATGAGTAAGAAGGGAAAACATTGCACGGTTCTTGAGATTATCAAGTCTTCGAATCATCAGCTCTGCGCTTCCAGAGTCTTCAGAACTTGTCTTCAGAACCTTGTCCACTTTCTTCATATCTTCAGAGGCTTCTGATAATATTTGATTGAAGCGTGAGAGCCAACTTTGGGTAGGTCTTTCAGAACCTTGATCAGAGAGCGTGAGGCTTCAGTATCTGGACTCCGTTCCATCATAACCATTGTATTCAGATCTTCAGAATTCATACTTTTTTCCTTTCGAATTCAAGTCTTTCGTGTTATCTTCGTTCAGCTCTTCTAAGTGCATAGACGGAATGTCTTTCTTCAAGCATTGCGCTGATTCTCAGGAGCATAACCTGTTTGCTAGGTTCTCACAAGTAACATTATTAGTTGTGCAAAACTGTTCTTGCCAATACCCATTTGTTATCATCAAAACTTAAAAATAATATTGCAGAACCAAATCTTGTTCTCACAATCTCCCCCTTTTTGATGATGACAAAACTATGTATTTGATGACGCAATTTTGATATATAAATATATAACACAGAGAACATGGAAAAAGGTTTTTAGGATAGCTTATCCTTTTTATGAAGTGCTCCCCCTGAGTATTAGATTTGATTAAGGTTCTTGCTCGGGCTCCCCCTGACTTCATTAACCTTTTGAATCTTTCTTCATCATCAGAGTTCTGAGTTATCTGCACAGAAGAAAAATACAGAAAAACAATCTAATAGAGATGATAGATTTATCTGTTTGCAATGTAAGCAGCATTGTTTTTCAGAGAATGACTATAAGATCAAAATTATCTCATTCATTCATATACTCTCTCCCCCTTTTTGTCATGAATCAAAAAGATAAACACAGGGTAGTCCAAGGGTGAAAAACAGAGCACTAAAAAGAAAAAATAGAGGTTTATTTGCTGTCAGAGGACATCTTGTCCCAAATCTTCTTCATCATAATCTGAATATTTTCATTGACAGTATCTTGCTTGTCAAACCTTTCTCTGAAGTTCTTCTATTCAATTCTAATTTCATCAATGGCTTCTCCCAGACGCTTGATAATAGGATCAGAGGTGGAAGCAATCATAGCACTTTCTTTAGCTCTTTCAGCTTCAGCAGCTTCTTGTTCCTTTCTCGCAGCTTGCTCTTCTGCTTCTTTAGCAGCCTTTTCTTCAGCTTCTTTCTGCTTGGCAGCCAAGAACTTGAGTACTTTGACTCTTGCTTCAGCCTCTGCTATTTCCTTAGCCTTTGCTAGTCCAGTAGTTATGGCTATATTTGAGAAACTTACAATTCTTGTAAGTTCCATGTCCAGCCATTTTTGAAAATTTTGACAGGCACTTTCAAGTTCCATAAGCTTCGTGCTTGTACAAAGTTCCGTTCTCAGCTTAGCAAACATCTCAAGTGCTTTGTCATGAAATTGACTTGTACATTCTTCAAAGGATGTTGGAGGTGGAGAATTGTAGATAACCAGAGCGAGGTTGGATTTATCAGAGTTAGTTTCAGGTGGTGGTTGCTGAGATAAGTCAATCTCAGTAGCAGTAGGTTCAGGTGGTTTTTGTTGATTGTTAGGAGAGGTTACTTCTAGATTGTCAGAGCTCTTGAGGCTTTCAGGTAGAATAATTTCTATGAATTCATAGGAGGTTCCCTCAGAACTAGATTCAGTATTGGGAGCTTGAGATTCAGAGATTTGATTTGTTGGTTCTAGTTCATTTGGCTGAATTGTTGAGGTGGTTGTTGTTGAAATATAGGTAAAAACAGTCTCATACAAGATTGGAGTAGTTATTGATGGATTGTTGGTTGATTGATCAGTGGTTGGTAAAGGAATAGAGAAGGATGGGGGTTTAAAACTTACTTGTGGAATGGAGGTAGAAGTGATTGGTGATGAAGATGGTGCAGCAACAGATGGATTTGCATCAACTTGATTGATTTTCTCAAGAAGAAGAGCTTATTTTCTAGAGATTCTAGTTTCATCCTTTTTCTTCTTTTTGCACTCCGCATCTTCTTCAGCGAGCTTCCTCTTACTTCTGGTCATATGCTTTGACTGAGGGACAGCTTCTTCAACTCTAGATTCTGCTTCTCTCATTATGGCAATATAAGAAGCTATTGCGGTTGGATTATCTTCTTTACGGTAGAATGGATAGTTTTCCACTGGATTCCTGAGCTTTTTCACCTTGTCGGGAGAAATAGGTGTTGGTTTCATCTCGACACTTGCAATCATCTTCATATGCTTAAGATTTACAGCATTGAAGGCTTCTCCAACTTTTTCATTCGGATATTCGGTGAACTTTGCTTCCTTGGTCAGATAATTCACTAATCCGCTTTCAACTAGAATGTCAGAGATCAGCCTTCCAAAAGGGATGTAGTTAACAATCTTCTTTTCTGGTGAGGCCGTTGTTCTTGTTTTATGCACCATATCCCTTAAATAGTAGAATAGAATGGAGGGAAGGCACATTTTCTCATGTTTGTACAAGTTGTACAGCATGTGTTTTTGATTTGTGTTGGCAAAATCTGTAGCACTCTTCTCCGGTCTTGGATTGATGCATCCAAGAATGATCTTGTGCCAGATCCTTAGGTTGTCACGCAAGTTTTTGCTTTTGTAATCCGTTGTTCCTGATTGACAGCTTTTGAAGATAGCTTTATTGATGACTGACTCAGATTTTTCAGTTTTTTCGTACACTCTCTTCCCTTCCAAGAACTTCATTCCTAGCAATTCTGAAATAGATCTCTCAGTGATGATAATCTTCTGCTCCAGAACAAAAGATACCACATGAAATTCGTCTGTATCTGCATGTCTCCAGAATTATTTCACTAGATCATCAAAGCATGGACCTTTTAGTCTATCAAAGTAATTTTTCCATTCTTGAGCGCCCAATTGATCAATTAGTTTAAACCCATTATCAGAGAGGTTATTGAAATCAACATCTAGCTCTTTCAGAACGGTTAGATCATTTGCATGTGTCACGCATGTCACAAAGCGAGTTCTCTGGGTGACATGGTTTGCATCAATTGTGGGAAGGGTTAATGGATTTGAAATAGTAGGTTTAGCCGATGAGAGAGTAGTATTGGGTGTGATGGATGAGGATGGTAGTTCTTGAGAGATTTGAACAGTGTCTTGTTGATGAGTGTTCATCCTTACGATGGTAAGAAAGAATGAGATTTTGAACTTGAGTTGATTTTGAGGGAGTGATGGATAGAGAGAGAAATGGATGAGAGTCGATTAACTTTTTAGGGTTTGTGAGTAGAGAAAAAGGATGTTCTCGAGAGGTTAAAGGACATACACCTTCTTGAGGGGATAAGCTAATAAATGTGATAAAGTTGAGTCAATCTCGAGAAAAATGTTGTTCGTTCAATTTAAATAGTTAAAGTGATTTAATTTTATTTAAATCACGTGCAAAAATAATTTTCTGAAAATATGACATGTCACATATTTATCAGAACTTGAGATGCTTTAAGAAAAAGGTTCTGATGATTTGAAATTCTTTTCTTCTGACTAAACACACGAGGTTCTGAAAATGTTTTTTATTCTGAATAGTATTCCATATTCAGATGTTTTAAAATGATTAGAAATCTATCTTCAGCTAAGGGTTTTGTAAAAATGTCAGCCCACTGACGGTCTGTATCAACGAATTTTAAGCATAGAGTTCCCTTCTGAACATATTCCCTAATAAAATGATATTTTATTTCAATGTGTTTAGCCCTAAAGTGCAAAATTGGATTTTTACTTAAGCAAATAGTAGCAGTATTATCACAGAAGATAGGAATGTTACTCTCATATATCTGATAGTCTTCCAGCTGATTTTTCATCCATAGCATTTGAGTACTGCATAGGGAAGCTGATATGTATTCTGCTTCAGCTGTTGAGAGAGCAATTGTAGATTGTCTCTTGCTTGACCAAGAGATTAGGTTGCTTCCTAAGAACTGATAATTTCTTGATGTACTCTTTCTTTCTAATCTGTCTCCAGCATAATCTGAATCGCAGTAACCAGAAAGAGTATACTCTGATGTTTTGTTATACATCAGGCCCAGGTTAGTTGTTCCTTTCAGATACCTTAGAATTCGCTTGACAGCGGTTAGATGTGATTCTCTTGGATCTGATTGGAATCTCGCACATAGATGTACACTAAATAATATATCAGGTCTATAAGCAGTTAGATATAAGAGAGAACCTATCATACCACAATAGATTTTTTGACAAACCTTAACTCATGTTTCTTCCTTTCCCATGACACAAGTTGGATGCATTGGTGTTTTAGCAATGTTGCAATCCTTCATATTGAACTTCTTCAGAAGTTCTTTTGTGTACTTGGTTTGATGGATGTAAGTGACCTCTGATCTTTGATCAATCTGAATTCTAAGGAAGAACTTCAGTTCTCCCATGAGGCTCATTTCAAATTCTGCCTGCATTAACTTTGAAAATTCTTCACATAGAGAAGAGTTAGCAGAACCAAAAATAATGTCATTAACATAGATTTGAACAATAAGAATGTCATTCTTATATTTTTTGCAGAAAAGAGTTGTGTCAACCTTTCCTCTGGCGAAATTGTTTTCTAATAAAAATTTGCTCAATCTATCGTACCAAGCTCTGGGAGCTTGCTTTAAACCATAGAGTGATTTTCTAAGTTTAAAAACAAAATCTGATTTTTCTGAATTTTCAAAACTAGGAGGTTGTTTGACATAAACTTCTTCTGATATATAACCATTTAAGAATGCACTCTTAACATCCATCTGATATAGAGTGATGTTATGATTTACTGAAAAGGATATTAGCAAGCGTATTACTTCGAGTCTAGCAACTGGAGCAAATGTTTCGTTGTAGTCAATTCCTTCTTGCTGACTATATCCTTGAGCAACAAGTCGTGCTTTGTTTCTGACAACTTCTCCCTTTTCATTTAACTTGTTCCTAAATACCCACTTAGTTCCTATTACATGAACATTCTTAGGTTTAGGAACTAAATCCCAAACATCATTTTTGGAGAACTGGTTAAGTTCTTCTTCCATAGCCAGAACCCAGTCTTTGTCCATGGGAGCTTCTTCAATTGTAGCTGGTTCTATCAATGATACTAGTCCTACAAGTGTTTCTTCTGATGGTCTAATGGCTGATCTGGTTCTGATAGGAGCGTCTTTGTTACCCAGAATTAGTTCCTCAGGATGGGATGTGGACAGTCTTCTTTTACGTTGAGATGAAGTATTTTGAGTTACTTCAGTGGTTTCTGGTGTAGGATCTTGCTGTTCTTTAACTTCATCCGTCTTTTCCTTAGGTTCGGAGAATCTGATTTCCAAATCTGCAAGTTTCTCAACTAGCTCTGACTTTTTTGAGTCAGGCTTGTCATTGAATCTAACATGAATAGATTCCTCCACAATTCTTGATTCTGTGTTGTAGACTCTGTAGCCTTTCGAGCGTTCAGAGTATCCTAACAACAGACATTTCTGTGCTTTGGAATCAAACTTGCTAAGATTCTCTTTAGTGTTAAGCATAAAACAGACACATCCAAATGGATGAAAATATGAAATGTTGGGTAATTTATTCTTCCACAATTCATATGGAGTTTTATTCAAGATATTGATATTGTTCACACTTAATTGATGTTCATCCCCTTTGAGTTCTTAAACTCTCATTGTCTATCACTTAATTTTAATCCACTTCAACTCTTGTTTACAAGAAATTGACTCCCCCTCCTTCCAAAGGAAAGTCTCTCTATTGACCTCAAAGTCATAGATAGCTCATCACCTTCTCTTGGCCTCATAGCCATCTTCCCTTGACCTTATAGTCATAGGTAACCTCATTTTCCTTTGACCTCATAGTCATAGGTAACCATCCTTGACCTCATAGTCATAAGATATCATCTTGGCCTCATTGCCACCTTCTCTTAGCCTCATAGCTATCTTCCTTTGACCTCATAGTCATAGGATATCATCATGGCCTCATAGCCACATTCTCTTAGCCTCATAGCTATCTTCCTTTGACCTCATAGTCATAGGATATCATCTTGGCCTCATAGCCACCTTCTCATTGTGAGGGCTAAGTGCTTTTCATCTAGTTCTGTTTTAATGATGTCAACAAGTATGATTGTCTTTAGTCTATAATTTGGACGGTATCACTTCGTTGTCGGTCACATTGCATTTAACCATTGATATTCATGTATCTAAACATATAGGAGAGGGTATACACAATTTCTACATGTGCATGATCATAGTTTGGTGTGCATAAATCGAGTCTCAGTTGGTCAAAGTGTGCGAAAAATGAATTTCTGAGTTTCTACAGGTTTTGAGTCGACCAAAGCTAAGCATGAGTCGACTCATGCAGCTTTGTCAATTTCTTGTGAAACAGTCGGGTTAGCGCACGCTGACCTCCCTGATGCATGCGGTCGAAGCATGCTTTTGGGTTTTGTATTTCAACAAATTCAGCATCTTTGCGTCGACGCAAGGTGATGGGTGGTCGACGCATGGTCAATTATTTTGCATAGACACCTCCACGGGTTAGCTCCTGCCGACCCTCATTTAGTGAGCGGTCGACCCTTCGCTGGTCTGGACTATTTTTCTGCATTCTGTTTTTTCTGTTTTTGCTGTTATTTTAGTTTAGTTGGTTATTCTTGCATTATATATAGTGGATTCATCTCATTTTAAAAAATAACAAGAAATGTGAAAATAGATACTGATTTTTCTCTTAATCTTCATCTTCAACCTTGTGATCTCTAACAATTACACATAATCATTTTTGTTAGTGTCTTGCATTGTGTGAAGTGATAACGTTCAGACATAGGTGTTGTATCCTTTGTGCTGGGTTGAGAATCAATAGGTGTTTCTTGAATAAAACCTCTGGTTTTGTCCTCCAAGAATCCGGGTGATTTTGGGGGGTTTTGCACAAATCGGTTTCTCTACAAGGATTCAGCCGTTCGAAGGTAACTGAAGAACGGGGTGTTCGGTTCAGTTTAGTAGCTACAGTCGGAGGATCGTACAAGAAAGATTTGGGTTCAAATTGTGGAAGATCGAAATCGACCGAGTGAAGGTGATTGAAGAGCAGTGGGTTCCTTTCAATCCAGTAGCGCGAGACGGTGATTTGTTCGACCAAATTCGAAGCACTTGATTCATCTTGAATCAAGGGGAGAGAAGATTTTGCATCGACATCAAAGACGTTTGAGGGTTTGATTGTTCACTTTTCTCTTGTACAAAAATTTGCAAACAGAAAAAAAAAATATATATATATATATCTCAATTCCATGTTCGGAATTGGGGGCAGAGGTACCCATAGCGAGGACGATTGGGGAACTGCCTAATCAAATCGTGTTTGTTCTCTCTTTCCCTACTCTTTTATGTTTTGATATTAATCGAATTTTTGAAACATCAATTGATCAAAAATTTCGGACATAGTGTAATATAGAGCTGAAAATACACTTGTAAAAATGATACAATCCCTTGGATTGTATTTGGAATAAGCTCTACATTCACATTAATTAGAAATTCTCACTTGGAGTGTCGCACACCCCAAGTGTTCGATAAATTGATTAAGCGCAAGCTCTAAAGTACTTTGTTATTAAATTTTGTCATCTTATCTCGTTGGTAATTGGACAAATTTCAAGTTAATAAAATTTGGTTGATTGCATTGTGTGTTTGTTGATTCTTCTGTAAGTTTTCTCTTCCGTCTTATCATTCCTAGCAAAGTTGCGCATATCCGATCTTTTCGGTAGTGGTTCGTTGTAGACGTGTGATTCAGTGGTTGCTTCCATAAAAATAATTTTAAAACCAATTTTGGAACACCATTTGCGTGTATAAAATTGTGGGATCTATTCAACCCCCCTTCTAGATCCTAGCCATCGTCTAACAAGTGGTATCACGAGCTCCGGTTTATTTGGTGCTTCGGTAAAACTTCTTGAAATATGGCAAACGAACCTAAAGGGGCTTATAATAGAGCTCCAGTTTTTACAGGCGAGAATTATAGCTACTGGAAGGATTGTATGCACGTCCATATAAATTCCATTGATCAGAAGGTTTAGAATGTCATTTTAAATGGTCCTATGAAAATTACCATGACCAATGAAGAAGGTGTTGTCATTCCCAAACCCGAAGCACAATGGAATGAGGAGGACGAGAAAAAGTACAACTATGACTGGAAGGCTCGAAATATTTTGATCTCCTCTTTAGGAGTTGACGAGTATTATCGAGTCTCTCATTGTGAAACGACCAAAGCCATGTGGGATGCTTTACAAGTAGCCCACGAAGGCACTAATGATGTGAAAATGGCCCGAATCAACACATTAACGCAACAGTTTGATCTTTTTTACATGAAGCAAGGGGAAACCATTGCGGATATGCAAAAAACGATTTACTCATATAATCAACAAATTGCATGTACTTGGTAAACCGATTCCCAACGAGGTTGCTACTAATAAGATTTTGAGGTGTCTTAACAGGGAATGGCAGCCGAAGGTCACCGCGATCAAGGAGGCCAATAATCTAGCTACTCTAGACCTCACGACATTATTTGGCAAACTCGATGAACATGAGCAAGTGCTCATCAGCTTGGAAAAACATGAAAAGAGTGTAAAGAAGGAGAAAACAAAAGATACGGAAAAGAAGTCGATTGCTCTTAAGGCTTCTTGTTCAAAGTTCACATCTAAAGAGCAAAGTGATAATGAAACCAACAATGACGAAGATGATGACTCCGATGATGACATGGGTCTATTTGTGAAGAGATACAATAGATACGTTCGGAAAAATAAGATTCAACACTCAGATAAAAATCTAGTCAAATTTAGGAGGTAATCTAGAAATGAAGGCAACAAGAATGGCAAGGTGAAAGGATCTTGTTACAACTGTGGAAAATCCGGGCACTACAAGCCGGATTGTCCATCACTTAAGAAAGACAAGGATAAGGATAAGGATAAGAGTCGTCAACACAAAAAGTCAAATAAATCTAGACGAGCATACATCGCTTGGGAAAGCGATAGCGAGTTGGAAAAAGATGACAGCTCAAGTGACGAGAGTGAATCCGTTAATCTATGTCTTATGGCACGTCAAAACAAGAAGAAAGAGGTAAAACACTCTAAATATGATCATTCTAATAGTTTGTCTCATTTAGAATTACAAAAAGCTTTTGATATGTTGCACCACGAGGCTAAGGAAGCTTTTCAACGCTTAGCCTCGAATAAAAAGATTTTTTCATATTTGGAGAAAAAGGTTTCCGATTCCGAAAAGGAATTGGAAGCCTTTAAAAACTCCATGGTGGATGCATCGAAAGCTAAGATTGATGAGAATAAGTCTCCATGGTTCAATTGGGGTTGTGATACTTGTCATATTTGGCAAAAAGAGGTGAGAACCCTTAAGGCCAAATTAGACAAGGCTCTTAAGCCTAAAGTTACGTTTTCTATTGATCGATCACATTATCGAGAAAGTATGAATAATCTGTATCAAAGGTATACGTATGTGATTCGAGATAGAGATAGCAAAGGTAAATTCCAAATGAACCGTAATTGCCTATATTGTTGCAAGTCTGGTCATACTATTGCTAAATGTTGTTTTAGAAGATTTCTTGTTCCAAAAGGCATTTATCAATGGTTGTCCAAGTGCAATCTTGGTTTCACTCACCGTAAAGGACCCAATGAGAATTGGGTAGCTACTCTCCCTTGATTGTTTTGTAGGTACAAAGTCTTGAGACCACCGAAAGAAGATGGGTTCTGGATAGTGGCTGCTCAAGACATATGACAGGAGACATATCTCTTTTCATCGACTTTGTGGCGAAGAAAAAGGGTTTTGTCACCTACGGAGATAACAATAAGGGACAGATTCTCGGCAAAGGTAGTGTAGGTAACCCCTCATCTACTACTATCTCTGATGTGCTTCTTGTGGAAGGTCTTAGACACAACCTTTTAAGCATTAGTCAACTATGTGACAATAATTATAAAGTATCGTTTTCAAAAGATTGTTGCATAGTTGAAGATAGTGACAAGAAGGATGTGTTTAAGGGTTTGAGGGTGAACAATGTCTATATGCTAGACTTAAATGAGGTATCGTTGAATGGAGATAAGTGTCTAGTCACTATGAATGAAGATTCATGGTTGTGGCATAGACGGTTGACCCATATCAATTTTGATTTGCTTAACAAAATAGTCTCTAAAGACCTAGTCATCGGTTTGCCCAAAATCAAATTCACAAAGGATCATCTTTGTGATGCTTGTCAAATGGGGAAGCAAACAAGGATCTCATTCAAATCTAAAAACATCGTTTCAACTATGAGACCCCTTGAGCTCCTCCATATGGACCTCTTTGGACCATCTAGGATCAAAAGCCTAGGTGGTAACTATTATGGTTTTGTAATAGTCGATGACTCTTCTCGGTTTTGCTGGACTATTTTCTTAGCAAACAAGAGTGATACCTTTTCTGCCTTTGAAAGATTTGCTAAGTTATCTTAAAACAAGTTAAACACGAACATTGTGTCAATTAGAAGTGATCATGGGGGTGAGTTTGAAAATTATTTGTTTGAAGCATTTTGTGAATCCCATGGAATTGATCATAATTTTTCCGCACCACGTACCCCTCAACAAAATGGGGTGGTGGAACGTAAAAATAGAATTTTGGAGGAACTTGGAAGGACTATGATCAATGAAAGTGGACTTCCAAAATACTTTTGGGCCGACGCCATTAGTACGGCTTGTTACGTTTTGAATAGGGTGCTCATCCGACCTATTCTAAACAAGACACCTTATGAACTTTTAAAAGGGTGTAAGCCAAATATCTATCACCTTCATGTCTTTGGTTGCAAGTGTTTCATGTAAAATAATGGAAAAGAGACACTTGGTAAGTTTGATGCCAAGGCCGACGAGGGTATTTTTCTTTGATACTCTCAGTCAAGTAAAGCTTATAGAATTTAAAATCAAAGGTTACGTATTGTTGAAGAGTCGATACACGTTACTTTTGATGAGTCTTATCCGAAAAATTTCGGAGAAGGTGGTTTTTTTATGGTGCAGGTGTATCTTCAGAAGACATACTCAAGGACACTGATAAAGGAACTGATCAGCCCGAAGCAGTACGTATTGAGGAGGAAAAGGATCACCAACCTATGAAGAGTGAGGAGGATCATCCAACTAATGAAGATCACCTTTCTCCAGCATGGAAGTCTTCCAAAGATCATCCAATCGACAATATCATCGGTGACATCTCTAAGGGAGTAACCACCCGCTCTAAACTTAGTAACTTTTGTTATTACTCCGCTTTTGTGTCACAAGTTGAACCTAAAAATGCAAAGGAGGCGTTACTCAATGAGCATTGGTTTTTATCAATGCAAGATGAACTAAATCAATTCAGGAGAAATGAGGTTTGGGACATTGTCCCCCCTCCGCGAGGTCATCGAGTAATCGGCACCCGATGGGTGTTTAGGAATAAACTTGATGAAAATGGAGTTATAACACGAAACAAAGCGCGGCTTGTAGCGCAAGGCTATAACCAAGAGGAAGGAGTCGACTATGAGGAAACTTATGCGTCGGTTGCCCGACTCGAGGCTATACGCCTTTTACTTGCTTATGCTTGCACTAAAAATTTCAAACTGTTTCAGATGGATGTTAAAAGTGCTTTCCTTAATGGATATATCAATGAAGAGGTTTATGTAGCCCAACCTCCGGGTTTTAAATCCCATGAATATCCCGATCATGTTTATAAACTTAAGCGTGATTTGTACGGACTTAAACAAGCCCCTAGGGCTTGGTATAAACGTCTAAGCAAATTTTTACTTGATCAAGGATATTCAAGAGGGAAGGTTGACACAACCCTCTTTATTAAACGTCAAGGAAAACATTTAATTTTGGTACAAATTTATGTTGACGATATTATCTTTGGGTCCACTAACATGACCTTGGTCAAGGAGTTTTCTAGTTTGATGCAGGGGGAGTTTGAAATGAGCATGATGGGGCGGCTCAATTATTTCCTCAGATTGCAAATCAAACAACTCGAAGAGGGCACGTTTATAAGTCACACAAAATATTGTCTTGAGCTTCTCAAACGTTTTGACATGGTAAACTGCAAGGCAATAGATACTCCGATGCCTACTTGTGCCAATCTTGATCGTGACAAAAATGGTAAGGATGTAGAGGTAAAGAAGTATCGAGGTATGATTTGATCTCTTCTTTATCTTACCGCATCACGACCCGACATTATGTTCAGTGTATGCATGTGTGTGAGGTATCAAGCACGTCCCAAGGAATCCCACTTAAAAGCAGTTAAGCGCATACTTCGATACCTTTTCGGTACTCCAAAGTATGGGCTGTGGTATTATAAAGGTAATGTTTGTTCCTTAGTTGGCTATTCCGATTCCGACTTTGCCGGGTGTAAATCGGATAGGAAAAGCACTAGTGGCACGTGTCACTTTTTCGCAAATTCCTTGGTGAGTTGGCATAGCAAGAAACAGGTTTTCGTTGCCTTGTCAACAGCCGAGGCGGAATACGTTGCCACCGGCAGTTGTTGTGCTCAAGTCTTATGGCTTAAGCAATAATTGCTTGATTTCAATTTAAAACTTAAGCGTATTCCTATTTTGTACGATAACACTAGCACTATTAACCTAACTAAGAACCCCGTATTACATTCACGCACCAAGCATATCGAAACACGTCATCACTTCCTTAGGGATCATGTAGAGAAAGGTGATGTGGTCTTTGAGCATGTTGATACTAAAAATCAATTTGCTGACATCTTTACAAAACCACTAGCTACAGAGCATTTCTTTCACATCCGTAGGGAACTAGGCGTTCTCGACATCTCGGATCGTGTTTGATAATTTTTCACACACACACACACACACACACACACACACACACACACACATATATATATATATATATATATATATATATATATATATATGCTTGTTTATGTTTTTGACTAACAATGCAAAGAGTTATTGAGCTATATGTGAGGGCTCTCATCGTCAATCATGATCAAGGTAATATCGTTCTGCTTCATAAGTTTTCTTTAATATATGTACCATGTTGAGTGTTAAAAATGATGTTTATTACACATTTAAGCATATGTTCTTCATTTGGATGTTTGATTTATGTGTTAGCATGTTTATTTATCTTGTATTGGTGCATTCGTATGATAAAATATGATTTTTTTTTTCATTTTTCACTTGGATGAGTCGACCAAAGCATGTCATGGGTCGACTCATGAATTGTCCATTTTTTTAAGCAAAGGCACGGGTTAGCGCGCGCCTACATGTGGTCGATGCATCCCAAGAATTTTAAAAAAATTTCAAAATCTCGTCAGCATGCGCCGACGCATGACATGCTTAGGTCGACGCATGGATGACGAACCCAGATTCTTCTTTTCTTGGGAACGCGCGCGCCACCTGGGTGTCTTCTTAAGTCACTACATACAATCAATACATTTTATTTCACATATTTTCATGTCATAAATCAGATTTTTTTTGGTCTTCTGCCCTCTCCCATTTCAAACTTCTTCCTTCAACCTCCATTAAAACCCACATTAATCAAAACCCACAAAGATTAAATTCACAAAGTCTTTAAGAAAGGGGTTTTCGTTTCACTTTGGAAGCAAGACCATTGTCACTATTCATCATCTGCGCACTATTCATTTATGCACTGTTCATCTGTGCGTCACTGTTCATCTGTTCTCATCAAGTTCCTCAACAATGGCTTCTTAAAGGGTAACTGGAAAAAGGTCTACCAAAGCCTCAACATCACGGACTGGACCCTCTTTAACTCTGATAAATGCTTTATTCTTACTCTCTGAGGCATTATTTTAGTCTTTTCAAGCGACTTCCGAAATTGCTCAGTTATCAGACAATATGCATACTACCCTCGGAGAGCGCCAGATTATAATATCATTGAAGTCATTGAAATGCTGAAAGTTCAGAAATTTGATGACTTTCTGGAATGTGACGATAAATATAATGGTGATTTGGTTCGATTGTTCTATACTAGAATTCAGGATAAGTTCACAGGTACGGATTTTAAGTATTCTATGGATGATAAACCATATTCTATGAATGTTGATATATGGAAGAGCTTGTTTAAGATGGACACTAACGATCTTCCTGAAGTAACTGATACTAAGTTTGTGGACAACTATGAGTTTAAAACTGCATTGAACTCAATGTTGCGTGAGCCGTATTCGGACGCTATTGTGAGCAGCGATCTGTTTCCAAAATCTGTCACAACGGGTCATCTGAACTTTGTTGATCGCATTTTGCAATGGATTGTCGCTCATATCTTGCGGCCCAAGAAATGAGGATTTTCTAGGGTCGATCAAGCAGAGTTTCATCTAATTTATATACTGAAGAACAAGATCCGTATCAACTGGCCGTATTACTTTACGTCTAGAATGTTCGCACTACGGGATTCTACACAAGGTACCTCTTTGTGCTATGCGTCGTGTATTAAGCGCATTTTGAATAAGGCTGAGATCAAGGTTTCCAGGCATTCGGTATATCTCTATTTCATCTGAGCATGAGTTTCAACAAAAGACTCTGACTATGATGGGATACTTTTGGGATCCTGTCACAAATGAGTATAAATTCATAGCCAAAGCAACTCACCCTCGGCATGAGGTTCCTCATGACCAAGCTGTCGAGGAAGAAAATGTGAATGAAAACCAAGCTGGTAACAATTATGATGTGAATATGATGGATGAAGATAATGAGGCATGGATGGGTTATTCTCAATCGCATGAGACTTATGATAATTAAGGCTGGGGAGAATGGCAGCACACTGGTTGGACTACTCTTGGTGCTGCTTATGTTCCTCAAAATTATGGTTGGCAACAACAAGCTGACGAATACGACTGGCAACAGTCTGAGTATTCGACACCTCGGACTCCACAGCCACAGCAAGCTTTCCAGGACACTGAAGAAATTCTAGCTATGTTGAATCAGATGCAGTTAGAACAAGAGGAATTTCGGGAATTACAAGAACAACGATACACAACTGAGGAGGAGAGGTTCACTTCCTTGATCAATCAGTTGAACGCACACACTCAGAATTTCGACAGGTTTGCTGATGCTACCATGAACAAATTTACAGCTTTGGACAACACACTGGAACTTTAGACTCGAAACCTCACAAACAGCTTAGGCGTTCTCAATAGGGCAGTCATTGAACTGAATCAGTATTTAGAGGAACAACCGCTACCTTCACCACAAGGACAACACTTTCGAGGCAGAGGTCACCCATTCAGAGGGAGGAGACCATAAGGATTAGGATCATTTTTAGTGCATGTTATCATTTGTGTTTTGCTTGTATGCTTAGTTCCTTTATTGCATGATGCTTTATTTTGTTTTAAATTTGGACTATGTTTCTCTATTTTGCACTATTATGGAATGGATTATGTTTGCATATCGTGTGCCGAATTTATCCGCTT
Source organism: Lathyrus tuberosus (assembly GCA_022829125.1). NCBI lineage: Eukaryota > Viridiplantae > Streptophyta > Magnoliopsida > Fabales > Fabaceae > Lathyrus > Lathyrus tuberosus. The sequence continues at coordinate 1,579,183 of JALAZF010000293.1, forward strand.
TTTCTTCTCACATTAACTTCATTATATGTGGATGACTGTTAGTGTATCTGTTTTCAAATTGTTAAGTGGATGATTCCATATTATGATGCTCTATCTTTGACCACCTTCTATTTCTCTTTTTGATGTTGTCAAAGGGGGAGAAGGATACATCTACTAGCAGCAGAAATTGATCTAAATTGAATGTTTAAAGACCTCACAAAGATAGGGAGAGTCTTCAAATTACAAATCAAGAGAAAGACAGAAAATGTTGCCATCATCAAAAAGGGGGAGTATGTGAGGGCTAAGTGCTTTTCATCTAGTTTTGTTTTAATGATGTCAACAAGTAGGATAGTCTTTAGTTTGTAATTTGGACGATATCACTTCGTTGTCGGTCACATTACATTTAACCATTGATATTCATGTATTTAAACACATAGGAGAGGGTCTACACAATTTCTACATGTGCATGATCATGGTATTAGTGTTTGGTGTACATAAATCGAGTCTCAGTTGGTCAAAGTGTGCGAAAAATGAATTTCTGAGTTTCTACAGGTTTTGAGTTGACCAAAGCTAAGCATGAGTCGACTCATGCAGCTTTGTCAATTTCTTGTGAAACAGTCAGGTTAGCGCACGCCGACCTCCCTGATGCATGCGGTCGACGCATGCTTCTGGGTTTTGTATTTCTACAAATTCAACGTCTTTGTGTCGATGCAAGGTGATGGGCGGTCGACGCATGGTCAATTATTTTGCATAGATACCTCCACGGGTTAGCTCCCGCCGACCCTCATTTAGTGAGCGGTCGACCCTTCGCTGGTCTGGACTATTTTTCTGCATTTTGTTTTTTCTGTTTTTGCTATTATTTCAGTTTAGTTGGTTATTCTTGCATTCATCTCATTTTAAAAAATAACAAGAAACGGAAAATAGATACTGATTTTTCTCTCCATCTTCATCTTCAACCTTGTGATCTCTAACAATTACACATAATCATTTTTGTTAGTGTCTTGCATTGTGTGAAGTGATAACGTTTAGACATAGGTGTTGTATCCTTTGTGCTGGGTTGAGAACATAGGTGTTGTATCCTTTGTGCTGGGTTAAGAATCAGTAGGTGTTTCTTGAATAAAACCTCTGGTTTTGTCCTCCAAGAATCCGGGTGATTTTGGGGGTTTTTGCACAAATCGGTTTCTCTACAAGGATTCAGTCATGCGAAGGTAACTGAAGAACAGGGTGTTCGGTTCAGTTTAGTAGCTACAGTTGGAGGATCTTACGAGAAAGATTTGGGTTCGAATTGTGGAAGATCGAAATCGACCGAGTGAAGGTGATTGAAGAGCGGTGGGTTCCTTTCAATCTAGTAGCGTGAGACGGTGATTTGTTCGAGCAAATTCGAAGCACTTGATTCATCTTGAATCAAGGGGAGAGAAGACTTTGCATCGACATCAAAGACGTTTGAGGGTTTGATTGTTCAGTTTTCTCTTGTACAAAAATTTGCAAACAGAAAAATATATATATCTCAATTCCATGTTCGAAATTGGGGGCAGAGGTACCCATAGCGAGGATGATTGGGGAACTGCCTAATCAAATCGTGTTTGTTCTCTCTTTCCCTACTCTTTTACGTTTTGATATTAATCGAACTTGTGAAACATCAATTGATCAAAAATTTCTGACATAGTGTAATATAGAGTTGAAAATAAACTTGTAAAAACGATACAATCCCTTGGATTGTATTTGGAATAAGCTCTACATTCACATTAATTAGAAATTCTCACTTGGAGTGTCGCACACCCCAAGTGTTCGATAAATTGATTAAGCGCAAGCTCTAAATCACTTTGTTATTAAATTTTGTCATCTTATCTCATTGGTAATTGGACAAATTTCAAGTTAATAATATTTGGTTGATTGCATTGTGTGTTTGTTGATTCTTCTGTAAGTTTTCTCTTCCGTCTTATCATTCCTAGCAAAGTTGCGCATATCCGATCTTTTCGGTAGTGGTTCGTTGTAGACGTGTGATTCAGTGGTTGCTTCCATAAAAATAATTTTAAAACCAATTTTGGAACACCATTTGCGTATATAAAATTGTGGGATCTATTCAACCCCCCCTTCTAGATCCTAGCCATCGTCTAACACTCTTGGTCTAAACGCCATTTCCCATCACAACTTAGAGTTAGGATAGAGTTCTTGAACTCTATGTGATACTCATCATTTTGAGTACTCACTTCCCCCTCTTACAACTTAGACTTAGAGAGTTTCTTAAACTCTATATGAGTATCATACTCATTCCCCTTGGAACTTTGGCCATAGTCAATGGTTCCTCTCACCCTTAGTTAGGTGAACTACGGTTGCTCTGATTCTTTAGTCAGTATACGTAGGCACAAGATGCGACGTCTTGGCGAGCATACTTAGTGTATATACCCTTAGGTCCTTACCTTTAGCATCTAGGTCTTAGCACTTTTACTTTTAGAAAGCAAACATAACATGACACAAATACTAACAAGAGGTTCCTGTAGAGTACTACAGATACTTAGGGTGCTAACACCTTCCCTTAGTATAACCAACCCCCGATCCCCGATCTCTTAGCTGTGTCTTCACATGGCGCAATTAGGGTTTTCTTCGATCTTTACCCTTTCCTTTGGATAAATCAATGCTCGGTGGTGAATTTCAAAGTTTTGTGATTCAAGTTAATTAATAGCTTGATATCCGATTCTCACCGCAACAGAAATGGCGACTTCACTGGGGACTGTTTGAGGGTTAAGCCCACCTTGTTGTGTTTGTATTATTTATGTTTTGCTTGCTTACCTGTACATATCTGTATATTTCTGTATACCTGTTTGGGTTCTTCTGTTTGGCAGGGTTACTACTATTGAGTGGTGAGGATAAGTCCTAACCCGGACTTGAGAGTACACATATGATAGAATATTGGATATAGTCAAGGAGACTTCGAGGGAGTAATCCCAAAGGAGTTGAATTGAGATTCCACACTTAGTTGAGGCCCTCTTGGGGGTGGTATATGTTGAACGAGCAATCGTGAATGCGTTGCCACTTTCGACCTATGTGCCCGTGATTCTGATGACCTTTAGTTACCCTTTTACCCCCACTTGGCTTTTAGGATGTAGTGCGATGACTATGAGGGAGTAATCCTAAATGGTTGATACGCGATACTACACTCAGACTAGACTCTCTTGAGAATATTATTGATTACCAAGTAATTGGGAAGTCGATAATATCTGAAAGATGGGTTGTTGACTCAGGGAAATTTCTAGAACCCTGTTCTACAGTTAATAAACCCATAGTACATACTAATTAGGAAGGGTAGACCATGGCTCCACGCTCATGACCTCCGACCCTAGGCCCTTTTTGTTGCATGTATATATGTGCTTATCTGCCTATGTGTGTTTTGTGCGTTGCATACATTCATCCATACATCATTTTCATGCCATATTCAAGGAACTCAATTCTGTTTTGCGAACCTTATAGGATGGATTTTGGAAGAAGAAAAACGCAGAAGTACACCTTCAAAAGTCCTATGTTGGAAAATCTGAAGATTCTAGGAGAACTGATCAAAGATTCATCAACATTCAGAGGCAAGTATGGGAAGATTTTCTCCTTGATGAAGTTTAGGATGGTAGATGGGATACTCTCCACTCTCGTACAGTTTTATGATCCATTATACCATTGCTTTACCTTCCCCAATTATCAGCTAATGCTTACCCTTGAGAAGTATTCTATCTTGGTTGGTATTCATATCTCTTCAAAGTCCCCTTACGCTGGTTTAGAAAGAACACCTAAGGAGAAGGATATTACAGAAGCCGCTCACCTCAAGTTATCAGATGTCAAGGTTAACATGGTTACTAAAGGATGAATTTCCGGTTTTCCTACTAAGTTTCTAATGGAGAAAGCTCGTTATTATGCTGGTACGAAGAACATGGGAGATTATGAGGGTGTGATGGCTCTACTCATTTATGGGCTCTTTCTGTTCCCAAACATCGACGATTTCGTTGACATGGACGCAATAAATATTTTCATCCTTGGAAACCTGGTTCCGACTCTGCTTGCCGATGCTTACCACTCCGTACATCTGAGGAACTTTCATGAGGGAGGGATAGTAACTTGCTGTGCTACCTTGTTGTATAAGTGGTTTATTTCTCACTTACCTCGTTTAGCAACCTTTTGGGACCTCAAGGATGGACTTCTGTGGTCACAGAAAATTATGTCACTCACACATACTGATATGGAGTGGTATAAACTGACACTTGAAGGGAAGGATATGATCGATAACTGTGGTGGTTTCTCTAATATACCTCTCCTTGGTACAAAGTCGTCAACATGGTTATCCTATGAAGGTAAAGCCAAGTAATATCTATTTGGAAGGACTGTTCATTGAAGGAAATAAGGACCCTGTGCTTAAAGAGAAGATTGTGCACGCCTGGCGTCATGTACACAAGAAAGGAATGTCTGCTTTAGGAAAACCCAAGTGTGTTGCTTCAGAATCTTATACCCGTTGGGTGCAATAAAGGGCCGTCAATTTGAAGATGCCATACTCCCGTCATGAACCTACCCCATTAGCTCCACGAGATCCCGTTTTGTTCTTCACAAGCAATGAAGAAGAATTGGAGATTAATTTGGCTAAGGCAGAGCGAGAAAGAGATGCTTGGAAGAACAAGTATCAAATCCTCGACTACGAGATGAGAGAACTTCAAAAGATCCATAGGCGAAGAGAAGAAGAGGCTGCCAGAAAGAGGAAGGCGCAAGGGGATATATTTTCCCCTGGTGTGTCATCAGTTCCTGCTGTCAATCCTAGTACTCCTTCTCCGTCAGGTCCATGGAAGCCATACGTGGATAAGCTTGTTCTTGAGAATGAGAGGATGCAGAAAGAGATCAAGAGGCTCACAATGAGGTTGATTGGAGAAGAGTGATCAGATGACCTAGGACTTAGTTTCCTCTTATTTTGTACTTTTCCTTTTATATGACTTTTGAAGGCGTAATCATCTCTTTTTGTAATCCTAAAAGTTCATTATTAATGAAATGAGATTTCCCTTTAAATCTTGCAAAGTGTTCCCCGTCCGATAGCATTTGCAAAATATAATCTTGAGTTTCTTTGAATTGTGCATGTCATTCGCATTGTATCTTGTATCTTTGCTAAACTGTCAAGGAACTAATCTTGTTTTGCAGACTTTGTAAAGATGGATTCTGGAAGAAGAAGAACATGGCCATATACTTTCGAGGTTCCCGATTTGGAACAACTGTTGGGGCTGGGAGATTTGATTGAAGACCCGTTGGCTTTCACTGAAAAGTATGGGAGAATTCTTCCATTGTTGAAACTCCAAGTAACTGAGAGACCGCTTGAGACTTTGGTCCAACTCTATCATCCTGTTTATCGTTGCTTTGTGTTTCCAGACTATCAATTAATGCCGACTTTGGAAGAATATTCTGCTCTGATGGGCATCCCTGTCAAAGACTCTCCTCCATTTTCTGGACTAGAAGAAGAACTCATTGACAAAGACATTGGAAGAGGGACGAGGCTAAGATTGTCTGACATCAAAGCTCACTTGACCATCAAGGGAGGACGTCGTGGATTACCCGCTCAATTCTTGCTCGAGAAATCCCTCTACTTTGGTGATAGGGGAAACTCTGCACTCTTCGAATCAACCTTCGCTTTACTTGTCTATGGTCTGTTTCTGTTTTCTAATGCCAAGTACTTCGTTGATGTTCAGACTATTCGAATCTTTATGCTCAACAATCCAGTTCCTACACTATTGACTGATATTTATCATGCCATTCACTCGAGATACATGCGAAATGGAGGACCGATTGTCTGTTGTGTTGCCCTTTTCTATAGGTTGTTTATTTCGTACCTACCGAAGATGCCAACTTTTTGGGAAGTGGAAGATAGCACAATTTGGTCTAAAAAGCTTATGGAGTTGACCCATACCGACATTGAATGGTACGATCCAGTCTATGGAGGGATCCTGATGATTCACATCTGTGGGGACTTCCCCAACATGCCTCTCATGGGAAGGAATGGGTGCATCAACTACAATCTTGTGCTCGCTCGCAGACAACTAGGCCATCCAATGGAGGAGATTCCTAATTTCAATGATCTGGAGATGCTTTTTCTTGAGGAGGATGAAGATTTTGAGTTCAAAATCAAAATTGAGCGTGCTTGGCGCCGCATTAATAGACAAAGATGGACCGCCCTGGGAAACCCTGATTGCACCATCTCTGAGGCTTTCTTAGAATGGTCTCGCGAAAGAGCTCTCGTGATGAGGATGCCTTATCCCCGTCATGAGTCACCCATAAAGGAGAAGCTAAAGTTGAAGAATGCGCTAGGAATATTGACCCTCGAAAAGGCAAAAATCAAGGAGCGAATCGATAAGCTTATGAGGAAGATCAACGGAGGGGAGGGACCATCTGCTAGCGGATCAGAGTCTTAGTTTCCTTTATGTTGTATTTTCCATTTCCGCTTATGTATTTGAACTATGAAGGTGTACTATCTATGATGTAATATTTGCAAGGATTTCTAATGAAAAAGGTTATTTTGATGAGTATCCCGTTATCTACAATGTTGGCAAAATTCTTGGTTCCTTGATAGTTTAGCTTGCATTTGCATTTGCACTTTCATTTGCGTCATGTCATAGCATGTGCATTTCTTCCATGTCTTATCTCATGTCGCCGTATTCTCTTCAGAACCGTCACACTGAGTCCTCGACACCGCTACAACACACGAGCCCAAGTTCGTCAGAAGATGTCAGAACAGGACTTTGATATGGACAGAGTTAACAATGAGCTAAATGAGCTACGAGGAGGAATACGGCAGATTCTGGAAGTTATTCAAGTTATAAAAGCAAAGATGGATACGCAGGACACTGTGGTCTCTGAGATCATCACTCCGATTGTGGAACCTCCTGCTACTACTACTTTGAATCCCCCGTTGGGTATGCCTTTTGATTTTATACGTCCACCGGTTCCTGTCACTACCCAACAAGTCGTTCCCGTGGTTAATGAAACTCTTCAAGCTATCCCTACCTTTACTCCAGCAGCAGTGCAAACTCAAGTGCACCCTGTTTTTCACAACCCGCATCCAGTTTATGATTACCCTGAAATGTCTGAAGAGGCAGATGAATGCCACGAGAGATTGAAGGAAAGTGTGGAGACAATCCAGAGGAAGATGAAGGCAATGGAAGGGAGCAATGTCTTTAGTACTGACGCTAAAGATATGTGCTTAGTTTCAGGCTTGGTGATTCCACCCAAGTTTAAACTACCCAATTTTGACTTATACTCAGGTGCGACGTGTCCTAAGTCACACTTAATTATGTATTACTGAAGAATGGCTGCATATAGGGACAACGATAAGTTGATGATCCATTGTTTCCAAGATAGTCTAAAAGGGGCTTCTGCCAAGTGGTACATGAGCTTGGACCAATCCAGAATCCGTTGTTTTCAAGATTTAACAGATGCTTTTGTAAAGCATTATAAATACAATATGGATTTGGCACCAGACTGAAGATAATTGTTGAGCATGTCTCAAAGCAATTCTGAGTATTTCAAAGAGTACGCACAGCATTGGAGAGAGACAACTTCTCAGGTAGAACCTCCTCTGTCTGAAAAAGAATTAGTTGACTGGTTCATGGATACCGTGAAACCTGAATTTTATGAAAGGATGATCAGCAGTGTCAGCCCCAACTTCGCTGATATTGTTGCCGTGGGTGTAAAAGTAGAGGCAGGGTTGGAAAGTGGAAAAGTGGCTAGTTCTTCAAACACAACCAGTACTAACAGCAAAAAGCCTCCAAGCAACTTGCATAGAAAGAATGAGGGAGAAACCAATGCCGTTATGACAGGAAGGAAAAAGAACCCAGCATGGAAACAACCTATTTATCAACAGCAGTCAGTTCCGAATTTTGCTCAACAGCCAATCTATCCCATACAGTATGCTCCACAGCACTATGTAGCAGCTGTAACACTTAATCATCAAGCAGCGTAGCAGGCACCGGCCTATCAACAGCAGCCAGCTTATCAGCAAGCACCAAATGCTCAAAATTATCAACAACAACAAAGACCACAAGCTTCTCAGTGAAGTGCTCCTTACAGAAGACAAGGGGGAAAACCTTCATTTCCACCCATACCGATGACTTACACTGAATTGTATCCCTCTCTGGTGCAACAGGGTTTGATTGTTACTAGGCCTCTGGGTCCACCATTGGAGAAATCCATGCTACTCCATAATCCTAATGTAAATTATGCCTTTCACCAGGGTGCAGCTGGTCACGATTTGGAGGGTTGCCTTGCATTAAAGTATGTGGTGAAAAATTTGATGGAAAAGAAGATCTTGTCTTTCGCAGATAATCAACCGAATGTGAAAAACAATCCGTTGCCCACGCACGAAACTACAAATGCCATCGAGGATGAGAACGATGAGGTATTAATAATGGATGCATCAAAGATCAAAACTCCTGTCAAGGCTTTCCATGCAAAACTGTTTGAAGTTGGGTTGGTGAAAGTCTGTCATGGTAATTGCGAAGAATGTAATATCAGCGTCAAAGGTTGCTAATTGGTCCAAGACGATATTCAGAGTTTGAGTAATAAAGGATTTCTGCAGGTGTTCAGCAAAGAGAAGAGGGATGAAGTTGCAGTAATTGAGCCTGTGTTCAACTTACAAAAATCAAAAGAAAAAGTGCATGTGTTCAACATACCAAAATCTGGTTCTGTGATCCCTGTGTTTAATAAGCCAGTACCAATCTTCAACACTTCTGAATCTGTTGTTGCTTCCGCTGCTAATCACTCAAAGCCAAGCAACATCCGACAACCCGTTCCATTCCATTTCAGAGATTCAAAAGTTATGCCATGGAGTTATGAGAATACTGTGGTTGACAAAAGATATGAAGAGGTGGTTCCAAGGAATAAGGTGGTAGCCACTAATGAAGAAGTGACCAACATAGTTGGGACTGGGAAGATGACCCGCAGTGGTAGAGTTTACACTCCTCTATTTAAAGGAGTTGTGCCTAAGGAGACTGTTGTTCCCGTACCCTCCAAAGACAAGGAAAAAGAGGTGGTTACGAAAGAGGATGATGATGAGTTCTTAAGAATCATTAAGAGAAGTGATTATAAAGTGGTGGACCAGCTTCACCAAACTCCATCCAAGATTTCAATTTTGTCTCTGTTGATGAATTCACCTACCCACAGAGCAGCCTTGCAGAAAATACTAGCCCAAGCACATGTAGCCCAAGATATTACTGCTGGACAGTTTGACCACATCATTGCTAATATCACAGCCTGCAATACGCTTAGTTTTAGCAATGAAGAGTTACCTCGTGGAGGGCAAAACCATAATCTTTCCTTGCATGTATCAGTAAAGTGCCAAGAAGATACTTTGGCCAGAGTTCTTGTAGATACTGGCTCACCTCTGAATGTGGTGCCGAAAAGGACTCTGGAAAAGCTGGCTTATCAAGGAGCTGTAATGAAACCCACTTCACTCATTGTTAAAGCCTTCGATGGCTCAAGGAGGTCAGTAATGGGAGAGATTGAGTTACCGATTCTGATTGGTCCTCATGTGTTCAACGTTATTTTTCAAGTCTTAGATATCAATCCCCCTTACAGTTGTCTATTGGGACGACCTTGGATCCATGGAGCTGGCACCGTAACATCGACTTTGCATCAAAAGATGAAATTTGTAGCTGATGAGAAATTGGTCATTATCCATGGTGAAGAAGATCTGATGGTCAGTAACCTGTCCTCTTTTTGATACATTGAAGCTGATGAAGACGCTTTGGAAACCTCTTTCCAAGCTCTTGAGATAGCTAATGCTGTTATGCTTGACAATGAAGAGCCAGTGCCTCAAACCATCCATATTTTGCTTCCTTCAAGAGTATCCAATCTGCCCTAAAAGAAGGTATACCTAAAGGCTGGGGCAAAGTCATCGAGATTCAAGAGAGAGAGAAGTACCAAGGGTTGGGTTACAAACCAACTCTTGATGAAACAGCTACTGCTACAACAATGAGGCGACCGAAGACGATTCAGGAAGTATTTGTCAGTGGAGGACATCAAGTTAATGCCATCATTGAAGACGCTGAAGATGAGGCCATTAGCCACTTGGTTTTTCAGTGTGACGTCGCATTGAGTAATTGGGAGGCTATTGAGATTCCTGTTTTGTACCTTATGCCAGAGTAATTTGCTTGCTTTTGTTGTTGTTTTCAATTCCGTAGCCTTGCCCAAGGCTAGCAGATTATTTTGCATGGGCCACCGCTTTTAATTCTTATTAATCAATGAAATTGATGTTTTTTTAAATTCTTTTGTCTTTATTTATTGTTTTTCTTTTAAGGGAAAATGGAAATATTTTCAAAACTACCAAAACATTTTCTTCTTGCATTTGATTTTGTGCATTTTAATAAAATAAGTCCCTCCATCATGCAGAGTAAATCCCAAACCCATTGTATTCAATGACCCTACTCTCACTATCGACTTTGATTCACCTATATATCAAGCTGAGGATGAGGAGGATTATGAGGTCCCTGATGATTTGGCAGAAATGTGTGAGTATGAGTACACAGATTTTCAACCGCATGAAGAACAAGTTGACGTCATCAATCTTGGTATCGAAGAAAACAAGAAAGAAGTCAAGGTTGGGGCAATGCTTGGGGCAAAAGTCAGACAACGGTTGGTGAAGCTTCTTGAAGAGTATGTGGATGTTTTTGCATGGTCTTATCAAGACATGTCGGGCATGGATACAAACATAGTAGTTCATAAGTTACCACTCAAACCTGAATGCCCACCGGTGAAACAGAAACTTCGAAGAAGTAGACCCGACATGGCTCTCAAGATCAGAGATGAGGTCAAGCGACAATTGGACGTAGGTTTCTTAGCAGTCTCAAAGTACCCCGAATGGGTAGCCAACATCGTGCCGGTAATGAAGAAGAAAGGTAAAGTGCGAATGTGTGTAGATTATAGGGATCTCAACAAAGCTAGTCCTAAGGATGATTTCCCTCTGCCGCATATCGACACTCTTGTGGATAATACAACTCAGTTCGCAGTTTTCTCCTTTATGGATGGTTTCTCATGCTACAATCAGATCAGAATGGACCTGGCCGATATGGATAAGACTACGTTCATCACTCCATGGGGAACTTATTGCTACAAAGTCATGCCCTTTAGTTTGAAAAATGCAGGGGCAACCTATCAGAGAGCTATGGTGACACTGTTCCATGATATTATACATAAGGAGATCGAGGTGTATGTTGATGATATGATTGCTAAATCCCAAAGTGAGGACGATCATTTGGATCACCTTCTGAAATTATTCAAGAGACTTCGGAAATATTAGCTAAGGTTGAATCCTGCCAAATGTACTTTCGGTGTCAGATCAGGAAAGTTGCTTGGTTTTATCGTCAGTCAGCGAGGAATCGACGTGGACCCTGATAAGGTACGAGTTATTCAAGAGATGCCAGCTCCGCAGATCGAGTCTCAAGTAAGAGGTTTTCTGGGTCGTTTGAACTATATCTCCAGATTCATCTCCAACACGATTCCCACTTGCGAGCCAATCTTCAAGTTGCTCCGCAAAGATCAGACTGTAGAGTGGAATTCTGATTGTCAGCAAGCCTTTGATAAACTCAAGAATTATCTGCAAGAACCACCGATCTTGGTTCCCCCTGTTCCTGGAAGGCCTCTCTTCATGTACATGACTGTGTTGGAAGGATCTATGGGCTGTGTCTTGGGCCAACATGATGAAATTGGGCGCAAGGAGCATGCTATCTATTACTTGAGTAAAAATTTCACTGATTGCGAAAGCCGTTATTCACTGCTAGAAAAGACTTGTTGTGCTTTAGCATGGGCTGCCAGACGTTTGAGGCAGTACTTAATATGTCATACAACTTGTTGATCTCTAAAATGGATCCGATAAAGTATATTTTTGAGAAGCCTGCTCAAACAGGAAGACTTGCTCGTTGGCACATGCTCTTGTCAGAATATGATATCCAATATGTCACTCAAAAGTTTATCAAGGGAAGTGTCTTATCAGAGTACCTTGCAGATCAACCTGTTGAAGACTATGAGCCTCTCAAATTTGATTTCCCCAACGAAGATATTATGTTGATAAAGAGGGATTGTGAAGAGCCAGGCCTCGATGAAGGTCCTGAACCTGGTTCTAGATGGAAAATGATGTTTGATGGTTCTTCCAACCATAAAAGACATGGTGTGGGTGTTGTATTGATGAACCCTAATGGTGGTTATACCCCTTTCACAGCAAGGTTAGATTTTGAATGCACAAAAAATATTGCTGAGTATGAAGCGTGTATCTTGGGTTTGGAAGCTACAATTGATCTCAGAATCAAGATTCTAGAAGTCATTGGTGATTCTGCTTTGGTTATCTATCAGGCCAAAGGTGAATGGGAGACTAAAGACAAGAAACTGATCATGTATCGTGATTACATTATGGAGATGATCCAGTACTTTGACCAAATTACTTTCCGTCATGTTCCTCGCTCAGAGAACAACATAGCTGACGCTCTAGCAATGTTAGCTTCAATGTGGCAAGTCAGATTTATTAATGAGGCACCACTGATTAGAATTGAGCGCAAAACTAAGCCTGCCTATTGCCAGTCAGTTGAAGAAGATGTAGATGCGAAACAGTGGTTTCACGACATTATGAACTATCTGAAGACTCAAGAGTATCCTTCCAATGCTTCCAGTCTTGACAAGAAAACTCTACGAAGGCTATCATACAAGTTCTTCCTCAGTAATGACGTACTTTACAAGAGAAATCATGACATGGTCCTGCTAAGATGTGTTGATAAACGAGAAACAGACCTGTTGATTCACGACATTCATGAAGGAGCCTTTGGTACTCACGCCAATGGGCATGCCATGGTTAAGAAGATCTTAAGGGTTGGATATTATTAGTTGACTATGGAAGCTGGCTATATCCAATACGCCAGAAAATGTCATAAGTGCCAGATCTATGCTGACAAGATGCATGTGCCTCCAACATTGTTGAATGTTTTGTCATCCCCTTTTCCATTCTCTATGTGGGGAATTGACATGATTGGAGCTATTGAACCGAAAGCTTCTAACAATCACCGTTTCATCTTAGTGGCCATCGACTATTTCACCAAATGGGTTGAAGCTGCCTCCTATGTCAATGTGACTAAGTAAGTGGTTGCCCGTTTTATCAAGAATCACATCATCTGTCGATATAGAATCCCAAACAGAATCATAACTGACAATGGGACAAACCTGAACAACAAAACGATGAAGGAGTTGTGTGACAGTTTCAAAATTGAGCATCACAATTCTTCACCCTATCGCCCCAAGATGAATGGAGTTGTCGAAGCTGCCAACAAGAACATCAAAAATATCTTGCAGAAAATGGTCAAGACTTATAAGGATTGGCATGAAATGTTACCATTTGCCTTGCATGGATATAGAACTTCAGTTCGAACTTCGACAGGGGCAACTCCCTTTTCTCTGGTATATGGAATGGATGTTGTTCTTCCTATTGAGGTGGAGATATCGTCTCTGAGAATTCTTATGGAAACCAAGCTTGATGAAGCCGAATGGGTTCAAGAGAGATATGGCCAGTTGAACCTCATTGATGAGAAGCGACTGACTGCCATGTGTCACGGTCACATGTACCAGAAAAGAATAAAGAGAGCATTTGACAAGAAGGTCCGTGTCTGAGAATTCCAAGAAGGAGAGCTGGTACTCAAGAAGATCTTGCCATCTCAAAGGGATGCACGCGGAAAATGGGCGCCCAATTATGAGGGTCCATTTGTGGTGAAAACTGTGTTCTCAGGAGGTTCCTTATTCCTTACAACGATGGATAGTGAACAACTCACACACCCTGTGAATGTTGACTCAGTACGAAAATATTACACCTAAAAAGCCCGCTAAGTCGAAAACCAGAAATGGCGACTTAGGCAAGAAAAGGGTATCCCGGTGGGTCATAACCTATAAAGGAGACTCAGGCAAAAGTTAGGGATAAAAAAAAGGAGCTCGCTAGGTTGAAAACCCGAAAGGGCGGCCTAGGCAAAAAAGAGCGTCCCGGTGGACTGAAAACCTGAAAGGGCGGTCTAGGCAAAAGTTAGGGACAAAGGAGTTTCACTGTGTCAGAAAGGGTTGTCACCTACATCGAGGAATTCATGAAGAAGTTCAAGTTCATTTGTCCTCATCAGCAGCAAAGTTCATTTTTAGGACTCTTAGTCATTAGGGATGGTAGTGGTCATTGGATATGATGTAACCTTTTCCCAAATAAACATTTTCCCAATTGTAATGTGCCATGGAACTTCGCTATTGGCAAGTTACCATTCTAGTGAAATCAGATTTTGGATCATTCTTTGTTTGATATTTATCATTTCTCTATTATTTTCTTGTTATGCAAAACTTCACTTGTTCATTAATAATTGTCTTGAAAGCGGAAAATGTTTTGAAAAATATTTTGAGAGAACACAATGAGAATATAATTTGCTTTGGCATTAGGGACGATTTAGTGAAATCATTTGCCCTTCAAAAACTCTTTTTGTGACGAAAGTACTGTTAAGCTATCTGGAACATAGTCTAGCTATTGAAATAAGCTGGCAATACTTCCCGAATCAGACGGACTAATACGATACAAGGGACTTCTCCCCAGTATCTTCCATGGATGTGGTTGAATTTGGAAATTTTACTTCCTCAAGGGAAAGAAAGATATTCCCGGATTGACTTCGAGCTTCTGTTCTCTTCAGAGTCAGTGTGACTCTTTGTAGTGGAAGTGTCATCCATCTACTCTTTTTTCCAGTCTGTCGCCTCTCATTAGAGCCGTCTCTTATATATCATTAAGCATTTGCATCATATCATAGCATCGTGCATCTTTGTATTTGGGTGTGTTTTGCTTGTGGGTCTTCACCTCCCTTTACCTCCATATGTTGATTTGCGGATCTTTGTCTATGTCTTGCTTATTTCCGGTAATGACCTATCTGATACCTGATCTCTGCTCAAACCAACTCATATTGGTATCCAGTCCCAACTCATATTGGTTTCTAAACTCCAGTCTTTGCTGGCAAACCAACTCATATTGGTATCCAGGCCCAACTCATATTGGTGTCTAAAGTCCAGTCTTTGCTGGCAAACCAACTCATATTGGTATCCAGGCCCAACTCATATTGGTGTCTAAAGTCCAGTCTTTGCTGGAAAACCAACTCATATTGGTATTCAAATCCAACTCATATTGGTATCCAGGCCCAACTCATATTGGTGTCTAAAGTCCAGTCTTTGCTGGCAAACCAACTCATATTGGTATCCAGGCCCAACTCATATTGGTGTCTAAAGTCCAGTCTTTGCTGGAAAACCAACTCATATTGGTATCTCAATCCAACTCATATTGGTATCCAGACCTAACTCATATCGGTGTCTAAAGTCCAGTCTTTGCTAGCAAACCAACTCATATTGGTATCCAAGCCCAACTCATATTGGTGTCTAAAGTCCTGTCTTTGCTGGCAAACCAACTCATATTGGTATCTCAACCAACTCATATTGGTATTCAAATCCAACTCATATTGGTATTCAAATCCAACTCATATTGGTATTCAAATCCAACTCATATTGGTGTCCAAGTCCAGTAGTCAATTGCAGCCCAACTCAAATTGGTGTTTACTGGTGTCATTTCAAGTATTAATACTAATCTTATTCCCCGTAAAGGTCTGGTCATTATCAATATCTCTTTGAAGGTCCTTGTGATTGATTATCATTTGGCGCACGCAAAAAAATTTGTCTCCGTCTTTTCTGGCTTTTCTTGAAGATCCTGTTTGAACTCTTTAGTATAAGAAATCCCCCAGAAAATCTTTTGTAGAATGTCTATACTTTTATTGATCCCCAGAGGAGATCATGTCTTTTTTCTGGTTTCATGCCCAAAAAGAGTGTGTCTTATTTCCCCAGTGTCGTCCGGTCACCTATGAACCTGTTGTCCATCTCTTTGGATCTTTCCCCAGTGGAGAAAACCTCCCTGGCTTCCATCTCCAGTGAGAAGTTGTGGGATTTCCGCTCAGTTTTATTTTTCTATCCCCAATGTTTCCTTGGAATCTATCCAGTTGAGTCTCTTTTGTTGGTTAGTCTACATCCCCAGTGAGTCTTCCTTGTGGATACTAACCTTCATCCTTACCCAGTGATGTCCACCTGTGGTTGTTTGCTTTCCACCCCTTGGTGTCCTATTTTTTCTGCATTTTTGCACTATCATGGCATTATATCATCATACTAGGAGTCCTTGGCATGTCGGCATTTGCATGTCTGTCGCCTGTCCTTAGCATCTGCATTCCATCTAAGGGAAAAATTTCCAGTTTGCTATATTTAAATACATTCTACCTTGATATCCCAAGGACTTCCATTCCTCGTGCCATCCGGTAAAGCTATTCAAATAGGGGCAACTGTTGTACCCCAAATTTTACCCCTAGATGTCATTACATCTTGCACTTGTATTTAGGTTTCCATCATCTAGGCATTGTTAACTAACCACTTCATATTTCAAGTTGTTTCTTTTGTGTGAAAACTAGGGTTTACACAAGAAAGAGGACAAGGTCTCCTAAGCCAGGATCTCACATGATTCAAGGTCTCCTAAGACATTCTTTGGCTCCATATAACCATTACAAGTATTCACCAGTTGATTGAGAGTGGCAGGTGAAGTCATCAGTTCAAGAAAGATAACTGAGGCTCCAAAATGCAACCATTTGAGCTTACATACATCCAAGAGGTCTCATTCAACAAGAAATCAAGCGTGTTTGGCTTCCATTGCAAAAACTATGAGCCACAAACTCATCTGACCCCAAATTAGGGTTTTGGTCAAGAAAGTCAACCATTGTCTTTGATGCTGATCAAGGCATAATTCCAAGCCTTGGGACATGATTCCATATATCAATAAACATCCTTAGAGGCCATCTATGAGCCTTGGAAAAGATTATGGAAGCAAGATCATTAGAGATCATCCAGTTGTAATCCTGAGGAAAATTAGGGTTTTGACTGAGGCCTTTGACTTTTGAGATTTTGATCTAAAATTAATCAATCAAGCCACAATCTATCATGACATGTCTAATTCTTGAGTTAAGGCATGGGAGGTTGACATTTGAGAGTTTTCTTGCAAAGAGGGCAATGTTTGGTCCTTGAAATTTTCTAAGTGTGAAAAGTTCACTCCTTATGCAAAATTGGGAAGACCATAACTTTCAAACCACGCATCCAAATTGGGTGACTCAAAGCTCAAATGGAATCTCTTTCCATGAACTTCAAAGTGTATTAGAGGACCTTTCTTCAAAAAATGCATGATTCTTAAGTTGGAAGATAAGACACCTTTATGACTTAGTGAAATTTTGATCATTTTCACCCTAATTCTCATCCAACTTTAACTCAATTTTTCACATAGTTCCAAGCCTCAAATCAAAAATCTTTGGACATGAAAGTTGTTCCTTGTTCTTCAAGCTTTCCATGTATGTGTGGAACTCCCCATTTGGATAAACCAATTTCAAGTTATGGTGTTCTAAAGTTGGTTATTTCAAATTGAAAAAATCTCATAACTTAGAAATTTTTCTAAGTCTTTTGGGACAACCCATTATGCATGACTTCTTGGCATTTTTCCTCAATGTTACAAGCCTTATTTCAATTGGCTTTCCACATGAAAATTGCTCTATCAAATGCCTACTTTACATAGGATCAAAGATCTCAAGAGTTGAGGGAGTATTTATCAAGACGTGGTGCCATAAAGTTGCCACGATGGAAAGTTGCCATGCACTCATAAAATTCTGGTTCCCAACATTTTGTTACACCAAACTTTGCCATGATCTTTCATGTGTTCCCAAGCATTATATTAACTTGTCACCAAAATGAAAACTATCCTACTCCATGCCACCTTGCAAAAAGGGAAAAGAGTTTTCTCAGTTGGTTCACTAGGATACGAATTATCATGTGATAAAGTAGGACTTGTGGTGTAGTTTCATTACACAAACCTTGTTCCACTTGAACAAAATTTGAACCAAAACCTTGACAAACTTCTACAGCAGCCACAAGTCTTTGGCGTGTTATCCCTCTATGTGTGATCCCAAACATTACCTCTTTAAGCTCACTCTTTCATGACACAACCAAAAGAGTTTTGGGACACTATATTGGATTCATGAAACAAAATGATACAGCATGAAAGACTGTCCCCATGATGCGCATAAATCCATGTTCCTCAATCCCAATTATTACCTCTTTTAACTCTCTCTCTCTCTCTCTCTCTCATGACACAACAAAAAGGAGTTTTTGGGACATACAATGGATTGTGAATATGACATATCTGCATCCTCTTTTCCACTGCTCTTGCCCAGCCATAACTTTCTCCAAGGTTGACTAGAATCAACAATGTACAAGAAATATTTGGGCCAAGATCCATACGACAAAGCCCTTATTCATTGTGCCTTCCAGTTGATGAACCAAGCTACTCTGGCTATAAAAGGAGAACCCTTCTTCTGTGTTCATCATCAGAAATCTCTCAAAAATCTCTCTACCTCTCCACTCCATAATCTTGCAAGAAACTTTCAAAAACTTGCAAGAAACCTGTCCTGCTCCAATCCCTTCGAGCCATCCATAAACAAACCCTTTAAATCTTCCACCAACACAACATCAAAATACTAATACACATATCATGCAAAGCACTGGCCATTTGCGATTTCTCTTGGCAACTAAGAGGAAGAAGAGATTAGCTTTGCAGTAGCTGGTACTTTGAGAGAGAAGAAGCTCAGCCACTCAAATCTCCAGAACTCATACCTTTAAAGAGGCAGTGGACCCTCTCCACTAGGTAACCCTCATTCTCTTTTCCTCCATGTTCGCAATATCATGATCATGTAACCAAGTCATTTTAATTTCTATACTGCTATCGTTTTGATGTCTTGCACTTCAGTCAGTTTTAGATGATATTCTGAAGGATAATGTTGAGTTTATGTGATGCTTTTTGGTACTGCCAGTTCTTGATAATATGATGTTTATGTCTTCATGCCAAGTTTGAATACTAGAGGATACTCTCGGGTTGCCTATATTGTATAAAGTTTAAGTTAAACAACATGAAAGTTTGCTTGAATTTGTGTTGGTATGATGAGTATTTGGTCTTACTCTTCCCCTCTGTACCTATAATTATATGATCATATGCATGAATATACACTGTTAACATGTGCACATGTGTTTGAGTTGCTGACACCATAAAGGTTTGTTTGGATCTATATTGGCATATTGACATGGTGAGAGTATGGATGCACTTCTGAGCATACCTGTTCTTTGTTGTTTTTCCTACTGCTGATGCTATTATCTGGTCTTGTTTAAGGTTTAGTGATGTTTCTTATTCTGAGTACTACATATTGAGTTTTTATTTCATGATTTTTGGTTGAGAGTTGAGCTTGGTGTTGATTGAGCAAGTTGGTGATGCACCATAGTTTCGTTCCTGGTGTTTCGCGATTTTAGTTAGGTTTTATTGCATGATGCATGAAGGAAGTGAGTGCGTGGCAAGATGAGAGTGGTGGAGTTTGGTTTTGTCTGTTAGTAACTTAAGTTATGGCATGACCGGTTGATGCTATTATGTTCCACATGATTTGTACACGGTTTTTGTTTTAATCTTTGGCTGTTTTCTTTTATTTCATTTTTTTGAACCTGGCACTTTTGAAACACTCACGAAATATATGTTGTTAGGGGTGGGCATATACACTGGATGTATAGTCACCCCAGCGGTATGAAGCATGCGCGTGTTACCAAGGGGTCTGGGGTTCGAATCCCCCTCGTCCCAGACACCCTTTTGGCCTTTTTTATTATTTTCTGTCTTTTTGAACTTGGGCTATTTCTGCTAACTACACCCCACTATAAACAGGCCCACGCGCAGGACCACTTTATCTAGTTCAAGCTAGATTGCTAATGCACCCCCTGTCTTATGCCTTTCCTTCTTATTTCATTTTTGTTTTATTATTTTTATTTTATTTTCAAATTTCATTTAATTAAAAATAGTTCCTTTTACCCCAAAATTCCAGAAAAATTCACAAATACATTTTAATGTTTAATTTTACTTTATATAATTTTTATTTTCATTTTTTATGTTATTTTCATATTTATTTCTAAATTTATAAAAACATGAATAACTTTGTGTTTAATTCTTGAACTTCTTTTGAAAATTAACCTTTCCTCACCACTTGTTAAGGGTTTTCCTTAGAGTGTTTTAGGACGTATTAAAGTGATGTTGGAGACTAATTTTTGACCATAAATGAGTTCTTGTGTTTGGGTTTTAATTGCAATGTTAACCTTCGATCCTAAGGCTCATACCTTTGACTTTTTGCCTTGATTTCGACTTTGAGGAGGCCATCTTTGCCACACTTATGTGTTCATTTATTCATGTTTGTTGTGAATTATTTTTCCATACTCATATATGGAGGTTTATCTCATATTTTGATATTGTTCACACTTAATTGATGTTCACCACCTTTGAGTTCTTAAACTCGCATTGTCTATCACTCAATTTTAATCCATTTCAACTCTTATTTACAAGAAATTGACTCCCCCTCCTTCCAAAGGAAAGTCTCTCTATTGACCTCAAAGTCATAGATAGCTCATTACCTTGTCTTGGCCTCATAGCCATCTTCCCTTGACCTCATAGTCATAGGTAACCTCATCTTCCTTTGACCTCATAGTCATAGGTAACCATCCTTGACCTCATAGTCATAAGATATCATCTTGGCCTCATAGCCACCTTCTCTTAGCCTCATAGCTATCTTCCTTTGACCTCATAGTCATAGGATATCATCTTGGCCTCATAGCCACCTTCTCTTAGCCTCATATCTTTCTTCCTTTGACCTCATAGTCATAGGATATCATCTTGGCCTCATAGCCACCTTCTCTTGGCCTCATAGCCATTTCCCTTCACAACTTAGAGTTAGGATAGAGTTCCTGAACTCTATGTGATACTCATCATTTTGAGTACTCACTTCCCCCTCTTACAACTTAGACTTAGAGAGTTTCTTAAACTCTATATGAGTATCATACTCATTCCCCTTGAAACTTTGGCCATAGTCAATGGTTCCTCTCACCTTTATTAGTTGAACTACGGTTGCTCTGATTCTTTAGTCAGGATATGTAGGCACAAGATGCGACATCTTGGCGAGCATACTTAGTGTATATACCCTTAGGTCTTTACCTTTAGCATCTAGGTCTTATCACTTTTACTTTTAGCAAGCAAACATAACATGACACAAATACTAACAAGAGGTTCCTGTAGAGTACTACAGATACTTAGGGTGTTAACACCTTCCCTTAGTATAACCAACCCCCGATCCTCTATCTCTTAGCTGTGTCTTCACATGGTGCAATTAGGGTTTTATTCGATCTTTACCCTATCCTTTGGATAAATCAAAGCTCGGTGGTGAATTTCAAAGTTTTGTTATTCAAGTTAATTAATAGCTTGATATCCGATTCTCTCTGCAACAGATTGGATCTGTGAGATTCAAGCTCTGTGATGAGTCAACTAAGTTGTTGACTAGTGTTAGGTATGTACCTGATTTTAAGAGAATTTTGTTTTCTCTTGGTGAATTTGACAAGAAAGGATGTGTTTTAAAAGGAGAGCACGGTATGCTAAGAGTCATAAAGGGGTTGAAGGAAGTCTTAAGAGTCATAAAGAGGTAAGGCTTGTATACCATTGAGGCTGAAGTTGTAAGTGGTTCACCATATTTTGTATCCACAAAGCATGTGTCGAAGACTGAGATATGGCACATTTGATTGGGCCATGTTAGTGAAAGGGGCCTGGTCGAATTGGGGAAACAAAATCTTCTAAGTGGTGATAAGGTTAAAAAGACGGAGTTCTGTGAACCTTGTGTTTTTGGAAAAGCTTGCAAAGTGAAGTTCAATAAAGGCAAACAAATAACACATGGATCACTTGATTACATTCATGCTAATATTTGAGGGCTTGCAAGAAGTTTGTCACACTCAGGCGCAAGATATTTCTTATCCATAGTTGATGATTATTCACAAAATTTGTGGGTATTCACTCAGAAAACTAAGGATGAAACTTTTTAAAATTTCAAAAGTTGGAAGACTCTGGTCGAAAATCAAATTGGCAGGAAGGTCAAGAAATTGAGGACTGACATTGGCCTTGAGTTTTGTAATGAAGCCATCGACAATCATTGTGATATGTCTGGTATTGCTAGGCACATAACTGCAGTATGTACTCCTATGCAAAATGGTCTAGCTGAGAGGTTCAATCGTACAATCCTGGAAAGGGTTAGATGCATGTTGATCAGTACTGGATTGAAGGTGTTTTGGGTTGAGGCCGTCGTAATAGTAATATATCTGATAAATAGGTGTCCCTCGACTACCTTGGGGATGAAGACACCTGAAGAAGTTTGGTCGGGTCATCCATCGGATCTCGTCAATATTAGAGTATTTGGATGTGTAGCCTATGTTCACATTAGACAAGACAAAGTCGCACCTAGAGCTCTGAGATACATGTTTCTTGGGTATCCTGAGGGAGTCAAAGCCTATAGACTATGGTTCATAGAACTAGGTCACTAGAGGAGTATCACAAGTTATGACATATTTTTTAATGAAGCAGATATGGAATTTAAGAAAACTGACGACGCTTGTCAAAATGCATAGATTGTTAGACGATAGGCTTCGATCTAGAAAGAGGGGTGAATAGATCACAAGTTAAAAACGTTGGCAAAAATTTATTTGGAAATTTTTATGGCACAGCGGAAACAAACCGAATTGAATCTTCTAACTGAACCTCTATCTAAAAGGTCGGATATGCGTAAAGGTACACAAACATATGATCATGAACACAAACAACTATTAATCAAAACCAATTGAATGCAAAGCTATACGTAAAGCTTATTCCCAATGATCAAAACACACAAAAACGCAATAAGGAAATTTATCGAACACATTGTGTGCTATCGATATCGTTTGGAAGTTTGTTTGGTTTTGTTGATCTTAAAATCCAATCACAATCAAACAGATTGCGATTAACTCAACAACACCAATTTCAAATTGTGATAAAAAATAATTTTCAAACGAATTAATTGAATGAACAATGAATTCAATAATTTGTAAACACAAATTAAAAGTGATTGAGAGAGAGAGAGTACACAAGGATTTGTTTATGCAGTTCCCTAATCGGCTTCACTATGGGTACGTCTGCCCTCGATTTGAATTCGAATTGAGATAATTGCAATTAACCTTACTTTGAAAAAGTATGTATACAAGAGATGTAGTAATCCAACCCTACAAACCCTAAGTTTAATGTTGATTCTAGCACCTCTAAAACCATTGATCAAAGATTGATCAAGTAACCAACAATGCCGCTTCAATTGCTCTGTTGTTGCTACTTTCTTGCAAGGCACCCCTTGTCCCAAGACTTTCACATGGCTGAATTAATCCCAAGCGCACACCTGTTGAAACCCAAGATTTACCAAGACGATCCACCGTCTCACGCTACTCCCTTGCAAGGAACCCCTTGTCCCAAGGCTTTCACTCTATTGGATCCAAATTGCGTAATCTTGTCCAAAACCTTAAAATCCCTTAACGATCTTGAAAGAAAACCTCGGCTCAGTTTTCTTATTTGAAACCCTCAAAGAACTCAATCCAATTTACAGTACAAATAACCTAAATTGGACGCTATCAACACTAATCTAGATGGCACCCAATCAAAAAATGATTATGTGTAGTTTGATTATGTGTATGCATATAAGAGAGGTTCAAGATGATGAGAATGCTTTGAAATCCTAGTTTCATGTAGGTTTTACTCTAGAACGTTATTAGAAAAGAACCTTGTATCAAGTATATATATATATATATATATATATATATATATATATATATATATATATATATATATATATATATATATATATATATATATATATATATATATATATATAAGAGGAATGCAAAAAGAATAGAAAAAGATGCAAAAATTCAAGATTTTTGGTCTATAGGTCGACCTATCAAAGTCATGAGTCGACCTATCAAGGTCATGTGTCGACCCATATGAGTCAGCACATGGACAGAGCCTACAGGCTTTAATACTGCAATATGTGTGTCGGCCTATAGAAGAAATTTTCTTCTATGTGTCTACCTATAAGTTGTTTTTCACACACAAAACTTTGTTTTTGATGCATAAAACAATTTCTTGATGCTTGAATCTTTTCTAAACCATTTCAAACATATTGACATGCTTTCTAATGAAAAAAATTGCACATTTATACTCAGATGATACTGTCCAATGTACATAAATGCTAAAGTATCCTAGTTTTGACATCATACAAAATAATCTAACGCAAATTTGCACTCACATAGTCCCCTTTTTTTATGATGACAAAACTTGAGACAACACGTTTCTTGTCCATGAAGACTCCCTCTGAATATGTGCATCATAACTTCATAGCTGAAAATTCTTCTCCCCCTTTGACAACATCAAAAAGAGACAATGCAAGCTATTAGCAGTATCACATAGATACACATTTAACAATATATTATACATAGGCAATTTGCAAAGATAAGACGTGCACTCACATATACTCAACGCACATGAAAATACAAAAGATTAATAAACACAACAATATTACACCTTAATCATCCAACACAATAACCATAGTACAATCATTGTTTTAAATTCAAACAAGTAAGTAATATTGGGAATAAATAAACCACAACAAAACAAACCAAACAAAATAAAAATGCATAATGACTCAACAAAATGCATGATGACACATAAGACCAAAAGACACATTCAAAGGCAGGAACACAACACTTCATCCAATAGCACTTCATCTTCTTCTACGTCCTCTAAGCACCAGTCTTATACTCCTAAACCAACCTTTACTATCATTACCATAGTGATAATCCAAGAATTCACACATCTCACTGTAAAACCGATCATAATGACCAGAATCCTCTGCTTAGGCCGAGATCATGTGATTAATCCTAGCCAGAATAACATCATGATTATAATTCATATCACTCTGTATAGACATAAGACTCTCCGTCACATATGCAGCAAAAGTCTTAAAGTTGGAATCCTTAGTAGACATATGTTGTTGCATCAGACGAAATCTTTCTTCTTGAGAAGCTTCAAAGGTATCTCGCCTCCTAGAATCCTCCTCACACCTCTTATCTTGCCTCAATTTAATATTCTGAAGCATCGTCATGATAGAGGAAGTATCAAAAAAATCAGTACCAACACCGGTACCATGATCATTTCCATGAGAAGCATATTGCATTTTAGCATCTTCCTCAGGAACATCATGAGGAACTTCCATAGGCTGCTCATCATCCATATGAGCTTCATCTGCATCATCACCAAATTCAGCGGGATCATCAAAATTGTAAATCTTCTTGCCATTCTTACCCATATGAAGATAGTATACCCGGCGGTTGATATCCCAAACGTTAGGGTATATTGAGAAAACTCTTGAGATGGGCCTTGTGCAAGAGAATATAGACTAGATAAATTTCAGTAAAGTCTATTCTCGAGAACCCACCGTTCTTTGGCCGCAAGATATGAGACACCAACCACAGCAGAATTCTGTTAGAACAAGATTTGTTCATGACATATATCCTTTAAGGTTTTAATGATAACAAATTATTGAAAGAACAATGGTGTTATCTAATGTGTGTTATAAGTATCCAGGTTCCAAAGCTTAAGGAGAATCTATTCAAAATCTGATAAGAGAGCGCATTTGAGAGAAACTGAGTTCTTGACTTCTGATGGATCAGGACTGAAGGACGTTATTAAGTGATATCTGATGATATAGGTTTGCGTAAACTCTGAAGCTGAATGTATCAGCATCAGAAGAGAAATATATTATTTCTACACTTATTAAATGTATCAGCTTTTGGTGATCATTCAGAACCATAGACAAAGCTAAGTGATTTGTACTGCATAAAGTAAGCTGTAATGTTAAATCAGTTTGTCAGCTAGAGTATGTGTTCACATGGCTCAAGAAGAGTTGACATGCTTTACAAATATCCACTTTCAACGGATCTATAGTACAAGCTCACAAGGAAGACGCTGTGGTTAAATGAGTTACACAATGAATAAAGATCTTTTTGTGTATCTATCTTCAACGTCTCTTAGTACTATGGAGCAACAAAGACACTTGTACAAGTTATCTCTTCCAACGACTATTCTTTTCTAACTGCTATATAAGTAGCTGAAGATTCAATCTTGATCAACAACAAGGAATAAAGAAAGAGGGCCAAGAAGAAATGAGCGTCTCACGCTTCTATCAACGTGGAAGAATAACCAGATCAACAACAACATTGAATATACAAAGTTTCTGTTATCTCTTATAATTTGTACAAAGCCTTAAGATTTCTTAAACATTGAATATCTTAGAAATATTAAGAGTTGTGATCTTTGTTATGGTTATTACCATATACCTCTTGTAATACCCCATATTCCCTTAAATGCTCAATTGAGTGTCAGTTGAGATCAATTGAGTACCTATGTACTCTATTTTTGTTAATTGGAATATTTAAAACTCCTAAGTGTTCTAAATGTTATCTGTTGGGACCAATAGAGTAACTAGTGAACTCTGAAGAGATCAATTATTAATTAAAGAGACAGACTAATATTAGTAAGTACAAGAGAGGACATTTTGGTAACTCTAATAATTGGCCAATTGGTGTTAGATGACAAAATATCAATTGGGGATATTTTATACCAGTAGATAATATTATATAATATGTTTATTATATATGTGGTGAATGAGAAAGAAAAAAGAAGAAAAAAATAGTAAGAAAGAGGAAAGGAGAAAGAGAAGAGAAAAGGAAAAGAAGAGGAGAAACTCATGGAAGGGAAAGAGAAGTTCTTGGATTCATCATCAATTCATCAATTCATCATCTTCTTCAATAAGGTGAGTTCCATTAGATAGCATAGCATTGGGGGAAAATATGAGAAATGTGTGGGTTAGGTTTTGTGGAAAAATATGTTTAAATGTGAAATTTGAAGTTGATGCATGATGATTTGATGAATTGTATGTTGAATCATGTTATACCATGTTTGTTGGAGTGTTTGGAGGTATTTTGGTGGTTTGGAGGGAGGTTTTGGCCATAGAAGACCTGTTTTTCACGCTACTGGAAATTCTGGTCTCGCATGAGTCGCACAACGAGCTGTAGGCAAGCCATCGCCCAGAGCTCGCACAGCGACCACTGAGGCAACTTGTTTCTGCCTCTTCCTCACCCAGAGCTTGCACAACAAACTCAAAGCGAGTAACCTCGCCTTCCCGTCGCACAGCGACCATGACAAACATGTGTTTTCCCATTTCTTAATTTCTTCATAACTTTTGAACCATAACTCGGATTGAGGCATGGTCGGAAGCGTTGGAAAGCTATTCCAATGTCTATGTGATAAAAAGTGAAAATTGGTTATATACATTGGTTTGATAGGATGGATTTGAATTTATATAATGTGGAATATTATGTGAATATGTGAAGATGAGTACCTAGGGTTGTGTTGAGCACTATGTGATTGGTTTGATCTTTGGTGAGGGGCTTGACTCCGAAAGACCTATCTATTATGTGATCACAAATTAACTGATAATGTCAGTAGAGGAATAATGATGATTTTATGCCTTATGAGAAATGTTTATGCTTGATGCATTATACTATGTTACCGTATGTGTTTATACATATATATATATATATATATATATATATATATATATATATATATATATATATATATATATATATATATGAAACTGATTGTGTGATAACATGCTTAAAAGACTATATGAATGGTGAGGAAACCCTTGATGTTAACTAATGAAATGAATTAGTAAGATGACTAGGTTATGCTGAATAACATAGATGGCAATGCTTGTGTGAGGATGCCTAGGTGTGTATCATTGGCAAGTAGTTGTCTAGTTGTGAGGAGAGCTTTGTATGGAACATGTATGGTTTGTGTTGTTTATGGTTAAGGCGAATGTGATTCCTTGTGATTGTCGAATACAATCACGCTATCCTTAGTGATTACATAAGTGAATGGAACATACGGGTAAAAGGCTTGAGATGAGGGTATTCCCATGGGAAGCGATGATTCGTAAGGTTAATGTTATCCCTTCGAATCTGAATCTATTCAACGTAATGTTATGTTTTATCACATAGTCGAAAACAATCCCTTGAGATGTTCCGTTCCAAGAGTTGAGGCTTATGTAGCGCACTCCTCTGGAATGTACACACTATTACTTTGGCAGGTTTGATTCCCGTGTGTTGCATGAATGAAGCCTACGGGTAAAATGCTTTAGATGGGGGTATTCCCATGGGAAGTAATGATTCATGTGGAAATCCCCTTGAATCCAAATCCATTTCGTATGCCAAAGTACATTACAAGGATCCATGACCCGTGCCGAAAGTCCTAGACGTAGAAGAGGACGGGAAAAGGGGATGCCTTGGTAAGATTTCCGATTGGTAAT
The DNA here is from genome assembly GCA_022829125.1 of Lathyrus tuberosus. Lineage (NCBI taxonomy): Eukaryota > Viridiplantae > Streptophyta > Magnoliopsida > Fabales > Fabaceae > Lathyrus > Lathyrus tuberosus. The sequence continues at coordinate 1,607,577 of JALAZF010000293.1, forward strand.
TGTTTGAGTTAGTGGACTCAAGTCACATGTTTTTATACATTGCGAATTGTGCGACCTCAAGTCTTGGCCCTTTCCCTTTTGACTTGAGATAGGAATTGATTAGAACCCTGTAGAGCCGAGTGAACCCATAAGATAGGGGAACTCACTGAGATTATTATCTCACCTCATTATTGTTGTTGTTTTTCAGGTATTTTTTGTAGGTTTAGTTACAAGTAGAGCTATGCGTGGATGTTTCAAGAGAAGCTTAGATTATGTTTTCCGCTGTGTATTATGTATCTTGTATAATGAGGGATATTGTACTCTGATCTTAGATTTTATTGTTTGGAACTTTCCATATCTTGTACCATGGTTGTTCTTTTATGTTTTGTAAAATGGTCAAGTGTGTAAATTATGCTAATAGGCACTTATGATTGTGTCAGTACCAGATATTAACACTTGTATGGTATTATTCTAGATATATATTATACAGGGCGTTACACCTATGATTGTATATCAAGTACAACTTGTTGTTTATTATGCTAAACATGTTGTTTAGTAGTTTAGAAATAAAGTCTCCTGCTATGTTCTTAAGCATCAAAGTTTCTTGTTGTGAGCTTGAGCCAAGTAAGTCTCCTGCTATGTGCTTGAGCATTGAAGTCTTGATCAATTTGTTGATTTAAGCAAGAAATTCTTGGATTTGTGGAATCTAAGCAGGAAGTCTTGTACTCGAGGGTATGAGCAAAAGTCTTGAATCCATGGGATTTAAGAAGGAAAGTCTTGGATTCGTGGAATCTAAGCAGGAAGTATTATACACAAGGGTATGAGCAAAAGTCTTGAATCCGTGGGATTTAAGCAGGAAGTCTTGGACTGAAGGTCTGAGCAGGAAGTCTTGTACTCGAGGGTATGAGCAGAAGTCTTGAATCCGTGGGATTTAAGCAGGAAAGTATTAGCCTGTGAGTCTGAGCAGGAAGTCTTGTACTTGCGGGTATAAGCAGGAAAGTCTTAGGATATGAGGATCTAAGTAGGAAGTCTTGATCAGGTTTTGATTGATCAAGCAAGTCTTAAGGTGTAGGTATGAGCAAGGAAAGTCTTATTCTCGAGGGCATAAGCAATTGTAATCATGTTTTGATTATAGTGGAAAATCTCTTGTGCTACAAGGGAACTGGACTACTCCCTGTTTGGGAGGAACCAAGATAAATCTCTGTGTGTTCTTTTATCATTTACTTACTTTTGTTATTATTCCACTGCAACTCGTTAATCAGGTTCTGAACTATTGTTTAGAATCTGAACTCTATTCAGAAGCAACACAAATTAGAGAACACAATTCAACCCCCCTTCTTGTGTATTTTTCTCACCTTCAAATTTTTGGCACCATCTTCAATTGGCCAGTCAAAATAGGATCATAACAGTCCTTAGTATGGGGAGCTTTGAGTAGCCCATTCACATGAATACCCCAATCAAAGTTTACATGAGTGTTGGAATTTGTCACCAACGGGTAGCCTCATCATCCTCATCAGCACCAACCACAATAATACCAAATAAGGATTTCCATAAATCATTTGTAAAGTGATAAACCTTGTTACCTATAAAAACTTGAAGCATGAACCTTGTATATCAAGTAACCCTGAGTAATAGCAGAGGTAGTTTCCCTACCCTTTCCTTTAACATCATCTTTGGTCTTGGAGAGCTTAGGAGCCATGGAAAATATGTAAACAAAATGTGCACACCAAATGTTTGACGAAATGTTTGAATTAAAAGTGAATGAGTATGAGAGATTGGTGAATAGCTACACACTCAAACAAGATACACAATCATACAAACACACAAAGAAGTGAAGATGAACCACAAACAAGTGAAAATTCGGATTTTTGGTGAGTTTGAAGGGGAATGAGAGAAATTGATGAAAATAGAGATAATTTGTTGGAATTTACGTGTGTTAATGATATAGAGAGAATGAAACAAGCAAAAAATAATGAGGATATAATGACTTTCAAGGTTTAAGATGAAGTAAAGAAATTCGGGAAACTTGGTGCATGTATGAGAGTGAAAGAAATGACCCAATCTGTACTTATGAGTTGACCTTTGGAGTTATGTGTCGACCTATAAAGGTTATGAGTTGACACATACTGAAGCAAGTAAAACAGAATTCAGAAAAATATTTTATGTGTCAACCTATACGAGCATGTGTCGACACATATTGTAACAATTTTGAAAAATAACAAAAATTAGTTTTATGCGCCAACCTATATGCCTTATGAGTCGACCTATAAGGTCTAAAATTTGAAGGACTTTGACACATGAATTTTTAGTGACTTTGTGGAGCTCAACTTGACATATGCATAATTAATTGATGAAAGACACATTCATATGATTGTTTTTCATGGTTTGCTAGCTAGTAACATGCAAACATGTAAATGTAGGCATGAAAAGGTAAAATATGTCGATCAAATGTGAAGACATTTAGAATTGATTCACTATAAACATATAAAATGAAAACACGCAATGGTCACATTTGAAAATTTTGGAAGTGAACACATATTACATACATCATACACATAATACATCACATACCTTTGAGAAATAAACTGGTAAAAGAAATACTTACTTACAAAACAAATAAAAGTATTCAAACGATATTACCTCACCGTACAAATGACGGAGGATGCACTTGCATTTCATAAGGAACTCTCGAACGAGAGTTGGAATGAATGCAACGCGTGCCACAAACACTATCGAAACAAAACACTTTTACCATTTTCCCTTTGTACAAGTACTTGAAATTGTGATTTATGAAATTCTGGTATCAGATATGTGATGTTAAGTGAGATGTCACAACATCAATATCTGTTGTATGAACAAGGCAATAATAGTAACAGTGCTTATAAACAATAAACAACACAAAGAATTGTTCACCTAGTTCGGCCTAACTACCTACGTCTGGGGGCTTCCAAGCCAGGAAGAATATCCAATCAATAGAATTAGTTCAAAGGTCTCAACCCACTGTTTTCCAACCTTATCACCTAATCCCTAACTATGGAATTTCTATCTAAGACTCACTTAGATAGGAGATACCTCTCACTCCCCCTCAATCACAGCATTGATTACAATATAACAATTACAGTATTTAGAAGATCACACTTCAAAGACACACCTTGATCTTGCTTAAAAGCTTTGATCAAGAACAAACACTCGTGCTTAAAAGCTTAGTGTGGACAGCATACAACTCAACTAAAACAGTCCTATTTAAACATCAAAGAGATGAGTGAATGGCTCATAATTAACACAAGACGCACAAATACTCAAACCCTAACATAAGTAACGCAACTCTTCAATTAAACTTTTCTACCTCGCAAGTAGGTTTGATGCGTCTTTATATAGCAACTCTCTTCATGGGCTTGGGCAGCATTAACTCCCAGATTTGAATCTCACTTTAAAGCACAATTACTCTTCAAATCTTTTAGCCCTAAAACTAGCAACAGAAAATACTTCATAGGAAACGATTGCATCAGATAAAATCTCCTCCAAGAATCTCGCCTTCAATCTCTCAACAAAAACTCACAAGTTGCAAATAACGCGCAACCAATAAAACATAACACTCTGAACCTGATGTTTTGTCAACTGATGTTAAGACATCAGTTTTGACATCATGCATAGAAGCTGTAAAACAAAACAACACACCACATGCAGAATGTTAGCAACAGAAGTTAAGACATCAGACATGACATCTTGAACAACCACATAGTTTTACCAAAATTGCTGCCAATACAAGAACCAACAATCTCCCCCTTTGGCTAATTTTGGCTAAAACAATATCAGCACACATCAGAGATACCAGCAACAGAAACGCACCATAACACTAACATTCAGCAGCACTACTTAAAACAAAAGCTCCCCCTCAAACCAAGGAAACACATAAACAGCCCTAACAGTCTGAGTTAACACTGATTACACAAAAACTACAGCAACACCCCCTTAAGCGAAACCAAGGAAACCAGAAGAAAACCATTCAGTTGTAAACAAAAAAATACTAGTCAACTCTCCCCCTTTTTAGCCATAATTGGACAAAGAGTAAAGAAGAAAAATCCAGAAGAACTATACAAAATGAAGATGTCAACAATAGCAGTACACAACCAAGCACACCATGGAGCCAGAAAAAAAAAATGTCATCAAACGTAGCAAACTGAGGCTGACATCAGAAATCCAGAAAAATAAGAGTACATCAAGAGTAGAAAACCAGAACAAATGCACACAAAGGTGCCAAGATCAGAATTCCAGAGAAAACCAAAACAAAGCAAAGAACCACAAAACTAAAACTAATCATCTTCAGACCCAAAAACTAATCATCTTCAGACCCATCAAACTCAGAACTTCCTTCATCACTTTCCTCCTCTCCATCAAGGTTGTTCTCCTTATCATCAGCATTTCCATCAGATTCCTCCCCTTCAGCACCAACTTCCTCATTATCATCCCCCTCAAGAACACCTTCACCCACTTGCAGAGACTTGATTAATTTTTCAAGTTTGAATTTCCTTTCAGTATTTACACGAATCACTGCATCAAGATCTTTGCATGCCTCCTTTAGCTCAACAATCAGACTTGCCTTGGTAGTGGGCTGGTTAGCATCAGAAGCAGATGTCACAACAATGTCTGGGACATGTTGACCTGCAAACAATTTTTCATGAAGGGACAAGACTGATTCCCTTTTGCAAGCACTATCAACACTAGACAAGATCCCAGGATGTTGTTTCAAGATGATACCGCAGATTAAAGAAGGAAATACAATGGGTAACTTCACAGCCATTGTTCCAGCATGCTTGACAGTCTGATAAAAAATATAGGACCCATAATCAAATTTCTTCTTTGTGCCAACAGTATAAATAAATTTCCCTAAGCCAACAGAGATAGTAGTTTTGTGATTAGTGGGGACCCAATTTGCAGTACCAATCCTGTGTAAGATAGCATATTAAACACTGAGTAGACCAGCAGACAATTTTCCCTTCACCGGCCAAACCTTCACTTGTTTTGCAGTGATCTCCTTGCACACTTGATTGTCAGTAATCTCCAACTCTTTATCTTCTTGCTCATTCCTTCCTAGGTAATTATTGATAACCTTAGGAGAAAAATCAATACACTTACCCCTCACATACACTTTTCTGAAATCCACACTCCTTCTATCAGCAATGTCCACAAGAATGTTCACGATAAATCCTTGACTAGCATATCATAACATTTGGAAAAACCAGAAAAAATTTTCATCAGCCCAGCAAACTTAATCATCTCAATAACTTCCTTAATCTCAAGGGCATCTTTACCAAGCTCTCTCTCCAGAGCAATTCTTCTCAGATAAACATACTTCCACTTACTCACATTTTCAACAAAATGGAATGAAACATTGTCTAAAGGGACATCAGGAATTTTGTCAACAATCTTCTTTACAGCAGCCTTTTTCACAGGAGAGATGTCTGGAACATCCTCCTCAACATCAAAGTCTGAGTTAGAGTCAGGCCTAGCCTTCCTTTTCTTGGAGCTGGTAGTCACCTTGCTCCATGATTTTGAAGGGCCAACAGCAGGTTTCTTCTTGGTATTGCTAAGAGAATCTGTCATAGCAACAACCTTTTCTTTTCTAGTCTTCATCCTCTTTGCTATCCCAGGATTTACACGGGCAATCAGATCATTATCAGAGAGATCATCAACATTCACAATTTCATCATCATTCACAGGTTTCTTTCCCTTCTCAGCAGCAGATGTTTCAACATCGATTTCGACATTAGTTTCAACATCCTTCAACACAGAAGCAGCAAGCTTATGAAGCTTATCATTTTTTCCACTAACAGAAGCACCAATAGTTTCCCTATCATCTGTTGTAACCTCAAAAGAATGAGGAGCAGTGATCTGAGCAAGAGGTTTAGATATTCCAGCAACAGCAAACCCTTTATCTAAAATCCTAGAAACAACTTTATCTACACTTTTGTCAACTAAAAATGTTTCTCCCTTGCTTTGATTGTCATGAGAAGGAGGGATAGTAGTTCTATTGTCTCCAAAAAGAATCCCAGTAACAAAGCTTCTAAGTTCACTATCATCATGCTTCCTAACTTTACCCGCCTTATTTTCAGAAGAGGATTTAGAAGGATTACCTTTTGCATGCGATTTTCTGATCCTTTTCGTTTCAGTCGTAGTGTGAGGAATCATTGATAAAGGAACGACATCAAGAGCACCTTCAGGAGAAATGTCTTCAAAGCGAACCTTCAATTTAGAATCAGATTTGGACGGTGATGATGTAGATTTTTGAGACATATTGTTCTTCTTGCAAAGCTTAGATTTGGGGACAAACGACTTTCTAAAGGAGAAGATGAAACGTGAATGGTACAAGTATGATACAGGATGTATGTTGCGTGTGGGAAGAAAGGTTGGAAATGATTGCTTTTGATTACCAACACATGTCATTAATTTCCATTTTAAAAAACATAACATGGCTTTCCCTCCTAATTTTTTCACCTGCATAGACTCTTTAGGAGAAGTGAGATGTTGAAACTTTTCATGTGACATCTTGATCTGCTTCCCTATTTGGCAGTCTTCATAACTTCTTCCTTCCTCTAGATGTTCCACATTTTGATCCCATACTCTGACTTCATCTTCTTCAGTATAACCATATGCGTAAGAGCCGGAGTCTAGAGATACCCATAGATAGCAGTTGTCTTTGGACTTAGCACCCTTCATGACAACTTCACCTTTCTCATTAGTGACAATACATTCAGCTTTAGTAAAGTGAACTTTAAATCCTTGCTCACATAGTTGACTAATACTGATCAAGTTGGCTTTCAGTCCTTTGACCAGTAACACATCATCTAACCTAGGAGCACCTGCACAATTCATTTTTCCCATACCCTTGATTTCTCCTTTGACACCATCACCAAAAGTTACACAGCTGGAATAAGGTTCAACTTCAACCAACAAATTCTTCACACTTGTCATGTGTCTAGAGCAACCACTATCAAAATACCATTCCTCTTTGGTGGACCCTCCTAGAGACATATGAGCTAACAAACAAGTAGTGACAGTCTTAGGAACCCATTGTTTAACAATTGGAGGCCTGTTCTGATTCTGTCTAGGTTGAGGATCAGGTTTAGGGTAACCATAGAGCCTGAAGTAGAAAGGTTTTAAGTGGCCAAACCTTCCACAGTAATGACACCTCCATCTCTGAAATATACCTCTTGAGTGGTTGGGATGTCTTCTCCCATGATGTTGTGGCACTTGATGATGCATAAACTGTCTAGCTCCGTGAGCCTTCCCATGAGGTTGTGGCATAAACTGATTAGGTACAGGAACATAACCTTTCCCATAACATTGTGGCATCTGGTGAGGTACAACCTTCTTAGGTCCAGAAACATGTCCTTTCCCATGATGTTGAGACATCTGATGAGACATGTTCTGTTTAATTCCAGAGGAACTAGCATCTGCAGAGATCTTCTTCTCACCATCAAATCCTAGACCAGTCTTATCACCTGCCCCTTTTCCAGCCTGAAGGATTTCATCCAGATTGTCAGTTCCACTATTCAACATTCTGATGGATTTGGACATTTGACCAAGTTGGGATTTTAACAACAGGACTTCATTCTCAAGCTCAGCTTTATCAGCCTTAAGCTAGATTATAATTTTCTTCTGCTTCTCCCCTTCTTGACAGACCTCTTCACTTTTCAGACACAGCTCTTGATAAGAAGCTGCTAGCTCTTCAAAGGTCAATTCATCATCACTAGACTCTCCTTCAGAAGCACATATTCCAGTCAATGCCCTAACATGCTTGGCAGTCTCTTCATCATTCTCACTATCAGTATCAGACCAGGAAACAGATAACCCCTTTTTCTGCTTCTTGTGATATGTAGGACATTCTTTTCTGACATGACCATAACCTTCACACTCATAATATTGGATTCCTTTATCATGATTAGGCTTCTCTTCAGTTGTTGTTCTCTTCATCTGATCACTTGACTTGTTAATGTCAGATGAGATGTTCTTAACATTTGGTATATAGTTCCTGTCCATTCTCTTTAACACCTTATTGAATTGTCTTCCCAGCAGTACAATGGCATTGGATAGATCCTCCTGTGTTTCAATATCACATTCTTTCTCTTCATCTTCAGTACTAGACACCAATGCAATGCTTTTGACTTTCTTTTCTGACCTGTCATTTAGCCCCAATTCAAATGTCTGAAGTGAACCAATCAATTCATCTACCCTCATTTGGCTGATGTCTTGAGCCTCCTCTATAGCCGTCACCTTCATTTCAAATCTCTTGGGGAGAGATCTGAGAATCTTCCTAACCAACTTCTCATTAGACATCCTTTCTCCTAGGGCACTAAAAGCATTTGACAGTTCAAGTATATTCATGCGGAAGTCATGAATGGTCTCTTCATCCTTCATTCTTAAATTTTCAAACTTTGTTGTTAGAAGCTGAAGTCTTGACATCTTGACTTTGGAGGTTCCTTAATGAGTTGTTTTCAGGATATCCCAAGCCTCCTTAGCTACTTCATATGTGTTGACCAGCCTGAAAATGTTCTTGTCAATTCCATTAAACAAGGCATTCAAAGCCTTAGAATTTCCAAGAGCCAGTTCATCTTCTTCCTTGGTCCACTCCTCTTCAGGTTTCAGCTTTGACACACCATCTTCTCCCACAATGACAGGATGTTTCCACTCTTTCAACACAGCCTTCCAAGCCCTGTTGTCTAAAGACTTTAAAAAGGCAACCATGTGAGGTTTCTAATAGTCGTAGTTAGATCCATCTAGAATAGGGGGTCTATTCACAAATCCACCACTCTCCTTGTCCATTGCACCAGAAAGTAACAACCCTAGATCTCACCCAGATGTAGAGCAGGATGACCTGCTCTGATACCAATTGAAATTATGGTATAAGATATGTGATGTTAAGTGAGATGTCACAACATCAATATCTGTTGTATGAACAAGGCAATAATAGTAACAGTGCTTATAAACAATAAACAACACAAATAATTGTTCACCCAGTTCGGTCTAACTACCTACTTCTGGGGGCTACCAAGCCAGGAAGAATATCCAATCAATAGAATTAGTTCAAAGGTCTCAACCCACTATTTTCCAGCCCTATCACCTAATCCCTACCTATGGAATTTCTATCTAAGACTCACTTAGATAGGAGATACCTCTCACTCCCCCTCAATCATAGCATTGATTACAATATAAAAATTACAGTATTTAGAAGATCACACTTCAAAGACACACCTTGATCTTGCTTAAAAGCTTTGATCAAGAACAAACACTCGTGCTTAAAAGCTTAGTGTGGACAGCATACAACTCAACTAAAACAGTCCTATTTAAACATCAAAGAGATGAGTGAATGGCTCACAATTAACACAAGACGCACAAATACTCAAACCCTAACACAAGTAACGCAGCTCTTCAATTAAACTTTTCTACCTCGCAAGTAGGTTTGATGCGTCTTTATATAGAAACTCTCTTCATGGGCTTGGGCAGCATTAACTCCCAGATTTGAATCTCACTTTAAAGTACAATTACTCTTCAAATCCTTTAGCCCTAAAACTAGCAACAGAAAATACTTCATAGGAAACGATTGCATCAGATAAAATCTCCTCCAAGAATCTCGCCTGCAATCTCTCAACAAAAACTCACAAGTTGCAAATAACGCACAACCAATAAAACATAACACTCTGAACCTGATGTTCTGTCAACTGATGTTAAGACATCAGTCTTGACATCATTAGACATGGCAACAAAACCCATACCCGCGGGTACCCACCCGAACCCGCCCCGAAGTTGACGGGGAAAATCCGTTTTGACTGGGTTCGGGTTTGGGTTTGGGTTTTCCCCAATTAAAAAATATGGAGACGAGTCGGGTAATGGGGACACTAGTACCCACCCCGAACCCGTCCCCGAACCTGCCCCATTTATTATATTATGTACATTATTATTTAATTTTGTTAATTTAGAATATTAAAAATGTGGCCAATGTTTTGATATTTTAATTTGTTTTATTTATTTAACATATTTCAAATGTATGTAAGATTTTTTTTGAGATTTTTGTTTATTTTATTATTTGTAATGTAATTTGATTTTGGAAAAGATAAATATTTCTATTAAAAAATTGATTTTACTAAATGGATGGTGGCGGGGCGGGGATACCCGAACCCAACCCGAACCCGTTTGGGACGGGTTTGGGTTTTAATTCTCCATCCCCGATTGGGTTTGGGGCGGGGAACGAGGATTGTTTGGGGATTTGGGTTTGGGTTTGGGGGAGGCAAAAACCGTCCCCGACCCGCCCCGTTGCCATGCCTAGACATCATGCATAGAAGCTGTAAATCAAAACAACACACCACATGCAGAATGTTAGCAACACAAGTTAAGACATCAGACATGACATCTTGAACAACCACATAGTTTTACCAAAATTGCTGCCAATACAAGAACCAATAATTTATAATGTATCCAAGAGGTAATTAACTTGATGATCATCCTTTGTCATTGTACTTTCACTCTTATTCAATCATGATGATTATCTTGATCCTCCTCATGCTTCATCATCTTAGGTTGATCAATCCCTAATTTGATGTACTTATGTATGTCTTGTTGAAGATAGACCTGCATCATTAAACACAATACCTTTCTGACACTTCTCGGATATAAAACATTAATAATAATCAACACACTTTTACCAATTAACGAAACACTAAAAGTTAACCTCCTTGGTAACACACTCAATCTTCCTTGCCACAAAGATAAAGGATTAAAGAGATGTCACCTGTATCATATCTTGAGCCTCCACAAACGAGATCCCATACTCTCTTCATAGAGCCAATATATTTATCCCGCAAGATTAATGAATAGTGCTAGGTACCCAATCTTCATTAGGTCCTTGAGGATTAATGAAACCTTGGTTGCATTTAGGCAACCATTGAAAAACACCTTTAGGAATAACAAGTTTCCTAAACTTGCACTTTGAAATAGTATGACCCTTTTTGCAACAATAATGACAATACAAGTTATGATGAGGTGAGATTTTGCTATTTGGAATATTTTCAACAAAACTATACCTTCTATAAGGATTATTAGAAGGCATATCATATTTATAAGTATCAATAGCTAAAGTAAACTTAGTTTGCAAAGCCTTATTAAACTTGGCTTTAAGAGTTCTTGACTCTTTTTGCCAAATGTGATAAGTTTCACAACCAAACCACAAAGGCTTGTCATCCTGTCTCTTATCTTTTAGAATATCTAGCATAGATTGCCTTAGATCTTCCATATTCTTTTCATTTTCCAAAATTTTATCTTCTAAGTGGGAAATTCTTCTTTTGTTTGAAGCTAATTTTTTGAAAGCATTTATGGCTTATCTTTGTAGATATTCAAAAGATTCTTGTAATTTAGAATAAGATAAGTCATGAGTAGATTCAGGTTTAGAGTGATTTATAACCTTTTTCTTCATTTTGTTTTCCATATAGCAAAGCTTGGCCGATCCAACACTTGAATTTGAGCTTTCATCACTTGAAGAATCACTTTCGATCTCCCAAATGGCATAAGCTCTTCTAGACTTGCTATATTTCTTATGATGGCCTTTCTCTTTATGTTTCTTGATTGTATGACACTCCGATCTATAATGACATGTTTTACCACAATTATAGCATGAACTTCTGACCTTACCCTTCATATTTTCATCTTCCTTGGAGGAGTTAGATAACCTTCTATATTTTCTTTGGTTCTTGTCAGAGTATTTATCCCCATGTTTTTGTCATCTTTAGTTTCATAATCATTATGCTCATTATTTAAGGACCTTGAGCTAGAATTTGTTTGAGCAATATACTTCTTCTCTACCTCTTTGTCTTTACCTTCTTTTCATAGTCTTTTTCATGTTTTTCCAAGCAAGTGAGTTCTTGCTCATGTTCTTCCAATTTTCCAAATATAGTAGTGAGATCAGGTACTTTAAGATTATTCGCCTCTTTGATAGCGATGAGCTTGGGTTGCTATTCCCTATAAAGACATCTCAAAACCTTATTAGTAGCAATGTCACTGGAAATAGGATTACCTAGAGCATTCAATCGATTGATAAGATATGTGAATTGTTTTTGTATGTCTGCAATGGTTTCACCATGCTTCATGCAAAATAGTTCAAACTCTTGATTTAAGGTATTGATCCTAGCTTGTTTGACTTCATCAGTTCCCTCATGGGAAACTTATAATGCATCCCACATAGTTTTGGCAGTATCACAATGAGAGACACGATAATATTCATCTACAACAAAAGTGGATGTGAGAATATTTTGTGCCTTCCAATCATGTGACCACAATTTCTTATCATTATCATCCCATTTTACTTCTGGTTTAGGTACGGTAACACCTTCACCATTGGTCATTGTAATTTCATTAAGCCCATTCTAAATGGTGTCCCATGTACCTTTGTCAACCAAGTTGGCATGAATACGCATACAAGCTTTCCAATAGCCATAATTTTTACCGGTGAAAATTGGTGCTCTATTATACGCCCCCTTAGGTTCATTAGTCATTCTTCTAATAAAAAAAATCTTAAGCACAGAATAAACCAGAGCTCCTAATACCACTTGTTAGATGATAGGCTTCGATCTATATGGGGGTGAATATATCACAAGTTAAAAACTTTTGGCCAAAACTGAATTAAAAAGTTTTATGGCACAACAGAAACAACCCAAATGAAATCGTCTAACCGTACCTCTATCAAAAAGATCAGATATGCGTAAAGGTATACAAATGTATGATAATGAATATAAATTGTTCAACAATTATTAATCAAAACCAATTAAATGCAAAGTTATACGTAAAGCTTATTCCCAATGATCAAAACACACAAAAATACAATAAGGAAATTTATCGAACACCTTGTGTGCAATCAATATCGTTTGGAAATTTGTTTGGTTCTGTTGATCTTAAAATCCAATCACAATGAAACAAATTGTGATTAACTCAACAACACCTATTTCAAATTGTGATAAAAAATAATTTCCAAACGAATTCATCGAAAAAAATAATGAATTCAATAATTTGCAAACACAAATTAAAAGAGATTGAGAGAGAGAGAGAGAGCGCGAGCGAGCGAGAGTGAGAGTAACTGAGGGAGAGAGAGAGAGAGTACACAAGGATTTGTTTAGGGGGTTCTCCAATCACCCTCATTATGGGTACGTCTACCCTCAATTCGAATTTGAAATTAGATAATTTTAATTAACGTTACTTTGCAAAAGTATGTATACAAGAGATGTAGCAATCCAACCCTACAAACCCAAAGTTTGATGTTGATTTTAGCACCTCCAAAACCCTTGATCAAATATTGATCAAGTAACCAACAATGTCGTTTCAATTCACCTTTTGTTGCTACTTCCTTGCAAGGCACCCCTTGTAAAAAAGCTTTCACTTGATTCAATTAGTCCCAAGCGCACACTTGTTGAAACCCAAGATTTACCAAGGTGACCCACCTTCTCACGCTACTCCCTTGCAAGGCACCCTTGTTATGAGGATTTCACTCAATCGGATCCGAATTGCATAATATTTTCCAAAACCTTCTAACCCCTTAATGATCTTGAAGGAAAACCCGGCTTGGTTTTCTTATTTGAAAACCCTCAAAGAATTCAACCCAATTTATAGTACAAACAACCTAAATTGGATGTCATCAACCAGAATCTAGATGACACCTAATCAAAAAATGATTATGTGTAGTTTGATTGTGTGTATGCCTAGAAGAGAGGTTGAAGATGATTAGAATGCTTTGAAGTCCTGGTTTCATGTAGGTTTTACTCTAGAACATTACTAGAAAAGATGCTTGTATCAAGTATATATATATGTATGCAAGTATAGAGCAAGAGGAAAGCAAAAAGAATAAAAAAAGATGCAAAAATTCAAGAATTTTGGTCTATAGGTCGACCTATTAAAGTCATGAGTTGACCTATCAAGGTCATGTGTCGACCTATAGAAGTCAGCACATAGACAAAGCTTACAGGCTTTAATATTGCAGCATGTGTGTCGACCTGAAGGATGGATTTGTCAATCTATAGAAGAAATTTTCTTCTACGTGTCGACCTATAGTCGCATGTGTCGACCTATAAGTTATTTTTCACACACAAAACTTTGTTTTTGATGCATAAAACAATTTCTTGATGCTTTAATCTTTTCTAAACCATTTCAAACATGTTGACATGCTTCCTAATGCAAAAATGCACAACTATACTTAAATGATACCGTCCAATGTACATAAACGCTAAAGTATCCTAGTTTTGACATCATACAAAATACATCAACGGAAAGTTACACTCACAAAGATCTCTTAAGAAGAGAAAAAACAGGAAGAGTTACATGTTGAGGTGGAACACTTGAGAAATGAAGTGCACAATAATGGTGAAAATCTAGATGAAGTTGCTGAAAAATCACCGTTTGCTGAAGAAAATTAGGACATTTTTTTTATTAATATTTGCTAACAAGAGATAGGTCGAGAAAAGTCATCAAGACACTTCATAGGTTTGGTTATGCAGATCTCATATCTTTTTCTTTAATCTCTTCTAGTGAGGTTCTCGATGAATAACCTATAGATTACAAATAAGTTATGAGGAGTCGAAATAAGAAGGAATGGCTGAAAGCCATGGATGATGAGATAAAATCTCTTCATGATAACTACACCTAGAAACTGATTGAAAAACCTGTAGAGGCCAAATTAGTCAGCTGTAAATGGATCTTCAAGGTAAAATAAGGAGTTCAAGGTGTTATGTCAAAAAGATTCAAGGCGAGAGTGGTTGTAAGGGGCTTCACTCAGAAGGAAAGAGTGGATTTCAATGATGTATTCTCTCCTATTGTGAAGCATAGATCCATTAGAATGCTTCTTGCCATAGTGGTTAGGTTAGACCTAGAATTGGAACAGATGGATGCGAAGACTGTTTTTCTATATGGTGATCCATATGAAACAATTCTGATGAAGCAACCTGAAGTGTATGAAAAAAAAGGTAAGGAGGATTATCTGTGCAAGCTGAATAGGTCTTTATATGGACTGAAATAATCTTCTAGGCAATGGAATAGGATATTCAATAAGTTAATGGCACACATAGGTTTCATAATGAGCAACTTCGATCACTGTGTTTATTTCACGTTCTCACCTGAAAATTCACTTGTCATACTATTAATTTATGTGGATGACATCCTCATAGCAAGCAACGTCGTCGAAGAAGTAATAAGGTTAAAGGTTCAACTTAACAAGGAATTCGAAATGAAGGACGGGCATGGCAAGTCAAAATGTCGAGTACCCATGGAAAATAACGAGTTATGGGTTGTTGCATATGAGACAAGTCAGAGTCTGGGTTGAACGGATATGGGAAACTTATTTATAGATGACGTTCATCAGTCACACATAACAACTATAGGGTAGCTCTATGGTTGCATGAGAGTTATAGAACATGACGGAGAAGATGTTATATGATAGTAAAAGAGACGACAGATGTTATCAGCACCATTGAAACATGAGACTTGAAGGGACACTTCTTAAATGACCCTTGGAGGTATGATAGGTATAAAAGGCTTCCCATCGAGGAAGAATGGACATACAACAAATACCACCCCTAATACAATACATTTGTGATCTCACTTGACTCGCCTCAAGGAGATTAACCAAATAGTGTTTATCAGAAAAATTTGGTGCCAACTGTGGGGCCTCGGTAAAACTTTCCTAAGCCTCAAAAAACAATACATTTTACTATAGCAACACCATGTCTGTATCATCTTTTAGCAGGAGTAAACCGCACACTCCACCAAACATGGTACAACTTTCGACAATTGTGGAGAATCTACTCCAGCAGAATGAGTCTTTGCAAGAAAGTGTCCACACACTTCAGCAGTCGCAAAACACTAATTAATATGAAGAAGTGGAGGAACATTTTGGTCCTCAACCTCTTGCAGAGGCAGTTTGGGGCGATCAAGTCCCAAAAAATTTCGAACCACCACCTTTGCCATCCTTCGATGGCAAAAGTGATCCTCAGGAGCACATAATCTCAATTAACAATCAAATGGAAATAATCGAGGCTTCCGAATCCTTGAAATGCAAGCTTATGAAGGTAACATTCCAGGACGTGGCATTACGCTGGTACATGAGCCTGCTCAGATTATCAATCACCAGTTACCTGGATCTAACCAGGAAGATGGTGCAACAGTTCTCCACCAGCAAACATAGAAAGGTGACCAATACCAGCTTGTTCAACGTCCGTCAGGGGACCTCTGAATCCCTTCGAGAATATATGGTACAATTCAATGAAGAATTATAACAGTCTCTCATCCAAATTAGGAAATGTTCAGGGGAACTTTCCAAAATTGTCTATAAGTCGATCATTTCAATGAATCGTTGGCACAAAAGCTGACCACTAGCATGGGGGAAGTAATGAATAAAGTAGAATGTTATATCAAGGAGGAAGAAAACAATATGGAGAAAAGATCATGAGATGCTAAAGAAAAGACATAATCTAGGCATGACGGATCCAGGCCCAGGAAAAAGCATCACAAGTAGGGTTCAAGGGAAAGGTCGGTGATAAAACCTTTTCGGAGGCCATATTGCAAATTCACTGATAACTTTACCCCACTCAATGTCAAGCATGTTGATATTCTGCGAAAAGTATATCATCTCAAGCTAATATCGGAACCCACTCGCCTCAAGCAGGTCAACGCTATACTAGGAAAAGATGGGGATGCATGGTGTGCCTATCATAGTTTGAGAGGCCACCACACTAAATATTGTCATCAGTTAAAAAGGGAAATCAAAATATTAATCCAAAGAGGCCAGTTTCTATCGTACGTAAAAAAGGTAGAAGGGTCAGCAGGAAAGAGAAGTCCTTCTAGGAGAGAGCCAAACTCAGAGAACCTCTCTGCCAAGAAGGGGAAAAACATTGAGGAAGTGCATGAAAACCATATAGGCCGCCACACGCTTAACACCATCATGAGAGGTTTCGCTGGTGGAGGATAAACAAGCTTGGCCAGGAAGAGATACGCCCGATCAGTATTGCATGTGTCACATAATCTATTTTTAGAAAAAGAAGAAAGGTTCGTCGTTGTTGGTTTTTCAAGACATGATTAAGAAGGTGTGTTGGCACATGGGAATGACCTAATTATTATAAAAGTACAGATTCATGATTAGAGTGTCAAGCGGTGTTTATTGACCTGGGCAGCTTGATCGATATATTGTATTGGGATACTTTCAAAGGCATGAACATGGATATGTCAGAGCTGCTACCCTTCCAAGGTACCCTGGTTGGTTTCTCTGGGGAATAAGTCCAGGTACTATGGCATCTACCTATCATGATCGTCTTCAGAAGTGGAGGCAATGCCAAAGGCATCAAAGTGAGATACCTGAGTAAATGCGTCGTCACCATACAACATCATCATCGGAAGACCGATGTTCAACGCTCTGGAGGCTGCTCTGTCCACTCTTTATTTGACCATGAAGTAACCCTTAGAAGGTTGACAAGTCGGGGTAATTAAAGGCGATTAGGGACTGGCTAGGAAATGCTACAAAGATAGCCAGAAATTGAAAAAGAAAACCCAGCAGGATCGTCCTATGATAGAAAATAATTTGAAGGTGAATTTTGTTGACCTTGATCCTCGGGGGGATCCAGCAGATGATAACTTGACCCCTATTGGAGAATTAAAAAAGGTGCAAATTGTTACGGAGGATTTTTAGGTAAGACATATAAGTTTAGGGATATCTCAAGAAGAGGAATCAGACAATGTCAGGGTATTGAGAGAGAACATCGACCTCTTTGCATGGAAGCCATTAGACATGCCTGGGATCGACCCAAATGTCGTGTGCCATCAGTGTTCCCTTGATCAATCATCGAAGGCGGTAATGTAAAGGAAACGAAAAAATAGAGAAGAAAAAAGAAAGGTTGTCACAAAAGAGGTTGATAAGCTCTTGAAGGCCGGATTCATCTGGGAAATAAAATATCCCACCTGGTTGTCCAATGTCGTCATGGTGAAGAAGAAATCGGGAAAATGGCGCATGTGCGTATATATCATCGACATTAACAAGGCTTGCCCGAAGGACCCTAACCCATTACCATACATTGATAGATGATCGATGTCATGTCTGGGTTCTTCCTGCTCAGCTTCACGAACGGCTATTCAGGCTACAACCAAATACGAATGAACCTAGTAGATGCTCCTAAAACAACATTAATGACCAACAGAAATAACTATTACTATGAAGTAATGCCATTTGGTCTTACAAACTTCAGGTCTACGTATTAAAGGCTGATGAATATGGTATTCTCATCACAGATAAGGAGAAACTTAGAAGTATATGTTGAGGATATGTTGATCAAGACCTGGGAGGAGGTGAATCATGTAAAAGACTTGGAAGAAACATTTGATCAGTAAGGAAGTTCGATATGAGGCTTAACCCTGACAAGTGAACCTTCGAGGTATAAACCGATAGTTTCATGCTGACACACCAGGGAATATAGTCGAATCCAAACAAGTTCTAGGAAATCATTGATATGAGAAGCCCAACATCAATGAAAGAAGTTCAACAGCTGACCGAAAGATTAGCCGCCTTATCCTGTTTCTTTCTTGAGTAGGCAATAAGTCCATATATTTCTTGGTAGATATAAAGAAGTCGGCAAAGTTCCAGTGGACAGAAGAATATGAGAAGGTGTTTATGGAGTTGAAACAATTCCTGTCTGTCCCACCGATCTTGGTCCATCCGAACGAAAATTCGCCCCTTACCTTGTACTTAGCATCTTTGGGAAAGTTGTTAGCTCGGTATTAGTTCAGGGGAGTTTTGAAGATGAGAGGCCGATATATTTTTTCAGCAAGGTTCTCAAAGAATTAGAAGCCCATTATCAAAAGATTGAGCGATTAGCGTTGGAAGTAGTAATTACCGCCAAAAAACTCAAGAAATACTTTCAGGGCCACCCTATCATCGTAAAGACAAACTATCCCATAAAATGAGTTATGAAAAAGCCGGATTCAATAGGCAGGATAGTGGCCTGGGCTGTAGAAATGTCCAAGTACGATATCACATAGATACCCGGAAACAACATTAAATCACAAGTACTAGAAGATTTTATGATAAAGTTGAGTTCACCCACCCCAGAGGAATCACCAGAGCAGTGGATCCTATCAGTGGACAGCTCATACAATCTCAAAGGTAGCAGAGCATGGATAGTATTAGAGGGGCTGAGGGAATTGGCACTAGAACAGTCTCTCTCTTTCAATTTCCAAGCCAACAATAGTCAAGCAAAGTATGAAGTCGTGATTGCTAGTTTGAAGTTAGCTAACAATGTCGAAGTTTCCCATTTTCTGGTTCATACTGATTCACAATTAATTGCTAGTCAAATCAAGGAAGATTATCAAACAAAGGACACATTATTGCTCAAGTATCTACAACGAGCTCTGCAATTAGACAAGGGGTTCACGAAATTTGAAGTATCACATATTCCTCGGGAAGAAAATGCTAGAGTCGATCTACTAGCTCGTCTAGCCAGCACTAAAGGCCATAGGTTAAATAGAACGGTAATCCAAGAAACTTTGGAAGCACCGAGCACGAAAATGGAGGAAGTCATGGTATTAGAAAATGTATGGGGCTGGATGACACCTATCACTCAATACCTACCTCAAGAAAAGTTTCCAGTTGAGGAGACTGAAGCTCGATGAAATAAAAGGATGTCTTCTTGATACCTCATGGTAGTCGACCAACTATACAAGATGGGCGAATCTTCCCCAATGTTGATATGTGTCGCTAAAGAAAAAGTAGGACTTATAATGAAAGAGATGCATGAAGGAGTGTGTGGAACTCATATTAGGGGAAAAGCATTATCGGGAAAAATACAAAGGGCAGTGTGCTATTGGTCGAGTATATACAAGAATGCGCGTGGTTTGTGAATCACTGTAAGAAGTGTCAGATTTACGCTCCCTTCATACACTCTCCCGCCGAGCTGTTGCACTCTTTAATTTCCCATTGGCCTTTTTACTAGTGGGGAGCTTATATTCTTAGAACTTTTCCTTTGGCTGCCAGACAACTAAAATTTCTCATAGTTGCAGTGGATTATTTCACCAAATGGGTCGAAGTCGAGGTCGTACCTCAGATCACGAAAGAAAAAGTAAGGAAGTTTTATTAGAGAAATATCATATGTCGTTTTGGTCTACCGAGAATCATCGCAACGACACGCAAATTGCAGGTCCATCACTTGTAGAATTTTACAGGCATCTTGGAATTCAGAATTGATTTATTTCTGTCAAACATCCCCAAGCTAATGGCCAGGCCGAGGCAGCGAATAGAATCATAATCTCAAGAATGAAAAAGAAACTAGATGAAGCTAAGGGGCTTTGGGCAGAATATCTGCTCAAAATTCTATGGTCTTACCATACTACGCCTCACGCTACCACTAAGGAATCCCCCTTTCAAATGGTGTATGGGGCTGATGCGATGATACCAGTAGAAGTCAACACTCCAACATGCCGTTGAATAAATTTTGATAATGGTCTTAACAAGGAGGGATTGTATACCTCGACTGAACTTATAGAAGAAATCAGGAGGATGGCCCATGATAGAGAATGTGCAGTGAAGCAAAGAATGGCCATGAGGTTCAACACTAAAGTTCATCCGAGGAGTTTTCAAGAGGGGGACTTGGTTTTGAAGAGGGTTACAAATACAAAAAAGAAGGGAAAACTTTCCTCAAACTGGAAATGACCTTTCTGGATCCAGAAGAAAATTAATAATGGAGCTTATAAACTTGAGAGTTTGGAAGGAATAAAAATACCAAGCGCTTGGAATGTTTACAGCCAAAGGTTTTATCATAGTTAACGTTATGTAATGCTATTATTAAATAAAAATTAGGGATATTACTCTTTTCCCTTGCAAGGGAAAAGGGTTTTAATGAGTCACCCTCAATTCATATTGTTGACTGTCATTCTTTACAATTTTTACAGTAAAACCGAGCTCGTCCCAAGTGAGATAAGCATTCTAGACATTGCCGAGTTATGTTAGTAAAAACTCCGTCCTAATCAAATCGGCCATGTAAATAAGAACCTTTGGTCGGGTTATGTTAAGAAAACCTTTGACCTAATAAAATCGATCAAGCAAGAAAGAACCTCTGGTCGGGAATAAGTTAATCGACACTACTACAAAAAACCCATTTAACAACGGTTGAGAATGACATATAATGACGCGGGCGAGGGCGTTGTTATGTAGATTGTTGTTGTATATATGATACTTACAACGAAGGCCTTGTGTTGCGTTATAATAATGAGGAAAACCCGCTAACTATCACAACAGTTTTACATTACACCGATGTAATAAATATAATTATCCTCGGTTCGATTCCCAGCAGCACAATTTTAATATTTATTTTTTGCTAGACAACGCGCCAGATATTATAACGGTTAGGAAATATAACCGTCGCTAAAGTTTCAGCAAAATTAACAAATATCATCCTGCTTTTATAATTAATCCCCTTTTTTTACCTGTATTATTGTTCTCCATATCTCAGCACAGCAGAAAAATACAATTCACATTTTGTGATACAGTTTTCATAATAATATTAAT
The DNA here is from genome assembly GCA_022829125.1 of Lathyrus tuberosus. Classification (NCBI taxonomy): domain Eukaryota; kingdom Viridiplantae; phylum Streptophyta; class Magnoliopsida; order Fabales; family Fabaceae; genus Lathyrus; species Lathyrus tuberosus. Next base: position 1,629,130 of record JALAZF010000293.1, read on the forward strand.
CGTGTCATATTCATAATATCACATATACCAGATTACAGTTTATCAGAACAAACAACCTACATAAATAAAATATCACATATACCATATTATAGTTTACACACATTACATAACTTCACATAATTGTAACTTGGTGTATTGGTATCTTGTCTCTTGGTGTCTTGTCTTCTGGCCTGGTGTCTGGACTCAAAATACCTATGCTTTCAAATAATTATACTTGTTAGTAAAAATACTTCTAAACTATAACATACAATTAATATATTATGAATAAATAATAAATTACGTACTGTTAATTTTCCCATATGCCTTCTTCATGATCGAGTCATATAGTATGCACGACATCTCCATCAACTTCATCATATGAGGTAGGAACTTGTGTCGTGTAAGAAGGTGTGGACAGAATATCAAGACTTTCATCACTAAGAGGAATGTATTTTCCTTGGAGAACAATTGACCATTTCCCCGATTTGTCCGATGGATCGGAAACATAGAAAACTTGTTTTGCTTGAGAAGCCATGATGAATGGTTCTATATTAAAAGATGCCTTGCCAAGGTCGACCCGGGTGAATCCTAATTCATCAATGTCTACACCATTACTATTATTGGGAACCCACTTGCATTTAAATAAAGCCACTTTGAAAATAACATAATCAATCTCCCAAATCTCATCAATGACACCATAAAACGCGGTAGTTGCCAATACCGAATTCTTATCTTTCGAACTAGAGAAATACATCGATTCGACTTCAACCATAACCCCACTATTTTGCATTGTACTACGATTATCTTTTGATTTTGTATAAAAGGTATAATGACCAATGTCGTATGCACTCCAGGTAATGACACAAAATTTTGGCACGTACGACAACCATCTAAGTATCTCGGATGCACTAGGATCATTAGATACACTTTTATTAAACCAATCCATGAATCTATTATTATGCTCTATCAACAACAACTTGTCATTCATTCGGGGATATTTTTTCTTCATAAGTCTTTTGTGAGTATCTATGAAAGGTTGAACCTCATCTATATTATTCAAAATATAGAAATGTGATTGAATAACTACATCCCGAGCCATTGACCTAACATTTAGACCTTGAATACCTTTTCCGTCTGTGTCAGCATGACGAGACTTTGGAATTCCTATAGAATCTGCATCCGACAAATAGTTTGTACAAAACTCAACAGCTTCTTCTGTGATGTACCTTTCAACAATCGAAGCTTCCGGTTGGTGATGATTCTTCGTATATCCTTTAAAGATCTTCATATATCGCTCTATTGGATACATCCACCTTAAATAAACTGGACCACAAATTCTAATTTCTCTTACGAGATGAACAAGTAAGTGAACCATAATGTCAAAAAATGATGGCGGAAAATACATCTCCAATTGACACAAGATTATGGCAGCCTCATCTTCTAATTCATCCAATTTTTTGAAATCAAGAACTTTATTACATATGGCATTGAAGAATAAACACAGTCTCATTGTAGTTACTCTCACATTTTTTGGAAGGATCCCACGGATAGCCACTGGTAGAAGTTGTTGCATCAATACATGACAATCATGAGATTTTAAACCAATTAACTTGAGATCTTTCATTGATACAAGTTTCTTGATGTTTGATGAGTAACCTTGCGGAACTTTAATACCTTGAAAACACTCGCAAAACATCTTCTTTTCCTTTTTAGATAGAGTGTGACATACTGGAGGCAGATAAGTTCTTTTTCCTTTCTCTATTGGAGCCAACTGTTTTCATATACCCATCTTCTCCATATCAAGACGGGAAGTCTTACTATCTTTAGTCTTGCCCGGAATGTTTAGAAGTGTGTCAATCAAACTATCACACACATTTTTCTCCACGTGCATCACATCAAGACAATGTCTAACATCAAGACTTGACCAATATGGAAGATCAAAGAAGATGGACCTCTTTTTCCATATATTTTTTGCAACTGCCCCTTTTTTCTTTTCCTCTCTTCCCACCTTTTTCTTTTTCTCTCTTCCCACCTTTTTCTTTTTCTCTCTTCCCAAGGACAATATTAATGTATTCCTGCCGTTGATAAACTTCATCACCGGTTAAAGGTTTAGGAGCCTCACCAAACTCTTGCTCTCCATTAAAAGCCTTTCGCAATCTACGATAAGGATGACCCGATTTTAGAAATTTTTTATGCCCAAGGTAAACGGTCTTTTTTACAAACTCAAGTTGGTGATAACAAGTATTATCTTCACATATAGGACACGCTTTATGTCCTTTGACACTATATCCCGCCAAGTTACCGTAAGCCGAAAAGTCGTTAATTGTGCAAAATAACATTGCACGCATATTAAACTTTTCCCCAGAATATGCATAATCAACTTCAATGCCTTCTTCCCACAAGAGTCGTAAATCATCAATTAATGGACTAAGATAAACATCTATGTCGTTACCAGGTTGTCGTGGTCCAGAAATCATCATACTTAACAGTATATACTTGCGCTTCATGCACAAACAAGGAGATAGGTTGTAAGTAGTGAGAAGAACAGGCCACAAAGTATGATTAGTGCTCATATTACCAAAGGGGTTCATTCCATTGGTGGCAAGCCCAAGCCTAAGATTTCTTGGCTCGACTCCAAAATCCGGAAACAACGAATCAATTTTCTTCCATTACAAAGAATCAGCTACATGGCGAATGTTTCCATCACGAATCCTTTCATCTGCATGCCATCTAAGATTCTTTGTGTCATTCGAATTAGAAAAAAGTCTCTTTAATCGTGAAAGTATTGGTAAGTACCATAACACTTTAGCAGGAGGATGCTTCCTACTAACATTGTCATAGTGATCATTGTCATCACCATTGCTAGCCTTCTGCTTGTAACGCGACACACCACATTTCGGACATTGAAACAAGTCTTCATACTCTTTCCGGAATAATATGCAATCATTAGGGCAAGCATGTATCTTGATATACTCCAGACCCAGTGGACACAATATCTTCTTGGCCTCATAGCAACGATCCGACAATTTGTTATCTTCTAGTAACATTTGCTGTAGCAATTCAAGTAATTCCGTGAAACTTTTATCCGACCATCCATTGTTTGCCTTCAGATTAAACAACTTTAACACCGCTGACAATCGTGTGAACTCTGTGCATCCCTTATATAAAAGGGTGTCTTTATCACTACATAAATTATCATAAATATGAGCATTCATAAAAGAAGATTCCCCAATATCACGGAACATATCCTCTAGGTGATCTTCCATATATTCATCTTCCTCCACTCTTTGACTTTGTGACGCCCGACTTTCCTTATTATCCACCTCACCATGCCACGCCCATATTATATAATTTTGACATATACCATCACAACAAAGGTGATTGTGTATTTCTTTCTTTGTACCCTTTTTGTTATTAGCGCAAACAACACAAGGACAATAAAAGATACCATCATTGCCAGGAAGATGTTTATCAGCGTATTCAAGGAATTCACAAACTCCATTCTCATAAACCGGATCTAATCTATTGGCTTTCATCCAACTACAATCCATTACGACTTCTGAAATTTATACATGTGTAATAATGTGAATGACACATCAAAATCTAATCCAAAAACTCAAGCATATGCATATACAATATGAACAAAGAAAAAATCAATGAAGATGTACTCTAATACTAAACGTAAAGCATATGAAACATCTCATTCTGACTTAAGCATATACAATATGAACAAAGAAAGAAGGAATGAAGATGTTGAAGAGAACCTTACTTCGAAGCTGAAGAAGCAAATGAATGATGAAGACGGTCAATATTTGAGCATAAACCAAGAAAAAAGGAATGAAGATGTTGAAGAGAACCTTACTTCGAAGCTGAAGAAGCAAATGAATGAAGACGGTCAATATTTGAGCATAAACCAAGAAAAAAGGAATGAAGATGTTGAAGAGTACCTTACTTCGAAGCTGAAGAAGCAAATGAATGAAGACAGTCAATATTTGAGCATAAACCAAGAAAAAAAGGAATGAAGATGTTGAAGAGTACCTTATTTGAGCAATATTTGAGCTCCAAATTAATGGATACGAAGAGGGTAAAGGTTAGGGCGTCTCTGGCTCACTTGTTCGATTAGGACATCTTATGAAAGAAATACATAATAAGTTTTGTTTTAATTTATCAGTAAACCTTTTAATCTCGGTGGAGAAACAAACCGTAGTGGAATCTTAAGTGAAATGTACTCTATTACTACGGTTGCTCATCTTAACCGTTGTAAAATAATTTACAATTTATTTTATAAATAATGGACTTAATTGACACACGCTAAATGTACTCTAAAAAATGGAAAAAATATAGTTGCAGGGAACCGAAGCTTGATACATTTCATTTATTACTACGGTTGCTCATCTTAACCGTTGTAAAATAATTTACAATTTATTTTATAAATAATGGACTTAATTGACACACGCTAAATGTACTCTAAAAAATGGAAAAAATGTAGTTGCAGGGAATCGAAGCTTGATACATTTCATTTATTACTACGGTTGCTTATCTTAACCGTTGTAAAATAATTTACAATTTATTTTATAAATAATGGACTTAATTGACACACACTAAATGTACTCTAAAAAATGGAAAAAATGTAGTTGCAGGGAATCGAAGCTTGATACATTTTATTTATTACTACGGTGGTTTCATTCAACTGTCATTAAATGACTCAGCTTTTAAATGGGCGCAAAATTTTTAACCTATTACAACGGCATAAAAGGATGCATTGTAAGCCTGGCGTTGTTGTTTTAGCGTTTTGTAGTAGTGCGAGCCATTTAAAACGACAAGACCATCAATCAATAATGCTCTACTCATTGGGGCCCTAAATCTATAAGGATAAAACTTCAGCTAAAGATAGGCCAAGAACTATTTGAGACCGACCTTTCTATTTAATTTCCATTTGAACAAATCAATGACTAACATGGTCACTAAATAAACCCACATGTGCTAATAAGGCCAAACATTGGTGCAGTTAAAACGGGATGTCAACAGGTCGAGATCACACGAGAAATCTCCAACTTCTGTATGTCTATAACCTACTAGGATCAATGATAATAGTGGGTCAATAAATTCATTTAAATACCTATGACTTAGGTGACAAATATCAGATTCAGGTCCCAAGACGTATTATTAAGATATAAACTCGGATAATTCAAGACACACAAATCGGGGATTAATGTTGCACTTAAGAAAAACGCATGGAAGATAATATTAATACGTTCAAAAGGGCCTCAGAAGGGCTTAAAACATTTTACTCAGAAGAAAAAAGGAATTCGCTAAACATTACAAAAAGCACATCACCATGGATGGCCAACGACAAAAATAAACAAAGCTTAAACATTGTGCTGATCCTCTTCTTGAACATCAAGGATCGGATCATCGGTTGTCACATTTCTAGAAACCTCGACTTTAGGAGAAGCTTCCTACATGTCTACAAGTCGCTCATTCACCACAGTCTTGAAGAAATCCATCTCGGACACATTGAGATCAAGTTTAAGGTATCTCAAAAGCCTCATCTTCGGCTGAAAGAAGGTCTACCTGAGCATCTTGCAAAGACTTCTTTAGCGCCTCGTTAAGCTCTTGAGCTTTTTCAACATCTTGGATTAAACTGACCAAAGTAGTTTCAAGCTCTAGACATTTAGACTCTGCAACTTCCTTTTGTTACTTCATTTCTGAAAGTTGTTTGTTTAGATCTTCCATGTTGTCAGTCTAGACCTTCAAGTTGTCCTTCAATTGAATGATCTCCTTTGTGAGACGGACTTCATTATGCTCAGAAGCATCACCGACTTCAAACAATCCCCAGGTCATGACAACACACCCCATCAAGTAGGCATCAATGTTTTGGGTTAGTTGTTGTGCCCATATAGTCTTCACCTTCTCAACATCCTATGTCGCATTCGAATAATGATCAAAGATACAAAGAAAGTTGGAGTTTTATGGAAATAAATGTTAAATGGTTATAAAATCCTATCAAACTAGAGTCATGATGACTTTTGGTTTCCCCATAAAAGTCAATAGGACGACGGAGAGAGAAGAAGTATGACAAGACGATCATCATCATTACCTTTAAAAACCCACTTTCACAAGTTAGTGGATCATAGGGTGACCGTTAGATTTAAGAATTCCAAGATTCTTTGTCCGAACATTTCAACCCGTTAGGCATCGTGATCGAGAGGCTTATATACATCCTGAAATTCCTAAAGACGAGCATGGCAAGTCGGGATGCCGAATACCCATGGAAAATAACGAGTGTCGGGTTATTATAATGAGACAAGTCGGAGTCTGGGTTGAACGACTATGGGAAACTTGTTTCCAGACGACGTGCATAAGTCACGCGTAACGGTTATATGGTAACTCCATGGTTGCATGTGAGTTACAGAAAATGATGGAGAAAACGTTACATGATAGTAAAAGAGGACGACATACATTATCAGCACCATTTAAACATCAAACTCGAAGGGACACTTCTTAAATGACCATTGGAGGTATGATAGGTATAAAAGGATTCTCATAGAGGAAGAATGGACAAACAACAAATACCCTAATACAGTACATTTGTGATCTCACCTGACTCGCCTCAGGGAGATTAACCAAATAATGCTTATCAGGAACAGAGCTCCGACCAGGAATTTAGGTATCGACATAAAGAGAGATAGAAAGTAGTCAAAATTATGCTTATCTCAAGAGTCATATCTAAGGAAGATTCTGGACAGGTTTGGTATGGCAAATTCAAAGCATGTTTTAACGCTAACAACTTAACAATTCAAGCTAAGTATAACTCAAAATCCTAGAACTGGATTCGAAAGGGCCTATATGGATAATATCTCATATGTTAATATAGTAGGTTCTTTGATGTATGCTATGGTCTGTACTAGGCCATACACAACGTGCATTGAGTCTTGTAAGTAGGTATATGGCCAACCCTGTAGTCGTACCCCAAATTTAGGATAAGAGTATCTAGGGTCTCATACAAGTCATCTGGTCAATCTCAATGACCTAAAAAGTCAAAGGGAAAACCATTTTGACCTTTTAGGAGTTTTTGATCATGGACTTAGTTGATATTTTTGAACTTTTTAGGGCAATATATAGTTGTGACCTAATTAACTAATTAAGAATGACATAATTATTAGAAAATTAGGCTTAAAATTATTAGATATTATTGATTAGGAAAATATTTTAATTAGTGTCTCTATTTTAATTATCTATTTAAGTATTAAAATCGTTGTTTTATTTATATCATTATTATTTAACTAGGCCATTGTTAGATTTTGTTAATTAGGTATTTAAATCATGAATTATTGCTTTTTCTAATTAGAGATTATATGTTTAACTATTAAATCATTGTTAGATCGTATATGCTTGCTAATGTTGTTTTACTTTGAATAAGTGTGGTGGTTAATTGGTAAGAGAATATATGTAAGGAGTTATGAGTGTGAGAGAACATGTGTAAAATATGCATTTTTAAAATGTGTAAAATATGCATTTTTAAAAAGGGTTAAATATGTTTTTAGTCTTTATAAAATTTGAAATTTCATTTTTAGTCCCTCCTGAGTTTTGGCAACGGTTTTAGCTGGTTTTGGCAACGGTTTTTTTGTAAAAACCGTTGCCAAAAGATAGGGAGAGACTAAAAATGAAATTTCAAACTTTATATGGACTAAAAACTTATTTAACCCTTTTAAAAATAATTAATTTTCAGTTTTTTCACTTTTTATCCAAAAAAATATAAAAAATAAATAAATAAAATTAATTAAAAAATTTTCCATTTTAAATGCAAAATCAATCACAATTAACCCTTTTTTATTTATTGTTATAATTATTTCCCTTAATTTCCAATTAAAGTATAGATTTTTTTATTATTATAAAAAGAACCATTGTCACAACAATGGGGGACACGCATGAACTCACCACTAACACCTCTATACAACAATTAGCATAAAGTCATATCACCATCTCACAACATCAACAATCACAAACCTTCTTTTATCTGCAACTATTAACATCAAAATCTCAAAATCACATATCAACAACAACTTCATAATCCACAACTCAAGCTACAAACAACAAATCACTCTAACTTATTTTAATTCACTCTACAAAATCACATTGCAAAAAAAATTGTTGAACCTTGTATAAACATTTAACAACAATAGCTCTAATTTCCTTTATGTCATGACCATTGATTATGTTTACTGTGTCACCCTTGTTTTGTTGGAAGTTTTAGCAGAAGATGCAGTTCATAGGGGCAAACTTCCTGGATTCAGAAAGCGTAATTAATCGAAACAGAAGAAGAAACAAGAAATCCACACGGAAGCCGCGGGCCGCCACTCGTCCCAAACCGCACCTCCACCACGTATCCTAACCGTCACACCCTTTTTTCGCCGCCGGTAATGTTCTTACATTAATGCTTTTTATCTTTTGTTTAAGTTGAGATTTGAAAAGTGAAAGTTGTGATTTTATATATGTTGTTGTATTTGTTTGAGAAAGATTAAAGCTGTATGTTGAATTTTATTATTGTCGAATTTGAGAAGAGAAAGAAAATGAGCGTAGCGGAGAGAAGAAGAGGAGGTTCTTTTCCGTGAAAGAGAAAATGAGAGTTTGTACTTTACTGTTGGTGTTTTTCCTTTTTCCTTTTAAAAAATAAAGATTATTTTAAAGAGTTTGAAAAATTCAAATAACTTTTTTTTTTCTCTTTTGGTTGTTATATTTAATTTTAAAATTAAAAAAAATAAGAGACATGGATGATGAATAAAAGGGAGGGGCGGATTCTCCGTGATATATATATATATATATATATATATATATATATATATATATATATATATAGACGCTACTGTTCTTGGTATCACCGAGCTTTTTTTAAGGTATAATATACTGTTGCTAATGAGCAATAGTAGCTAAGCTACTGTTGTGGTAGCTTAGATGATAATCTTGATCTTTAAAGATTAAGTCTTTCTTATAATTATGGTAGTTCTAAACTCTTATCCTTTAAATTTAAAAGGATGTTTTCAGTGCTTTCTGTAAGCTCTCTTTTGTCCGTGGTAGGATGTTTATGAGCAAATTTTTGGAAACTTTTTGCTGAAAACTTCTTTTTACATATTTGATTTAGGTCCATTTTTTGATCTATTGGTATATTGGCTGGAATACTGTAAACTGGCGACCGACGTTTAGTGCTGGATAGGTAATCACTTTGTTCTTCGGAATAGTGATTACTGAAATGGCCTAACTTCAGCTACAACGTCCCGTACCAATTTATCATAAAACCCTTTGATCACTTTGTGAGTTGATGTTTGGCTGAGCCAAATTCCCCTATTTTTCTGTGATCGTTAAACAGTTCCTGTTTGCAAAGATGATTTGTTGAAAAGATAAGAGTAATGAACTAGTACAATTATGAGTTAAACTTAAATAGTTATTTTGACAGGTTATCCATCTATAGCTTACCACAACACTCTTAGCGGAATCTTTCATGGATTCTAATATTGAAACTGTTTCGGTTGACAACAGTGATTGTCAAAACCCTTTTATAAAAAACGAGGAAAATAATGAATTTCCTAAAGATCTTGAAAGGTTAAACAAATGGATCATTCCATCTGTACCTTCAAAACAAATTTATAAATTTGGTATGTTTGATGTAATGTCTAGGTTTGCTGTAAAAACTACAGAGCAAACTATACCTGTTTCAGGATCAACCCAAAATATTAAGCTTTTAAACAAAAAGGATTTACTTCCGTTTAAAGATTATAATTTTATCCATATTGGATTAGTCCAAGTTGCTTTAAAATCTTTAACCATGCTTGGATTAAACTCCAGTCTTGTGGCATATGTCAGAGATGGGAGATGTGAAAATTTTAAACAATCACTAGCCGCTGTCATAGAAACTAGTCTATGTCATGGGCCAGTTTATTTTGAAGTATTTCCCAATTTAAGTCTCTCCATGTCTGACAAAAATCTTTTTGATGCTTTGAGACTAACTATTCATACTCATGGTTATAATTTTAAACCAGGTAGTGAAATTATAGCCATATGTTATAGAGTTTATTACAAAGTTTTAAATACTTTGAATCCTTATGTGAAAAATATTTCGCCACAAGGTTCTACAACCTTAGTACAAACTAATTTGCTTACTTCTAATGTTGCTACTAATAGATTGATTAGGTGGAATGAAATAGACTTCTCCGAGAGCTGGTCTTTGCCTCAAGAAATTGAGCCAAAACCGGTCCTAAATCAGGATGTTGATCAGATTGTTCAAACCTCGGAAGGAGATGTTGAAATAAAATTCAACCAACAACGTAGGTTTACCATACCTAGAACTATGTCTGCTAGGTATTCTACCCGCAGTGACTATGTCACAGACCCTAGCGTCCTACCTAAGGTTTCCACTTCTAGAATAAGGGAAGAAGCCTTAGAACAAGAATATGTGGAAAATATCAAAATTAGTGAAAACAAAATCCCCTTTGGAATATACCAAAGTAAAGAACCTAGGGTTGAATCGCCAACTCAATCTGAAACGTCCTTCCATCTATGATAGATTTCTCTGAAGGAAGTGACACAAGAAAACTCATTAATAATGAGTTTAACAAGCAAGAAAACCAAGAGTTTAGAAAGTGGTATTTAAAAAATTCTCCAAAACCACCCTCATTGGATTTAAGAAACTCTTCTATGAAGAATTATCTAAGGGTCAAACCCTTATACCTTTCATCCACTGGTTTGTGAAGTTCTTTATTCAGAAAACACAAACGGATATCCTTGTTATACAAAGGTCTTGGAAAACCCCTGAAGGAAATTCCCTTGAAGCACCTTATCCCCCTGAAAGGGCTATACAACTTTCGGAAAATGCTGAAGCTAATGCGTACAATACCATAAAGAAACTTGAAAGTAGTCATGTTTCTATTAAAGAATTAAATTCTTTAGTTAGGGCTCAAAACTTCACCAATGCCTTCCTTACATGCCTCGGAGAACACATGGTCTCTCTTGAAAAACGTATCCTATCTATTAAAGAAGATATGGAGAAACAAATGAAACAACATAGTTTGATAATATATCAGCTATCTCATAATAAAAATGTTCCTTTCCAAGAAGAAACCTCTTTTAAAAATATACCGGATATTCCTATCATCCAACCTCCTGTCCAGGTTAGTAATTTCAAAATGGAAGAAGACCACAATGAATTCATAAAGATCCTTGAACAAAAGCTTAAGGATATTCACTTGAGAGTTTTACTCCACGAAGAAAACTCTTCAGAAGAAGATTATACTTCTGAAGAAGACGAAGAAGTTATTGGAAATATTAACCAATTAACCCAAATGTTTAAAGATCAGAATGATAGTCAAGAGATTAACCCTGTCCATATGACAAAACCAGTAGAAAAATATTACTACAAAAGACCTACCCCTCAAGATGTCCTTTTCGAGGAACCTGACAATTACCAGAATTCCTACTCTGGGAAAGCTATCTATGAATGAAACATAGGTGGTCTCAATGAGAAATAGATTGTAGACACTATACATAGAATGCTTATGTATGCTACAGTGTGCAAGCAAAATGGGAATTCAGATAATTCCGTAGCCTCCTTCATTACAGCTGGATTTATTGGTCAGCTCAGAGGATGGTGGGATTTCTACCTCTCTGAATCCCAAAGGAAAGATATTATTTCTCATAAAAATTTGGTTAAAACAGAGGGAACCAGTACCCCTACAGTTGCCACCACCGGAGAAGAAGACGCAGTCTATACCCTGAGTCTTTCCATCCTTCAACACTTCGTTGGTCATAACCAACCCATTGGAGAAAAACTCCAAACCCTTCTGCAGAACCTTAGATGTCCTTCGTTGACACACTTTAGATGGTATAAAGATACCTTTCTATCTAGGGTTTTCCAGTTGAAAAATTCTAATTATGTCCATTGGAAAGCCAAGTTTATAGATGGCCTTCCACACCTCTTCTCTAAAAGAGTTAGGAAAACTCTCAGAGATAAGAATGATGGTATTAACATCAATTACTCAGACTTGACCTATGGTCAGATCATTAATAGCTGCATAACAGAAGGCTTAACGTTATGCAATGATATTAAGCTTAAACACCAACTCAAGAAGCAAAAGCTTTCTGAGAAACATCAATTAGGTGAATTTTGTGACCAATTCGCTTATGATATTGGAAAACCTCCAAGTGAAAGAAAAAAAAAATCTCTTAAGCATGGTAAGAATAAGGAATCTTACAAAGGTAAAACTCAAAGTTCTTACCAACCTTACAAGAAGAAAAATTTTAGGAAAAGGGAACCTAGACCTGAACCTAAACCTTCTTATAAGAAGGGAAATAGGAAAGCTAAGAGGCTTGACATAACCTGCCACAAATGTGGAAAACCAGGGCATTATGCGAATAGATGTTGGACCAAAAAGGCCCTTAATGAAGTTGAAGATGAAAAACTTCGTGCTCAGCTAGAAAAGGTCTTGCTGATAAACCCCAGTTCTGAAGAAGAATCCTTTAATGAAGAAATTGACATTGTCAACTCCTCTTCTTCTGATTCTGAATCTTCAGAATCTTCCACTAATGATTGTGAGTGCAATGAACTTAATTATTGGAAGTCCATTGCTGATATGAATGGTATTTTTGTCCTAACCAACGATCAGGACAATGCCTTAAAGGCCATTGAAGCTATTACAAATCCTAACATATAAAGAAAAATGTTAGAAATCCTCATCCATAATCAACCTAGGGTAGAGGCTCCCAAAATGATGGAAGCCCCTTACCAATTAAGTGAAGTCTTAACCAGATTTCACAAGTCCAACATTAGAGAAGCTCCAACCTCCTTAAATGATCTTAAGGGAGAAATTTCACAACTTAAATCTGAAATTAGTCAGATTAAGAAAATGCTCCTCGAACATAAAGAAAAACAATTGTGTTTTCTTCAAGAAGAAATCAACTTGCTAAGCATTGAAGATCAACTTAGCAAAGACAATATGAAAAAACAGATTAAGGTCATAGAAAACCAGTTTAAAACTGAAGTTTGCAGTGACCTTCCCAATGCGTTTTGGGAAAGAAAGAAACATGTTGTTTCTCTCCCGTATCTGGATGACTTTAATGAAAGTCAAATTCCCACTAAGGCTAGACTTGCCCAGATGAACAAAGACTATTTAAGTCTTTGCCAGAAAGAAATAGAATCCTTGCAATCCAAAGGATTAATCAGACATTCAAAATCTCCTTGGTCTTGCACTGCATTCTATGTCAACAATGCAGCTGAAAAGGAACGTGGTGTTCCTAGACTTGTTATTAACTACAAACCTTTAAACAAGGTTCTTAAGTGGATTAGGTATCCTATTCCCAACAAGAAAGATTTACTTGATAGGTTAAGCAATGCTTTAATCTTTTCTAAGTTTGATATGAAATCAGGTTATTGGCAAATTCAAATTGAAGAAGCTGATAAATATAAGACTGCCTTCACGGTACCTTTTGGACACTTTGAATGGAACGTTCTTCCTTTTGGCTTAAAGAACGCCCCTTCTGAATTTCAGAACATTATGAATGATATTCTTAATCCTTATTCTGAATTCATTATTGTCTATATTGATGATGTGTTAATATTTTCTCAATCTTTAGATCAGCACATCAAGCATTTAAAAATATTTAAAGGAGTTATCAAGCATAATGGCCTTGTCCCCTCTGCACTCAAAATGAAACTTTTTAAAACACAAGTTAGGTTTTTGGGTCATGAGATTAATAGAGGAACCATTGTTCCTATTAGCAGAAGTATTGAATTTGCTTCTAAATTCCCAGATATATTATCTGAAAAGAAGCAATTACAAAGGTTTCTAGGAAGCCTTAATTTCATTTCTGATTATTACAAAGACTTGGCTAAAGATACAACCATTCTTTACCAAAGACTTAAGAAAGTCCCTAAGCCTTGGACTGAAAAACATACCCTTGCAGTCCAAGAAATCAAGAAGAAGGTCAAATATTTACCTTGCCTTTCCCTAGCTAACCCTAATTATTTCAAAATTGTTGAAACGGATGCCTCTGATAAAGGATACGGAGGAATTCTTAAACAGGTTAACCTAGAAACTTCTAAAGAAGTCTTGGTTAGATTCACTTCTGGTAAATGGAACCAGACACAGGCTAAGTATTCTACTGTTAAGAAAGAAATGCTTTCCATTATTAAATGTGTTTCTAAATTTCAAACAGATTTATTAAATCAAAATTTTTTATTAAGAATTGGTTGCAGTTCTGCAAAGTCCATTATAGAAAATGACATTAAAAATCTTGTTGCAAAACAAATTTTTGCTTCTTGGCAAGCTCAATTAAGTGTCTTTGAATTTGATATTCAATATATTAAAGGAGAAAATAATTCTCTGGCTGACTTTTTAACCCGTGAATTTCTGCAGGGCAATGAACGCCCCATTTAGAACCAGAGGAGGAGGTCGCTCCTTTGGTTGGGGAGGAAGAGGGAGCAGCAATTTGTTGCCCCAATCTGATCAAAGCATTCCTCTAATAGGGGATTGGACAACTGTTTATCCTAATAGACAGAGAATGCAGACATTAACTGCATCATCAAAACCCAATAATAAGGAAGAATCTTCCTTATCCAATTCCAAGAACAATGATTCTTACAAGAATGTTGCTGCTAGTGACCCTGATCAAGCAGCAGAATACTTTGAAAACCCTACTCTTGAATTTATTATGTATATCGAAAAAAAGATATACAAGTCACCAACAATGATGGATGGGCCATTCAAACTAGATACCTTGAATCCAGAGGGTATGCTGGTTTTTCTGGAAAATCCAGACCTAATTTGGAGATATTGCTCCTTGCAACCAGATCGGTTACTATCACTCACCACTTTCAGAATAATAATCCTGGTAGTTTTATTAACTTTTCAAAGTGCCACATCAATAAGGTGTTGCATCCTCGTGAATGGGGTCTTAACCCTAACAGTGAGAAAGCAATTAAAATTGCATATGGTAAAATGGTTATTACAATTACTGGGACTATGTCCAAGCTTTTTCAAAAGCTTTTTATTATCAAAACCCCAAGAATAAACATTCTTGGTTTTTCTCTATTAACCCAGAAATTCTGGACAAGTCTTTACCAAGTTGGTTCTTTAATTGGTGGTCTAAATTTGGACCTTCTCTGGAAATATTACCAAAAGAGTTAATGGATCTTTATACACCTTGGTGTGATGAAAGCCCTTTAATTGAAAAGGTTATATAAAAAAATTTGATTGTAGGACAATGTCCGTTTTTATATTTCGCAAAGTCTCAAATCCCATGGATTTGGAGATGGACCATTTCTGTCTCAAAGAATAGTCTTAATATGCATATCCTGCAAAGACATTTCTTTGCCAAATGGTGGATCAAGATGGATCCCAAAGATGTCCAAGAGAAAATTATGCTAATTAAAGCCACTATTGAGGAAGACAAAATGAATCCAGCCAAGAAGCAAGCTTCCTCACAAATGACATTAATCCAGTTGAAAGAATACTTCCAGAAGAAATACCCTCAGGAAGACGATGAAGATCTTATGATCAGAATTCTTGATCATATGAAAGGCCAATTCTTCACAGCCTTTCCAACAGTCAGAGAAGATAACTCGTCAATGAAGACAAGTTCATCTCATGGGTCTATGGATGCTATCCTAGCTGGCGAATCACAAGAGCCAGAACCCACTGCTGACGACTTTTGGGATTCCCTCACAGCCTCCATGGCGCAAAAGGTCAACAAAGGAAAAGGTCCTCAACAATGAGATAAGAATCAGTGGGCTGTAATCCACAGCTATCCCCCACTAGCCAAAGCTAGCACTCTCAACCACTAAAGCTGAGGCCGTCAGAAGAATCTGCTTTTGCTTTGCTTTTTCTTTTTCTTTTCTTTTGGTTGTCGTTTGTTATCATTAAGTGTCGATGGGGCCCATAGAGCACCCGACTTAAATGATTTACTTTCTCAACCTATTAGTGTGTGTTTTGTTTTACTTTTGACCGGTTACAATAGGTAACCTTTTCCCTATATAAGGGACGTTGTGCTTCTTGTTTCAGCACGCTTCCAATGTACATTTCTCTCTCTCTCTCTCTCTCTAAATAAATACTCAGTTTCTCTACCTTCTCTCTAAGTTTATTTAAGTTTCTTTCAGAAATAATCCCCAACTACCGAAATAGTAACCAAATTAATCAAGAATCCAGGCTGCGGATACCAGGAACAGTAGCGCAGTCTGGATTCTTGATTAATTTGGTTACTATTTCGGTAGTTGGGGATTATTTC
Source organism: Lathyrus tuberosus (assembly GCA_022829125.1). Lineage (NCBI taxonomy): Eukaryota > Viridiplantae > Streptophyta > Magnoliopsida > Fabales > Fabaceae > Lathyrus > Lathyrus tuberosus. Next base: position 1,645,381 of record JALAZF010000293.1, read on the forward strand.
TGAAAGAAACTTAAATAAACTTAGAGAGAATGTAGAGAAACTGAGTATTTATTTAGAGAGAGAGAAATGTACATTGGAAGCGTGCTGAAACAAGAAGCACAACGTCCCTTATAAAGGGAAAAGGTTACCTATTGTAACCGGTCAAAAGTAAAACAAAACACACACTAATAGGTTGAGAAAGTAAATCATTTAAGTCGGGTGCTCTATGGGCCCCATCGACACTTAATGATAACAAACGACAACCAAAAGAAAAGAAAAAGCAAAAGCAAAGCAAAAGCAGATTCTTCTGACGGCCTCAGCTTTAGTGGTTGAGACTGCTAGCTTTGGCTAGTGGGGGACAGCTGTGGATTACAGCCCACTGATTCTTATCTCATTGTTGAGGACCTTTTCCTTTGTTGACCTTTTGTGCCATGGAGACTGTGAGGGAATCCCAAAAGTCGTCAGCAGTGGGTTCTGGCTCTTGTGATTCGCCAGCTAGGATAACATCCATAGACCCATGAGATGAACTTGTCTTCATTGACGAGTTGTCTTCTCTGACTGTTGGAAAGGCTGTGAAGAATTGGCCTTTCATATGATCATGAATTCTGATCATAAGATCTTCATCGTCTTCCTGAGGGTATTTCTTCTGGAAGTATTCTTTCAACTGGATTAATGTCATTTGTGAGGAAGCTTGCTTCTTGGCTGGATTCATTTTGTCTTCCTCAATAGTGGCTTTAATTAGCATAATTTTCTCTTGGACATCTTTAGGATCCATCTTGATCCACCATTTGGCAAAAAAATGTCTTTGCGGGATAGGCATATTAAGACTATTCTTTGAGACAGAAATGGTCCATCTCTAAATCCATGGGATTTGAAACTTTGCGAAATATAAAAACGGACATTGTCCTACAATCATATTTTTTGATATAACCTTTTCAATTAAAGGGCTTTCATCACACCAAGGTGTATAAAGATCCATTAACTCTTTTGGTAATATTTCCAGAGAAGGTCCAAATTTAGACCACCAATTAAAGAATCAATTTGGTAAAGACTTGTCTAGAATTTCTGGGTTAATAGAGAAAAACCAAGAATGTTTATTCTTGGGGTTTTGATAATAAAAAGCTTTTGAAAAAGCTTGGACATAGTCCCAGTAATTGTAGTAAACCATTTTACCATCTGCAATTTTAATTGCTTTCTCACTGTTAGGGTTAAGACCCCATTCACGAGGATGCAACACGTTATTGATGTGGCATTTTGAAAAGTTAATAAAACTACCAGGATTATTATTCTGATAGTGGTGAGTGATAGTAACCGATCCGGTTGCAAGGAGCAATATCTCAAAATTAGGTACGGATTTTCCAGAAAGACTAGCATACCCTCTGGATTCAAGGTATCTAGTTTGAATGGCCCAACCATCATTGTTGGTGACTTGTATATCTTCTTCTTCGATATACATAATAAATTCAAGAGTAGGATTTTCAAAGTATTCTGCTGCTTAATCAGGGTCACTAGCAGCAACATTCTTGTTAGAATCATTGTTCTTGGAATTGGATGAGGAAGATTCTTCCTTATTATTGGGTTTTGATGATGCAGTTAATGTCTGCATTCTCTGTCTATTAGGATAAACAGTTGTCCAATCCCCTATTAGAGGAATGCTTTGATCAGATTGGGGCAACAAATTACTGCTCCCTCTTCCTCCCCGACCAAAGGAGCGACCTCCTCCTCTGGTTCTAAATGGGGCGCTCATTGCCCTGCAGAAATTCACGGGTTAAAAAGTCAGCCAGAGAATTATTTTCTCCTTTAATATATTGAATATCAAATTCAAAGACACTTAATTGAGCTTGCCAAGAAGCAAAAATTTGTTTTGCAACAATATTTTTAATGTCCTTTTCTATAATGGACTTTGCAGAACTGCAATCAATTCTTAATAAAAATTTTTGATTTAATAAATCTGTTTGAAATTTAGAAACACATTTAATAATGGAAAGCATTTCTTTCTTAACAGTAGAATACTTAGCATGTGTCTGGTTCCATTTACCAAAAGTGAATCTAACCAAGACTTCTTTAGAAGTTTTTGGGTTAACCTGTTTAAGAATTCCTCCGTATCCTTTGTCAGAGGCATCCGTTTCAACAATTTTGAAATAATTAGGGTTAGCTAGGGAAAGACAAGGTAAATATTTGACCTTCTTCTTGATTTCTTAGACTGCAAGGGTATGTTTTTCAGTCCAAGGCTTAGGGACTTTCTTAAGTCTTTGGTAAAGAATGGCTGTATCTTTAGCCAAGTCTTTGTAATAATCAGAAATGTAATTAAGGCTTCCTAGAAACCTTTGTAATTGCTTCTTTTCAGATAATATATCTGGGAATTTAGAAACAAATTCAATACTTCTGCTAATAGGAACAATGGTTCCTCTATTAATCTCATGACCCAAAAACCTAACTTGTGTTTGAAAAAGTTTCATTTTGGGTGTAGAGAGGACAAGGCCATTATGCTTGATAACTCCTTTAAATATTTTTAAATGCTTGATGTGCTGATCTAAAGATTGAGAAAATATTAACACATCATCAATATAGACAATAATGAATTCAGAATAAGGATTAAGAATATCATTCATAATGTTCGGAAATTCAGAAGGGGCGTTCTTTAAGCCAAAAGGAAGAACGTTTCATTCAAAGTGTCCAAAAGGTACCGTGAAGGCAGTCTTATATTTATCAGCTTCTTCAATTTGAATTTGCCAATAACCTGATTTCATATCAAACTTAGAAAAGATTAAAGCATTGCTTAACCTATCAAGTAAATCTTTCTTGTTAGGAATAGGATACCTAATCCACTTAAGAACCTTGTTTAAAGGTTTGTAGTTAATAACAAGTTTAGGAACACCACGTTCCTTTTCAGCTGCATTGTTGACATAGAATGCAGTGCAAGACCAAAGAGAATTTGAATGTCTGATTAATCCTTTGGATTGCAAGGATTCTATTTCTTTCTGGCAAAGACTTAAATAGTCTTTGTTCATCTGGGCAGGTCTAGCCTTAGTGGGAATTTGACTTTCATTAAAGTCATCCAGACACGGGAGAGAAACAACATGTTTCTTTCTTTCCCAAAACGCATTGGGAAGGTCGCTGCAAACTTCAGTTTTAAACTGGTTTTCTATGACCTTAATCTGTTTTTTCATATTGTCTTTGCTAAGTTGATCTTCAATGCTTAGCAAGTTGATTTCTTCTTGAAGAAAACACAATTGTTTTTCTTTATGTTCGAGGAGCATTTCCTTCACTTCATTGATCATCCTAGTTTGAGGATCAGTTATAAAGTCAAACCTAATGGATTTTCCTTTAACTTCTCCGGTTATACCTTGGTGATCAATTCTGGCCATAGGCATAATATTGTTCAGGAAAGGGGTTCCTAATATTATTCTTCTAGTAAGATTCTTAACCAGAATAAACGATGTAGGGAGGCAAACCTCTTGGTTGCAGATGTGAGCTTTAGACAATTTATAATTGACTTTAAGCTTTTTTCCCCCTGCTTGAGTGAGGGATTGAGTAGTTTTATCAAAAAACTTGGTGGGAATCATCCCTTCCTGAATGCAATTTAAATCAGCCCCACTGTCCACAAGGGCAATCTCATCCTTGATGATGTATTTTTTATCAATAACAAGGGTAATTTTAATGTACCACTTCTGAGAAGTGACTCTATCAAGAAGGTTTAGGTAATTTTCTTCATCAGGAAGTTCTTCTTCCTCGTCTTTTTCAGCTTCTTCCTCTTTAGGAGATCCCATTTGCTGACTGATAGTTTTAAGGGTATTGATACGTTCCTGAAGACTTAAATATTCTTCATCAATGGATTGGATAACTCCTTTTCCTTTTTCTAGAGCAGTTATCCTTTGATTGAGGAACTTATTATTTTTCTTAATCTGACTAATTTCAGATTTAAGTTGTGAAATTTCTCCCTTAAGATCATTTAAGGAGGTTGGAGCTTCTCTAATGTTGGACTTGTGAAATCTGGTTAAGACTTCACTTAATTGGTAAGGGGCTTCAATCATTTTGGGAGCCTCTACCCTAGGTTGATTATGGATGAGGATTTCTAACATTTTTCTTTTTATGTTAGGATCTGTAATAGCTTCAATGGCCTTTAAGGCATTGTCCTGATCGTTGGTTAGGACAAAAATACCATTCATATCAGCAATGGACTTCCAATAATTAAGTTCATTGCACTCACAATCATTAGTGGAAGATTCTGAAGATTCAGAATCAGAAGAAGAGGAGTTGACAATGTCAATTTCTTCATTAAAGGATTCTTCTTCAGAACTGGGGTTTATCAGCAAGACCTTTTCTAGCTGAGCACGAAGTTTTTCATCTTCAACTTCATTAAGGGCCTTTTTGGTCCAGCATCTATTCGCATAATGCCCTGGTTTTCCACATTTGTGGCAGGTTATGTCAAGCCTCTTAGCTTTCCTCTTTCCCTTCTTATAAGAAGGTTTAGGTTCAGGTCTAGGTTCCCTTTTCCTAAAATTTTTCTTTTTGTAAGGTTGGTAAGAACTTTGAGTTTTACCTTTGTAAGATTCCTTCTTCTTACCATGCTTAAGTGATTTCTTTTTTCTTTCACTTGGAGGTTTTCCAATATCATAAGCGAATTGGTCACAGAATTCACCTAATTGATGTTTCTCAGAAAGCTTTTGCTTCTTGAGTTGGTGTTTAAGCTTAAGGTCATCGCATAACGTTAAGCCTTCTGTTATGCAGCTATTAATGATCTGACCATAGTTCAAGTCTGAGTAATTGATGTTAATACTATCATTCTTGTCTCTGAGAGTTTTCATAACTCTTTCAGAGAAGAGGTGTGGAAGGCCATCTATAAACTTGGCTTTCCAATGGACAGAATTAGAATTTTTTAATTTATTTACTCAGTTTCTCTCTCTCCAAGGCTCGGTGATACCAGGAACAGTAGAATAATATTATACCTTAAAAACGCTTCCAATGTACATTTCTCTCTCTCTCTCTCTCTCTCTCTCTCTCTCTCTCTCTAAATAAATACTCAATTTCTCTACCTTCTCTCTAAGTTTATTTAAGTTTCTTTCAGAAATAATCCCCAACAACCGAAATAGTAACCAAATTAATCAAGAATCCAGGCTGCGCTACTGTTCCTGGTATCACCGAGCCTTTTTTAAGGTATAATCTACTGTTGCTAATGAGCAATAGTAGCAAAGCTACTGTTGTGGTAGCTTAGATGATAATCTTGATCTTTAAAGATTAAGTCTTTCTTATAATTATGGTAGTTCTAAACTCTTATCCTTTAAAATTAAAAGGATGTTTTCAGTGCTTTCTGTAAGCTCTCTTTTGTCCGTGGTAGGATGTTTATGAGCAAATTTTTGGAAACTTTTTGCTGAAAACTTCTTTTTACATCTTTGATTTAGGTCCATTTTTTGATCTATTGGTATATTGGCTGGAATACTGTAAACTGGCGACCGGCGTTCAGTGCTGGATAGGTAATCACTTTGTTCTTCGGAATAGTGATTACTGAAATGGCCTAACTTCAGCTACAACGCCCCGTACCAATTTATCATAAAACCCTTTGATCACTTTGTGGGTTGATGTTTGGCTCAGCCAAATTCCCCTATTTTTCTGTGATCGTTAAACAATTCCTGTTTGCAAAGATGATTTGTTGAAAAGATAAGAGTAATGAACTAGTACAATTATGAGTTAAATTTAAATCATTATTTTGACATGTTATCCATCTATAGCTTACCACAACACTCTTAGCGGAATCTTTCATGGATTCTAATATTGAAACTGTTTCGGTTGACAACAGTGATTGTCAAAACCCTTTTATCAAAAACGAGGAAAATAATGAATATCCTAAAGATCTTGAAAGGTTAAACAAATGGATCATTCCATCCGTACCTTCAAAACAAATTTATAAATTTGGTATGTTTGATGTAATGTCTAGGTTTGCTGTAAAAACTACAGAGCAAACCATACCTGTTTCAGGATCAACCCAAAATATTGGGCTTTTAAACAAAAAGGATTTACTTCCGTTTAAAGATTATAATTTTATCCATATTGGATTAGTCCAAGTTTCTTTAAAACCTTTAACCATGCTTGGATTAAACTCCAGTCTTGTGGCATATGTCAGAGATGGGAGATGTGAAAATTTTAAACAATCACTAGCCGCTGTCATAGAAACTAGTCTATGTCATGGGCCAATTTATTTTGAAGTATTTCCCAATTTAATTATCTCCATGTCTGAAAAAAAATGTTTTTGATGCTTTGAGACTGACTATTCATACTCATGGTTATAATTTTAAACCAGGTAGTGAAATTATAGCCATATGTTATAGAGTTTATTACAAAGTTTTAAATACTTTGAATCCTCGTGTGAAAAATATTTCGCCACAAGGTTCTACAACCTTAGTACAAACTAATTTGCTTACTTCTAATGTTGCTACTAATAGATTGATTAGGTGGAATGAAATAGACTTCCCCGAGAGCTGGTCTTTGCCTCAAGAAATTGAGCCAAAACCGGTCCTAAATCAGGATGTTGATCAGATTGTTCAAACCTCGGAAGGAGACGTTGAAATAAAATTCAACCAACAACGTAGGTTTACCATACCTAGAACTATGTCTGCTAGGTATTCTACCCACAGTGACTATGTCACAGCCCCTAGCGTCCAACCTAGGGTTTCCACTTCTAGAATAAGGGAAGAAGCCTTAGAACAAGAATATGTGGAAAATATCAAAATTAGTGAAAACAAAATCCCCTTTGGAATATACCAAAGTAAAGAACCTAGGGTTGAATCGCCAACTCAATCTGAAATGTCCTTCCATCTATGATAGATTTCTCTGAAGGAAGTGGCACAAGAAAACTCATTAATAATGAGTTTAACAAGCAAGAAAACCAAGAGTTTAGAAAGTGGTATTTCAAGAAATTCTCCAAGACCACCCTCCTTGGATTTAAGAAACTCTTCTATGAAGAATTATCTAAGGGTCAAACCCTTATACCTTTCATCCACTGGTTTGTGAAGTTCTCTATTCAAAAAACACAAACGGATATCCTTGTTATACAAAGGTCTTGGAAAACCCCTGAAGGAAATTCCCTTGAAGCACCTTATCCCCCTGAAAGGGCTATACAGCTTTCGGAAAATGCTGAAGCTAATGCTACAATACCATAAAGAAACTTGAAAGTAGTCATGTTTCTATTAAAGAATTAAATTCTTTAGTTAGGGCTCAAAACTTCACCAATGCCTTCCTTACATGCCTCGGAGAACATATGGTCTCTCTTGAAAAACTTATCCTTTCTATTAAAGAAGATATGGAGAAACAAATGAAACAACATAGTTTGATAATAGATCAGCTATCTCATAATAAAATTGTTCCTTTCCAAGAAGAAACCTCTTCTAAAAATATACCGGATATTCCTATCATCCAACCTCCTGTCCAGGTTAGTAATTTCAAAATGGAAGAAGACCACAATGAATTCATAAAGATCCTTGAACAAAAGCTTAAGAATATTCACTTGAGAGTCTTACTCCACGAAGAAAACTCTTCAGAAGAAGATTATACTTCTGAAGAAGACGAAGAAGTTATTGGAAATATTAACCAATTAACCCAAATGTTTAAAGATCAGAATGATAGTCAAGAGATTAATCCTGTCCATATGACAAAACCAGTAGAAAAATATTACTACAAAAGACCTACCCCTCAAGATGTCCTTTTCGAGGAACCTGACAATTACCAGAATTCCTACTCTGGGAAAGCTATCTATGAATGGAACATAGATGGTCTCAATGAGAAACAGATTGTAGACACTATACATAGAATGCTTATGTATGCTACAGTCTGCAAGCAAAATGGGAATTCAGATAATTCCGTAGCCTCCTTCATTACAGCTGGATTTATTGGTCAGCTCAGAGGATGGTGGGATTTCTACCTCTCTGAATCTCAAAGGAAAGATATTCTTTCTCATAAAAAGTTGGTTAAAACAGAGGGAACCAGTACCCCTACAGTTGCCACCACCGGAGAAGAAGACGCAGTCTATACCCTGAGTCTTTCCATCCTTCAACACTTCGTTGGTCATAACCAACCCATTGGAGAAAAACTCCAAACCCTTCTGCAGAACCTTAGATGTCCATCATTGACACACTTTAAATGGTATAAAGATACCTTTCTATCTAGGGTTTTCCAAATTCTAATTCTGTCCATTGGAAAGCCAAGTTTATAGATGGCCTTCCACACCTCTTCTCTGAAAGAGTTAGGAAAACTCTCAGAGACAAGAATGATGGTATTAACATCAATTACTCAGACTTGACCTATGGTCAGATCATTAAAAGCTGCATAACAGAAGGCTTAACGTTATGCAATGACATTAAGCTTAAACACCAACTCAAGAAGCAAAAGCTTTCTAAGAAACATCAATTAGGTGAATTCTGTGACCAATTCGCTTATGATATTGGAAAACCTCCAAGTGAAAGAAAAAAGAAATCTCTTAAGCATGGTAAGAAGAAGGAATCTTACAAAGGTAAAACTCAAAGTTCTGACCAACCTTACAAAAAGAAAAATTTTAGGAAAAGGGAACCTAGACCTGAACCTAAACCTTCTTATAAGAAGGGAAAGAGGAAAGCTAAGAGGCTTGACATAACCTGCCACAAATGTGGAAAACCAGGGCAATATACGAATAGATGTTGGACCAAAAAGGCCCTTAATGAAGTCGAAGATGAAAAACTTCGTGCTCAGCTAGAAAAGGTCTTGCTGATAAACCCCAGTTCTGAAGAAGAATCCTTTAATGAAGAAATTGACATTGTCAACTCCTCTTCTTCTGATTCTGAATCTTCAGAATCTTCCACTAATGATTGTGAGTGCAATGAACTTAATTATTGGAAGTCCATTGCTGATATGAATGGTATTTTTGTCCTAACCAACGATCAGGACAATGCCTTAAAGGCCATTAAAGCTATTACAGATCCTAACATAAAAAGAAAAATGTTAGAAATCCTCATCCATAATCAACCTAGGGTAGAGGCTCCCAAAATGATTGAAGCCCCTTACCAATTAAGTGAAGTCTTAACCAGATTTCACAAGTCCAACATTAGAGAAGCTCCAACCTCCTTAAATGATCTTAAGGGAGAAATTTCACAACTTAAATCTGAAATTAGTTAGATTAAGAAAAATAATAAGTTCCTCAATCAAACGATAACTGCTCTAGAAAAAGGAAAATGAGTTATCCAATCCATTGATGAAGAATATTTAAGTCTTCAGGAACGTATCAGTCCCTTAAAACTATCAGTCAGCAAATGGGATCTCCTAAAGAGGAAGAAGCTGAAAAAGACGAGGAAGAAGAACTTCCTGATGAAGAAAATTACCTAAACCTTCTTGATAGAGTCACTTCTCAGAAGTGGTACATTAAAATTGCCCTTGTTATTGATAAAAAATACATCATTAAGGATGAGATTGCCCTTGTGGACAGTGGGGCTGATTTAAATTGCATTCAGGAAGGGATGATTCCCACCAAGTTTTTTGATAAAACTACACAATCCCTCACTCAAGCAGGGGGAAAAAAGCTTAAAGTCAATTATATATTGTCTAAAGCTCACATCTGCAACCAAGAGGTTTGCCTCCCTACATCGTTTATTCTGGTTAAGAATCTTACTAGAAGAATAATATTAGGAACCCCTTTCCTGAACAATATTATGCCTATGGCCAGAATTGATCACCAAGGTATAACCGGAGAAGTTAAAGGAAAATCCATTAGGTTTGACTTTATAACTGATCCTCAAACTAGGATGATCAATGAAGTGAAGGAAATGCTCCTCGAACATAAAGAAAAACAATTGTGTTTTCTTCAAGAAGAAATCAACTTGCTAAGCATTGAAGATCAACTTAGCAAAGACAATATGAAAAAACAGATTAAGGTCATAGAAAACCAGTTTAAAACTGAAGTTTGCAGCGACCTTCCCAATGCGTTTTGGGAAAGAAAGAAACATGTTGTTTCTCTCCCGTGTCTGGATGACTTTAATGAAAGTCAAATTCCCACTAAGGCTAGACCTGCCCAGATGATCAAAGACTATTTAAGTCTTTGCCAGAAAGAAATAGAATCCTTGCAATCCAAAGGATTAATCATACATTCAAAATCTCCTTGGTCTTGCACTGCATTCTATGTCAACAATGCAGCTGAAAAGGAACGTGGTGTTCCTAGACTTGTTATTAACTACAAACCTTTAAACAAGGTTCTTAAGTGGATTAGGTATCCTATTCCCAACAAGAAAGATTTACTTGATAGGTTAAGCAATGCTTTAATCTTTTCTAAGTTTGATATGAAATCAGGTTATTGGCAAATTCAAATTGAAGAAGCTGATAAATATAAGACTGCCTTCACGGTACCTTTTGGACACTTTGAATGGAACGTTCTTCCTTTTGGCTTAACGAACGCCCCTTCTGAATTTCAGAACATTATGTATGATATTCTTAATCCTTATTCTGAATTCATTATTGTCTATATTGATGATGTGTTAATATTTTCTCAATCTTTAGATCAGCACATCAAGCATTTAAAAATATTTAAAGGAGTTATCAAGCATAATGGCCTTGTCCTCTCTGCCCCCAAAATGAAACTTTTTCAAACACAAGTTAGGTTTTTGGGTCATGAGATTAATAGAGGAACCATTGTTCCTATTAGCAGAAGTATTGAATTTGCTTCTAAATTCCCAGATATATTATCTGAAAAGAAGCAATTACAAAGGTTTCTAGGAAGCCTTAATTACATTTCTGATTATTACAAAGACTTGGCTAAAGATACTGCCATTCTTTACCAAAGACTTAAGAAAGTCCCTAAGCCTTGGACTGAAAAACATACCCTTGCAGTCCAAGATATCAAGAAGAAGGTCAAATATTTACCTTGTCTTTCCCTAGCTAACCCTAATTATTTCAAAATTGTTGAAACGGATGCCTCTGACAAAGGATATGGAGGAATTCTTAAACAGGTTAACCCAGAAACTTATAAAGAAGTCTTGGTTAGATTCACTTCTAGTAAATCGAACCAGACACAGGCTAAGTATTCTACTGTTAAGAAAGAAATGCTTTCCATTATTAAATGTGTTTTTAAATTTCAAACAGATTTATTAAATCAAAAATTTTTATTAAGAATTGATTGCAGTTCTGCAAAGTCCATTATAGAAAAGGACATTAAAAATCTTGTTGCAAGACAAATTTTTGCTTCTTGGCAAGCTCAATTAAGTGTCTTTGAATTTGATATTCAATATATTAAAGGAGAAAATAATTCTCTGGCTGACTTTTTAACCCGTGAATTTCTGCAGGGCAATGAGCGCCCCATTTAGAACCAGAGGAGGAGGTCGCTCCTTTGGTCGGGGAGGAAGAGGGAGCAACAATTTGTTGCCCCAATCTGATCAAAGCATTCCTCTAATAGGGGATTGGGCAACTGTTTATCCTAATAGACAGAGAATGCAGACATTAACTGCATCATCAAAACCCAATAATAAGGAAGAATCTTCCTATCCAATTCCAAGAACAATGATTCTTACAAGAATGTTGCTGCTAGTAACCCTGATCAAGCAGCAGAATACTTTGAAAATCCTACTCTTGAATTTATTATGTATATCGAAGAAGAAGATATACAAGTCACCAACAATGATGGTTGGGCCATTCAAACTAGATACCTTGAATCCAGAGGTTATGCTGGTCTTTCTGGAAAATCCATACCTAATTTGGAGATATTGCTCCTTGCAACCGGATCGGTTACTATCACTCACCACTATCAGAATAATAATCCTGGTAGTTTTATTAAATTTTCAAAATGCCACATCAATAAGGTGTTGCATCCTCATGAATGGGGTCTTAACCCTAACAGTGAGAAAGCAATTAAAATTGCAGATGGTAAAATGGTTTACTACAATTACTGGGACTATGTCCAAGCTTTTTCAAAAGCTTTTTATTATCAAAACCCCAAGAATAAACATTCTTGGTTTTTCTCTATTAACCCAAAAATTTTGGACAAGTCTTTACCAAATTGGTTCTTTAATTGGTGGTCTAAATTTGGACCTTCTCTGGAAATATTACCAAAAGAGCTAATGGATCTTTACACACCTTGGTGTGATGAAAGCCCTTTAATTGAAAAGGTTATATCAAAAAATATGATTGTAGGACAATGTCCGTTTTTATATTTCGCAAAGTTTCAAATCCCATGGATTTGGAGATGGACCATTTATGTCTCAAAGAATAGTCTTAATATGCCTATCCTGCAAAGACATTTCTTTGCCAAATGGTGGATCAAGATGGATCCCAAAGATGTCCAAGAGAAAATTATGCTAATTAAAGCCACTATTGAGGAAGACAGAATGAATCCAGCCAAGAAGCAAGCTTCCTCACAAATGACATTAATCCAGTTGAAAGAATACTTCCAGAAGAAATACCCTCAGGAAGACGATGAAGATCTTATGATCAGAATTCTTGATCATATGAAAGGCCAATTCTTCACAGCCTTTCCAACAGTCAGAGAAGACAACTCGTCAATGAAGACAAGTTCATCTCATGGGTCTATGGATGCTATCCTAGCTGGTGAATCACAAGAGCCAGAACCCACTGCTGACGACTTTTGGGATTCCCTTACAGTCTCCATGGCGCAAAAGGTCAACAAAGGAAAAGGTCCTCAACAATGAGAAAAGAATCAGTGGGCTGTAATCCACAACTGTCCCCCACTAGCCAAAGCTAGCAGTCACAACCACTAAAGCTGAGGCCGTCAGAAGAATCTGCTTTTGCTTTGCTTTTGCTTTTTCTTTTCTTTTGGTTGTCGTTTGTTATCATTAAGTGTCGATGGGGCCCATAGAGCACCCGACTTAAATGATTTACTTTCTCAACCTATTAGTGTGTGTTTTGTTTTACTTTTGACCGGTTACAATAGGTAACCTTTTCCCTATATAAGGGACATTGTGCTTCTTGTTTCAGCACGTTTCCAATGTACATTTCTCTCTCTCTCTCTCTAAATAAATACTCAGTTTCTCTACCTTCTCTCTAAGTTTATTTAAGTTTCTTTCAGAAATAATCCCCAACTACCAAAATAGTAACCAAATTAATCAAAAATCCAGGCTGCGCTACTGTTCCTAGTATCACCGAGCCTTTTTTAAGGTATAATATACTGTTGCTAATGAGCAATAGTAGCTAAGCTACTGTTGTGGTAGCTTAGATGATAATCTTGATCTTTAAATATTAAGTCTTTCTTATAATTATGGTAGTTCTAAACTCTTATCCTTTAAAATTAAAAGGATGTTTTCAGTGCTTTCTGTAAGCTCTCTTTGGTCCGTGGTAGGATGTTTATGAGCAAATTTTTGGAAACTTTTTGCTGAAAACTTCTTTTTACATCTTTGATTTAGGTCCATTTTTTGATCTATTGGTATATTGGCTGGAATACTGTAAACTGGCAACCGGCGTTCAGTGCTGGATAGGTAATCACTTTGTTCTTCGGAATAGTGATTACTGAAATGGCCTAACTTCAGCTACAACGGCACGTACCAATTTATCATAAAACCCTTTGATCACTTTGTGGGTTGATGTTTGGCTCAGCCAAATTCCCCTATTTTTCTGTGATCGTTAAACAGTTCCTGTTTGCAAAGATGATTTGTTGAAAAGATAAGAGTAATGAACTAGTACAATTATGAGTTAAACTTAAATCGTTATTTTGACAGGTTATCCATCTATAGCTTACCACAACACTCTTAGCGGAATCTTTCATGGATTCTAATATTGAAACTGTTTCGGTTGACAACAGTGATTGTCAAAACCCTTTTATCAAAAACGAGAAAAATAATGAATTTCCTAAAGATCTTGAAAGGTTAAACAAATGGATCATTCCATCCGTACCTTCAAAACAAATTTATAAATTTGGTATGTTTGATGTAATGTCAAGGTTTGCTGTAAAAACTACAGAGCAAACTATACCTGTTTCAGGATCAACCCAAAATATTGGGCTTTTAAACAAAAAGGATTTACTTCCGTTTAAAGATTATAATTTTATCCATATTGGATTAGTCCAAGTTGCTTTAAAACCTTTAACCATGCTTGGATTAAACTCCAGTCTTGTGGCATATGTCAGAGATGGGAGATGTGAAAATTTTAAACAATCACTAGCCGCTGTCATAGAAACTAGTCTATGTCATGGGCCAATTTATTTTGAAGTATTTCCCAATTTAAGTCTCTCCATGTCTGACAAAAATCTTTTTGATGCTTTGAGACTGACTATTAATACTCATGGTTATAATTTTAAACCAGGTAGTGAAATTATAGCCATATGTTATAGAGTTTATTACAAAGTTTTAAATACTTTGAATCCTCGTGTGAAAAATATTTCACCACAAGGTTCTACAACCTTAGTACAAACTAATTTGCTTACTTCTAATGTTGTTACTAATAGATTGATTAGGTGGAACGAAATAGACTTCCCCGAGAGCTGGTCGTTGCCTCAAGAAATTGAGCCAAAACCGGTCCTAAATCAGGATGTTGATCAGATTGTTCAAACCTCGGAAGGAGACGTTGAAATAAAATTCAACCAACAACGTAGGTTTACCATACCTAGAACTATGTCTGCTAGGTATTCTACCCGCAGTGACTTTGTCACAGCCCCCAGCGTCCTACCTAGGGTTTCCACTTCTAGAATAAGGGAAGAAGCCTTAGAACAAGAATATGTGGAAAATATCAAAATTAGTGAAAACAAAACCCCCTTTGGAATATACCAAAGTAAAGAACCTAGGGTTGAATCGCCAACTCAATCTGAAATGTCCTTCCATCTATGATAGATTTCTCTGAAGGAAGTGACACAAGAAAACTCATTAATAATGAGTTTAACAAGCAAGAAAACCAAGAGTTTAGAAAGTGGTATTTCAAGAAATTCTCCAAGACCACCCTCCTTGGATTTAAGAAACTCTTCTATGAAGAATTATCTAAGGGTCAAACCCTTATACCTTTCATCCACTGGTTTGTGAAGTTCTCTATTCAAAAAACACAAACGGATATCCTTGTTATACAAAGGTCTTGGAAAACCCCTGAAGGAAATTCCCTTGAAGCACCTTATCCCCCTGAAAGGGCTATACAGCTTTCGGAAAATGCTGAAGCTAATGCTACAATACCATAAAGAAACTTGAAAGTAGTCATGTTTCTATTAAAGAATTAAATTCTTTAGTTAGGGCTCAAAACTTCACCAATGCCTTCCTTACATGCCTCGGAGAACATATGGTCTCTCTTGAAAAACTTATCCTTTCTATTAAAGAAGATATGGAGAAACAAATGAAACAACATAGTTTGATAATAGATCAGCTATCTCATAATAAAATTGTTCCTTTCCAAGAAGAAACCTCTTCTAAAAATATACCGGATATTCCTATCATCCAACCTCCTGTCCAGGTTAGTAATTTCAAAATGGAAGAAGACCGCAATGAATTCATAAAGATCCTTGAACAAAAGCTTAAGGATATTCACTTGAGAGTCTTACTCCACGAAGAAAACTCTTCTGAAGAAGATTATACTTATGAAGAAGACGAAGAAGTTATTGGAAATATTAACCAATTAACCCAAATGTTTAAAGATCAGAATGATAGTCAAGAGATTAACCCTGCTCATATGACAAAACCAGTAGAAAAATATTACTACAAAAGACCTACCCCTCAAGATGTCCTTTTCGAGGAACCTGACAATTACCAGAATTCCTACTCTGGGAAAGCTATCTATGAATGAAACATAGATGGTCTCAATGAGAAACAGATTGTAGACACTATATATAGAATGCTTATGTATGCTACAGTGTGCAAGCAAAATGGGAATTCAGATAATTCCGTAGCCTCCTTCATTACAGCTGGATTTATTGGTCAGCTCAGAGGATGGTGGGATTTCTACCTCTCTGAATCCCAAAGGAAAGATATTCTTTCTCATAAAAATTTGGTTAAAACAGAGGGAACCAATACCCCTACAGTTGCCACCCCCCGGAGAAGAAGACGCAGTCTATACCCTGAGTCTTTCCATCCTTCAACATTTCGTTGGTCATAACCAACCCATTGGAGAAAAACTCCAAACCCTTCTACAGAACCTTAGATGTCCTTCGTTGACACACTTTAGATGGTATAAAGATACCTTTCTATGTAGGGTTTTCCAGTTGAAAAATTCTAATTTTGTCCATTGGAAAGCCAAGTTTATAGATGGCCTTCCACACCTCTTCTCTGAAAGAGTTAGGAAAACTCTCAGAGACAAGAATGATGGTATTAACATCAATTACTCAGACTTGACCTATGGCCAGATCATTAATAGCTGCATAACAGAAGGCTTAACGTTATGCAATGACATTAAGCTTAAACACCAACTCAAGAAGCAAAAGCTTTCTGAGAAACATCAATTAGGTGAATTCTGTGACCAATTCGCTTATGATATTGGAAAACCTCCAAGTGAAAGAAAAAAGAAATCTCTTAAGCATGGTAAGAAGAAGGAATCTTACCAAGGTAAAACTCAAAGTTCTTACCAACCTTACAAAAAGAAAAATTTTAGGAAAAGGGAACCTAGACCTGAACCTAAACCTTCTTATAAGAAGGGAAAGAGGAAAGCTAAGAGGCTTGACATAACCTGCCACAAATGTGGAAAACCAGGGCATTATGCGAATAGATGCTGGACCAAAAAGGCCCTTAATGAAGTTGAAGATGAAAAACTTCGTGCTCAGCTAGAAAAGGTCTTGCTGATTAACCCCAGTTCTGAAGAAGAATCCTTTAATGAAGAAATTGACATTGTCAACTCCTCTTCTTCTGATTCTGAATCTTCAGAATCTTCCACTAATGATTGTGAGTGCAATGAACTTAATTATTGGAAGTCCATTGTTGATATGAATGGTATTTTTGTCCTAACCAACGATCAGGACAATGCCTTAAAGGCCATTGAAGCTATTACAGATCCTAACATAAAAAGAAAAATGTTAGAAATCCTCATCCATAATCAACCTAGGGTAGAGGCTTCCAAAATGATTGAAGCCCCTTACCAATTAAGTGAAGTCTTAACCAGATTTCACAAGTCCAACATTAGAGAAGCTCCAACCTCCTTAAATGATCTTAAGGGAGAAATTTCACAACTTAAATCTGAAATTAGTCAGATTAAGAAAAATAATAAGTTCCTCAATCAAAGGATAACTGCTCTAGAAAAAGGAAAAGGAGTTATCCAATCCATTGATGAAGAATATTTAAGTCTTCAGGAACATATCAATACCCTTAAAACTATCAGTCAGCAAATGGGATCTCCTAAAGAGGAAGAAGCTGAAAAGGACGAGGAAGAAGAACTTCCTGATGAAGAAAATTACCTAAACCTTCTTGATAGAGTCACTTCTTAGAAGTGGTACATTAAAATTACCCTTGTTATTGATAAAAAATACATCATCAATGATGAGATTGCCCTTGTGGACAGTGGGGCTGATTTAAATTGCATTCAGGAAGGGATGATTCCCACCAAGTTTTTTGATAAAACTACTCAATCCCTCACTCAAGCAGGGGGAAAAAAAGTTTAAATTCAATTATAAATTGTCTAAAGCTCACATCTGCAACCAAGAGGTTTGCCTCCCTACATCGTTTATTCTGGTTAAGAATTTTACTAGAAGAATAATATTAGGAACCCCTTTTCTGAACAATATTATGCCTATGGCCAGAATTGATCACCAAGGTATAACCGGAGAAGTTAAAGGAAAAGCCATTAGGTTTGACTTTATAACTGATCCTCAAACTAGGATGATCAATGAAGTGAAGGAAATGCTCCTCGAACATAAAGAAAAACAATTGTGTTTTCTTCAAGAAGAAATCAACTTGCTAAGCATTGAAGATCAACTTAGCAAAGACAATATGAAAAAACAGATTAAGGTCATAGAAAACCAGTTTAAAACTGAAGTTTGCAACGACCTTCCCAATGCGTTTTGGGAAAGAAAGAAACATGTTGTTTCTCTCCCGTATCTGGATGACTTTAATGATAGTCAAATTCCCACTAAGGCTAGACCTGCCCAGATGAACAAAGACTATTTAAGTCTTTGCCAGAAAGAAATAGAAACCTTGCAATCCAAAGTATTAATCAGACATTCAAAATCTCCTTGGTCTTGCACTGAATTCTATGTCAACAATGCAGCTGAAAAGGAACGTGGTGTTCCTAGACTTGTTATTAACTACAAACCTTTAAACAAGGTTCTTAAGTGGATTAGGTATCCTATTCCCAACAAGAAAGATTTACTTGATAGGTTAAGCAATGCTTTAATCTTTTCTAAGTTTGATATGAAATCAGGTTATTGGCAAATTCAAATTGAAGAAGCTGATAAATATAAGACTGCCTTCACGGTACCTATTGGACACTTTGAATGGAACGTTCTACCTTTTGGCTTAAAGAACGCCCCTTCTGAATTTCAGAACATTATGAATGATATTCTTAATCCTTATTCTGAATTCATTATTGTTTATATTGATGATGTGTTAATAATTTCTCAATCTTTAGATCAGCACATCAAGCATTTAAAAATATTTAAAGGAGTTATCAAGCATAATGGCCTTGTCCTCTCTGCACCCAAAATGAAACTTTTTCAAACACAAGTTAGGTTTTTGGGTCATGAGATTAATAGAGGAACCATTGTTCCTATTAGCAGAAGTATTGAATTTGCTTCTAAATTCCCAGATATATTATCTGAAAAGAAGCAATTACAAAGGTTTCTAGGAAGCCTTAATTACATTTCTGATTATTACAAAGACTTGGCTAAAGATACAACCATTCTTTACCAAAGACTTAAGAAAGTCCCTAAGCCTTGGACTGAAAAACATACCCTTGGAGTCCAAGAAATCAAGAAGAAGGTCAAATATTTACCTTGTCTTTCCCTAGCTAACCCTAATTATTTCAAAATTGTTGAAACGGATGCCTCTGACAAAGGATACGGAGGAATTCTTAAACAGGTTAACCCAGAAACTTCTAAAGAAGTCTTGGTTAGATTCACTTCTGGTAAATGGAACCAGACACAGGCTAAGTATTCTACTGTTAAGAAAGAAATGCTTTCCATTATTAAATGTGTTTCTAAATTTCAAACAGATTTATTAAATAAAAATTTTTTATTAAGAATTGATTGCAGTTCTGCAAAGTCCATTATAGAAAAGGACATTAAAAATCTTGTTGCAAAACATATTTTTGCTTCTTGGCAAGCTCAATTAAGTGTCTTTGAATTTGATATTCAATATATTAAAGGAGAAAATAATTCTCTGGCTGACTTTTTAACCCGTGAATTTCTGCAGGGCAATGAGCGCCCCATTTAGAACCAGAGGAGGAGGTCGCTCCTTTGGTCGGGGAGGAAGAGGGAGCAGCAATTTGTTGCCCCAATCTGATCAAAGCATTCCTCTAATAGGGGATTGGACAACTGTTTATCCTAATAGACAGAGAATGCAGACATTAACTGCATCATCAAAACCCTATAATAAGGAAGAATCTTCCTCATCCAATTCCAAGAACAATGATTCTTACAAGAATGTTGCTGCTAGTGACCCTGATCAAGCAGCAGAATACTTTGAAAATCCTACTCTTGAATTTATTATGTATATCGAAGAAGAAGATATAAAAGTCACCAACAATGATGGTTGGGCCATTCAAACTAGATACCTTGAATCCAGAGGGTATGCTGGTCTTTCTGGAAAATCCATACCTAATTTGGAGATATTGCTCCTTGCAACCGGATCGGTTACTATCACTCACCACTATCAGAATAATAATCCTGGTAGTTTTATTAACTTTTCAAAATGCCACATCAATAACGTGTTGCATCCTCGTGAATGGGGTCTTAACCCTAACAGTGAGAAAGCAATTAAAATTGCAGATGGTAAAATGGTTTACTACAATTACTGGGACTATGTCCAAGCTTTTTCAAAAGCTTTTTATTATCAAAACCCCAAGAATAAACATTCTTGGTTTTTCTCTATTAACCCAGAAATTCTGGACAAGTCTTTACCAAATTGGTTCTTTAATTGGTGGTCTAAATTTGGACCTTCTCTGGAAATATTACCAAAAGAGTTAATGGATCTTTATACACCTTGGTGTGATGAAAGCCCTTTAATTGAAAAGGTTATATCAAAAAATATGATTGCAGGACAATGTCCGTTTTTATATTTCGCAAAGTTTCAAATCCCATGGATTTGGAGTTGGACCATTTCTGTCTCAAAGAATAGTCTTAATATGCCTATCCTGCAAAGACATTTCTTTACCAAATGGTGGATCAAGATGGATCCCAAAGATGTCCAAGAAAAAATTATGCTAATTAAAGCCACTATTGAGGAAGACAAAATGAATCCAGCCAAGAAGCAAGCTTCCTCACAAATGACATTAATCCAGTTGAATGAATACTTCCAGAAGAAATACCCTCAGGAAGACGATGAAGATCTTATGATCAGAATTCTTGATCATATGAAAGGTCAATTCTTCACAGCCTTTCCAACAGTCAGAGAAGACAACTCGTAAATGAAGAGAAGTTCATCTCATGGTCTATGGATGCTATCCTAGCTGGCGAATCACAAGAGCCAGAACCCACTGCTGACGACTTTTGGGATTCCCTCACAGTCTCCATGGCGCTAAAGGTCAACAAAGGAAAAGGCCCTCAACAATGAGATAAGTATCAGTGGGCTGTAATCCACAGCTGTCACCGACTCGCCAAAGCTAGCAGTCTCAACCACTAAAGCTGAGGCCGTCAGAAGAATCTGCTTTGCTTTTGCTTTTTCTTTTCTTTTGGTTGTCGTTTGTTATCATTAAGTGTCGATGGGGCCCATAGAGCACCCGACTTAAATGATTTACTTTCTCAACCTATTAGTGTGTGTTTTGTTTTACTTTTGACCGGTTACAATAGGTAACCTTTTCCCTATATAAGGGACGTTGTGCTTCTTGTTTCAGCACGCTTCCAATGTACATTTCTCTCTCTCTCTCTAAATAAATACTCAGTTTCTCTACCTTCTCTCTAAGTTTATTTAAGTTTCTTTCAGAAATAACCCCCAACTACCGAAATAGTAACCAAATTAATCAAGAAACCAGGCTGCGCTACTGTTCCATATATATATATATAGAGGGTAATGTTACAACACACCCACTTGAAAATTAGAAGGTGTGCATTAGCATAATACCATGAACCAATAAAAACCTTTCTCTTTCTTTAAAATTAATTAAATTAAAGCTATTAATGCATTTTTTTTCTACTTTCTCCCCTTAAAAGTAATAATGGGTCTTAAGAGTCTGCTTCTCTCAAGGTTTCAAGTTCGAATCCTATTAGGTGCAATTAACTCTTGTGTGGATCAGTCCATACGGAGTTTTGCTCTGGCTTGAAAAGGGACCTCCGCTAGTGGACGGTGGGTTTTGATCCCTCTTAGATTAGTCGGTCGCAAGGCCGGATACCAAGATTTCTAAAAAAAAAAAAATATTATGATTGATGTAGCCAAGATAAAAAAAAAAAAAACGCTTTTTGTTTCATGTGATATTTTTATTAATTTATTGTTTCTATAAACAATTTTATAATCATGTTAGAACATTTTTTGAAATACTGCATAAGATTTTTTTTATATAAACACTTTTTTTTTTAAAAAGACGCTTTAGTATATTTATTTACAAAAACAACTTTCTACGCAAAAATATTGAATGCAAGTCTAAATGAAAATTAGAAAGTTGTTTTGAAAATTATTTAAATGAAATTCATTTTAATGACGAAACAAAATAAAAGAAATGATAAAAGTATTTTATTTTAAATCTAATTTTTTAACAGTTAATATTTTTTTCTAAAAAGTTGTTTTAAAAAAATTATGGTGTATTTCAAGAAATCATAATTATAAAATTGTTTTTGTAAAAATTAATCATTAAAATGTCAAACAATTACATAAAGACATAGCATTTTTTAGCTTTTTTTTTTTTTTCATTTTTGCTACATCAATCATAATCATTATTACTTTTAAGGAGAGAAAGTAGAAAAAAAAAATGCATTAATAGCTTTAATTTAATTAACTTTAAAGGAAGAGAAAGGTTTTTATTGATTCATCTAATGAGGTAGGTGTATTATACTAATACACACCTTCTAATTTTCAAGTGGGTGTGTTGTAGCATTACCCATATATATATATATATATATATATATATATATATATATATATATATATATATATATAATCACAGATACTAAATATCCTTATTAGGGAAGAACCCTTTGCAATAGACAAAGCCTGGATAAGCGAAGACTTTGAGGCAGGCTATAATAAGGAAAAGAGAGGCTGGTTTTTCTCCACTTTTCCTGGACCCCAAACCCAAGAGTTTTTACAATTATTTTACGCTTTCTTAGAAGCCCATGAAATTAATATTTATTTCTTTGTTTGGTTTGAATTACATTGTTTGGAAGAAAAGATTAAAAATCCTTTCGTCACTAAATTATTTATTGATACCAACCGAAGAATAAGTACTAAGTGAAAAACATCTAAAAAAGAAATAGTAGAATCAATACATCCGCCCTTAGAAGCTATTAAAATCTCTCCAGAAAAAGATATAGAGATAGATGTTGCACCCTTTAAGGCAATTGTAGCACCTACGCCTTATAGAAAAGATTTAAGTAACTTACATAGTTAGTTAAACTACTTCAATCAAATCTTATATACCATGTCACAACAATTGGATAGGATAGAAACTTCTGGCTTTAAGCCAGACGAATCTACCAAATTAAACCCAACTAGACCTATTTATCACTATGATATATCATCGTCCTCAGAATTACAAAAAATAAAATTAGGAAATTCAACTCATGATAAAATAGAGGAATTAGTAGAAAGATTAAAGGGTTTAGATTTAAGGTCTGATCCTCAGGTCAACATGTTATCTAAAGAAGATGAATTCGAAAACCTAGTCAATAAGCTAGGAAGACCACCCAAGAACCCAACTAGAAATTACTACCCTAGGCATTCCTTTGCTGACGTCCAATTTGAGGAAAGATCAAACTTTATTGAAAACAGTTAAGTAATTTAAATTTATCTGATGAATTAAAAGACACTTTAATTCATGCTTTAAATAAGATTATGCTAAATTCTAATCATGAA
This sequence comes from Lathyrus tuberosus, assembly GCA_022829125.1. Classification (NCBI taxonomy): domain Eukaryota; kingdom Viridiplantae; phylum Streptophyta; class Magnoliopsida; order Fabales; family Fabaceae; genus Lathyrus; species Lathyrus tuberosus. The sequence goes on from JALAZF010000293.1 coordinate 1,668,435, forward strand.
GACCCCTCCTCTGAGGAATCTTCTTACGAAGAATTAAATCAAATAAATAGCTCGAGTGAGTCTGAGTCTGAATACGAAGAGTGTTTAGGAATTGATTTCTGTGACTGTAAGAATTGTACTAGTATAGTTAACGTAATAACTAATACCCAAGCTAATACCTTAATTACCATTTTAGATAAAATGGAACCTTCTGCAACTAGAGATGCCTTCATGAGGCAAATAAAAGACATAATTGATGATAATGACCTTAGCAAACATCAAGTAAATAAGATTGAATTCAAAGATGTTATAAACATGTTTAAAAAACCTTTAGAAAAACCTCTATCTATTAAAGATTTACATGAAGAAATTAAATTATTAAAGAAAGAGATTCAAACTTTAAGAACCCGGGAGGATGAGTTAGAAGTTAAATATTTAGAATTACAAGGAACTATGATAATACAAAATCAGAGTTTTGTGGAGGCATTAAAATCCATAACTACTCAACCTAGCTCCAGTACATTAGAAGATAAAGGGGAAGAAAGACCAGACCCTTTTGTTCATAGCATAGAAAAGATAATAGCTCATAAATGGTATACTAAAGTAGATCTAATTATTCATGATAAAGCTTATGAATTGATAGCCTTAATAGATTCAGGAGCAGATCTTAATTGTATACAAGAAGGATTAGTACCAACTCAATATTATAAGAAAACTAAAGAAAAGCTTAGAGGAGCAAATGGTAGCAGATTACAAGTTACGTATAAATTACCAGATGCTAAAATCTGTAAAGGAAAAGTCTGTTATAAAACATCTTTTTTACTAATTAAAAACCTCCATGAAGTAGTTATTCTAGGAACACCCTTTCTATCTTTGTTATATCCTTTTAGCGTTAATGATCAAGCTATTACTACTGAAGGCTTAGGTCACCAGGTTAGTTTTGAGTTTTTAGAACAACCAAAAATTAAAGATCTTAATGCAGTACAAAGCCAAAATATTAGCATAGTTAATCTTATTACAAATAAGCAAAAACAAATTAATTTTATTAATAAAGAAATAGATTATAAATGAATAGTTGAACAGCTACAAACACCTGTGATTAAAGAAAAAATTAATACACTTCAAAACAAATTTATTAAAAACTTATGTTCAGAACAACCCGATGCTTTTTGGACAAGAAAAACTCATGAGATATCTTTATCTTACCATCCTGAATTTAAAGAAACTAATATACCTACAAAAGCTAGAGCCATACAAATGAATAAACAACACCTAGAATATTGTAAGAAAGAAATACAAGGATTTCAAGATAAAGGATTAATTAGGCCTAGCGAGTTCCCATGGAGCTGATCAGCCTTCTACGTAATTAACGCGTCGGAATTAGAAAGAGGAAGCCCTCGTTTAGTAATTAATAATAAACCTTTAAACACCGCCTTACAATGAATTAGATACCCAATACCAAATAAAAAAGATTTAATTAATAAATTACATAACAAAAATGTTTTTTCTAAATTTGATCTAAAATCTGGATATTATCAAATACAAGTTAAAGAAGAAGATAAGTATAAAACTGTTTTTACAGTACCCTTTGGTCATTACGAATGGAACGTTATGCCTTTAGGACTAAAAAATGCACCGTCCGAATTTCAGAATATAATGAATGATATCTTTTATCCATATTCAAATGTTTCTATAGTATACCTAGATGATATTTTAGTCTTTTCAGATTCTATTAATCAACACTTTCGACACTTAGAACAATTTTACAAGATAATTAAAGAAAATGGTCTAGTATTGTCTGAAAGTAAATTAAAATTATTCCAACCTAAAGTCAGATTCCTAGGGTTTGACATTAGTCAAGGAGATTACACTCCAATTACCAGATCCTTAGAATTTGTTAGCAAATTCCCCAATGAAATTAAAGATAAAACACAATTACAAAGGTTTTTAGGTTGCCTCAATTATGTGTCAGATTTTATCCCAAACCTTAGAACCATATGCCTACCCTTATTCAAAAGATTAAGAAAGAATCCACCCCTTGGGATGAAACTATGACCCAAAGTATTATCCAATTAAAACAGGTTGTTAAAAAATTGTCGTGTCTAGGGATCCCAGACCCAAATGCCAATCTCATTGTAGAAACCGATGCTTCAAATATTGGATTTGGAGGTATTTTAAAACAAAAATTACCGGGTACTGATAAGGAACAAGTTGTCAGATATTATTCTGGAACTTGGTCCTCAGCCCAACTGAATTATAGTACTATTAAAAAAGAAATTTTATCTATTGTACTTTGTATTACTAAATTTCAAGACGATCTATTTTCAAAATCATTTTTACTAAAAACTGATTGTAAATTAGCCAAAAGTGTTTTGCAAAAAGATGTCAAGAATTTAGTGTCAAAACATATATTTGCCAGATGACAGTCATTACTTGCATGTTTTGATTTTGAAATCATGCATATTGAAGGTATTAAGAATGCATTACCAGATTTTTTTTACTAGAGAATTTTTACATGGAAAAAATGAGTAACAAATCTACATCAAAAGATTCTTACGGTCCTCCTTTACAAAAGCTAGGAAACCAAAAACAATTGATATTAGGATCACCTTCCTACATATCAAAAATTAATTCTCCCGTTTCCTCTTTAAAGGGAACAGGAGCCAACCCTGCGTTGGTTTCACCTTCGCAGTTTGTTCAGGATATTACGTCATCTTCCAAGATGACACCCATTAAAAGTAAATTAGCCTATTACACTCCTCCTCAGGGAGTAAAGTCAAAATTTGTTACCAAAGAATTATCAGTTCCAATTATTACTCTAGATGATTTTTACTGCTCTAAGGAAGGATCCTTACTTCAGACTATCAGCAAGATATTCCCTCTGGGAACACACTTCGTCAACTCAGATGTTAATAAAACAAGATCCTTCTATGAATTTATTTTGGTAGGTACAGATTCCATTACTTTAACCCACGTTAAAGAAGAAGCTACTGGAAACATTAAATTCTCCAAATTCAAAATTAATAAAGTTCTCTCTCCTACCGACTGGGGAACTCATCCTTACCACACCGAAAGCTTTACAAGCATTTTCAATCCCTAACATTACTCTTATTTGGATTATATGGATGCCTGGTCCTATTTTCTTACAGTTAGGCCATAGGACCATACTTGGTTTATTTGGTTTAACAAGAATATATCCTTAAAATTTCCTAATTAGTTCATTAAGTGGTTTGAAGTCTTTGGTTTAGACACCAGCATCTTTCCAGATTTGGCGTCTAAAGCATATCAAGAATTTTGTGATCTTACTACGTGCCCCAAGCACAAGAGATTGTTAGCTTTTACAGCTACTTTTGGTATCACATGGATTATGTCTTGGTCCTTCACCACAGACCAGATTTGGCCAGATGCTACAACCTCTCAATTAGTCAGAAAGATTTCAATTAAATGGTGGGATGATTTTAATCCAACACTCCTTTCTCCTGAAGTAAGAAATGCTTGATTAAAAGCATCCCACCATTTAATTGAAATCTTTCTGACTAATTGAGAGGTTGTAGCATCTGGCCAAATATGGTATGTGGTGAAGGACCAAGACATAATCCATGTGATACCAAAACTAGCTATAAAATCTAACAATCTCTTGTGCTTGGGGTACGTAGTAAGATCGCAAAATTCTTGATATTCTTTAGACGCCAAATCTGGAAAAATGCTGGTGTCTAAACCAAAGACTTCAAACCACTTAATGAACCAATTAGGGAATTTTAAGGATATATTCTTGTTAAACCAAATAAACCAAGTATGGTCATACGGCCTAACTGTAAGAAAATAGGACCAATCATCCATATAATCCAATTAAGAGTAATGTTGGGGATTGAAAATCCTTGTAAAGCTTTCGGTGTGGTAAGGATGAGTTCCCCAGTCGGTAGGTGAGAGAACTTTATTAATTTTGAATTTGGAGAATTTAGTGTTTCCAGTAGCTTCATCTTTAACGTGGGTTAAAGTAATGGTATCTGTATCTACCAAAATAAATTCATAGAAGGATCTTATTTTATTAACATCTGAGTTGACGAAGTGTGTTCCTAGAGGGAATATTTTGCTGATAGTCTGAAGTAAGGATCCTTCCTTAGAGCAGTAAAAATCTTCTAGAGTAATAATTGGAACTGATAATTCTTTGGTAACAAATTTTGACTTTACTCCCTGAGGAGGAGTGTAATAGGCTAATTTACTTTTAATGGGTGTCATCTTGGAAGATGACGTAATATCCTGAACAAACTGCGAAGGTGAAACCAACGCAGGGTTGGCTCCTGTTCCCTTTAAAGAGGAAACGAGAGAATTAATTTTTGATATGTAGGAAGGCGATCCTAATATCAATTGTTTTTGGTTTTCTGGCTTCTGTAAAGGAGGACCTTAAGAATCTTTTGATGTAGATTTGTTACTCATATTTTCCCTGTAAAAATTCTCTAGTTAAAAAATCTGGTAATGCATTCTTAATACCTTCAATATGCATGATTTCAAAATCAAAACATGCAAGTAATGACTGCCATTTGGCAAATATATGTTTTGACACTAAATTCTGGACATCTTTTTGTAAAACACTTTTGGCTGATTTACAATCAGTTTTTAGTAAAAATGGTTTTGAAAATAGATCGTCTTGAAATTTAGTAATACAAAGTACAATAGATAAAATTTCTTTTTTAATAGTACTATAATTCAATTGGGCTGAGGACCAAGTTCCAGAATAATATCTGATAACTTGTTCCTTATCAGTACCCGATAATTTTTGTTTTAAAATACCTCTAAATCCAATATCTGAAGCATCGGTTTCTACAATGAGATTGACATCTGGGTCTGGGATCCTTAGACACGGAAATTTTTTAACAACCTGTTTTAATTGGATAATACTTTGGGTCATAGTTTCATCCCAAGGGGGTGGATTCTTTCTTAATCTTTTGAATAAGGGTAGGCATATGGTTCTAAGGTTTGGGATAAAATCTGACACATAATTGAGGCAACCTAAAAACCTTTGTAATTGTGTTTTATCTTTAATTTCATTGGGGAATTTGCTAACAAATTCTAAGGATCTGGTAATTGGAGTGCACTCTCCTTGACTAATGTCAAACCCTAGGAATCTGACTTTAGGTTGGAATAATTTTAATTTACTTTCAGACAATACTAGACCATTTTCTTTAATTATTTTGTAAAATTGTTCTAAGTGTTGAAAGTGTTGATTAATAGAATCTGAAAAGACTAAAATATCATCTAGGTATACTATAGAAAAATTTGAATATGGATAAAAGATATCATTCATTATATTCTGAAATTCGGACGGTGCATTTTTTAGTCCTGAAGGCATAATGTAGCACCCAAAATTCGATTATGATTAATTGTTGCTTATTTGAGGATATAAGGTGATTTTGACGATATGTGGTTATGTGGCACGATGCATTGTGGTGAAATTATTTTAATAATATTAATAGTAAGAATAATCATATAGTATTATTCAGATTATTGTTTATTATTTAAAATAATAGAAGTGGGAGTATTGAGGGTATGTTGGTCATTATGGATGGATAAGTGAGGGTATAATGGGGAGAACATATTTAGGGGTATTTTAAGAGAGAATAGTGAAAGGAACTCATTATTCGTATTATTTTTTAGGAAGAGGCAAAGTTGCTCTGAAGAACAAGTGAGAAGGAGGCTAGGGCATAGAAGAATTTCGGCGAAACTTTAAGACAGGTCGAAGGAGACAATATTCTAAGGTATGTGGAGTATCACTTTGCGATGTTTTAATATAAAGATTAGGTGTTGGTGGGTAATTGGGGTTTTGGTGGAAAACCTAGGAATTGGAGGTTAGAGATGATGGTTTTTGATGATTTGCTATGTGATGATTGTTGTTATTGACGTGTATGTGATAGATATAGGTTATAATAATATAATCTGTGATAATTTAAGGATAAAACCTGGTTTAGGGGTGTTGAATCGTAGATGGAGAAGTGTTGTTATCGCAGGATTTTTCTGCCAAAATCGCAGAGGGCGCTTAGCGCGGTCTGGAAGAATTTCGCCTCCTCGAGGCAGTGAGTAGCGCGCTTAGTGCAGGTGGGGCTCGCTTAGCGCGACCTGGGACTGAAAAACGTGATTTTTATTGACTTAAAATTCATGGAAAATATCTGTTTTATATTATATTAATGTTGTGATGTTGCTGTAAAGTGCTGCTATGTGTTCACGTATTATATGATGATTTTTCATGATGTTACTGATGAGTATACGATGGTGTTTTGATGATTGTTTGACGAATATGTGATGATATGACGTATATGAGGATTGATGAATGATGATGCACATTATGATGTTTAATTAATGATGATGATTAGTGATGTTGTGTATCACACATTCATATGCATACTCTGTGACGACGCTTCATTCCCATTGTGCGAATATGAGGTAATTATGACGTGCTCCGGTTCCAAATACGGGATCGATCCTATTGACGGGGATCTTTGGAGGGTTGATGGCCTAGTGTCCATTATTATAACGATTTGGTACCACATGCATTTTTATGAGGTTGCATTTCATTCTTGGTGGCATTGCATGATTGCATATGAGTGATATTGGTGATGTGATGTTTTATATGATGTTTTGGGTGAGTCGTTGTAGTATTTGATGAAAACAACAGTTGCCCTGCTAATGTCTTTTCTTTATATGATTATATTGAATTGTGATTACTCACCCTGCCTGTTTGAATGTTGCCTCTACGTGGGTAACGTGCAGATAACCAAGAATAGTTCGCGGTGCGTGAAGAGTTAGCTTTGGAGTCAGTTTTCTTTTCAGTTGAGTAGAGGGTGTGTCTTGCTCTGATTATGTAACATCGGGGTTGGGAACGCTTTTGTTTGAAATATTGTGTTACTTTGATTAACATGTTTCATGAGGATTTTTGAAGATGTTGAGTTGTTTTAAATTCCAAATTTGATGAGATTAAATTATTATGAGTTGTTTCATAAAGGAGATTTTATTTTATGACGATAATTCCGCTGCGACGTTTTTGTTTTAAAGGAGGTGTTGATCCAAAATAAGTTGTTATTCCTATATGTTGTAACCCGTGTTACGGAGCAGGAAAATCATTATGATGCCTTTGTGAAGTGTGACACCCTTGAGCGGTGATTTTATTTGACTTAATTTCCCTACGTATGTGAAATAATTGTTGGGTTAGAAGGGTGTTACATTAGTGGTATCAGAGCAGGTCGGTCAGTCCGGCCAGGTTTTTACGTGATGTCAATCCCCTGTCAGTTGACGAGTGTGTGTACACTGTCGATGTTTTAGTTATTCTAACCTTGTTGGTGGTGTGCAGGATGGCTGGAAGAAATGATCGTGCAATTGGGGATGCATTGGAATCGGTTGCTAATGTGGTGGCGCAGCTGAATCCAAATGGCAGGGCTCCTGATGAGTTTCGTGCTCTGGGGAAGTTTCAAAGGAACAATCCACCGACTTTTATGGGTACCCATGATCCAGCAAGTGCACACAAGTGGCTGAAGACGGTCGAGAAGATCTTCCAGGTGATGGGGTGTTCTGATGAGCAACATGTTCAGTTCGGAACACATATGCTGGAAGAAGAGGCTAAGGACTGGTGGGATAACACCCGTCAGAGACTCACGGATGTTGGTACTGTGATAACTTGGGCTGTGTTTAAGCAGGAGTTTCTGGGGAAGTATTTTCCAGAGGATGCTCGTGGAAAGAGAGAAGTGGAATTCCTTGAGCTGAAGCAAGGAGATATGACTGTGGCAGAGTATGCCGCGAAGTTTGAGAAGTTGGTGAAGTTTTATCTGCACTACAATCGTGCTGATGCTGAGATGTCCAAATGTCTCAAGTTCGAGAATGGGCTGAGACCAGAGATTAAGCAGGGTATTGGGTATCAGCAGATCCGCAGGTATGCTAAGTTGGTTGACAAGAGCAGAATCTACGATGAGGACAGCTGAGCTCGATCTGCTCACTACAAGCAGTTGAGTGAGAAGAAAGCGCAGTATAGGGGTAAGCCTTATACAACTTCAGCTGACAAAGAGAAGCAGAAGGCTTCAGATGGGAAGAAAATAAGTGGGAGAGCAGCTTCCGCTTCTGGAAAGTGTCATAAGTGTGGTGGGCAAGGTCACCATGCTGATGCGTGCACCAATAATGTGGTGAGGTGCTATTGATGTGGTAAGAAGGGGCATAGAGCTACTGACTGCAAAGATGAAGGTCCGACCTATTTTAATTATGGTGAGAAAGGTCATATCAGTACTCAATGTCAAAAACCGAAGAAGACTACTACTGCTTCCCAGACCAGTGGCCGTGTGTTTACTTTGAGTGGTGCAGAAGTTCCAGAGAAGGACAACCTGATTAGAGGTACTTGTTTTATTAATAATATCGAGTTGGTTGCTATTATTGATACTAGTGCTACTTATTCTTTTATCTCGCTTGAATGTGCTAATAGATTGAGTTTGAAGTTATCTGATATGAATGTGAATATGGTAATAGAAACTTCAGCTAATGGTTCTGTTACTACTACCCTTGTGTGTTTGAGATGTCCTGTGACAATTTTTGAGAATAGTTTTGTGATGGATTTGGTGTGCCTACCCTTGCACCAAATTGACGTGATCTTTGGAATAAACTGGTTGGAGTTCAACCGGGTTCATATCAATTATTATAACAAGACCGTAGAGTTCCCTGAGATTGATAATAGTGGTGAGTTGATGTTCTTGTCTGCTAAGCAAGTAGACGAACTTCAAGAAGACGAAGCTTTGGTGTTTGCAATGTTTGCATCGTTGTAAATTGACCGTGAAGCTGCGAGTGTGGAGTTGCCGGTTGCCTGTGAATTCCCAGAGGTGTTTCCAGATGACATCCGTGATTTGCCTCCAGAGCATGAGGTGGAGTTTGCAGTGGACTTAATACTAGGTACGAGTCCAGTGTCGATGGCTCCTTATCGGATGTCAGCTTCTGAGCTAAGTGAATTGAAGAAACATTTGGAAGAGTTGCTTGAGAAGAGGTTCGTTCGACCAAGTGTTTCTCCGTGGAGTGCTCCTGTGTTGTTAGTGAAGAAGAAGGATGGAAGTATGAGGTTGTGTGTTGATTATCGGCAGCTGAATAAAGTGACTATCAAGAATAAGTATCCGCTACCGAGAATCGACGATTTGATGGATCAGCTAGTAGGTGCCTGTGTGTTCAGCAAGATTGATTTGAGGTCGGGTTATCATCAGATCCGAGTTAAGCCTGATGATATTTCGAAGACGGCTTTCAGGACGAGGTATGGACACTATGAATACACTGTGATGCCGTTTGGTGTATCTAATGCACCTGGTGTGTTCATGGAGTATATGAATCGGATTTTCCATGAGTATTTGGATAAGTTTATGGTGGTGTTTATAATGACATCCTGATATATTCTAGATCTGAAGAAGAACATGCCGAGCATTTGAGGACTGTGTTACAAGTGTTGAAAGAGAAGAAGTTGTATGTAAAGTTGTCGAAGTGTGAGTTCTGGTTGAAGGAAGTGAGTTTCCTTGGCCATGCGATTTCAAGTGGCGGGATTGTTGTTGATCCTTCTAAGATTGATGTTGTATTACAGTGGGAGACTCCAAAGTCTGCTACTGAGATACGAAGTTTTCTGGGATTAACGGGTTATTACCGCAAGTTTATTGAGGGCTTTTCTAAGTTGGCACTACCGTTGACTCAGTTGACTCGAAAGGGTCAAACTTTTGTGTGGGATGTAGCTTACGAAGAGAGTTTTGTGGAATTGAAGAAGAGATTGACTACTGCTCCAGTGTTGATTTTGCCTAATCCGAGTGAGTCTTTTGTAGTGTATTGTGATGCGTCGAAGATGGGTATTGGTGGAGTATTGATGCAGAATGGACAAGTTGTTGCCTATGCTTCGAGACAATTGCGAGTTCATGAGAGGAATTATCCTACACATGACTTGGAATTATCCGCGGTGGTGTTTGTGTTGAAGATTTGGAGACATTATCTGTTTGGCTCTAAATTTGAGGTGTTCAGTGATCATAAAAGTCTGAAGTACTTATTTGATCAGAAGGAATTGAATATGAGGCAGAGAAGGTGGTTAGAGCTGTTGAAGGATTTCGATTTTGATTTGAGTTATCATCCGGGCAAATCAAATGTAGTGGCCGATGCGTTGAGCAGAAAGTCATTGCATATGTCGATGCTTATGGTGAAAGAGTTGGAACTAATTGAGCAATTTAGAGATTTGAGTTTGGTATGTGAAGCGACTCCTGACATTGTGAAGTTGGGAATGTTGAGGTTGACTAGTAGTATTCTGGAAGAAAGCTGAGTGGGACAACAATCCGATTTAAAGTTGGTTGACCAATTGACTTTGATTAACCAAGGTAACGAAGGTGACTTCCGGATTGATGAGAATGGATTGATGAGGTTTTGAGATAGAGTATGTGTTCCAGATGTTCCAGAAATCAAGAAGAGTATTCTAGAAGAAGGACATCGAAGTAGACTGAGTATCCATCCCGGTGTTACGAAGATGTATCAGGATCTGCATAAGTTATTTTGGTGGCCAGGTATGAAGAGAGACATTGCCGAATTTGTGTATGCGTATTTGACTTGTCAGAAGTTGAAGGTTGAGCATCAGAAGCCTTCAGGTATGATGCAACCGTTGAATGTCCCTGAATGGAAATGGGATAATATTTCCATGGATTTTGTGACGGGATTACCGAAGACTGTGAAAGGGAATGATTCGATATGGGTGATTGTAGATAGATTAACTAAGTTGGCTCATTTCTTACCGATGAAGATTAATCATTCCATGCAGAAATTAGCGGCGTTGTACATCGATGAAATTGTGAAGTTACATGGGGTGCCTTCGAGTATTGTGTCAGATAGAGATCTGAGGTTTACATCGAGGTTTTAGGAGAGTTTGCAAGATGTTTTGGGTACTAAGTTGAGGATGAGTTCTGCCTATCATCCGCAGATAGACGGTCAGACAGAAAGGACTATCCAATCTTTAGAAGATTTGCCGAGGGCTTGTGTGTTGGACCATGGAGGATCGTGGGATAGCCATTTGCCGTTGATTGAGTTCACATACAATAATAGTTTTCATGCTAGCATTGGAGTGGCGCCTTATGAAGCTTTGTATGGGAGAAGGTGTAGGACTCTGTTGTGTTGGTATGAGTCGGGCGAGAGTGTTGTACTCAGACCTGAAATTGTGCAAGAGACGACTGAGAAGATTAGGAAGATCCAAGAGAGGATGAAAGCTTCACAGAGTCGTCAGAAGAGCTACCATGATAAGAGGAGAAAAGCACTTGAATTCCAAGAGGGAGATCACATGTTTTTGAGAGTGACGCCAGTGACTGGTGTGGGTCGAGCTTTGAAGTCTAGGAAGCTCGCTCCATGTTTTGTTGGTCCATATCAGATATCGCAGAGGATAGGAGAGGTAGCCTATCGAATAACTTTACCGCCGTCACTTGCGAATTTGCATGACGTGTTCCATGTGTCTCAATTGACGAAGTACATTCCAGATCCGTCGCATGTGATCCAAATGGATGATGTACAAGTGAGGGATAACCTGACTGTGGAAGTATTGCCGGTGCATGTCGATGGTCGAGAAATGAAATAACTGCGAGGTAAAGAGATTGCTTTGGTGAAAATTCTATGGGGAGGAACAGCTGGTGAAAGTTGGACTTGGGAGCGCGAGGATCAGATGAAGGAGTCATATCCAACTCTATTTGCTTCAGGTAAATTTTCGAGGACGAAAATTCCTTAAGTGGGGGAGAGTTGTAACACCCCAAATTCGATTATGATTAATTGTTGCTTATTTGAGGATATAAGGTGATTTTGACGATATGTGGTTATGTGGCACGATGCATTGTGGTGAAATTAATTTAATAATATTAATAGTAAGAATAATCATATAGTATTATTCAGATTATTGTTTATTATTTAAAATAATAGAAGTGGGAGTATTGAGGGTATGTTGGTCATTAGGGATGGATAAGTGAGGGTATAATGGGGAGAGCATATTTAGGGGTATTTGAAGAGAGAATAGTGAAAGGAACTCATTATTCGTATTATTTTTGAGGAAGAGGCAAAGGTGCTCTGAAGAACAAGTGAGAAGGAGGCTAGGGCATAGAAGAATTCCGGCGAAACTTCAAGACAGGTCGAAAGAGACAATATTCTAAGGTATGGGGAGTATCACTTTGCAATGTTTTGATATAAAGATTAGGTGTTGGTGGGTAATTGGGGTTTTGGGGGAAAACCTAGGAATTGGGGGTTAGAGATGATGGATTTTGATGATTTGCTATGTGATGATTATTGCTATTGACGTGTATGTGATAGATATAGGTTATAATAACATAATCTGTGATAATTTAAGGATAAAACCTGGTTTAGGGGTGTTGAATCGTAGATGGAGAAGTGTTGTTATCGCAGGATTTTTCTGCCAAAATCGCAGAGGGCGCTTAGCGCGGCCTAGCGCACTTAGCGCGGTCTGGAAGAATTTCGCCTCCTCGAGGCAGTGAGTAGCGCGCTTAGTGTAGGTGGGGCTCGCTTAGCGCGACCTGGGACTGAAAAACGTGATTTTTATTGACTTAAAATTCATGGAAAATATCTGTTTTATATTATATTAATGTTGTGATGTTGCTGTAAAGTGCTGCTATGTGTTCACGTATTATATGATGATTTTTCATGATGTTACTGATGAGTATACGATGGTGTTTTGATGATTGTTTGACGAATATGTGATGATATGACGTATATGAGGATTGATGAATGATGATGCACATTATGATGTTTAATTAATGATGATGATTAGTGATGTTGTGTATCACACATTCATATGCATACTCTGTGACGACGCTTCATTCCCATTGTGCGAATATGAGGTAATTATGACGTGCTCCGGTTCCAAATACGGGATCGATCCTATTGACGGGGATCTTTGGAGGGTTGATGGCCTAGTGTCCATTATTATAACGATTTGGTACCACATGCATTTTTATGAGGTTGCATTTCATTCTTGGTGGCATTGCATGATTGCATATGAGTGATATTGGTGATGTGATGTTTTATATGATGTTTTGGGTGAGTCGTTGTAGTATTTGATGAAAACAACAGTTGCCCTGCTAATGTCTTTTCTTTATATGATTATATTGAATTGTGATTACTCACCCTGCCTGTTTGAATGTTGCCTCTACGTGGGTAACGTGCAGATAACCAAGAATAGTTCGCGGTGCGTGAAGAGTTAGCTTTGGAGTTAGTTTTCTTTTCAGTTGAGTAGAGGGTGTGTCTTGCTCTGATTATGTAACATCGGGGTTGGGAACGCTTTTGTTTGAAATATTGTGTTACTTTGATTAACATGTTTCATGAGGATTTTTGAAGATGTTGAGTTGTTTTAAATTCCAAATTTGATGAGATTAAATTATTATGAGTTGTTTCATAAAGGAGATTTTATTTTATGACGATAATTCCGCTGCGACGTTTTTGTTTTAAAGGAGGTGTTGATCCAAAATAAGTTGTTATTCCTATATGTTGTAACCCGTGTTACGGAGTAGGAAAATAATTATGATGCCTTTGTGAAGTGTGACACCCTTGAGCGGTGATTTTATTTGATTTAATTTCCCTACGTATGTGAAATAATTGTTGGGTTAGAAGGGTGTTACACATAACGCTCCATTCGTAATGACCAAAGGGTACTGTAAAAGCGGTTTTATACTTATCTTCTTCTTTAACTTGTATTTGATAATATCAAGATTTTAGATCAAATTTAGATAAAATACTTTTTTTATGTAATCTATTAATTAAATCTTTTTTATTTGGTATTGGGTATCTAATCCATTGTAAGGCGGTGTTTAAAGGTTTATAATTAATTACTAAATGAGGGCTTCCTCTTTCTAAATCCGACACGTTAATTACGTAGAAGGCTGAGCAGCTCCATGGGGACTTGCTAGGCCTAATTAATCCTTTATCTAGAAATCCTTGTATTTCTTTCTTAAAATATTCTAGGTGTTGTTTATTTATTTGTATGGATCTAGCTTTCGTAGGTATATTAGTTTCTTTAAATTCAGGATGGTAAGGTAAAGATATCTCATGAGTTTTTCTTGTCCAAAAAGCATTGGGCTGTTCTGAACATAAGTTTTTAATAAATTTGTTTTGAAGTGTATTAATTTTTTCTTTAATCATTGGTGTTTGTAGCTGTTCAACTATTCGTTTATAATGTATTTCTTTATTAATAAAATTAATTTGTTTTTGCTTATTTGTAATAAGATTAACTATGCTAATATTTTGGCTTTGTACTGCATTAAGATCTTTAATTTTTGGTTGTTCTAAAAACTCAAAACTAACCTGGTGACCTAAGGCTTCAGTAGTAATAGCTTGATCATTAACGCTAAAAGGATATAACAAAGATAGAAAGGGTGTTCCTAGAATAACTACTTCATGGAGGTTTTTAATTAGTAAAAAAGATGTTTTATAACAGACTTTTCCTTTACAGATTTTAGCATCTGGTAATTTATATGTAACTTGTAATCTGCTACCATTTGCTCCTCTAAGCTTTTCTTTAGTTTTCTTATAATATTGAGTTGGTACTAATCCTTCTTGTATACAATTAAGATCTGCTCATGAATCTATTAAGGCTATCAATTCATAAGCTTTTTCATGAATAATTAGATCTACTTTGGCATACCATTTATGAGTTATTATCTTTTCTATGCTATGAACAAAAGGGTCTGGTCTTTCTTCCCCTTTATCTTCTAATGTACTGGAGCTAGGTTGAGTAGTTATGGATTTTAATGCCTCCACAAAACTCTGATTTTGTATTATCATAGTTCCTTGTAATTCTAAATATTTAACTTCTAACTCATCCTCCCGGGTTCTTAAAGTTTGAATCTCTTTCTTTAATAATTTGATTTCTTCATGTAAATCTTTAATAGATAGAGGTTTTTCTAAAGGTTTTTTAAACATGTTCATAACATCTTTGAATTCAATCTTATTTACTCGATGTTTGCTAAGGTCATTATCATCAATTATGTCTTTTATTTGCCTCATGAAGGCATCTCTAGTTGCAGAAGGTTCCATTTTATCTAAAATGGTAATTAAGGTATTAGCTTGGGTATTAGTTATTACGTTAACTATACTAGTACAATTCTTACAGTCACAGAAATCAATTCCTAAACACTCTTCGTATTCAGACTCATTCTCACTCGAGATATTTATTTGATTTAATTCTTCGTAAGAAGATTCCTCAAAGGAGGGGTCTTCATGATCAGAATTTAGCATAATCTTATTTAAAGCATGAATTAAAGTGTCTTTTAATTCATCAGATAAATTTAAATTACTTAACTGTTTTATTTTCTCTTTTACTCTACAATCACTAGTATAATGACCAAAACGTCCACACTTATAACACTTTACATCTTTATTTTTATTTTTATCAAATTTCTTCTTATAGGATTTTTTGTATGGTTTTTTATTATAATGATCTTGCTTATCAGGTTTATCATATTTTCTATAATTTTTATAATTCTTATAATTTCTTCTACCTTTACTTATATTCCTTTTACTCTTAGGGTTACTTGGCGCTCTTAACGGAGTAGCTCCATATTGCTCGCAAAACGTTCCCATTTCACGTCTACTGCTAGCTTGTTCATTTTTAATTTTATTCTGAATTTTATAATCTGTACAAATTTGAATTCCTGTTTCTACTACGTAATTGGATAATTCTCCTATGGTTAAGTTATCATAGGGAACTTCCCCTTGGTAATTCTGTTGTATGTTAGTTTTGACCTTTTCAGCAAAAAGTCGGGGTAATCCACTAATAAATCTTTCTTTCCAAAAAGCTGCAGAGCCATCAGCTCTTAGGCATAACTTGGAGAGAAACATATCCCTATACCATCTATAATCAGACATAGTCGGACAATAAAGGTTCATTAATTGATCTGAAGCTCTTTTCTGGAGCTTTAAAGGTTCTCCTACAAAAAACTTGTGATTGCATAAAGTAATGCTGTAACACTAGCGGGTTCATTATTTTCAGACTTAATAGCTTTATCTATAATTTCTTTATCTTCAGGACTAAGAAGGTTGTCCCACCAACCTTTCAGCTGTCCAGTAAATCCCATTATTAACATTTCTCTAGATTTTTTATCTGAGTTTTTTCTTAGCATAAAGGCAGTGGCGGCCATAGTCATGTTTTGAATCGTATCTAATATTTTTCGTTCAGAAGCTCCATCTATATTCCATTCTACAATGGCTTATCCTGAATAAATGTTTTCAATAAAGTTCGATCTTTCCTCAAATTGGACATCAGCAAAGGAATGCCTAGGGTAGTAATTTCTAGTTGGGTTCTTGGGTGGTCTTCCTAGCTTATTGACTAGGTTTTCGAATTCATCTTCTTTAGATAACATGTTGACCTGAGGATCAGGCCTTAAATCTAAACCCTTTAATCTTTCTACTAATTCCTCTATTTTATCATGAGTTGAATTTCCTAATTTTAATTTTTGTAATTCTGAGGACGATGGTATATCATAGTGATAAATAGGTCTAGTTGGGTTTAATTTGGTAGATTCGGCTGGCTTAGAGCCAAAAGTTTCTATCCTATCCAATTGTTATGACATGGTATATAAGATTGATTGGATTAGTTTAACTGACTATGTAAGTTACTTAAATCTTTTCTATCATGCGTAGGTGCTACAATTGCCTTAAAGGGTGCAACATCTATCTCTATATCTTTTTCTGGAGAGATTTTAATAGCTTCTGGAGAGATTTTAATATCTTTTCTATGTAAGTTAGTAGAACCTAATTTGCTTGTTTGTCTTTTTTGTGGTTTCTCGATAAATATGGCTTCTCACCTTTTTGTTACTTATGAGTTAGCCTGGTCCATTTGGTGTAGAGTTTTTAGGTGGTTGGTGTGGCAGACTGTTGTTCATGAGGATATTAGGCATTTTTTTCAATCTTTAATATTATTAAAAGGTATGGGTAATAAGAGGGGTGGCTTACTTTTGATCTGACACACTGTTATTTAGTTTATTTGGAAAGCCCAAAATGACGATATCTTTAAAGAAGTCACAACAACATCAAAAGAAGTGGAAGATAAAAGTATTCTTTTGTATTGGAATTGTTTTTTGGGCAGGATCAGAGAGAACTCTTACACCTTCACGGAGTGGCTTCAAAATCTTATCCTCTTCATGCACCTCTGGAGGATCGAGTGTTTTCCCTGATTTGATGTGAGATGGAGGGATTTCATCTTATTCCCCTTTTATCTCTCGATTTATTAATGGTGAATATGGCTGGTTTGAGATATATCTTTCAGTAGCTCAGAGGTTATGTGGTAGTTGTGATGCGACTCTTATTTTTTTATTTATTTCAGTTGTGGCTTTTTTCTGTTTTTGTTTTTCTTGTTGATTAGGCACAACTTGTTCTATGTACTCTTATTTATTCGGGTACCTTTTCACTTTTAATATATTATATTTTACATTAAAAAGGCATCTAAGGAGTTTTATGACTAGTTCCTCATTTGAAAATATTTTCCATAGAGTTCTCATATGACTCACGATATGTGTGAATTGTGATTGCATTTGATTTATGCTATCTTCATGTTTCATTCTGAGGAGTTCATACTCATGTTTTAATGTGCCCAAACTTACCCTCTTAACCTTAGTAGTTCCTGTGAGGGCTAAGGTCTTTCATCTAGTGAGGGCTAAGGTCTTTAATCTATTTTTCAGTTAGGCATTAGATTGTAATTTGAGCGGTATCACTTCATTGTCGGGCAAATTGCATCTAACCATCGATTTTCATGCGTCTAAACATATAGGAAAAGGTCTAACCTAAAATTACATGTGCATGATCATAATATTGTTGTTTGGTATGTGTTTCTCGAGTCTTGGTCAGCTAAAACATGTAGAAAAATGAATTTTTGAAAATATGCAGGTCATGAGTCGACCCAAAGTGAGCATGAGTCGACGCATGCTAGTTTGAACAAGTTTTGTGAAATGTTCGGGAAAGCGCACGCTGACCCCCCTGTTGTATGCGGTCGACGCATGCTTCTGGAAAATTGATTTTCTGCAAAATCTGCAGACTTACGTCGATGCAAGGTGGGGATGGGTCGACACATGGCTTCCAAATTTGCGCTGAGCTGATGTCGACCCTGCGGGATAGCTCATGTCGACCCTCATTAAAAGGGCGGTCGACCAAACTTTTCCTGAGCTGATTTTTCTGCATTAAGTTTTTCTGCATTAACTTTTTCTGTTATTTTTGTTACTTCATATTGTGGGTCACATTACTCATTATAAATAGTTGGGTCAGCTCACATTTCAAAAGAACAAGAAACCTGAAAATTTATACCAATCTTTTTCTCCATATTCATCTTCAACCTTGAGTAAACAAACAACTACACATAATCATTTTTGTTTGTGTCGCCCATTGTCTTGAAGTGATAACGTTCAGAATTAGGAAGTGTGTGATCTTCATTTCTGGGTTGAGAATTGGTAGGTGTTTCTTGAATAAAAACTTAGGTTTTATCCTCCAAGAATCAAGGTGATTTTGGGGGTTTTTGGCACAAACCATTTCGTTCTACGGGGATTCAGCCGTGCGAAGGTAACCGAAGAACAGAGTATTCGTTCGGTTTAGTAGCTACAGTCGGAGGGTCGTAGAAGAAAGGTTTAGGGATTGAATTGCAGAGGATCGAAGTCAACCGAGTGAAGGTGACTGAAGAACGGTGGTTTCTTGCAGTCTAGTAGCGTGGGGCGGTGACTTGTTCAACCGAATTCGAGGCACTTGATTCGTCTTGAATCAAGGGGAGAGAAGACTCTGCATCAACAATCAAAGACGTTTGAGAGTTTAGATGTTCATAGTTCTTCTCTTGTATAAACAATTTGCAAACAGCAACATATATATATATATATATATATATGTTGCTGTTTGCAAATTGTTTATACAATATATATATATATATATATATATATATATATATATATATCAATTCCAATTGTGGAATTGGGAGCAGAGGTACCCAAAGCGAGGACGATTGGGGAACTGCCTAATCAAATCGTGTTTGTTCTCTTTTTCCCTTAACTCTTTACGTTTGATATCATTCGAATTTGAGAACTTTAAATCTATCGAAAATTCTGAGATAGTGTAATCTTGAGTTGATAAATTATTTTGTAAATTTGATACAATCCCTTGGATTGTATTTAGGATCAGCTTAACATCACATTATTTGGAAATCTGCACTTTGTGTGTTTACGCACATAAAGTGTTCGATAATTTGTTTCAAAGCAAAATCGAACGCATTTACATTTAATTGTTTGTCAACCTATCTCGTTGGATTGGATTAAATATCAAGCAAATAAAACATTGTTGATTGCGTTTAAATTGTGTTAATTAATCTAAATTTTTTCTCATCCGTAACTCATTCCTAATATTGCCGTGCATATCCGATCCTTTTAGTAGAGGTTAGTTGTAGACGTGATTCAGTGGTCGCTTCCGTTAAAACTGTTAAAACAAATTTTTTGGAAAGCCATTTGCGTGTAAAACTCGTGGGATCTATTCAACCTCCCCTTCTAGATCCTAGCCATCGTCTAACAGTTCCTTAATGGGTAATTTAAAGGATGTCCTACATTTCTTTTGCAGTATTGCAATGAGAAACTCACAAAATTTCATCAATACAAAGAGCAGCAATGATTATAGGTTTTGTTTTCAAGCCTCAATGCATATTTTCTTCATCATCTTTGTTCTAATCCTTTTCAGGTTTGTTTACTACAACACCATTTACTTCGTGTGTAGAAACAAATGGATTTTAACTCGCAACCTTCCAAATATCACGGTCTATCCCTTCTATGAAAATTTTCATTTTCTCTTTCCACAAACTATACTCTTCTCCATTGAAGGACAAAGGTTTGTTTAGTGAATAGCTTGAAGAAATTTTTCCTGCCGGGACGATTATCCTTTAACAAGAGTTAGGATCTAAAGCCACTTGTTAGAAAAGTAACTTCAAGCACAAGAGGGGATGAATTGAGGTCTTTAAAATTCACAATTATTTTAGTTGTTTTCTCAATTACACTTGAAATCGTGTTAGTAATTTCTTAAGGATAAAGTAAATAACAGTGGAAATAAATACGGTAAAATAAACAAAAAATATTTAAATAAGATAAGGGTTAGAAAGATTGCACCAGAGATTTATCAAGGTTCGGCCAAACGCTGACCTATTGCTATCCCCAAGAGATCTTCTTGAGAGTTTGACTAAAATTTTGTGCTTTTATCGATTATATCCACGAAACTTTGTTACAAGCTTATCTTTGCAAAGGTTTATTCCCAACAAAATAGGAAGCTTTTACCCTGACTAAGCTAATAAACCAAATAGATATTTTTTAGGATGGTCTCAATAACCAAACAAATATTTTAAGACTGGTTAATCTCAAGAACCAAACTATTCTTCAAGAGTATCACGCTCTTGAAAGTAATCACAAAGGCATTTCCCTTAAACAATTTCTTCCTTACAAGTAATGTTTCACTCAAGAGTACCAAGGAAACTTAAGTGAAAGAAAAATATTCTTTAGAGAGAGAGAGAGAGAGAGAGAGAGAGAGAGAGAGAGAGAAATTCCAAAGAAAATGAAAACTTTGAAAAACTGTTGTAAAATGAGGAGGAGAAGACCCTCCTTTATATAGGAGAAGTATTTCCAAAAAAAAGGAAAAGGTGCATGGGATAAATTAAAGTCCCAATCAATTGGCTCCTAAGCCCAAATGATTGGATAGTCTAAATAACCGATTGTTCAAGCACATTTTGGAAAGTTTGGATAGAGAGTCATTGGAAGTCATTAAGACACTATCATAATCAATTGGTTAATCGCCTAGGCTTCTTCTAATTAATTGTCCTAATGCCCTAATTGATTGGGTAGTTCACAAAAGTGTTTCTAATCGATTGGGTTAAGGCCCCAAACGATTGGGTAGTTCAATAAAGCCTTTAAAAGAGAGCAGATAATTTCTTAAATGACTTAAATCGGTCTTTGAAAATATTTTTTTAAGAGATAAAATTAGCTTTAAGTGTGTGTGTGTGTGTGTGTATGCGTGTGAGTGTATGTGCGCGTGTGCATGTGCGTGTGTGTGTGTGTGTTGCCTTTGTACTTAGGAGTTACTTCCTTACTTTTGCAAAACTCTTGCCACTCGGACATACACGACTTTGCGAGCTTTCACACTTCCTCTCTTTTAAAACTCTGAGGCTTCTGAGTTTCTTTCCCAGATACATCGATCATATAAGCAATTCAATGGAATCTTGACTCTCTTACTTGATTAGGCTTGAGATTCTAGTTAGGTCACCAAAATTAGAAAGTTGAAAGTTATTACCACCGACTTCAATAGACATTAACGTTGTCGTCATTAAAACTTCAGAGAGGAACTTTTTACGGGATCATCAACTTCGTACCTGTAAGCACATAGACCCACAATTAAAACCTCCACGCATTTCAATTTTTAGATGAAATCAGATTGTATCTTTGCCTCTAAGCAAATCAAATTAGAGCATTTATGAAGAACACACAGAATCTTCAAAATTATCATCAAATAATCGATTAGGTCTCACAAATAATTGCTTAGGAGTCATGTTTTGGAAAGTTTTGGTATTGATCTTTTCTGGGCCAAATCTTCAAGGACTTTGTGGAAATAACAAAGAAAAGAAAATACTAGAAAGTAGATGAGTTTAGGGAGAAGAAATAACACCAGAATTATACAAGTTCGTCCAAAAAAACCTATTCTTGTCCCCCAAGAATCATTTACATAAACTTGAGAGCTTTTAGAAGGATGTGCCCACGAACCATCTGATATCGAACCATCTAATTTTAGGTGGTTTGAGCATTTAGAGAGAAGGCCTATAAATTCGGTTGTAAATGGAGTAGATCAGATGGTGAGGATTCAAACAATTAAAGGTATAGGAAGACCTAGAAAAATCATAATAGAAAGTGATCGTGAAGGCTGGATCAATCCTGTTGAAGTGGGCCACCAAGTACGTCTGAGATGCTGGGCGTCTGGAGAGGAGAAGGGGGTGTACCTGCAAGGCACTCCGATGCTCAAATAAGAAAGGGTCAAAGAAAAGGGGCAAGTATAAAGTATTAATTTGTAGGGTGAATATTTGATACATGACCCTCTCAAGTGAGAGGGTTTATATAATGCCCCAAGTGCGTGGCCAACGGTCCTATTTTCGGGGCAAAATAATCGTCTTTCCGAAGAATAGGTAACTGCCAAAACTAGCCTTTGTGTCGGGCAGGGTGCCCAAAACTAGCCATTGTGTCGGGCGCAAATGTTGTTCCGAGAATATGCCCTTAGCTGTTCGGGGAGTGAAGGAGCCGTGCGGAACGGGCAGTGTTTTTTGGGAAGATAGTGCAGTCCTTGCCCGGTTAGAGGGGCAAAAAGGTCACTTTTGCCCCTTTTGGGATTAGACTTAGGCAATTGGGCCGTTCTGGGAGCAGAAGTGGATTGGGCCATGTCTTGCCATTGGTCTAGTCCAGAACAGGAGACCCCAAAGTCGTTGCTCCCGAGCATAGGAGTGATGACTTAAGGGCAGCTCGCGGCTCCGGGGAGCTAGCGTAAAGTCATCGTTTGGTGACAGAGGAAGTTGCTTCGTGATGCCCGTAGCCTCTAGTGTTCGTGATGTTCATGACTGTGACAGGGCTGCCCGTCGTCCCGGGAGACTAACGGTTAGAAGGTATTGGAAACGTTAGGGCGCCATGTGTGCTTAGAGCCTTGTGTAGCAGTTACTTGGCAATGATGGCTAGTTATTAGCCATCATGACCTACGAGGGCGTGCCACTGCACGTGCCTCTCTTTATAAAAGGGGAAGACCCGTTTCATTTTGAACTTTTTGCTTTTTCTTCTCTACGTCTTCCTCAGCGCTTCTGTCCGTCGCCGCAGTACGTTTTTCCGGCCACCATACCAAGCTCCGAGCAACCGGTTTCATCTTTTTTAACCAAGTAAGTTTCCTAATTTTGTGATCTTTTGTCCCTTTCGTTGGTTATTTGTAGATTGCATGCCGTTAGGTTTAGGTTTAGAAGATGAATTGTTCCATTTCCAGTGGTTGTTGGTGGTGGACGGTGGTTAGGCCATTTTCCGCCGCCAACGAGGCCGCCGGGTTAGTAGGATATCTCTTTAATGGGGCAGTTTCCAGCGTCGTCGCGATGATGATGCATGTGTAACCGCTGCGATTGCTCAAATTCCAGTGTAATGATGAAGTTTCCGGTTGAGCATTTACAGTTTCCGGTGAAGCTTTGCAGTTTCCGGCGAAGCTTCAAACGGAAACTGGGAAGTGGCTCGAGGAAACTCCTCGTACGGGAGCAGTTCGCTCCGACCATCTCCTCGTGGGAGACTCTTGAGTTTTTCGTTTGATGTTAAGGCTTAGGCTGGGGATGTCGTCCTCAGCCCTTTGCGCGCCCTTTCACTTGACTAGCGGTGGAAGGGTGGATTTGATTTTTGTCGAATTCACTTTTTTATCTGCTTTTCAGGTGATTGACATGGCGACAGGGCCAGACGGGGAGATTATACTAGATTCGTCCGAGGAGGAAGTGAGTTCCTCGGACAGCAGCAGTTCGGAGGCCTCGAGCGCCCCTAGCGAAGCCGGGGGGAAGGAGGATACTGTTGAAGATTCCACGGAGGAGTGGACGGTCGCTGAGCCAGCCGAGCATATATCCACGTTCGCAACATATCTGGGGGATGTCTTTACGGTCGTCGGGCTAGAGGGGGAGTGGAAGGTGCACTTCCCCTCCGAGGATGAGAGGGTCTGTATCAATTTCGAGGAGCGTTTCTCCATGTACGAGTACGTATTTAAAGAGCTGGGATTGAGGCTGGTGTTTACTGATTTTCAGCAATCAGTGTTCGTGCACCTGAATTTGGCTCCGACGCAGTTGCATCCGAACTCGCTGGCCTTCATCCGGGCATTTGAGCTGACGTGCGACTTTTTGAAGATAGGGGCTAGTCTTCCTTTGTTTTTCACTATCTTCCATCTTCAACGGCAGTTAACGGGGAGGAAGTATGGTTGGGTTTCGTTGAAGAAGCCTCGTAAACTGTTCAAGTCCTTTTCGGAATCGATACAGACGTTCAAGGAGAGGTACTACATCATAGAGCCCATATCGGAAGCTGCCCGGGATAACACTTATGTCTGGGAGATCGAGGTTGACGAGGAGGGTAATAACCTGCGCGATGAGGCTGGGAAGTTTATTGGGGAAAGACTGTTCAAGTTCCCTTTTCACTGGGGACTGGCCATTTTACCAAGGCGCCCAATGAGTACGTTCTCCAGCCGTACAACTTGGTCGGGCAGGATGTCATTGCTTACGATATGTTGGTGAAGTACATTAACTCCTTCCGGCTTGCTGAATGCTGGACGAAGAAGGGTGACCCTATCTTCGAGGAGGATGGTTACCAGAGGGTGGAGTATCGCTTTATTAACACCAAGGCGCTTTTGGAGTGCAAGACTCCCGCGGAAGCTTATAAATTGCTCGGTAGTCTTATTTATTTGACTTGCCCGACATATTTTTCTTCGTCGTCTAACGCTCTTATTTTGTTTGTGCAGGTGAGATGCCTCTTGCTCACGAAAGGATGGTAAAGAATGCTCTCACGAGGAATAAGCCTGGAACAGATGCTCCCAAGTCTCGATTTGCCCAGCGTGCTCCTACACCTCCTCAGCCTGCTGTGGGGACCTCTTCTCCCACTCCTGTCCCCCAGGGATCTCCCTTGCCTTTGGCCTCACGGTCCAAGCGGTTCAGAGCCACTGAGGGGGTAGATCTCAGCCGGGCACCAGAAAAAGGGAAGTTTGAGCTTCCTCCGTGCATCCTTGACAGAAAGTTCTTTGAGGGGACATCCTTGGTTGTGCCGCGGGTAGAATATCTCCGGCTGGAAGGTATGGATCGCCTGAGCAAGAGGGCGCTGGTGGCCCAAGATGCTTCTGCACTTGTTAGAGTTTTGGAGATGGCGGTCATCTATGCTGAAGGGGACTCTGCAACTGAGTCTGAACTAAGAACTGCTCGGGCCACCATAGCATCCCTTAAGGAGACGGCGAGGAAGGCCAAGGAGGAGGCTAGGAGTTCTGATGATGCCCGAAAGAAGGCAGATGAGGAGGTGACCAGGTTGAAGAAGGAGA
Source organism: Lathyrus tuberosus (assembly GCA_022829125.1). Taxonomy (NCBI): domain Eukaryota; kingdom Viridiplantae; phylum Streptophyta; class Magnoliopsida; order Fabales; family Fabaceae; genus Lathyrus; species Lathyrus tuberosus. Next base: position 1,693,503 of record JALAZF010000293.1, read on the forward strand.
ATTCGATGCTGGCCGCAGAGAAAAAGGCGGCTGAGGATTTGGTCGAGCAACTGAGGGCGGCTAATGTTCCGGGCGAAGACGAAATCGAGGACGTGAAGGAGCGAAAGACAAGGTCTAAGCTGGTTGCCCGTATGTTGGCGGACGAGGATGACAACATCGTTATTGCAGACGAATCCTTCAGGAATGTCGTGTCTCAACTGCGGGTGGTGAACCCCGAACTTGACATTTCCACCGAGGGTACCCACTATCTGGCGCACGTCGAAGATGGCTGGATAATTAGACTGGACTCCCTCCTCGAAGAGCATGTCTAGAATCAGCTCGTGGAAAGCCAGGAGCCCCAACCTAATGCCAAGCAGACTGACCAGATGGATGAGTGAAGGTTTCTGTTGTTGTTGTAATTTTGTTCGGCCTGCGTGCCGTGTAATTTGTTGTAACTTATTGTTTTGTACGGGGGCGTGGGCCCTTGTTAATGTAACAAGCACAATCGTGGTCCTCCTGACCACTTATAACTTTAATTATGTATGTGTCCGGTCCTCGTGGCCGGTTTTGTGATTTGCGTGGCTTTACCTGCTTTAAATTTCACTAAGTGTTGTACTTTTGCTCGATATGTATGTGTACCTGAAATATGGAATATTTCGATTTATGTTAAGTTTCAGGGAATTGTTCGTTGTAGATGTGTTCGGCAGTGAGGGGGACTGGTCGAACGGCCGGGGAATATCCGGGCTAGGATGCGAAGCTCATGTCACGTTTGAGGCCTGAGTTCGCGGCGTGGACCTCCCATCACAAGCTGGGTGTTCTACCTGTCGTGGTACTTTGACAATGGCTGTAACACCCTTCTACCCCACAAGAAATTTTAGAAAAGATAATTCATATTATCAGAGTAACATCAATGAGAAAGGTGTCACATATGTTCAAAAACATCATTTAGTAATCATTATCCTGTCCCGTAACACGGGTTACACATTCTTAATAATAAAATCAACAACTACGCAGCGGAAATCAACTTTTTATGTCAATTCAATGAAACACTTCATACTAAACGTATCCAAATCAAATCATCACCAACAATGTAAAAATTCAACATAAAACAAAAGAACACGAGGTTCACAACAAATCACAACCCGATGTTACATGACACAGAGCATGACACCTCTAAACTAAACAACGATAACGACACACTTCAAGGCTACGTCCTCCATCGTCGCGAATCGAATCTTTGTTATCTGCAAGTTACCCACATAAGAGGCAACATTTCCAAGCAGGCAGGGTGAGAAATCACAATTCAATATAGTAATATAAGTACATGGAAAATGAACAGGAAGGCAACAACAACATCACAGCATAGCCAACAACAGAATTATAGCATAATCAATCAACAACATCATAGCATAGCCAACAACAGCATCATAGCATAATCAATCAACAACATCATATCATAATCAACCACAACATAATAGCATATTCAACATTAACCTCATAGCATAGTCAACAACGACATCATAGTATAATCAACAACAACATCATGATATAATCAACAACAACATCATGATACAATCAACATCAACATCATAGTATAATCAACAACAACATCATGATATAATCAACAACAACATCATGATACAATCAACATCAACATCATAGTTTAATCAACAACAACACCATGATATCCACAATAAAACATACATAATATTCGACAATAAACTCATACACATGCAATGCCACTTAAAATGAGATGCAACTTCATCGGAAACATGCATGTGGTACCAATTCAACGTGTAATGGACACTGGCCATCAACCCTCCACAAGGGAGCACAACATAATCAACGTATCACTCCAATCCGCACAATGGGATTAAGCTACCAATGGACCGAAGCCCCAACATAAAATGCTATGAAATGCAATGATGCTAATTCTCCTCAACTCATTAAATATCAACGTGTGCATCATTCATTTCATATTCAATAGTTAATCGCCATCCATCATGTTTTATCATCCATACAGCAGCAATACAACAAGACAACAACAATTAGCAAGAGAAAACATTAAAACAGCAAAAACGGCTAAAACAGTTGTCTGACACGGCCGCCCGTGTCCTGTGACACGACCTGTGTCAGAAGGCCTGCACGAACTATCCAAACCAGAAAAATTATAGCAGAAGCAGAGGCCTGACACGGCCGCCCGTGTCCTGTGACACGGCCCGTGTCGGAAGCTCTGTAACAAAATTTTTCATTTTCCCCAACCAGTAAGCTGACACGGGTGCCCGTGTTGTGTGACACGGCCCGTGTCAGGGTGCGATAAAACCCCATTTTTCCAAAAAGTGATTTTCTGCTGCGTTTTCGACTCAGAATGCCCCAAAATTCAGTTTTGTCCAATACGAAATTTGATCAAAAGACTCACACAATACGAATACATCAAATACACCAATTTGTTTCACTCATTCTCATCACAACACTCACTCCTGACACATTCTATATCATCAAACACCACCATTATTCACAAATCCATAAAACCTAATCTATTCATAAACCAATTCCTATAAAATTCTAATAAACCGTGAAAACTCCCCATACCTTAGAGTAATCCGAAACTTTTTCCTTCTTTCTCCAAGATTCTCCTAGCAATCCATCAAAACCCTAGGTTTTCTGCTCCTCTTCTCTTCTTCAACGTTCTTCACAAAAATACGATCAGTTAGAAAATTGATCGACCATTCTTCTTTAGTTACATTATCCCAGTTTATGAACTTCCAACTCTACCCTTACTCCTTTTCCTTTATGACCATCTTGCCCTTTTCTTAATATTTTTTTTAAATAATAAATAATAATCTAAATAATACGTGATTATTCACTCTATTAAAATTATTTTAAAATACCCTTTTAATCCATAATTCTCCAAATTTACCAAAACTTCGTAATTCCTTCTAAATTAATTAAATAAATGAATAAATGATTAATTTAGATTTTCGGGGTGTTACAACTCTCCCCTACTTTAAGAATTTTCGTCCTCGAAAATTTACTCGATGCAGACCACTCCAGATACGTTATCACCTCCGACTAATCAACTCTCATGCCACGTGTGGCAATACCACGAATAACACAATACAACAATACACCTTATCAATGCCAACGACAACAAGATGAAATGCTCACGCGATGTACTCGACGATCAACTCAAAACACCGAGAATAATCAGGTTAAGAACATACACAGGTTCACTATGAACCAGAATACAACGCGATCATTACCATCACCATAGGAACCCTCCCCTAACTCCCCATCATAGGAATTAGGTACTCGCACTCGAACCATCACCATAGGTAACGAGGCAACAACAAAGGTAATAACACAAGGGCCCAAAGCACAATTTCAACGTAACCAACTACCGACATCATTGATACCCACATAAGAACCAACTGCGCTACCCACGCTTTCGCTGCGCACTCTGAGTACTCGCAACTATCTAATCTACCAAGTTTACATCGACTTCCGACCATCAAAGCAGACATAAGAAAAGACCTTTCAACTTAACTCATCAGAAATTCCATCCAAAGAGGCATTCTATACTCTTGTGATTACTCAATACTTCGAACTTAGATCCGTAAACAATACCTCTGAATATCCAACACAACTACAACTGCAGCCAATTCCAAATCTTGAATAGGATAGATACTTTCAAGAATTCCTAATTATCGTCAATATAAGCTACAACTTCACCACCTTGTATTAACACATCATCAAAATTCATCTCAACGCATAACAATCTCACCACAACATAAGGATACACGTGTCCAATTAATCTCAACAAGAAAAAAAATCATCTTCCAAACAGAGCTTAACACCCAATAGCCATAGATTTAGCCTCAATAACTTACACTTAACATGGCATATTAACCAAACCAATCAAACAAACTACTTCCTCGAGTCCTACTCATACTAGCACAATTCTCCAAAATCCCTCATCCGAATTAACACAACCACTCAACTTCATCTTTACAAATCATAATTCACACCTTGCTAACTCAGCATATAGCTTCACTTCTTTCAATACTTGCAACTCAACTCTCAAATACTCTACGCGCTCTTCTTCCGATTTTATAAAACATCAGAATATCCACAACGAACACCAGTTATAACTTATCCAAACCAGTATGGAAAATACCATTCATATTTCCATATATACACTTTAAGGCATACCAGCCACTACCCTCCTCGATCCGACATCCTTGGTCAAATCATAGTCTTGCATTACCATTTACTTCCTACTTGGTTTATCTCTACAGTTCTTCAAGTCTCATGTCAGTCGAATTCTCGATCCACCACAAACCAAAACCCAAGTTATCCAGAACACAACTGTGAGTTTCCAAACTACTCACTGATCAACTCGCAACCTCATACTGACATCCTCAAGTCCGCCTCATTTCCCTATATAGGAATCCGCATCGACAAATCAAACAATTCATAAGCACTTGGCTCAACCCCAAACAATTCATTGCGCATTCTATTCTAGTTGGCAAGACACGTCTACTCCATCCAACATGATTCCGTCGACTATCAACAAGAGATTAAGGGTGATCAGTTCCTCAATTTGTCAATAGACAGCCGGAAACTATAATGGTGGCATAAATCATCATTACCCAACTACAATAGCGTCCTTTACCTTTTTCTTAAAGTTATCTAAGCATACTGCTCCACCATCTCTCTAAGGCTTACAAACGTTTCTTAATTTTCTTATTTTCCATCTCGTTAACGATACGAAAAGTCCAAAATCCAGTACATATTCTCCTATACAAGTTAGTTGCACAACACAATCATTAAATATCCTTCTAATACCGGAAACGTTACCACATCACGTACAATCCAAATCGACCCACTTCAGTCGAAACATTTATCTAAGTTCAAACTTTTGACGACCCTAACCAATCCTTCATCTTCCTTTTTAATCTCACAATTTCGATGATTCGTATAATTTCACACTTGATCATCATTCCAATCACAATCTCAACAATACCATCTCATCACCTGGTTGGTGATATAGCTTTCAAAAATTTCCGACTCATGTCGACACATCTCGCCAACAACACCCAATTTACTTTACTATTTAACATCCCTCAAAGATTTTTATACTTTAATCATTCTCAACTATCATGCGCTGCACTTCCATGTGCTTCTCTGATACTCTTCTTCTTATTACTAAACATTTTATACTTGACTTCATCTTACTATTTCCAGCAAGAATTGTCCAACTTCAAACACGATTACCTTCTTCAATACATACCTCCCAGACACAAAATTGTATTCCAAAATGAATGGAATTTCATGTAGATTCCAGAACTTCAAGAATCGCTCAAATCTGGATTACGAGTAAAAAGTTATTGTCCTTGCAATGGGACTGGTCAAGAAATCTCGTGTACAAACTCCCACCAAACAAAGTCAGCATCAGACCCAACTACTCAAACGCGTCTTTCTCTCTCCTCAAAAACATGCCGAAGACAAATTTTATATGCAAACTATAGGGAATTTCGTAAACTTTCCGAAAAGTCCAAAATCACTTTCATCGGAGTTACGAGTAGAAAGTTATGCCTCTTTTACTGAAGGCTATTCCATAAATGTGAAAATAAAAACCGAAATTGGTGAACATGAGTTCTACCTCTTTCTCTTGCTTCCAAACTCTTCGAACTATCCTTGCTCTTCACCCAACTCTGAAAATCATCCGACTTCACTCCAGATATACTCCACTTGCATATCAGTATTCGTCACATTGCCCTATCTTCTCCGAGAAGCAAACATCAATCATACTGACTCGTCCTCCTTCAAATGTCTCAACTGGACCGACAGATAAAATCACGAGTCCATACTTTCGTCGATTCGCAACAACACAGTTCTGACAACACTTGCACAAAATCAAATCAACTCTAACAACACTTGTACTCTTGCCCATAATATCATCTTGAGTTAACTCCTCACACCAGAAACATCTCCGGGAAGCAAACTTCTTCCCCACTTGTTTCAAACCAACACCGGGAGCCAACGGTTAGACAACAAATAAGTACCGATAGTGTTCCACACACTTGTCGCGTACCAAGGGATAAACGACATTAGACAACTTGGCCGGACAGACGGACTTGCTCTGATACCACTAATGTAACACCCTTCTACCCCACAAGAAATTTTAGAAAAGATAATTCATATTATCAGAGTAACATCAATGAGAAAGGTGCCACATATGTTCAAAAACATCATTTAGTAATCATTATCCTGTCCCGTAACACGGGTTACACATTCTTAATAATAAAATCAACAACTACGCAGTGGAACTCAACTTTTTATGTCAATTCAATGAAACACTTCATACTAAATGTATCCAAATCAAATCATCACCAACAATGTAAAAATTCAACATAAAACAAAAGAACGTGAGGTTCACAACAAATCCCAACCCGATGTTACATGACACAGAGCAGGACACCTCTAAACTATACAAAGACAACGACACACTTCAAGGATACGTCCTCCATCGTCGCGAATCGACTCTTGGTTATCTGCAAGTTACCCACATAAGAGGCAACATTTCCATGCAGGCAGGGTGAGAAATCACAATTCATTATAGTAATATAAGTACATGGAAAATGAACAGGAAGGCAACAATAACATCATAGCATAGCCAACAACAGCATCATAGCATAATTAATCAACAACATCATAGCATAGCCAACAACATCATCATAGCATAATCAATCAACAACATCATAGCATAATCAACCACAAGATAATAGCATATTCAACATCAACCTCATAGCATAGTCAACAACAACATCATAGTATAATCAACAACAACACCATGATATAATCAACAACAACATCATGATACAATCAACATCAACATCATAGTATAATCAACAACAACATCATGATATAATCAACAACAACATCATGATACAATCAACATCAACATCATGTTTAATCAACAACAACACCATGATGTCCACAATAAAACATACATATTATTCGACAATCAACTCATACACATGCAATGCCACTTAGAATGAGATGCAACTTCATCGGAAACATGCATGTGGTACCAATTCAACGTGTGATGGACACTGGCCATCAACCTTCCACAAGGGAGCACAACATAATCAACGTATCACTCCAATCCGCACAATGGGATTGAAGCTACCAATGGACCGAAGCCCCAACATAAAATGCTATGAAATGCAATGATGCTAATTCTCCTCAACTCATCAAATATCAACGTGTGCATCATTCATTTCATATTCAATAGTTAATCACCATCCATCATGTTTTATCATCCATACAGCAGCAATACAACAAGACAACAACAATTAGCAAGAGAAAACATTAAAACAGCAAAAACGGCTAAAACAGTTGTCTGACACGGCCGCCCGTGTCCTATGACACGACCTGTGTCAGAAGGCCTGCACGAACTATCCAAACCAGAAAAATTATAGCAGAAGCAGAGGCCTGACACGGCCGCCCGTGTCCTGTGACACGGCCCGTGTCGGAAGCTCTGTAACAAAATTTTTCATTTTCCCCAACCAGTAAGCTGACACGGGTGCCCGTGTTGTGTGACACGGCCCGTGTCAGGGTGCGACAAAACCCCATTTTTCCAAAAAGTGATTTTCTGCTGCGTTTTCGACTCAGAATGCCCCAAAATTCAGTTGTGTCCAATACGAAATTTGATCAAAAGACTCACACAATACACATACATCAAATACACCAATTTGTTTCACTTATTCTCATCACAACACTCACTCCTGACACATTCTATATCATCAAACACCACCATTATTCACAAATCCATAAAACCTAATCTATTCATAAACCAATTCCTATAAAATTATAATAAACCGTGAAAACTCCCCATACCTTAGAGTAATCCGAAACTTTTTCCTTCTTTCTCCAAGATTCTCCTAGCAATCCATCAAAACCCTAGGTTTTCTCCTCCTCTTCTCTTCTTCAGCGTTCTTCACAAAAATACGATCAGTTAGAAAATTGATCGACCATTCTTCTTTAGTTACATTATCCCAGTTTATGAACTTCCAACTCTACCCTTACTCCTTTTCCTTTATGACCATCTTGCCCTTTTCTTAATATTTTTTTTAAATAATAAATAATAATCTAAATAATACGTGATTATTCACTCTATTAAAATTATTTAAAAATACTCTTTTAATCCATAATTCTCCAAATTTACCAAAACTTCGTAATTCCTTCTAAATTAATTAAATAAATGAATAAATTATTAATTTAGATTTTCGGGGTGTTACAACTCTCCCCTACTTTAAGAATTTTCGTCCTCGAAAATTTACTCGATGCAGACCACTCCAGATACGTTATCTCCTTCGACTAATCAACTCTCATGTCGCGTGTGGCAATACCACGAATAACGCAATACAACAATACACCTTATCAATGCCAACGACAACAAGATGAAATGTTCACGCGATGTACTCGACGATCAACTCAAAACACCGAGAATAATCAGGTTAAGAACATACACAGGTTCACTATGAACCAGAATACAACGCGATCATTACCATCACCATAGGAACCCTCCCCTAACTCCCCATCATAGGAATTAGGTACTCGCACTCGAACCATCACCATAGGTAACGAGGCAACAACAAAGGTAAGAACACAAGGGCCCAAAGCACAATTTCAAAGTAACCAACTACCGACATCGTTGATACCCACATAAGAACCAACTGCGCTACCCACGCTTTCGCTGCGCACTCTGAGTACTCGGAACTATCTAATCTACCAAGTTTACATCGACTTCCGACCATCAAAGCAGACATAAGAAAAGACCTTTCAACTTAACTCATCAGAAATTCCATCCAAACAGGCATTCTATACTCTTGTGATTACTCAATACTTCGAACTTAGATCCGTAAACAATACCTCTGAATATCCAACACAACTACAACTGCAGCCAATTCCAAATCTTGAATAGGATAGATACTTTCAAGAATTCCTAATTATCGTCAATATAAGCTACAACTTCACCACCTTGTATTAACACATCATCAAAATTCATCTCAACGCATAACAATCTCACCACAACATAAGGATACACGTGTCCAATTAATCTCAACAAGAAAAAAAATCATCTTCCAAACAGAGCTTAACACCCAATAGCCATAGATTTAGCCTCAATAACTTACACTTAACATGGCATATTAACCAAACCAATCAAACAAACTACTTCCTCGAGTCCTACTCATACTAGCACAATTCTCCAAAATCCCTCATCCGAATTAACACAACCACTCAACTTCATCTTTACAAATCATAATTCACACCTTGCTAACTCAGCATATAGCTTCACTTCTTTCAATACTTGCAACTCAACTCTCAAATACTCTACGCGCTCTTCTTTCGATTTTATAAAACATCAGAATATCCACAACGAACACCAGTTATAACTTATCCAAACCAGTATGGAAAATACCATTCATATTTCCATATATACACTTTAAGGCATACCAGCCACTACCCTCCTCGATCCGACATCCTTGGTCAAATCATAGTCTTGCATTACCATTTACTTCCTACTTGGTTTATCTCTACAGTTCTTCAAGTCTCATGTCAGTCGAATTCTCGATCCACCACAAACCAAAACCCAAGTTATCCAGAACACAACTGTGAGTTTCCAAACTACTCACTGATCAACTCGCAACCTCATACTGACATCCTCAAGTCCGCCTCATTTCCCTATATAGGAATCCGCATCGACAACTCAAACAATTCATAAGCACTTGGCTCAACCCCAAACAATTCATTGCGCATTCTATTCTAGTTGGCAAGACACGTCTACTCCATCCAACATGATTTCGTCGACTATCAACAAGAGATTAAGGGTGATCAGTTCCTCAATTTGTCAATAGACAGCCGGAAACTATAATGGTGGCATAAATCATCATTACCCAACTACAATAGCGTCCTTTACCTTTTTCTTAAAGTTATCTAAGCATACTGCTCCACCATCTCTCTAAGGCTTACAAACGTTTCTTAATTTTCTTATTTTCCATCTCGTTAACGATACGAAAAGTCCAAAATCCAGTACATATTCTCCTATACAAGTTAGTTGCACAACACAATCATTAAATATCCTTCTAATACCGGAAACGTTACCACATCACGTACAATCCAAATCGACCCACTTCAGTCGAAACATTTATCTAAGTTCAAACTTTTGACGGCCCTAACCAATCCTTCATTTTCCTTTTTAATCTCACAACTTTGATGATCCGTATAATTTCACACTTGATCATCATTCCAATCAAAATCTCAACAATACCATCTCATCATCTGGTTGGTGATATAGCTTCCAAAAATTTCCGACTCATGTCGACACATCTCGCCAACAACACCCAATTTACTTTACTATTTAACATCCCTCAAATATTTTTATACTTTAATCATTCTCAACTATCATGCGCCGCACTTCCATGTGCTTCTCCGATACTCTTCTTCTTATTACTAAACATTTTATACTTGACTTCATCTTACTATTTCCAGCAAGAATTGTCCAACTTCAAACACGATTACCTTCTTGAATACATACCTCCCAGACACAAAATTGTATTCCAAAATGAATGGAATTTCATGTAGATTCCAGAACGTCAAGAATCGCTCAAATCAGGATTACGAGTAAAAAGTTATCGTCCTTGCAATGGGACTGGTCAAGAAATCTCATGTACAAACTCCCACCAAACAAAGTCAGCATCAGACCCAACTACTCAAACGCGTCTTTCTCTCTCCTCAAAAACATGCCGAAGACAAATTTTATATGCAAACTGTAGGGAATTTCGTAAACTTTCCGAAAAGTCCAAAATCACTTTCATCGGAGTTACGAGTAGAAAGTTATGCCTCTTTTACTGAAGGCTATTCTATAAATTTGAAAATAAAAACCAAAATTGGTGAACATGAGTTCTACCTCTTTCTCTTGCTTCCAAACTCTTCCAACTATCCTTGCTCTTCACCCAACTCTGAAAATCACCCGACTTCACTCCAGATATACTCCACTTGCATATCAGTATTCGTCACATTGCCCTATCTTCTCCGAGAAGCAAACATCAATCATACTGACTCGTCCTCCTTCAAATGTCTCAACTGGACCGACAGATAAAATCATGAGTCCATACTTTCGTCGATTCGCAATAACACAGTTCTGACAACACTTGCACAAAATCAAATCAACTCCAACAACACTTGTACTCTTACCCTTAATATCATCTTGAGTTAACTCCTCACACCAGAAACATCTCCGGGAAGCAAACTTCTTCCCCACTTGTTTCAAACAACACCAGGAGCCAACGGTTAGACAACAAACAAGTACCGATAGTGTTCCACACACTTGTCGCGTACCAAGGGATAAACGACATTAGACAACTTGGCCGGACAGACGGACCTGCTCTGATACCACTAATGTAACACCCTTCTACCCCACAAGAAATTTTAGAAAAGATAATTCATATTATCAGAGTAACATCAATGAGAAAGGTGCCACATATGTTCAAAAACATCATTTAGTAATCATTATCATGTCCCGTAACACGGGTTACACATTCTTAATAATAAAATCAACAACTACGCAGCGGAACTCAACTTTTTATGTCAATTCAATGAAACACTTCATACTAAATGTATCCAAATCAAATCATCACCAACAATGTAAAAATTCAACCCGATGTTACATGACACAGAGCAGGACACCTCTAAACTAAACAAAGATAACGACACACTTCAAGGCTACGTCCTCCATCGTCGCGAATCGACTCTTGGTTATCTGCAAGTTACCCACATAAGAGGCAACATTTCCAAGCAGGCAGGGTGAGAAATCACAATTCATTATAGTAATATAAGTACATGGAAAATGAACAGGAAGGCAACAATAACATCATAGCATAGCCAACAACAGCATCATAGCATAATCAATCAATCAACATCATAGCATAGCCAACAACAGCATCATAGCATAATCAATCAACAACATCATAGCATAATCAACCAAAAGATAATAGCATATTCAACATCAACCTCATAGCATAGTCAACAACAACATCATAGTATAATCAACAACAACACCATGATATAATCAACAACAACAACATGATACAATCAACATCAACATCATAGTATAATCAACAACAACATCATCATATAATCAACAACAACATCATGATACAATCAACATCAACATCATAGTTTAATCAACAACAACACCATGATATCCACAATAAAACATACATATTATTCGACAATCAACTCATACACATGCAATGCCACTTAGAATGAGATGCAACTTCATCGAAAACATGCATGTGGTACCAATTCAACGTGTGATGGGCACTGGCCATCAACCCTCCACAAGGGAGCACAACATAATCAACGTATCACTCCAATCCGCACAATGGGATTAAAGCTACCAATGGACCGAAGCCCCAACATAAAATGCTATGAAATGCAATGATGCTAATTCTCCTCAACTCATCAAATATCAACGTGTGCATCATTCATTTCATATTCAATAGTTAATCACCATCCATCATGTTTTATCATCCATACAGCAGCAATACAACAAGACAACAACAATTAGCAAGAGAAAACATTAAAACAGCAAAAACGGCTAAAACAGTTGTCTGACACGGCCGCCCGTGTCCTGTGACACGACCTGTGTCAGAAGGCCTGCACGAACTATCCAAACCAGAAAAATTATAGCAGAAGCAGAGGCCTGACACGGCCGCCCGTGTCCTGTGACACGGCCCGTGTCGGAAGCTCTGTAACAAAAATTTTCATTTTCCCCAACCAGTAAGCTGACACGGGTGCCCGTGTTGTGTGACACGGCCCGTGTCAGGGTGCGACAAAACCCCATTTTTCCAAAAAGTGATTTTCTGCTGCGTTTTCGACTCAGAATGCCCCACAATTCAGTTTTGTCCAATACGAAATTTGATCAAAAGACTCACACAATACACATACATCAAATACACCAATTTGTTTCACTCATTCTCATCACAACACTCACTCCTGACACATTCTATATCATCAAACACCACCATTATTCACGAATCCACAAAACCTAATCTATTCATAAACCAATTCCTATAAAATTATAATAAACTGTGAAAACTCCCCATACCTTAGAGTAATCCGAAGCTTTTTCCTTCTTCCTCCAAGATTCTCCTAGCAATCCATCAAAACCCTAGGTTTTCTCCTCCTCTTCTCTTCTTCAGCGTTCTTCACAAAAATACGATCAATTAGAAAATTGATCGATCATTCTTCTTTAGTTACATTATCCCAGTTTATGAACTTCCAACTCTACCCTTACTCCTTTTCCTTTATGACCATCTTGCCATTTTCTTAATATTTTTTTAAATAATAAATAATAATCTAAATAATACGTGATTATTCACTCTATTAAAATTATTTAAAAATACTCTTTTAATCCATAATTCTCCAAATTTACCAAAACTTCGTAATTCCTTCTAAATTAATTAAATAAATGAATAAATGATTAATTTATATTTTTGGGGTGTTACATTGGCGGTGCTCGATTGAGGGACCACTGTCGAGCAGAGACCCAACTCGCTCTTGAGCGGAGTTCTGCTTCACTGGCATGCGACGCTTGTACCTAGGCGTGCATCATGGTCGGTAGGCGATGCTCGTCGTTGTGACCGATCGAACCAATAGTTTAGGCCTTAGCTGTAGTATTGTTTCAGCTTTTTGGCGTTCCATGGTCGAGCAAGTTCTTCCCCGTTGAGACGTTCTAGGTAATAAGCCTCATTCTCCGTTTTTGCCCGGACACGATAGGGTCCTTCCCAGTTGGCGTCTAGTTTTCCTTCGCGAGAGTCTTTATGGTTTCTCCTTAGGACGAGGCTGCCCACGTCGAACTCTCGTCGTATGACTTTGGCGTTGTGCCTGATGGCAAATTTTTTTTTTAACGAGGCTTCGCAGAGAGTTGCCCCTGTTTAGATTTCCTCGACGAGATCGAGTTCCTCCCTTAGTGCCTCGTCGTTCATTTCCTCGTCCAGGGGTGATTCTGTCCGCCTGGAGGGTACATGAACTTCGACGGGGATCACGACCTCGGTCCCATAGGCTAGACGAAAGGGTGTTTCCCCGCTTAAAGAGTGTGGAGTTGTGCAGTATGCCCATAGGACGCTGTGCAACTCCTCGACCCAAGCTTTCTTCATTTCGTCAAGCCTTCGTTTGAGGCCTCGAAGGATGACTCGGTTCGCTGCTTCAGCCTGCCCGTTTGTCTGAGGATGTTCGACGGATGTGAAGTGTTGCTTCCTGCCGAGCTAGGCGACAAAGTCCTGGAACTTCCTGTCCGTGAACTGTGCCCTATTGTCCGTGACTATCGCCTGGGGGATGGCAAAACGTGCGAGGATGTTTCATTTGTAGGAACACAGTATATTAAGGGCCGTTATCTTGGCTAGAGCCTCCGCTTCTATCCATTTTGTGAAGTAGTCCACGCCTACTATTAAGTATTTGTTCTGACTTAATCCTACCACGAATAATCCTAGGATGTCTAGGCCCCACCAGGCAAATAGCCATGGGGAGGACATTGCCTTGAGCTCGTTAGGAGGAGCTAGGTGCATATCCCCATGTCGTTGGCACTGATCACATTTCTTCACGTGCTCTTTAGCATCATGCTGCATGGTTGTCCAGTAGTACCCGGCTCGGAGGGCCTTTCAGGCAAGGAACCTTCCTTCAAGATGTTGGGCGTTGATTCCTTCGTGAATTTCGCGTAAGATACGGGTGACCATTTCTTCTTCGACACACTTGAGTAGCGGGATGGAGAACCCTCGCCTGTAGAGTTTATCTTCGACCAGGACGTAGGAGCAAGCTCTTCGCTTAACTATGCTGGCCTTTTTGGGGTCGGACAGGAGTTCATATTTGGCGAGGTAGTTGTAAACGGGGGTCATCCAGCAATTGATGTCACCGATCAATTGTACGTCGAGGGTCGGGGAAGCCTTCTTGATACTGGGTTGAGGAAGTACCTCCTGTATGACGGACTTGTTTCTGCCTTTCTTCTTCGTGCTGGCTAGTTTGGAAAAAATGTCTGCCCGGACATTGTGTTCGCGGGGAACGTGTTTTACCTATACCGTTGCGAACTTCGTCATCTTCTTGACCAGGGCTAAGTATTTGGTCAGGTTTTCGTTTTTGGCTTGATATTCCCCTCGGACTTGAAGGGCCACGAGTTGTGAATCTGTGCAAATAACGACTTCTTCCGCGCCAAGGTCTTCGGCCAAGCGTAACCCGACGAGGAAGGCTTCGTACTCAGCCTGGTTGTTGGAGGTGGGGAAGGACAGGGTGAGCGAAACTTCAACGATGATTCCCTCGTCGCTTTCCAGTATGATGCATGCCTCGCTCCCCGCCGAACTGGAGGCCCCGTCTACGAAAATGGTCCATTTGCATGCTCTGTAAGTGGGGGAGTCCGCGAACGTCATTTCTGCGACGAAGTCGGCCAGGGCCTGGGCTTTGAGGGATCTCCTGCTCTCATACTAGATGTCGAATTCGGACAGCTCGAGCGACCATTTGAGTATTCTACCGGTCATGTCTGGTCGTCCCAATAGCTGCTTTACGGGTTGATCTGTTCGAACCACAATCGTGTGGGCTAGAAAGTAGTGTCTCAATCTTCTAGCTGCATTGATGAGGTCCAGCGCCACTTTTTCAATCTGTTGGTATCTCAACTCTGGCCCCTGCAGTGCTTTGCTCGTGAAGTATATGGGCTTCTGCCCGTCAGGGGTCTTGCGGATAAGAGCGACGCTTACTGCCTCGGTTGCTACGGTGAGATACAGGTACAAAGTTTCGCCGTTGTCTGGGAGAGAAAGGACTGGCGGCTTTGAGAGTACTCGTTTCAGATGGAGAAGAGCCTCATCACACTCCTCGGTCCATTCGAACGCTGCCTCATTGCGGAGGAGTTTGAAGAATGGTAAGGCGTGTTGGGCAGATTTGGCCACGAAACGAGATAGTGACACGACCATCCCATTGAGGGACTAGGTGGATTTCTTCGACTTGGGCGTTGGAAATTCGGAAAATGCTCGGCACTTATCAGGGTTGGCTTCGATTCCTCGTTCCGTTAAGTAGAAGCCGAGGAACTTTCCTGCCCGGACCCCGAACGTGCACTTCTCCGGGTTGAAGTGCATTTTGTATTTCCTGGCCTGTTCAAAGACCTTCCTTAAATGGGCCGTGTGATCGGTTTCCTCGTGGGATTTTACGATCATGTCGTCCATATAGACTTTGAGCATGTCGCCTATTTCTCCCCGGAAGACATTGTTCATCATACTTTGATAGGTCGCCCCGACGTTCTTCAGGCCAAAGGGCATTACGTTGTAGTAATAGTTGCCCGATTCGGTCATGAAGGCCGTGTACTTTTTATCGCTCATTGCCATTGGTATTTGATTATAGCTCGAGTAGGCGTCCATGAATGATAAAAGTTTAAGACCGGCGGAATTATCAACAAGTTTATCAATATTGGGGAGGGGGTAGGCATCCTTCGGGCATGCCTTATTAAGATCGGTGTAGTCAATGCACATTCGCCATTTACCATTAGATTTCTTTACAAGTACAACGTTGGACAGCCAAGTGGTGTACTTGGCTTCCGAGATAAATTTTGCCTCGAGGAGGTCTTTTACAGCTTTTTCTGCAGCCTCCGTTTTCTCCGGAGACTGCTTTCTCCTACGTTGTGCTACTGCTTTGACGGACAAGTAATTGTAAGTTGATGGCAGGAGACGGACGGGTCCAAGCCGGGCATCTCGGTGGCGCTCCAAGCAAAGAGATCAGCGTTCTCACGGAGGCATGCTTTGAGTTGCTTCCGCGCGATGTTGGGGAGGTCCTCTCCAATCTTTACTCCCCGCTGGGGGTCATTGCCGAACAAAACGAGCTCGAAGTTGCCATCCGGGATTGGCCGCATCGGATGGGAGCTGCTGCTGAACGGGGTAGATGAGCTGGTTGAAGCTGCTTGGTCCTCCTGTTGGTCTTCTTCAGGGAAGCGGCTGTCGAGGTCAATGGAGTCGACCTGAGGCAGAGGCTTGGCTTCCTCAGAACTGTTGGGCAAGGCTGGCTTGCTCGATACCTTTGGCTTGGATGCGATGGTGTTGAGCCTCTTCGTGGCTGCTTCGAAACATCATCGTGCGGCTTCGATGTTGCCGTGGAGGGTGGAAACCATCCCCTTTGAAGTGTAATACTTCATCTTGAGGTAGACGGTTGAAGGAACAGCTACCAACTCGGCCAATGTTGGTCTTCCGAAGATGCAGTGGTACAGTGACGGGCAGTCGATTACCAAAAACTGCACTTTGATGGACCTGGCCGTCTCTGCTGATCCGAAGGTTACGATCAGTTCGACGTATCCCCAGGGTTTGGTCACTGATCCGTTGAATCCTTGCAAATCATACCCCACGTAGGGGGTGAGGTGTGATTCGTCCAGCTGAAGTGTTGAAAATAGCTGGGAGTACATAATGTCGACCGAGCTGCCTTGGTCGACGAGGATCCTGCGAACGTTGAAGTTCGCCATTCGGGCTTTGACGAGCAAAGGTATGCTCGAGTTCGGAGATCCCTCGAGGAGCTCTTCCCGATAGAAGGAGATGGGGACAGAGCCCTTTTGGGCTTGGTCGAGCGTGGTCACCTTGTGGGAGCTCGTGCTGATAAGGTGCTCGAATTTTCTTTTCACGGAGTCCATCGTGACTTTATTGAAACCTCTGCCCGAGATGATCATGGCGGATGGGAACGTCTCCCATGGGCTGTGGGCCGTGAAGTAGGCAGGAGCGCTGAGCTCATCTGGGACGTAGAGGTCCTCTGGTCGCGATACGGACATGGCGATCTGGATGTTGGCCTCTTCCGAGGAAGGCACCTCTTCCTCTACCTTTTTGGACTCCAGGGCGTCTTGCCGGGGAGCGTCTTTCTTTTTTGTGAACTGCTTCAGGTGGCCATCCCTGATCAGTATTTCGATAGCATCCTTCAAATGGATGCAGTCTTCGGTAGTGTGGTTGTGACTCTTATGGAAATGACAGTACTTTGATTTGTCGGCGTTGGGTTTGGCTGATATTTGTTTGGGGAAGCGAACTCCTGCTTGCTTGAATTATGAATTCGCGCATTCGGACAGTATCTTCTCCCTGGAGACGGTCAGGGGGGTGTAGTCGTGGAATCGTCCGGAGGGTCCCTTGCTGTCGCGGGAGTCCCGAGGACGGTCTTCGCGCTTCCTTTCTCCTCGACGGGATGTCGAGGCTTCTTCGCCTCTAGAGGCCCGAGCGTTCTCCTGGTGGCGGGAGGCTCGGACGGAGTTGGCCGCTTCCTTCTCCTCGTACTGAATGTGTGATTGTGCCTTGAGGAGGAGGGCATCCAGGTTCCTCGGAGGTGCGAGGCCGACGACTTTAGAAAATTCTGAGCTTGGGCGGAGTCTTTGCTCGAGCAAAATTTTTTTCATCTCGTCCGTTGTAGGGACCTGTACCGCTTTTTTGTTGAACCTCTCGATGTAAACCCGGAGAGGTTCTTCCTTTCCTTGGATTATGGCCCCAAGGGAGGCTTCAGTCTTTGGGTGTCGTCGCGCCGCAGTGAAATGCTGGGAAAACATCCTGCCCAGTTGTTTCCATGACGTAATAGATTCTTCGGGCAACTGCTTGTACCACATCATTGCTCCCTTCCGGAGCGTGGTCGGAAACAACCGGCACTTGATGGCGTCCCGGACGCCACGATAGTCCAATAGCGCATCGATGTTCTCGATGTGCTCGTCGGGGTCAGTTATCCCATCGTACGTGTCCAGTGCTGGGGGTATTTCCAGGCCCTTGGGAAGACGTGTTTCCAAGATTTCCTGGGATAATGGGCCGTGAGGCTCATCATCGTTGCTGGAGCTGGTCAGTGCGGGGACCGCACGACTCGCTCGTGGCGGCGGCTTCTTTGGGGGGAAGGTGAACGGGCCCGACCCTTCGACCTGACCGGGGGTGACTGCTTGTCTCTTTGGGTCCTCTTGTGACTGGGAGAGTGTTGGTTCCGCGGAGATACCTGGTCGCGTTTACGGACAACCCGGGATTCTGGTTCTTGGCGCAGCCTTCGGTCGACTTCTCGCCGAGGTTGCGGGCTCTTGGATCGTCGATGGTTCTTCCTCGGAGGAGGGGATCTTGGACGGGCGGATTCCTCCAAAGCCCCGATCCTTTCGTTCTGTTGAAGGATCAGGATGTTGGTTTTGTTGATCGCCTCCAGAAGGGCCACCACGGTCAGGTCGGCATTGGGTGGGACAGGAACGGGGTGGATGTCCAGCGAAGGCTGGTCGTTGTTGCGATCAGCAGGAGTAGGGGAAGGAGAAGTTGTGGCCCCGTCTATCAGAAAACGGGCATCTCCGAGGAGAGATGATGGACCGTCAATGTCAGTCTTTCTGACGGGGAGGACAACGGATTGGAGAGCACCTTTGGCGTGATCTTGAGAGGCCATGATGTTGATCTTGGAAGTTTGCTTTGATCTTCAGTTTCCGGGGAAAGAAAGATGGGGAGAACAATGTTTCCCACAGACGGCGCCACTGATCGTGAAGGCAGGATCAGATCCCGTTGAAGTGGGCCACCAAGTACGTCTGAGATGCTGGGCGTATGGAGAGGAGGAGGGGGTGTACTTGCAAGGCACTCCGACGCTCAAGTAAGAAAGGGTCAGAGAAAAGGGGCAAGTACAAAGTATTAATTCGTAGGGTGAATATTTGATACCTGACCCTCTAATGTGAGAGGGTTTATATAATGCCCCCAGCGCGTGGCCAACCGTCCTATTTTCGGGGCGAAATAATCGTTTTCCCGAAGAATAGGTAACTACCCAAACTAGCCGTTGTCAGGCAGGGTGCCCAAAACTAGCCGTTGTGTCGGGCACAAGTGTAGTTCCGGGCATATGCCCTTAGCTGTTCGGGGAGTGAAGGAGTTGTGCGGAACGGACATTGTTTCCGGGGAGGACAGTGCAGTCTTTGTCCGGTTAGAGGGGCAGAAAGGTCACTTTTGCCCCTTTGTGGATTAGACTTAGGCAATTGGGCCGTTCTGGGAGCAGAAGTGGATTGGGCCATGTCTAGCCATTGGTCCAGTCCAGAACAGAAACTATTAAGAAATACCTCAAAATTAACGAATTAGATAGGACAATCGTCTTGGATATGACATTATTGAGGAATTTGATCCATATAGTCGACCTCATTTATTGGGATAAGACTTAGTTATAGTTGTTGTAGTCATATTTTATAAATTGAAAGCAAATTATAAACAATAAAATAAGTTGTTTTTATTTTATTTTTTTAAATAATCTCAAAAACTTATGTCAGTGTGTAAATTCGGAAATGTCAATTCAAATGAGTTACTATATTCAAATAAAACAGAGTTTTAAATAAGTTAACATTTCAACAAGACTTTTAAAAAAAATTAAACCCAAACCTAAAAATAAACCTAAGTCACGTCTAAACCTAGATGCTGAATTTGTTAAGATTTCAACTTAATATGAATCAAAGAGCAGTGTGAAACATAACTTAGTTTCTTTGCTTTGATCAATGACAAAATTAGATATATAATTTACTTAAAAACACAATAAAAATTGAGTAAATATTGTTCATCAAGAAGTTAGATAATGAGTGCTATTTTAAATATTCATATTATGCAAATTATTTAGTAAAATTGAAATCTTATGCCAACCAGTGATTCATCACACAAGTAATAACAGATTCCTATAAGAGAATTATTTTCTTCAAAATCAAAAAACATAATAAAATCACACAGTCCTCAACTCCTAGAGCAATAATATAAAATCAATGCCAACATCAATTAATGCTCCAGTTCAATTATCTAATCTTCTTTTTTCAAGTTCTCTAGCAATCCTTAGTTCTTTACTGATTTCAGTTCATCAATCAACTGAAGCAAGTTGTTGTAAGAATGTCCACCTTCCTCTATACTCCTCTTGGCAGCATCACCAAGTTTTCTTGCTCTCGTCCTCATTTCCTTGCTCTCTTCACCAATTCCCATCAATATCTCAACAGCCTTTGCAATCTCTTCCCTTCTCACCACCACATCTTCACCAATGCTAAGCCAAAACTTATTCACTTTTGATCCTACTGAAACTCCAATTTTCAAAACTTCAACTAGCAACTTCTCATTGTAAAATTGCTCAGCAGACACTGGCCATGTGATCATTGGTAAACCAACACTCAAGCTTTCCATAATTGAGTTCCAACCACAGTGAGTCAATGTCCCTCCTGTTGCAGGGTGATCCAATATCAGCAGCTGTGGTGCCCAGTTCCATATGATATAGCCCTTTTTGCTTTCTTTCATCCTTTCCTTAAAACTTTGTAGAAAACCTTCTTCATCTTCATTTTTATTATTTCGTCTAACAACCCAAATGAAATTATGACTTGAATTTTCAAGTCCATAAACTATTTCCACAATCTGTTCATGAGAAAGCCTAGTAAGGCTTCCAAAACTTACATACAAAACAGACTCATTTGACTTAGTATTAAGCCAATTTAACAATTCACCCTCTTTTCTAATCTCTTTTCTTTCATCATCTTTGTTAATCCATGTTGAAACTGGTCCTACACTCCAAGATTTGATTCCTACTGTAGTTTGACTGAGTTTCTCGTAATCACTTTCAAGTTCATGAAAACTATTGTATAGTGTTCCATAGCTTCTTTTCTCAGATTCAAGAATTTGTTCAAAATAGGCAGTGGTAGCATTCTTTTCCCTTACAGAATCAGCCAGTTGTAGAGGCGTCATATAAATGGTATGCGGCAAACCGGGAATTGTAAATTTGTGTGTATCAGAAACTAAATTTTCATGAGGTCTATACTTTCTGATAAAATGAGCTGCACATTTAGAGAAATAGCTAGAGCTATAATAGTGAATCCTTGGAACACCAAGTTTTGCGGCTGCTTCCATAGTCCAGGGATACATCATATCAGTGACTACACAATCGGGTTGAAGATCTTGAAACAGAAGCTCAATTGGATCTTGGAGCATTGATATTCCATGGCTGATTTTACCAAACATTTCAAGGGAAGTGCCATCTTTGATGTTTTCAATACCATCAGGGAGACCAACTTGAAGTGAAGGGAATTGAATAAGATGAGTTTTGATGGAGTATCCTGAACTGAAGTCAGTGTCTATGGATTTTTGGAAGGTTGAAGCATTGGCATGTGTGGTGATGATGGTAACATTAACACCATGTTTAGCAAATAGCCTTGCTGTGTCAATCATAGGATTCATATGGCCAGGAGCTGGAAATGGAAGAAAAATTACATCCAGTTGGTTGTGGGATTGTTGAGATTCCATTGTTTCTTTTGAAATCTTTGAAATGGATATGGGGTTATGTTACTTGGGCAGTTGATATTGTTTTATGTGGTTGAGAGATTGTTTTACAATCATTTGCCTTATGTGACAAGACAACTACTCCTCTTTAATCCCATTATATCATTAATCATTTTGTAGGGGTTTTATGATGGTGTCACATAAAAAGAATTATTCATGAAATGGACTATAAAGGTGTAACTATAAGGTGGAATGGCTAGATGATTCTAGTGAATATGTGAAATAGAATAATAATAATAATAATAATAATAATAATAATAATAATAATAATAATAATAATATCTTGCGGATCCTCTCAAATTATTTTTTTCCATTTTATTTACTTAATAGATATTATATTATTAATTTAAGAAATTAATTATTTAAATTATTATAATTAAATGAAATACATAAAAAATAATTATAGTAATTTTAATGAAATTAGTTTTATTTTAATTATAGTAAAATATCAATTAAAAGTAAATGAAATAATAACATGCAATTAAAATCAAACTTTAAAGGCTATTTCATTAGTGTCTAAATTAGAGGTCGCTTTCATTTGTAAGGGATTTAAATTGAGCAATTTGTCTTCATTGATGATATTATTGTATTGCCATCGAGTTGTTTTGATCTTTTGTTGTTCACTATATCCTATGTAGTGATCACACTATAAAATTTCAAAATGGCCTATAGTATTGTCTTTTTAAGTGTCACTTTGTGGATAATGTTTTGTTTTTTTTTTAATTATAATTTGCATATTACATGCATTTTTGTCAAAATTACCACTAAATAATTATTAAAGAGAGACTGAGAAAAAAAAAATGTAATAAATAATTAGGAGTATTATAGGTAAAGGAAAAATTATTGTATGAAAAATAACAATATTGATTAGATTTCTTGATATATGTAAAAAATTAAAAAATGATACTTAAAAAGGAAATGATGGAGCAATAGATATATGCGGATAAAATAAATAAAAATTTGGTTACTTGTTTTCTTATGGACACATGTAGGTATTTGATAGTATCTATCTTTGGGGATAATCGTATTCTTTAATAAATAAAAAAAATATTTAAATATTAATTCGTTTAATGTAAAGTTATTATTATTATTATTATTATTATTATTATTATTATTATTATTATTATTATTATTATTATTATTATTATTATGTTAAATAAGAAACTATTATTATTATTATTATTATTATTATTATTATTATTATTATTATTATTATTATTATTATGTTAAATAAGAAACTATTATTATTATTATTATTATTATTATTATTATTATTATTATTATTATTATTATATATGTTGATGAAATTATTATTATTGTGTTAAATTTAATATAATTATTTGATAAAAGAAGAAATAAAATGAATGTGATTTGTTTTTGTTATTATTTTTATGTATTAAATTTGTTTTTTTTAAGTGATAAAAAAAATTAGTTAGTTATTTCTTTAAAGAAAATATATTTAAAGTTTAGTATCTATGGATATCCGTAAATATTCGTGAGTATCTCATAATTTAAGGATGTTCGTCTAACAAATACCTCCACGGGTATAGAGCGGGTACATATATCATATTTACTAAACAGAGCGGATAACAGGAACTATTACCCGTGCCCATGGATATTTGTTGCTATCCTTAACTAGATGCGTCTATTATACACCAAACCACATCATCATAATGACACCCCATTTTTGCTAGAAAATGGTATAGATTCCAATCTTTGGATTAACCTTGCTTGCGTATTTTTTGTTTTTCCTTACAAAGAGAAAAACTCAATTCCTTATTCCAACATCTGAATTAACTTTATTGCACTATTTTACACCCTTCGGCAATAATTTAGAAGAATTTTGATTTTTTTTTAATAAACCTTAAGTTATAAGTCATTTATATATTAATCCCACATTAAACCATACACATTTGTCATTAAATAATAAGACCAAAATAGAAGAACTATTGCGTATATCTGAATGCCAAAATACAAAATGTTAAAATATCAAAATATACAAAGTAAAAGAAGACTATTGCATATATCTGGCGTTCATGTTCCTCATTTACTGCCTGTATTGCAAAGCATGTTATGTTTTTACTAAGATGGCCTTTAGAATGGTTATCTGAGGAGTGCCTTCCTCAAACTCACCTCTAGCTATGACCTCTCTCTGAATAGTCGCAATATAGTGACATATAGAGAACACATCAACGTCATGGTCTACCATTGAGTGCTTCTCCTATAAGATCACTTGATGAGCTGGCTTGAAGGGATCTCTTTCTGCATATTGTGTCGTGTAAGGATGTATCACTCTATAAAATCATTGGATGTAATCATATAACATACTACATGGACGAAGAGCTCGTACATGTCATACATCCTCTTAGATCAGATGGTCATAGTATGCTACAAAAATCTCATCAACATCCATGCGGAGGACAGTGGCATGAGCAGTAATGGTGGGTTCTCTGGGTATATCCTGCATATATCCAAACTTCCATATCACTCAGGTAGATGGGGGTACATATGTCAAGACCCAGAGACCAGCCAACCAGAGTACAAGGCTATCACCTCCAAGGGGTGGTCTCATGGTGATTAACATACGACATAAAGCAAATATCATGCAGTCAAGAGAACTCGGAACGACACGGTCGCTTGATTCCCTCTAAATGGGATGATCGAGAATGGACGTGGAAAAGCCTCAAATTAGTCTTCCACATATGTCTGTCGTTGATACGTGAAAAGTACTAGTGTATTTATTTCAGGAAATGGTTTAGATGAAATATTAGTAACAATTTAGCAGAATTAGTATGAAATTAATACCTGTAAGGGTGCATAAAAAATTACCATAAATAGACAGTTGTTTCTTGTCATTTATCAAGTTTTCCATAAACTACCCTCAACTAACTTGTAATAGAGGTACACCAAACAAGAAACTCCCCCATTTGTATTCATGAATCCTCTCCAAGTTAATGAAATATCTAAGGTAGATAACATCAACATAGGTCACACTATTGTCTACAAATTTGGTCGTGTCAGCCAAAATTAAGAGGTTTGACCTCAACGCACATGCTTTTTGGTATGGAACTTGTGCATCATTACCATCAACTTCCATAGTTACATCTAGGTGGTGTTCATATAGATCCACCAGGAATGAAAACCTATAATGATATCCTCTAGTGTAATTTATCTCTGGTTGGACTTTTACTCTGGTTAACTCCCAATTAAGTCACCATCATGTCTAGTGCCTCAAGTCTACTGGTTACGAAGTAGTTTAATAATTTTCCCGTGATCAAAAAATGTAGGAGGGATAATAACTAACCCTTGGTTAATATAGACATATCCTTTCATGTATAAATCAAGCAACCAAAATAGCTCCATGACATCCTAAAACCATGACTCATTAGGCTACATGAGCTTTGCAACATTCCTATTGTGGTTGATTCATTTTAAACATATCACGATACAACAAAAAATAAATAAATAAATAAATCATCACACAGTTCAATTATTATAACACAAATGTTTAAAAAGAGTTATTAAAGATTTATGCTACCTCTCCCTTCCGTATGTGCTTAGCGGCATGGTCTAGATACTAAGGAATAAGTGAAAGGTATGGGGGCCTTTTGGGAAACTATCACACACAATGACATTCAGGGAATCTGGGGAAGTTGGGGCTTCTAAGGCATCAGGGGACACATGAATCCAAGAAGACGATGTCAGAGATACGTGAACTTGGGAAATGATCCCTCACCAGCAACCGAAGTTTCTCCAACTGCAGGTCGTGAGGGTCTAGCTTTCTACACGGTGAAGGTGAGAAAAACACAATAAAATGTTGATTTTGGTTGGCTTTTCACAAATTTTTTCTTCTTCTGCTTCTGATGGCTTTCAAGCAGATTCTGAACACTTAGTTCAGGGTCTAACTCATAAAGGCTTGGATAACTTCTGAAAATATTTATCGAATCTTGAACTAGAATCTGACTTGGAGGATTAGAGTTGACAGCAGCGAAATAGTTAAGTTCATTAGCAAGTTAAGTAAAAGCTTAAGATACACAAGCAATTATCCTGGTTCCCCTCACAATCTGAGAGTAGTCCAGTCCCCTTGTACTTGCAGGGGATTTCCACTATAACCAAAATGATTACAAATGATCAAGCACACAAGCAAGATACTTTTTTTTGCTTATACACACAAGTCTAAGACTTCTTTGCTCAAACACATAAGTCGGAGACTTCCTTGCTCTAGCGTATAAGCTAAAGACTTTCTTGCTCTAGCACACAAGCTAAAGACATCCTTTGCTCAAACATGCAAGTAAGAGACTTCTGAAGGTGTGAAAAACGCAAGAAAGGGGGGTTTGAATTGGTTTTTCAAAAATTAATTGTTTCTTAAGAGTTTCTTTCTTGTTAAAAAGTTTTTCCAAAGAATCAAACTGCTTAGTTAAATAAAAGGATATAAACACGTTATGTTTATACTAGTTCACTTGAGAATCTCTCAAGTTAGTCTAGTCCACCCGCCAAGGTGATTTCGCCTCTCTCAACGAGGTCTTAATCCACTATTCAACAAAATAGTACACTGCACAAGCTACACAGCTGGTGACTAACCACAACCTCTAGAACTCACACGTCCTAGACTTCTCAAGTAATCCAACCACACAGGTCTTACTCAAGGCACAAACTCTAAGACACTTGTCCTAGACTTCTCATCTAATCACTGAGACTCTCTTAAGGAATACAACTTTAAGTTCAAACACAATGAGTTTGCAGAGAATTGCTTCTTATCAAGCTGATAATGTAAACAAGCTTTTAGATCAGAAATAACTTAAGAAAGAATGGAGATGGAAAGTATTGTCGTTGTTCGCTTGTATATCTTTCTTTAAGTTTTTGAGCTTCCTTTTATAGCCGAGTGAAAAGAGTCGTTGAGATGAAATCATGATAGCTAGGTAGGCTTACGGCTTTGAAAGCGTGAGGACAGGTACAAAATCTTCTGCATGCAGTGCATCCCGTCTGTGTCAGATTGTTTTGTTATTTCGCACAGTCTTCGAGAATTTTAATGTTGTAATGCGGTACAGCTGTACAGTGTGGCAGTTTTTCTTGGCTTCTCAACATCAGAGGCTTTTTGTGAGCGTGAGTAAGAAGGGAAAACATTTTATGGTTCTTGTGATTATCAAGTCTTCGAATCATCAGCTCTGCGCTTCCAGACTCTTCAGAACTTGTCATTTCAACCTTGTTCTCTAAATCCACTTTCTTTTATATCCAGAGGCTTTAGATGTTAATTTTGATGAAGCATGAGTGGAATCTTTATAGCAGAATATCTGATGCTTCAAGTCTTCCGTTGATTGAAGAAGTCCATTAGGAATCAGTCTTCAGAACTTCAGTACTTGGTCTTTTAAGAGCGTTATCCTTTTCTGCTTCAAGTCTTCCGAATCTTCAGAGCCTGTGTTCAGAGTCTTCAGAACTTCTTGTTTGAAAATTGTAAGGCTTCAGCAATTTTGACTTTGTTTCATCAGAACCCTTGTCTCATCTTCAAATTGAGTTCTTGTTCTTCGAAGCATCTTTCATTAAGCATTGCGCAAATTTACAGAAGCAGAACCTATTTGCTAGGTTCTTACACATAACAACGTTAGTTGCACAAAATTGTTCTTGCAAATATTCATTTGTTATCATCAAAACATAGAGATAATATTGCAGAACCAAATCTTGTTCTCACAATCTCCCCCTTTTTGATGATGACAAAACTATATAATTTGATGACACAATTTTGATATATATAATACAGGGAAGATGAAAAGGTATTTAGAATTGCTTATCCTTTTTATGAAGTGCTCCCCCTGAGTATTAGACTGAGGTTCTTGCTAAGGCTCCCCCTGACTTCATTAACTTTTTGAGTCTTTCTTTATCCTCAGAACTCTGAGTTATCTGCACACATAAAAAATACAGAGAAGCAATCTAATAGAATGAAGGATTTTATCTTGTCAGCATGTGAGCAGCATTGTTTTTCAGAGAATGACCATAATCAAAATTATCACATTCATACTCTCTCCCCCTTTTTGTCATAAATCAAAAAGATTAAGACAGTGATGTCCAAGGGTGAAAAAAAAAACAGTACTAAAGCCTAAAAAAACAGAGGTTTATTTGCTGTCTGAGTACAGTGTGTCCCAGATTTTCTGCATCATGATCTGAAGATTTTCATTGACAGTATCTTGCTTATCAAACCTTTCTCTGAAGTTCTTCTGTTCAGTTCTGATTTCATCAACGGCGTCTCCCAGACGCTTGATAACAGGATCAGAGGTGGAAGCAATCATAGCACTTTCTTTAGCTCTTTCAGCAGCTTCTTGTGCCTCTCTTGCAGTTTTCTCTTCTGCTTCTTTAGCATCTTTTTCTTCAGCTTCTTTCTGCTTAGCAGCTAAGAACTTGAGTACCCTGACTCTTGCTTCAGCTTCTGCTCTTTCCTTAGCTTTTTCTAGTTCAGCAGTTATGGTTGTGCTTGAGAAACTTACAATTCTTGTAAGTTCCATGTCTAGCCATTTTTGAAAACTTTGACAGGCACTCTCAAGTTCCACGAATTTTGTGCTTGTGCAAAGTTCCACTCTTAACCTAGCGAACTTTTCAAGTGCTTTTTCATGAAATTGACTTGTACATTCTTCAAAGGAAGTTAGAGGTGGAGAATTATAGACAACCAGAGCGAGGTTGGATTTATCAGAGTTGGTTTTAGATGGTGGTTGCTGAGATAAGTTAGTCTCAGTAGCAGTAGGTTCAGGTGGTTGTTGTTGATTGATAAGAGAGGTGACTTCTAGTGTTTCAGAGTTCATGAGGTTTTCAGGTAAGATAATTTCTAGAGACTCATATGAGGTTCCTTCAGAACTAGATTCATTAATGGGAGCTAGAGATTCAGAGATTTGGTTTGTTGGTTCTAGTTCATTTGGCTGAATTTTTGAGGTAGTTGTTGAAGGGTTGTTGGTTGATTGATTAGTGGTTGGTAAAGGAATAGAGAAAGATGGAGGTTTAAACCTTACTTGTGGATTGTTGGTAGAGGTAATTGATATAGATTGTGCAACAATGGATGGATTTGCATCAACTTTATTGATTTTCTCAAGAAGAAGGGCTTCTTTTCTGAAGATTTCAGTTTCATCCTTTTTCTTCTTTTTGTCCTCTGTATCTTCTTCAGCAAGCTTCCTCTTACTCCTGGTAATATGCTTTGACTGAGGGACAGTTTCTTCAATTCTGGGTTCTGCTTCTCTCATTATGGCAATGTAAGAGGCTATTTCTATTGGATTATCTTCTTTGCGGTAGAATGGATAGTTTCCCACTGGATTCCTGATCTTTTTCATCGTGTCAGGAGAAATGGGTGTTGGTTTCACCTCTACATTTGCAATCATCTTCATATGTTTAAGATTTACAGAATTGAAGACTTCTCCAACTCTTTTATTCAGATATTTCGTGAAATTTGCTTCCTTGGTCAGATAATCCACTAATCCACATTCAACCAGGATGTCAGAGATCAGTCTTCCAAAGGGAATGTAGTTGACAATCTTCTTTTCTGGTGATGTCGTTGTTCTGGTTTTGTGCACCATATCCCTTAAGTAGTAGAACCGAATGGAGGGAAGACACGTTTTCTCATGTTTGTGCAGGTAGTACAGCATGTGTTTTTTATTTGCGTTGGCAAAATCTGTAGCACTCTTTGCTGGTCTTGGATTGATGCATCCAAGAATAATCTTGTGCCAGATTCTTAGGTTGTCACGCAAGTTTTTACTTTTGTAGTCTGTTGTTCCTGATTGACAACTCTTGAAGATAGCTTTGTTGATGGCTGACTCAGATTTCTCAGCTTTTCCGTACACCCTCTTTCCTTCCAAGAACTTCATTCCTAGTCATTCGGAGATAAATCTTTCAGTGATGATGATTTTCTGCTCCAAAACAAAAGATACCACATGGAATTCGCCTGTATCTGCATGTCTCTAGAATTCTTTCACTAGATCATCAAAGCATGGACCTCTTAGTCTATCAAAGTAATTCTTCCATTCTTGAGCGCCCAATTGATCAATTAGGTTAAACCCATTATCAGAAAGGTTGTCGAAGTCAACATTTAGCTCTTTCAGAACAGTTAGGTCATTTGCATGTGTCACACATGTCACAGAGCGAGTTTTCTGGGTGACATGGTTTTTATCAATTGAGGGAAGATTTAATGGATCTGAGCCAACTGGTTCAGCAGTTGATGGAGTAGTAGTGGGTGTGATTAATGAGGATGGTGGTTCTTGAGAGATTTGAGCAGTGTCTCGTTGATGAATATTCATCCTTACGGCGGTAAGAAGAGATGAAGATTGATCTATGAGTTGATTTTGAGGGAGTGATGGATAGAGAGAGAGTTAGATGAGAGTTGATTAACTTTTTAGGGTTTGTGAGAAGAAAAAAAAATTCTCAAGGTATTTAAAGGACAGATACACTCTTGAAGAGATAGGCTAATAAATGCGATAAAGTTGAGTCAATCTCGAGAGAGAGATGCTGTTCATTTAATTTGAATAGTTAAAGTGACTTAATTTTACTTAAATCACAAATTTTTTTTCGAAAATATGACATGTCACAAAATTATCAGAACTTGAGATGTGTTAATAGAGTGGTTCTTGAAATTCTGGCCTATATATCAGATGTCCTATCGAGATGTCAAGACACTGATATACAACAACAATGAACAAGTTCAATACAATAGTGTGCAGAAAATGTAAAGAACACCAGAAATTGTTAACCCAGTTCGGATCTAACTATCCTACATCTGGGGGCTACCAAGCCAGGAATGAAATCAATATTCGATAGTATCAATTCACTGATAACCACACCCAGTTCAATCAGCTCACTTAATCACTACCCTTCCTATGACTTCTACCTAAGACTCCCCTAGGTATGAGGCCCTCCTCAAATCCCTCTTCAATCACAACCCGTGACTGGTTCCTTACAAGACAAGTAACAATGGTCGAAACACAAATTCTCAATACTTCACAGCTTATGAGAATTAACACACAGCTACTCAATGCTTAAAAGCTTATGAGCAACCTTACACAACTTACACTACAGTCCTTATACTGTTATCATAAGATACCAGTTAGGCTCACAAAATACAAGCACACAACCCTAAAAATACATGTAAGTTTGACACCTAAAACTAGGTTTACATCGTCTATTTATAGCTTGTAATCTGGACTGAATTTGGGCTTCAAAAACGCAGCAAATAGACTGCTCACAATTCTGCAAAATTAACTCCAATAAAATAGGTCTTCAATCCAAAGTTTCCTATTATGTCCCCATAATTAGAAGCATCAGCAAATCCGAAAACCAACAAATAACCTAATCCAAAAATGCTTTGGATGCCACATAGGATAACCAAATATTCACAGAATATTCAGTTACAAATCATAGTAACAGAATCTGCATAAAAACTGACTTCACAGCGCGATGTCCTATGAGCTGCCATGGAACATCTTCATACGACATGTTGAACAAGGAGTAATGAAACATATTATTCAACATCTTCATTCAACATCTGCTGCTACATGAGTTTTAGCAAAATAATGCCAACCATAAAACCAAGGAAATAACAATGTCCCCCTTTGGCTTAATTTTGGCTAAAACTCCACACACACTCAAACACCATCAGTATCAGCAGCGAAAAAAAAAAACACTCAAACACCATCAGTATCAGCAAAAAAAACTCCCTCATCTGCAACAAAAAACAATTCCCCCTCAGCTGCATATAAACACCCAGCAACTCCCCCTCAACAGCAGCAACATTTCACATTCTCCCCCTCAGCAACTGCAGCAGCACAAGCACACATAATCTACCTGCAGCACACACAATCTACCTACAGCACACACAATCTATCTGCAGCACACACACTCCCCCTCAACAGCACAAGCACATAACAATGCTGCTCCCCCTCACACCTACTACTCCCCCTTTTTAGCCATAAATATGACAAAGGCAAGTAGAACAAGTAAAAATAATCCATAGTAAACTGCATCAGAGAGTAGATGCACACCACATCACATGCCCAAACGTCATGCACAAACTTCAGTATTTTCCCTTCATTTACACACTGTCCTACCAGAATCTCCTTTAGTCTTTTCAATCTGGTAGCCAGAAGGCACATTGATTGCTATAGGTCTTCATGAATGCACACCCCAAGTCTGCTCCTCAGGTTTTCAAACTGAACTGCATCCAGAGCCTTGGTAAATATGTCAGCAAGCTAATTTTCTGTGCTCACATACTCAAGAGTTATGACTTTGTCCTCCACAAGTTCTCTGATGAAGTGATGCCTGATGTCAATGTGCTTAGTCCTGCTATGTTGAATGGGATTTTTTGAAATATTAATAGCACTCAGGTTGTCACAAAATAGTGTCATGACATCTTGTGTGACATTATACTCTGGCAGCATCTGCTTCATCCATACCAGTTGCGCACAACTACTACCAGCTGCTATGTATTCAGCTTCAGCAGTAGAAAGGGATACTGAATTCTGCTTCTTGCTAAACCATGAAATAAGATTATTTCCCAAAAAGAAGCATCCACCAGAGGTACTCTTCCTATCGTCAGCACTTCCAGCCTAATCAGCATCACAATATCCTAATAAAATGGGACTTGAGTCATGGGAGTAAAGCAACCCATAATCACATGTTCCACTCACATACTTTAGAATTCTTTTCACTTGATCGATGTGACTGACCTTGGGTTCTGCATGATATCTTGCACACACACCAACAACAAAAGTGATGTCTGGCCTACTTGCTGTAAGATACAGCAGACTGCCAATCATACTTCTATACAGACTTTGTTCAACATCCACTCCCTTTTCATCTTTGGATAACTTCAAGTGAGTAGGAGCAAGAGTCCTCTTATGCTTGGCATTATCCAGTCCAAACTTTTTCACAATGTTCCTCGCATATTTGCTCTGACAAATAAAAATGGAGTCTTCCATCTGCTTGACTTGTAATCCAAGGAAGTAGGTCAATTCACCCACCAAGCTCATCTCAAATTCAGACTACATTTGAGTGACAAAATGTTGGACCATTTCATCCGACATCCCGCCAAACACAATATCATCTACATAAATCTGAGCAATCATTAGTTTCCCATCCTTCTCCTTGACAAAAAGAGTTTTATCAATACCACCCTTCATGTACCCATTGTTAACTAAGAACTCAGTCAATCTTTCATACCAAGCTCGTAGAGCTTGTTTCAGACCATATAGAGCCTTCTTCAGCTTGTAAACATGACCAGGAAAGTTTGGATCCACAAATCCTTTAGGCTGCTCAACATATATTTCCTCATTAAGATAGCCATTTAGAAAAGCACTCTTAACATCCATTTGAAACAATCTGAACTTTAGAAAACATGTCACTCCTAGCAACAATCTGATGGATTCCAATCATGCCACAGGCACAAATGTTTCATGGAAGTCTACTCCTTCAATCTGTGTGTATCCTTGAGCTACTAATCTGGCTTTGTTCCTGGTAACAACTCCTTCCTCATCAGACTTATTCTTATAAACCCATTTTGTTCCAATTACATTTGTTCCTGCTGGTCGTGGTACCAATTCCCAAACATCATTCCTCTTGAACTGACAAAGTTCATCTTGCATAGCACTTATCCAAAACTCACCTGTCAATGCTTCTTTGACATTCTTTGGTTCGATCTTTGACACAAAGCAAGCATTTGACACAGTCTCCCTTGTTCTGGTTCTTACACCTTCATTCAGATCTCCAATAATTAATTCCTTAGGGTGATCCTTCTGAATCCTTATAGAGGGTCCCCTGTTAGCATCCTCTACCTCTTCATTCTCAGGTCTAGTGTTGATTTCTTGAGCACTATCTTCTACAGACTCACTGTCTTGAGAGTTTTCATTGTTCATGGGCAGACATGCTCCAACATCATCTGGGACATCTTCATCTTTGCCAGAGTCATCAACCACCACATTTATGGATTCCATCATCACCTGAGTTCTGGAATTAAATACCCTATATGCCTTACTGTTTGTAGAGTAACCCAAAAATATTCCTTCCTCACTCTTAGGGTCCATCTTTCGCCTTTGCTCACGATCCGCTAAGATATAGCACTTACTACCAAACACATGGAAATACTTCACATTCGGCTTTCTACCTTTCCATAGCTCATAAAGAGTGACAGAAGTACCTGATCTGATAGTCACCCTATTGTGTATATAGCAAGCAGTATTCATGGCTTCAGCCCAAAAATGATATGGAAGCTTTTTGGCATGAATCATGACTCTTGCACATTCTTGTATGGTCCTGTTCTTGCGTTCCACCACACCATTCTACTGAGGAGTGATTGCTGATGAGAATTCATGAGTGATTCCCTCAGATAAGCAGAACTCTTCAAACCTGCTATTTTCGAATTCTTTCCCATGGTCACTTCTGATTCGAACAACACCACAATCCTTTTTCCCGTTGAATTCTCTGACACAATTCTTTAAAATCTGCAAACACTTCGGACTTTTCTCTGATAAAACTTATCCAAGTGAATCTGGAGTAGTCATCTACGACAACATAGGCATACTTCTTCCCACCAAGACTTTCAACCTGCATAGGTCCCATTAACTCCATGTGAAGAAGTTCTAGAACTCTAGAAGTTGTGGTAAGATGTTGAAGCTTCTTGTGTGACACCCTTGTTTGCTTCCCAACTTGACATTCACCACATATTTTGTCCTCATCAATCTTCAGCTTGGGAATACCTCTAACAACTTCACTTGACATAACCTTCTTCATCCCTTTCAGATGTAAGTGACCCAATTTCTGATGCCACAGTTTGATTTCATCTTCCTTTGACATCAAACAAGTAGACAGGTTTGCAGGTTCTTGAGGATTCCAAAGATAACAGTTATCCTTAGACCTGGTACCCTTCATAACAACTTCATCTTTCTTATTGGTTACTAGACATCCAGATTTGGTGAAATTTACCTTGAACCCTACATCACACAATTGGCTTATACTGATTAAGTTTGCGGCCAATCCTTTGACAAATAGAACACGATCCAGATTTGGTTGTCCTGTGTAGTCCAGCTTTCCAACACCTTTTATCTCACCCTTTGATCCATCCCTAAAAGTGACATAATTGGTTGAGTGAGGCTTAATATCTGACAAGAATTTCTTCACACCAGTCATGTGTCTTGAACAACCAATGTCAAAGTACCAATCTTCTCTTGCAGATGCTCTAAGAGAAGTATGTGCTATGTGACCAGCCATCATTTGTCTAGGAATCCATCTTCTCTTCACTTTACCCCAACTTTGTTCTTTATTTTGTTGTTGAACAGTTTTGGGATAGTCGTGTAGCTTGTAGCAAAAGGACTTTAAGTGACCAATCTTGCCACAGTAATGGCATCTCCATGGTTTATACTTTGATCTACAAACTCTTTTCTGATGCTTCATCTAATGTTGAAACATGTGATTTGACATCCCCACTTCTTGCTTTATTTTCTGAGGAACAAACTTCAATACAGTCTTCTTGGAAGTCTCTGCTTGATTGTTAAAACCAAGGCCTTGCACATTTCCAGCTTCTTTCCCATTCTGAAGGATCTCATCCAGCTGCGTGGTACCATTGTTCAACATTCTTATAGATTTGGTCATATTGTCAAGTTTTGACTTTTTCCATTCAACCGCCTCCTTCAGATCAGCAATGGTTGATAGATGTTCTTCCTTCTCAGCTTCCAGTTGAGCTATCAAGATCTTCTGCTCCAATATAATCTGGAACCTTTCTTCGTTTTTGATACACAATTGTGAAAACGCTGAGAATACTTCTTCCTTAGTGAGTTCTCCAATATAGGATTCTTTGTCAGAGTCTAATTCACAAGAAGTTTCTCCATCAGCCTTACAGATTCCAGTCAAAGCTGTCACCAATTTTGCTGATTCTTCTTCAACATCACTCTCAGACTCTCCTTCTGACCAAGACACGGATAGGCCCTTCTTCTGCCTTTTGAGATACGTGGGACACTCAGTCTTTATGTGCCCATATCCCTCACATTCAAAGCACTGAACTCTCTTCCCTTGATTGGAGTCTTCTTCAGTTCTGGATCTTCTGCCTCCATCCTGGTTTTTACTGATGTCGAGTGACTTATTCTGAGCATTTGCTCTCGACTTCCAGTCAATCCTTTTCAACACTTTGTTAAATTGTTTACCAAGTAATACTAGATCTTTAGACACATCTTCTTCATCATCTGAGTCATCAGCATTCGACACAAATGCTATACTCTTCTTCTTTTCAGCTTTTTCACTGAATCCTAACTCAAAAGTTTGGAGTGATCGCATAAGCTCATCCACCTTCATCTTGTCAATGTCCTGAGCTTCCTCTATAGCAGTGACCTTCATATCAATTCTCTTAGGTAGAGACCTGAGAATCTTCCTGGCCAGCTTGCTGTCAGACATCTTTTCTCCTAAGGCACTAGAGGCATTAGCTATCTCAATAATGTTCATATGAAAATCATGAATGCTCTCATCCTCTTTCATCTTTAAACTCTCAAACTTGCTAGTGAGAAGCTGAAGCTTTGACATTTTCGCCTTTGAAGTCCCTTCATGAGCAACTTTCAAGACCTGCCAAGCCTCTTTGGCAATAGTACAATGCTCAATCATCCTGAAGATATTTCTGTTGACACCATTGAACAATGCATTCATGGCTTTAGAATTTCCAATAGACCTTTGTAGTCAGCATCATCCCAGTCCTCTTCTTCCTTCAGAACATCAGTAAGATTTCCTTCATCATCTTTAACCTTAGGGGGCTCCCATCCTTTGATGATAGCTTTCCATGCTTGATCATCCATGGATTTGATGAAAGCTATCATCCTAGGTTTCCAATACTCATAGTTTGAACCATCCAGCAGAGGTGGTTTATTCAGAGCTCCTCCATCCTTGTCCATTGTACCAGAAAGTACCTTCCCTGAATCTCACCCAGAAGCAACTAAGGGTGCAAGCTCGTGATGCCAATTGAAATTCTAGCCTATATATCAGATGTCCTATCGAGATGTCGAGACACTGATATACAACAACAATGAACAAGTTCAATACAATAGTGTGCAGAAAATGTAAAGAACACCAGAAATTGTTAACCCAGTTCGGATCTAACTATCCTACATCTGGGGGCTACCAAGCCAGGGATGAAATCAATATTCGATAGTATCAATTAACTGATAACCACACCCAGTTCAATCAGCTCACTTAATCACTAAACTTCCTATGACTTCTACCTAAGACTCCCCTAGGTATGAGGCCCTCAAATCCCTCTTCAATCACAACCCGTGACTGGTTCCTTACAAGACAAGTAACAATGGTCGAAACACAAATTCTCAGTACTTCACAGCTTATGAGAATTAACACACAGCTACTCAATGCTTAAAAGCTTATGAGAAACCTTACACAACTTACACTACAGTCCTTATACTGTTATCATAAGATACCAGTTAGGCTCACAAAATACAAGCACACAACCCTAAAAATACATGTAAGTTCGACACCTAAAACTAGGTTTACATCAGTCTATTTATAGCTTGTAATCTGGACTGAATTTGGGCTTAAAAAACGCAGCAAATAGACTGCTCACAATTCTGCAAAATTAACTCCAATAAAATAGGTCTTCAATCCAAAGTTTCCTATTATGTCGCCATAATTAGAAGCAGCAGCAAATCCGAAAACCAACAAATAACCCTAATCCAAAAATGCTTTGGATGCCACATAGGATAACCAAATATTCACAGAATATTCAGTTACAAATCATAGTAACAGAATCTGCATTAAAACTGACTTCACAGCGCGATGTCCTATGAGCTGCCATGGAACATCTTCATACGACATGTTGAACAAGGAGTAATGAAACATATTATTAGACATCTTTATTCAACATCTGCTGCTACATGAGTTTTAGCAAAATAATGCCAACCATAAAACCAAGGAAATAACAGTTCTTATGGAAAAATGCTTTTTCACATGAGGTTCTGAAAATGTTTTATTCTGAACAGTATTTCATATTCAGATGTATTAAAATAATTAGAAACCTATCTTCAGCTAAGGGTTTTGTGAAAATGTCAGCCCACTGATGGTCTGTATCTATGAATTTTAAGCATAGAGTTCCCTTCTGAACATAGTCCCTAATAAAGTGAAGTTTTATTTCAATGTGTTTAGCCCTAGAATGCAAAATTGGATTTTTACTTAAACAGATAGCAGCAGTATTATCACAGAAGATAGGAATGTTACTCTCATATATCTGATAGTCCTCCAGCTAATTTTTTATCCATAGCATTTGAGTACTGCATAGGGAAGCCGATATGTATTCTGCTTCAGCTGTTGGGAGAGCAATTGTAGATTGTCTCTTGCTTGACCATGAGATTAAATTGCTTCCTAAGAACTGACAATTCCCTGATGTGCTTTTTCTTTCTAATCTGTCTCTGGCATAGTCTGCATCACAGTAACCCGAAAGAGTATACTTTGATGTTTTCTTATACATCAAGCCAAGGTTAGTTGTTCCTTTCAGATACCTTAGAATTCGCTTGACAGCGGTTAAATGTGATTCTCTTGGATCTGATTGGAATCTAGCACATAGATGTACACTGAATAATATATCAGGTCTAGAAGCAGTTAGATATAAAAGAGAACCTATCATACCACGATAGAGTTTTTGACAGACCTTAGCTTTTGTTTCTTCCTTTCCCATGACACACGTTAGATGCATTGGTGTTTTGGCAATGTTGCAATCTGTCATATTGAACTTCTTCAGAAGTTCTTTTGTGTACTTGGTTTGATGAATGAAAGTGGCCTCTGATCTTTGATCAATCTGAATTCTGAGGAAGAACTTTAGTTCTCCCATGAGGCTCATTTCAAATTCGGCCTGCATTAACTTTGAAAATTCTTGACATAGAGAAGAGTTAGTAGAACCAAAAATAATGTTATTAACATAGATTTGAACAATGAGAATGTCATTCTTATATGTCTTGCAGAAAAGTGTTGTGTCAACCTTTCCTCTGGTGAAATTGTTTTCTAGTAAAAACTTACTCAATCTTTCATACCAGGCTCTGGGAGCTTGTTTTAAACCATAGATAGATTTTCTGAATTTTCAAACCCAGGAGGTTGTTTGACATAAGCTTCTTCTGATATATAACCATTTAAGAATGCACTCTTAACATCCATTTGATATAGAGTGATGTCATGATTTACTGAAAAGGATATTAGCAAATGTATTGCTTCAAGTCTTGCAACTGGAGCAAATGTTTCGTTGTAGTCAATTCCTTCCTGTTGACTGTATCCTTGGGCAAAAAGTCGTGCTTTGTTTCTGATAACTTTTCCCTTTTCATTTAGCTTGTTCCTAAATACCCACTTGGTTCCTATGACATGAACATTCTTGGGTTTAGGAACTAGATCCCAAACATCGTTTTTGGAGAACTGGTTGAGTTCTTCTTCCATAGCCAGAACCCAGTCTTTATCCATGAGAGCTTCTTCAATTGTGGCTGGTTCTATCAATGATACTAGTCCAACAAGTGTTTCTTCTGATGGTTTAAAGGCTGACGTGGTTTTGATAGGAGCATCTTTGTTCCCCAGAATTAGTTCCTCAGGGTGTGATGTGGACATTCTTCTTCTTCGTTGAGACGGGGTATTTGGAGTTACTTCAGTGGTTTCTGGTGTAGGATCCTGCTGTTCTTTGACTTCCTCTTCCTTTTCCTTAGATTCAGAGAATCTGATTTCTAAATCTGCAAGTTTCTCAGCTAGCTCTGACTTTTCTGAGTCAGGCTTGTCATTGAATCTAACATGAATGGATTCCTCCACAATTCTTGATTATGTGTTGTAAACTCTGTAACCTTTAGAGCGTTCAGAGTATCCCAACAACAAACACTTCTGTGCTTTGGAATCAAATTTGCTAAGATTCTCTTTAGTGTTAAGCATAAAACAGACACATCCAAACGGATGGAAATAAGAAATGTTGGATAGTTTATTCTTCCACAATTCATATGGAGTTTTATTCAAGATAGGTCTTATAGAGATTCTATTTTGAATATAGCATGTTGTGTTGATTGCTTCTACCCAGAAATGTTTAGCTATGTCAGTTTCTTAGATCATGGTGAGAGCTATTTCTTGCAAAGTTCGATTCTTTCTTTCTAGAACTCCGTTTTGTTGTGGAGTTCTAGGGCAAGAAAAATCGTGTGATATTCCATGTGAATCAAAAAGTTCCTCAAAGTTTTTATTTTCAAATTCTCCACCATGATCACTCCTTACTCTGACTATTTTACAATTTTTCTCATTTTGAACTTGAGTGCAGAAGGAAGCGAACACAGAATGTGATTCATCCTTGTGTTTTAAGAATTTTACCCATGTCCATCTGCTGTAATCATCAACGATGACTAGTCCGTATTTCTTACCATTGAGAGAGGCCATTTTTATAGGACCAAACAGATCAATGTGAAGAAGTTCCAACGGTCTGGAGGTGGAAACAACATTTTTAGCTTTGAAAGAGGTTTTTGAAAACTTTCCTTTTTGACATGCTTCACAAAGAGCGTCTGAAGAATATTTCAGATTTGGCAAGCCTCTAACAAGACCAAGCTTGTTAAGCTGAGAGATTCTTCTCAGACTGACATGGCCAAGACGTATGTGCCAGACCCATTGCTCTTCGTTCACAGAAAGAAGACATTTTACATTTTGATGTTTTAAATCAGATAACTTAATTTTGTAAGTGTTGTTTTTCCTCTTTCCGTTGAATAGGACAGACCCATCCTTCTGACTTACAGCTTTACAAGATGTTTGATTAAAAATGAGATCATAACCACTGTCGCTAAGTTGACTTATTGACAACAGATTATGCATTAGACCTTCTACTAACAGAACATTTTTAATGGAAGGAAGCTTACCATTTCCAACGGTTCCGGAGCCAATGATTCTTCCTTTCTGATTTCCTCCAAAACCGACAACACCTCCAGGTTTAAGTTTCAGATCTTGGAACATAAGCCTTTCTTGCGCCATGTGTCGCGAGCATCCACTGTCCAGGTACCATGACTGGTGTTTCAATGGAGCTATTAAGGATATCTGCAACATAAATTATCTTGTTCTTAGGTACCCATTTTGTGGGTCCTTTCTCATTAGTTTTTCTAAAGGTTCCGACCCCTTTAGATTTTCTTACGTTATCAAAATGGTGTGGAGTTTGTGCATAGTATTTGTGTTTAGAGTATTTCTTCAGTGGATGTGTTCGTGTAATCCTAGAGTTTGAACCTTTTGGTTCTGAATGTTTAGGATTAGTGCCAGAAGGAATAAACTATTTAGACAGAGGTATTATTTTGATGTTTTTGGTTTCATCATATGGTTGAGATGGTCCTGAATATCCTAGACCTCTACTACCATTTCTGCTGACTCCATAGATCAGTGAAGCCATTTTGCTTCTATCTATGCTTTTGGCAAGAAAGTTTTTAAATGCATTATCATATTTGTCTTCTTTACTGGTGTTAACTGAGTTTGAGACCATTTCTTCTTCTACCTTAGATAATTTACATTTCAGGACAGAATTTGAGTTTTCTAAGATAAATATTTTTTCATTTTGTTCAGAGATGATTTTCTTATTTTTAGTAAGATCTTCTGAAGAAACTATAAAACTCTTTTTCAGGATTTTGAATTTGCTTTGAAGATTTTGATATCTTTTGATAAGTTCAGTTAATCCTAATTCAAGCTCAGAACGTGATAAGGAA
Organism: Lathyrus tuberosus; assembly: GCA_022829125.1. NCBI lineage: Eukaryota > Viridiplantae > Streptophyta > Magnoliopsida > Fabales > Fabaceae > Lathyrus > Lathyrus tuberosus. The sequence continues at coordinate 1,735,519 of JALAZF010000293.1, forward strand.
GAAAGTACCTCTCTTTCATCGTCGGAGTCTAACAACTCTTCCTCTAATGAGTTGCTTCTGGTTTCTGCCATGAATGCCATGTTGACTCGACTTTCATCAGCATCATCTTCAGATTCTGAGTCATCCCAGGTTGCCATGAGACCCTTTTTGGTTTTCCTAGATTTTTCTTCTTTCTTGACTTTTGGACAGTCATATTTGAGATGTCCAGGTTCTTTGCATTCAAAACATGTAAAGTCTTTTCCATAGTTTCTTCTTTGACTAGATGTAGGTTCGAATCTTCTCCTTGGTCCTTTGAACTTGTTTCTTCTGTACTTCCAAAGTTGACTTATCTTCCTTGATATGAGTGATATATCGTCTTCTTCTGAATCTTCTTCGGATTCTTCCATCTCTTCTTCTGCCTGATACGCCTTCTTCTTTTCTGGCTTTGGTTTTAGTGCAATGGATTTGTTTTTCTTCTGAGGTTCATCTCCTTGAAGCTCTATTTCATGACTTCTTAATGAACTGATAAGTTCTTCAAGACTGATATTATTCAAATCCTTTGCAACTTTTAAGGCAGACACCATTGGTCTCCATTTTGCTGGAAGACTTCTGATGATTTTCTTGACATAATCTGCAGTAGAATAGCCTTTGTTTAGAGCTCTGAGTCCAGCAACAAGCATTTGAAACCTTGAGAACATAGTTTCAACAGACTCATCTTCTTCCATTTTGAAGACTTCGTATTTCTGGATTAGCACAAGAGCCTTTGTCTCCTTGACTTGAGCATTTCCTTCGCGAGTCATATGAAGAGAGTCAAAGATGGATTTTGCAGTTTCTTTGTTTGTGATTTTCTCATACTCGGTATAAGAAATTGCTTTCGACATAATGGTTCTTGCCTTGTGATGATTTATGTAGGTTTTCTTCTGAGCATCTATAAACTCACTTCTTTCAATCTTTTTACCTACAGAATATACTGGATGACTGTAGCCATCAAGTACTAGATCCCATAGATCTAGATCAAATGATAAGAAATAACTTTCAATTCTATCTTTCCAATAGTCAAATCTTTCACCATTAAAGATAGGAGGTTTTGTAGTGTAAGATTCTCTTTCAACGATATTTGTTTCAGAAGTTGTTGGTGGTGGTATAGTCATTGTTTTTCACACTTGGATCGGTACTGAACACTGTTAAGTGTTTGATAAAAATTCTATATTTTTATCACTTCAGAACCGGAGCTCTGATGCCAATTGAAGGTGTGAAAAACGCAAGAAAGGGGGGTTTGAATTGGTTTTTCAAAAATTAATTGTTTCTTAAGAGTTTCTTTCTTGTTAAAAAGTTTTTCCAAAGAATCAAACTACTTAGTTAAATAAAAGGATATAAACACGTTATGTTTATACTTGTTCACTTGAGAATCTCTCAAGTTAGTCTAGTCCACCCGCCAAGGTGATTTCGCCCTCTCAACGATGTCTTAATCCACTATTTAACAAAATAGTACACTGCACAAGCTACACAGCTGGTGACTAACCATAACCTCTAGAACTCACACGTCCTAGACTTCTCAAGTAATCCAACCACACAGGTCTTACTCAAGGCACAACCTCTAAGACACTTGTCCTAGACTTCTCAAGAGATCTAATCACTGAGACTCTCTTAAGGAATACAACTTTAAGTTCAAACACAATGAGTTTACAGAGAATTGCTTCTTATCAAGCTGATAATGTAAACAAGCTTTTAGATCAGAAATAACTTAAGAAAGAATGGAGATGGAAAGTATTGTCGTTGTTCGCTTGTATATCTTTCTTTAAGTTTTTGAGCTTACTTTTATAGCCGAGTGAAAAGAGTCGTTGAGATGAAATCATGATAGCTAGGTAGGCTTACGACTTTGGAAGCGTGAGGACAGGTACAAAATCTTCTACATGCAGCGAGTCCCGTCTGTGTCAGATTGTTTTGTTATTTCGCACAGTCTTCGAGAATTTTAATGTTGTAATGTAGTACAGCTGTACAGTGTGGCAGTTTTTCTTAGCTTCTCAACATCAGAGGCTTTTTGTGAGCGTGAGTAAGAAGGGAAAACATTTTATGGTTCTTGTGATTATCAAGTCTTCGAATCATCAGCTCTGCGCTTCCAGACTCTTCAGAACTTGTCATTTGAACCTTGTTCTCTAAATCCACTTTCTTTTATATCCAGAGGCTTCTGATGTTAATTTTGATGAAGCATGAGTGGAATCTTTATAGCAGAATATCTGATGCTTCAAGTCTTCCATTGATTGAAGAAGTCCATTAGGAATTAGTCTTCAGAACTTCAGTACTTGGTCTTTTAAGAGCGTTATCCTTTTCTGCTTTAAGTCTTCCGAATCTTCAGAGCCTGTCTTCAGAGTCTTCAGAACTTCTTGTTTGAAAATCGTAAGGCTTCAGCAATTTTGACTTTGTTTCATCAGAACCCTTGTCTTATCTTCAAATTGAGTTGTTGTTCTTCAAAGCATCTTTCATTAAGCATTGCGCCAATTTACGGAAGCAGAACCTGTTTGCTAGGTTCTTACACATAACAACGTTAGTTGCACAAAATTGTTCATGCAAATATTAATTTGTTATCATCTAAACTTAGAGATAATATTGCAGAACCAAATCTTGTTCTCACAACTTCAAATGGTCAAGCACTAAAGCAAGAGACTTTTGAATCTATAAAAAGTTGTTAAGAGATTTGGGTAATAACTACACTTGATATGCAATCAGAAGTATACATAAAATATAACTCAGAAAGACTCTAAGTCTTAATAAATTCTAAAATATACACGTGTTAAGATGTTCTAAGTCTAGAAAATTTTATAGAGTAGCTTTTCTTTTATTGTCAGTGTTTAGAGTCTTGTGATATCGTGCTTTGTATTAAAGCTTAGTAGTCTTCTTCTTCAGGTCTTCAGCTCTTTATATAGAGAGGAGAAAAGGATACGTTAAAGACTTTCGCCAAAAATGTTGCTCTAGCTTTGTACTTGATTAGAGACATCAAAAATCACCTTTCTGTAAGAGGAATTATCTGTTGAAGCTCAGACACCCAAGAGAGAGATTTTTTGTTAAGTCTTCATGTGATCAAAAGTTTCGAGTCTGTCAGAGTTGCCTCGGTTGAAGAACTTCGGCTTCAGAAGTTGACTTTCTTCAGACTTCATTCTTTAGAGGATGGTTACTTCAAAGTCTACTTCTTGGCTTCTAAAGCTTCAGAGTTTGGATCACCAGAGCCTGTCTTTCTTCAGAGTATAGATCATCACAAGAGTTAGAGTCTTTAGAAGTGATCTTCAGAACCAGAGTCTGATCTTCAAATACATATTCCTCTAGCATCTCTTCATTTGTTCTTAATGATTATATTCCTGCAAACTTGAATAGATGTTAGAAAACCTAATTGTTCTTTAAATACTTTATTATCATAAAAACCCAAAGAATATGGTATTAACCAATTTTGTTCCAACAATCTTGTAGCGGCAAAATCGTGAGTGTAAGTTATTGATTAACTTAACTCAAAAAGCAAGAGTCGCCACCGCACTTTTATTTTATCCAAAAAGGAAAGGAAAAAGAGCGAAAAAAACCTACACAAGCTCTAAATAAGAACAAGTGAAGAGAGACAGGATAAGGGGGTTGGTTACGCAATGGGAAGGTGTTAGCACCCAAAACGTCTATAGTACTCTATAGGAACCCTTTGAAATATCTACCGCTTTTGGTTTAAAAAAGGTTTGCTTGAAAAAAGATTGAGTAGATGAGAAGAGAAGTATTTTTTTAGATTTTTGTTTTTGGATAGACTTATCACCTCATGCCTACGTACCCACGATGTGCAATGTAGGATCAAAACCCCGTAGTTCGTGTTACAAAGAAAGAAATTTTGTTTGTTTTGGTTGATTTTAAAATGTAAAGACAAGTCGACACTTCCAAGCGAATAATTCCGCTTAAAGAAATGAATCATGTCTAAACTTATGAAAAAGTTTTAAAGGAAAAAGTGCACAAGGGCACAAAAGAGTTTGATGAGTTTGGTGTTTTTTTAAAGTCTTTTGAAAAATGTGTCAATATGCTTATGTAGTTCAGCATTTGTTAAGAATTGAAAAGAAAATAGTAAAATCACTTGACAAAGTCAAGGTTTGATTATGAAAGAGGTGAAAGTTTGAAATCAAGAAAGTTTTGAAAAAGGGAGAAAGTTTTGAAAATTGAAGAATGGGGAGGAGAAGAAGTGACTATCCTAAAGCATAAAGAAAAACTAAGTGGAATTTGGTTTGGAAATGAAAATTAGGCTTGGAATTTGAATTTGGAGGGAAATTCATAAAATAGTGGTGATTAGTGAAGGTGTATGGTAGGAAATGATCAAAGTGATGTAGGGGAATTAAAATGAGATGGTCTAGAATATTCCAAATGTGATCAAGGGCTGAGATTGGTGTAAAATTGCTGAATTTGAATTTGCTAAATTTTTTTCAAATTCCCACGAGGGTAACCGGTTACTCATCACAGTGTAACCGAATACTCAGTGCCAAATTTGTGAAAAATGAGCATTTTGTTGCACTGTTGTGGTTCCGGCTCGATTCTTTTGCTTGTCAAAAAAGGCATGGAAATAAACACATGAACCTTGGAATTCCTTGAATAATAATAAATTAAAACTTGGGGAATCCTTGACTAGATAAGTTTGACATGATTGCGGATCAACTTTGACTTTTTCTCATATAAAATTCATTTGAGCTGTGGGACTGTTATTTTGGTATTTTTAACCTGTTCTTCCCCTGAAAATGTCAATAAAGAAAAAACAAAATATTTTTGGGTTTTGATTAAGGTTAGTAAAATATAAGCAAATAAAGCAATAAAGTGAATAAGAAACACACAGATGTTCGGCGATTCCTGCAAGACATAAACCCAAAGACTGAGAGAGACAAGGGAACCAAAGCATAATCTTGTTTGTGGTAAAGATGCAAAATGAGATGTGAATGATATGTGGAATCTTAGGGGTCAAAAATTAGGGTATTACCGCTGCCCCTATTTAAGTCTCTTCTATCGGGAGATATGAAGATACTTAAATACAAAAAGCTATATTTTTTAGCCCTAAGATGCCACAAGATGATATGAATGCAAATGATAAAACAATCTGTGGGGATACTTCAAACAAGGGATTTACGGTAAATTGAGGGAGATGACACGAAAAGATACGCTGGGGAACACAAGCTATTTCTGGATATCTGTCAAGGTGACAAGAAGTATCCATCATTAGTTGGAAAGAGAGGGACAGGACCCTAGGAAGACGAGTAGTGACATCCAAGAATAACATTGGATGGAAACCACAAACGAGACAAAAGTATGCCAATAGGTGTCCAAGTATGGCATTGGATAATCAACAAGAAAGTTTTTGGTAAAACAACAGCGTCATCCAAGAATAGCATTGGATGAAGGTGAAAAACACTCTATTAGGGATAAGATATCCAAGAATGGCATTGGATAAAAGGAACTACAACATTCAAGAATGGCATTGAATGAGGCAACAGTAAACATCAGAGTCATCCAAGAGTAGCTTTGGATATAAACAAAACTTCCGTTTGAAAAACTTCACTGGGGACATCCAAGAATGGCATTGGATGGCAAGGTTAAACATCAGAGATATCTAAGAATAACATTGGACTTGGTTGGGGAAAAGGTGTCCAAGAATGGCATTGGACAAAAGAATCTCAACATCCAAGAATGGCATTGGATGAAGTGAGAAAAGTTCTGGAAAATATATTAGAAGTATCAAAGAATGGCATTGGATAAAAAGAGTAGGTACTTTCAGGAATGGCAGTGAAAGATAAAGGTAAATCACTATATTCAAGAATGGCATTAAATGATAGTGAGAAAGACATCCAGGAATGGCACTGAATGCAAAGGAGAAAACTCATTCAGGAATGGCACTGAATGAACAGATAAAACTTTTAGGAATGTCACTGAAAGATATCCAAGAAAAGTATGATGGGGGTTACAGAAGAAAGAAAATACTTCCAGGAATAGCACTGGGAGAAACAAGAGGAACAAGATATCCAGAAATGGCACTGGAAATCAAAAGAGACAGACATCCAGGAATGCCACTGGAGTGAGAGAATACAAAGATCCAGAAAAATAAGACATCCAGGAATAACACTGGGATGGAAGAAAACGAACATTTAACAACAACAATAAATACACAAAGAAACGACAACATCCAGGAATGGCACTGGAAAGAAAGAAGACAAACAAGACATCCAGGAATAGCACTGGAATGAAAGAAGGCGGGTAAACGACAACATTCAGGAATGGCACTGAATGAGAAGGCAGGTAAAAGTTTTGGTAGGCGCCAAGTAAGTTGGACTTTGGTCACAAGGTAAGATGTTGACAGCAACAAAACCTCGGGAAAATGCATATAAGCGCGAAACACACTTCGAGCTATGAAAATATTTCTATGTATGATAGATGAATGATTTATGTATGCAATGCAGATGATTGGGACAACTGAGATAAACTCTTTTGTGAGGGAAGAATGGAAATCTGATTCCTCAACACAGGGAGCACTGCCCATTCTGCTTTGAGAGAAGATATTCATATCTCTGTCACACTTATGAATTGTATCAGGCTGATGGTCTTTTGAGGAATGACATCTCAAGGATTCTTGAAGAAGATTGCTCCAAATTGATTGGCTGATGAGGATAAACTGATCATGGCTTCAGTCTGACTGCTGCTGAGGAAGAATGAACTGATCATGGCTTCAATTCTTGAAATAAATGTTGAGGATAAATTGATCATGGCTTCAGCTTGATTATTGTTGGGGTTGAACTGATCATGGCTTCAGTTCTTGAAATGACTGTTGAGAAGGCTAAACTTAGTATGGGTCTTGAAAGAGATCTTCTGGTTAACCAAATCTGAGAATAATTTGCAATGAGCAACAAATCTTGAACTGATTCACAACATGATCTGGAAGTAATGTGCCCCTGATAGGATCACTGACCAAGTTTCTCAACTGTTTGAAATTTCTTGATGAGGAAATTTTGCCTGCAAATAAGATCATTCAAACAAACATGGTAATTTTAATGCAAAGCTCATGCAATTTTGAAATCAAAAATCATTTTTGGAATGATATTATTGATGTAAAACAAAATGAATCACTTGTCAAAAAATGGCGGTTTAGACATTCAAAATGAAAGAGAAAGAAAAGGTAAGACATCAAAGCAAATGATTGGCAACAATCTTAGGAGTCAATTTACGTAACCTTGTTGTAGTATGCTTTCAAAAGAAACCTGGCTTCAATTAGGTCTTTTGAAGGTTATAACGTGGTCTGGTTCACAGTTTTTGAAACAAAGGATATAGGCTCAAAGTTTATTTGTACCCAACCCATTCTTCATGATGACCTTCAGTCCTATGCTCAGTTAATTCAAACTATGCATTTAGGTTCCAAGAGATTTTGGAATTGCAACACTGTTAGGATGATGGCTCAAGGGCCAAGGGGTTTTTGAGATGGCATTCACTTCACTTACAACATTTTGTTGTTTTTGATGAGGACTTCAGTCGACTCGTTTTGTCTTTGAGGATTTTGGTAACCTCTTGATTTATTTTTTTGTTATCCCTAACTTTTGCTTGAACTGTGTCATTTGAGTTTTCAGTCAGCGGGATACCCTAATTTTTGCCTAAGTCTCCTTCATAGGTTTTGACTTAGTGGGCTTTTCATTTGATTTTTTTTTCATCTCTTTTTTTTTTAAAGGTAGTGGCTGCCTGGCATAATGATTACAGTGAACCATCATTGGCTTTTGATTTGAAAGACATCTTCGACACTTCTTTGATGTGTGCGAAGGAAAGCTTGTGATTCCAACCTTTATTGGAAGGCATCTTGCATGCACAGTCAAATTAACTGAGAACTACCCATCCCCGGGTTAAGATTGCAGGTTTTTTTGTACAGAAAGAAACTCCAACTTCTAGGCTCGAAGGGGTTGACAAAGGATTAACTTCCTTATTTCTCCAGTGTTTGGGAGTTGAAACAATGCTTTTACATCATCAGCCAAGTTTTAAATTGAAAGCATACAATCCAGCAATTTCAGGTATTTCGTTTTTATCATCCTCCCTCCAATCTTTGCATAAATAAAAGCTTGATAAAGAGAGTGAACATGAGAGATATTTTTGTTTTGTGAAAAAGAAAGTATAAAGATGCACACAGTGGATATAAATGAATTGATTCAAAACATTGCAATGCTCATTTCATTGAAATTACCATGAAAGTACAAATAAAGTTCGAAAGCAAACAGTCAATACAATCAAAGAAAAATGAAAACAGAAAGAAACAAGGCCTAGTGACTAATCAGCAACAAGGATGAGCTGTCCTGTCTGAAACACTGGCTTTAGGAGATGATCCGTCTGAACTGACACAAACTTCACTTGGCAAGCTCTGGCAAAGGATTGTTGACAACATTGGGATTATCATCAAGAAAAGTCAGAATCTTTGAGTTCACCAATTCTTGTACTCTAGCTTTCAATGCATAGCAACCTTCCAAGTTATGGCCTGCCCCACCTCGATGGAACTCACAGTGAAGATCAGCCATATAGCCGGCTGGGAGAGGATTTGGAGGAGGAGGTAAATCCCTCATTGTAATCAAACCTTTCTGAACAAGACATGGATATAACTCAGTGTAGGACATTGGGATAGGATCAAAGTTAACCCTATTGCGATTCTGATTTTGTCTAACATCCTGACGAGGAGCATGAACTGTTTGAGCATTGACAATAGGAGCAACTGCAGCTACATATTGTTGTTTCCTGCGACGAGGTTTCCCTTCAACTGAAACAGCATGGGTATCACCATCCTTTTTCTTTTGAAAATTCCCAGCATACTTTTTAGCACCGCTACAGGCTTCAGCATTAGCAATCTTTCCTTTCTTTATACCTTCTTCTAGTTTTTCTCCAATAGTGACTAGGTCAGCAAAACTAGATGATACACTGCCTATCATCTTTTCCCAAAAGAGTGGCTGAAGAGTGTCCATAAACAAACCAGTCAATTCTTTTTCAGCCAATGGTGGCTCCACTTGAGCAGCTAGCTCTCTTCAGCGCTGAGCGTACTCCTTAAATGATTCTTTTTCTTTCTGAGACATGTTCTGCAATTGGCGGCGGTCAGGTGCCATGTCCAGATTGTACTTATATTGATTTAAGAAAGCATCAGCTAAGTCCTTCCAGCTTTGGATACGGTTCTTCTCAAGTCCCATATACCATTTCATTGAAGCCCCACTCAAGCTGTCTTGGAAACAGTGAATGAGTAGTTTGTCATTTTTGGCATGAGAAGCCATCTTATGACAGTACATCATCAAGTGGCTTCTGGGACAGGTGTGCCCCTTGTATTTCTCAAAATCAGGAGTTTTAAATTTTGCAGGCATAACCAAGTCGGAAACCAAGCACATGTCCATTGCAGCAACACTAAAGACATCACTTCCTTCCACGGCTCTTATCCTTTTGTCTAGAGTTTGCCATTGCTCTCTGACTTCTTCAATGATCCAGGTTCTCCCTGACTTTCTGATTGTGGACCAGCAGTATGGTACACGAAAGGAGGATTCTCAGGAATAACTTGAGCAACAGAATGTACAACATGCTGAGGTTCAGTGAATAATGGAGCTAAAGATACTGGCAATACAGACGGGACAAACACAGGAGTAGTTGCAAAGGGTGGCGAGTAACTCGGAGGTAACCCAAATTCTGGCCAAGTAGAAGCTGGTTACTGAGTGAGTGGAGGGTCAACAACAGCAGTTGAAATTTCAGAGATCACAGTCCTCTGAGGTGGTTCACCTCTAGCAATCAAAACTTGCATCATTTCTGTGAGCTTGGTCATACTGCCCTTCAACTCATCAATTTCCATTCTGACTTTGGCATTGTGTTATTCTTGGTTTTCCATTCTCAATCTGATAGCAGCTCTAGTTCCGTAGTTGTGTTGAGGAAACAACTTGACGGTGAACAGATAACTGAAGAAGAAGATAGTTGAAATGAGTTTTTGAGACAACTTGGAAGAATGCAGATGTATGCTCATGGATGCAAGAGTGCATGGATGCAACAACCACAAACAAGATTACTCGAAGCACACGGGTTCAAGGTTCAAGTCACGAGCATGAAGCCAAGGTTAAGAACTAACCCAAAAAGGTGTGTACTAAGGTTTTGGCTTCATTGTACCTGCAGAAAACATCGGTTCTAACACAGAGTGCCCAGGGTCCACAATCCACTATCAGACACACCAGCGCACCTATTTACTCAGAGGTTAGTAGTTATCTTCAATAGAATCTAACCTGGGTGTGGCATCGCGTGACAGCTAAGTCACATTTGCATCTTCATAGCTTCCGCGCCACGATCCTAAAAAGGCTAAGATGGGTTAAGGGTTACTACGGTCCTCAGTGTTATAGGCTTCTATGGAAAAAGTAATGCCTTCAACGATCGCTCGATCGGCATCACTAATTCCAAAGAGGCAACCACCAAGCGGATGGATTCTCAAGTTCTGCTTTTTCGGGATTCGACTCCCTCAAAGCTCCCTTGACTATACCAACCTCCTATCTCAAAGTACACTCTGGTCCGGGTATAGGACCTATCTCACACACACAGAGGAACTCCCAAACAGAATAACCAAGTAACAAGCAAATCAAACAAAAAGCAGTAAATAAATCAAAGTAGGCTAAACCCCTCAAGGGAGATTGTTCCCCAGCAGAGTCGCCACTTTCTTTGTAGCGGCAAAATCGTGAGTGTAAGCTATTGATTAACTTAACTCGAAAAGCAAGAGTCGCCACCGCACTTTTATTTTATCCAAAAAGGAAAGGAAAAAGAGAGAACAAAACCTACACAAGCTCTAAATAAGAACAAGTGAAGAGAGACTGGATAAGGGGGTTGGTTACGCAATGGAAAGGTGTTAGCACCCAAAACGTCTATAGTACTCTATAGGAACCCTTTGAAATATCTACCGCTTTTGGTTTAAAAAAGGTTTGCTTGAAAAAAGATTGAGGAGATGAGAAGAGAAGTATTTTTTTAGATTTTTGTGTTTGGAGAGACTTATCGCCTCATGCCTACGTACCCACGATGTGCAATGTAGGATCAAAACCCTGTAGTTCGTGGTACAAAGAAAGAAATTTTGCTTGTTTTGGTTGATTTTAAAATGTAAATACAAGTCGTCATTTCCAAGCGAATAATTCCTCTTAAAGAAATGAATCATGTCTAAACTTATGAAAAAGTTTTAAAGGAAAAAGTGCACAAGGGCACAAAAGAGTTTGATGAGTTTGGTGTTTTTTTAAAGTCTTTTGAAAAATGTGTCAATATGCTTATGTAGTTTAGCATTTGTTAAGAAATGAAAAGAAAATAGTAAAATCACTTGACAAAGTCAAGGTTTGATTATGAAAGAGGTGAAAGTTTGAAATTAAGAAAGTTTTGAAAAAGGGAGAAAGTTTTGAAAATTGAAGAATGGGGAGGAGAAGAAGTGACTATCCATAGTCTTCAAACCATAATTCCAAAGCAAAGGGAGAAGGTCCTAGTTCTAAGTCCAAGGTTCCAAGAATTGTATTGGATGTCCAAGGTCTAGGTGCAAAACTCCATGTCCATTGCATAGGATAGTAACCATAGTCCAAGATTAGAAGCACAAGTTTTTTAGAGGTTTTGGTCTTTATTAATGTTTTTGGTCCAAGTGGACAAAGAGAAAAAAAAGGCATAACCATAAACATGTGTCCAAATGGACAAAGGAAAAATTGCGGAAGCATAAACATGTGTCCAACGGACAAAGGAAAAATGGCGGAAGCATAAACATGATATGAAACGATAATAATGTAGCATAAAAGTAAAAGAGAGATAGGGAGCAAGAAGGAAGCATAAAAGTAAAAGTTAGAAGTTAGTGATTAGTTGTTAGTTGTTAGAGTAAGTGATCAATAATAATTGAATAATTGCACTTAGGTCAAGGTTAATGAGAACTCATTAGAGGATTGATAAGACCAAAGCCTCATAACAACAAGTCTCATAAGTGTTGAACCAAAAGATAAATAATTAATAATTTTTTATTGTTTTCCGATACGGGACATATGTTACGCTATGTTAAGCAATCGTCGAGTAATTTACGGAGTAATTACCCTACAATGAGGTCGGTCAATAGCTCTTTGTGTTAATGCATGCTAGATGAACAATATGTAGATCGTCATCCGAAAGAAATACCGCACGAAAAGAAAAGAAGGTAGCGATCTCATCTTGATCAAAATTCAACAACGGAATTCTATGATCCATAAGACTTTCATCGATCAAAAGAAAAGAGAAATAGATGAAGAGAAAGACAAATTAAACCACACAATTATGTGATCTAAGGCTAAGAACAAAAGGAAAGGGAAGAAAATGGAAAAGGAACCAAAACAGTCCCAAAAACAAGCCAAGAATTGCATTCTGACTTGAAGTATCCGGTTACTCTATATAGGGTAACCGGTTACTCTGCACGCAGAGCCAAAAAACAGTGCAAAATTCAGCATGATCCACTTTCAAAACTTTTTACAAACACCTTGTGATCATGGAACTGAAATTGCACGAAATTTTAAGTAAAATAGCAGCAAGAACCAGCAATTAAACACAATTACAAGATCCAAAAGATCAAGTAATAAAGATCTCCAAAGATCTCCAAAGATCTACATTATGGAAGATGAAGATGAAGCTTCAACAATGGTGAAAAATGAATTATCACTTCAAATCTGAAAATTCCTTCAAATTGCTTCAAGATCCAAACACCAAAGCCTTGATCTATGAGAATTGATGAAGAAAACAAGTTTAGATGAAGGTTTATCTCAAAGTTGAACAAGATTCAATGTGAATTCTTGTTAACTTTCAAAAGAAGAAAAATGAGCTTTAGTAAAATTTGTGGTTGGGGAGAGAAATTGCAAGAGGTTTTTTGGCTATCAAAAGCTTCAAGAGAAAATTTAGCAAGGTGAATTTGGCTATCAAAAGCTTGTGAAATGAATGGAATGAGGGTTCTATTTATAGAGTTTAGGCTTGGAAAATTGGTGGTTTGGAATTTGGTTTGGAAATGAAAATTAGGCTTGGAATTTGAATTTGGAGGGAAATTCATAAAATAATGGTGATTAGTGAAGGTGTATGGTAGGAAATGATCAAAATGATGTAGGGGAATTAAAATGAGATGGTCTAGAATATTCCAAATGTGTTCAAGGGCTGAGATTGGTGCAAAATTTATGAATTTGAATTTGCTGAATTTTTTTCAAATTCCCACGAGGGTAACCGGTTACTCACCACAGGGTAACTGGTTACTCCGTGCAAAATTTGTGAAAAATGAGCATTTTGTTGCACTGTTGTGGTTCCAGCTCAATTCTTTTGCTTGTCAAAGAAGGCATGGAAATAAACACATGAACCTTGGAATTCCTTGAATAATAATCAATTAAAACTTGGGGAATCCTTGACCAGATAAGTTTGACATAATTACGGATCAACTTTGACTTTTTCTCAGATAAAATTCATTCGAGCTGTGGGATTGTTATTTTGGTATTTTTAACATGTTCTTCCCCTTAAAATATCAATAAAGAGAAATCAAAATATTTTTGGGTTTTGATTAAGGTTAGTAAAATATAAACAAATAAAGCAATAAAGTGAATAAGAAACACACAGATGCTCGACGATTTCTGCAAGACATAAACCCAAAGACTGAGAGAGACAAGGGAACCAAAGCATGATCTTGTTTGTGGTAAAGATGCAAAATGAGATGTGAATGATATGTGGAATCTTGGGGGTCAAAAATTAGGGTCTTACAAATCTCCCCTTTTTTGATGATGACAAACATAAGTATTTAAGAATAATGGTTGTTAATTTAATTAACGTGTTGACTTCAGGGTCTGAGGTTTGTAAGCTCCTCTAGAGTTTTATATTCCAGAGGGCGAGGTTTGTAAGCTTCCCCTAAGTCCTATCCAAGTTAATTAAATTCCTTTAACAACACAATAATATTAATTTTCATAAATTAAGCACAATAAATATAATCTTCAGATTCAGGTGCTTAAATACTCTTTATCTCTCCCCCTTTTGTCATCAACAAAAAGATAAGAAAAGATAAGATACTAAATAAAAATAATGTATGGGAAATAATTAGATCTGAATAAAAATAATCAGTAGTCGGGATTTTGTTTTCCCCTTGTCATTAGTTTAAAAAACGTGCAAGTAAGAGAAAATGTGATGACAATAAATGACTTGAGTGGTTGGAAGAAGTTTTGCAACTCACAAGATATTCCAACCCGCTTCTTCTCCAATGAGACATATTAATCAAACCTTGGAAAGGGAGTCTGAAGACCAAGCATGCATCTCTCTCTCTCTTGATTCCATTGGTGCACATTAAGCTAAACCTATCTCACTTGTTTCAATTTCGTCTATAAAAGCCAGCTTTCGACGATACAGAAAATCCATTCTTCCTTATTTTGTTAAACCTAATTCTTGGTCATAATGAGCAACTAAGGTGAAAACTCTAAGAAAGGTTCTGCTGACGAAATGAGGAAGTTTTTGAAGAATCAAAAGGATGAGAAGAAGGTTGGAACTTCTCTTGCGGAATCTAGAGTTAGAAGGACTACAAAGACCAAGATGAATAATTCCAAGAGGAACCCCAAGAAGAAAGTCATTGACATATGTGAAGATGAGTGGGATAAGGACTGGAATTACTACCTCACTTCACTAGGATGGGATTGTATCAAGTAAACTCTTGTATTGTCCTTTTGTTTTCAGAATCATACAGTTTTTTTCCATTAAATAAAAGTAGATCCTTGTCCCAACTATTTTTTACTGAGTTTCTTTTCAACCACCAAAGCATTGTGTGTGTAGTGTATTAAAAAAATTGCATATATTTAAACTAACTGAAGTTCAAGAAGAATGCCAAAATATGTTATTATTTTATCAGATAAAGGTTTCCCATAGTTAATATAGCACAAAGATAGAGCATAACAAAAACATAAATCTTAAAAAATAAAAAACCAAGTTAAAGGACTTCTCATATTTGAAACACAAAAGTGGATAGAAGATGATAAATACTTAAATTGTACAAGCCACTTGTATGCCATAACGAACATTTAATCAAGTTATGAGTATCAGAAGCTGAAATGCTTCAGAGGCTTCCATACATCATAAGTTGGTTCAGAGTTTCTTATCATAGAAGCTTCTGATCATATCAGTCTCTGATCCTTCACTTAGAAATAAGCACTAATCTTCTATAAAATTCATGTTCATATTCTTTTTAATGAAATCAAATCTTTCAATTATAAGAGGCTTGGTAATATATCCTCTCATTGATGATCTGTATCAATGTACTATATATCTATTAAACCTTTCTAAACACAGTCTCTAATAAAATGAAGTTTTATTTTTATGTGCTTGGTTCCAAAATGTTGAATTGGATTTTTAGTTAAACATATGGAAGCAGTATTATCACAGAAGATAGGAATATTGTTCCCACAAATTTGATAATCTTTCAACTGATATTTCATCTAGAGGAGTTATGTGCAACACTTAGCAACTGTGATGTATTATGCTTCTGTTGTGGACAAATAAATAGTTATTTGTGTTTTACTAGCCCAAGATATTAGGTTTTCACCTATGAATTGACAGTTTCCACTAGTGTATTTCCTTTCAATTCTATCCCTAGCATAGTTAGCATCACAGAATCCAACTATCTTGTAATCTAGGGATTTTTTATAAATAAATCCTATATTAGTTGCTCTCTTCAGATACCTAAAGATTCTCTTAACAACAGTTAAGTGAGTCTCCCTGGGATCTGACTGGAATCCTGCACACATACACACACTGAACAAAATATTTGGCCTAGAAGCTGTTAGGGAGAGTAAGGAAGCAATCATACCTCTATACTGCTTCTGATAGACTTTAGAGATTTCTTTTTTCCTTGTTTAGATTGAATGTTGGATGCATAAGAGTGTTCATGACTTTGCAGTCTTCAAGCTTGAACTTCTTCATAAGTTCTTTAGTATATTTAGACTGATGAGCATAGACTCCATATTTTGTTTGATTGATCCGAATTCCAAGAAATAATTTCAACCCCCCCATCATGCTCGTCTCAAATTCAGGTTGCATAGTCTCATAAAATTCTTTATAAAGATATGCATTAGTAGAATAAAAAATTATGTCATCAAAATAGACTAGGACAATTAAGATTTCCTTATTCAGAGTCTTTCTGAAGAGTGTAGTGTCAACTTGACCCTTTTGAAAGCCATTTTCTAACAGGAAATTACTCAGTCTCTCATACCAAGCTCTTCGAGCTTGTTTGAGTCCATAAAGTGATTTCTTAAGTTTTAAAATAAATTATGGGTGGATTGAGTCCTCAAACCCAAGAGGTTGTTTGACATACACTTCTTAAGAAATGACTCCATTTAAGAAAGCACTCTTGACATCCATTTGATATAAAATAATATCATGATTAATAGCATAAGAGAGAAGAAGTATGGTTGCCTCTAACCTTTCAACTGGTCCAAATATTTCAGAGAAATCTATACCTTCTTACTGATTGTAGCCTTGAGCTACCAGCCTAGCTTTGATTCTAACCACATATCCTTTCTTATTTAGCTAATTTCTAAACACCCATTTTGTTCCAATGATGTTCTTCTAATGAGGTCTGGGAACCAGATCCCACACATCATTTGTTTGAAACTAGTTCAGTTCTTCTTGCATTATTACAATCAATCCATCATCTGATAAGGATTCATCAACAGAAGTTGGTTCAATCATGGAGATAAGTCCCAACATAGAATTCTCCTCTCTGAATGCATATCTTATTTTCAGAGGACTATTTTTGTTTCCAATGATTAATTCTTGTGGATGAGAAAACTTGTACTTTAAGCTCTTTTTGGATTGTGTAATTTCTTGATAGTCACAAGGAGCTTCTTCAAAACTTGCTACCTCTGTTGTGTTTCAGAAGTTGGGTTTAGTTCTATATCACCAGCTTCTGAACATTTAGCTTATGAACCCTTAACTTCAGAACATTCAGCTTTAGAAGGGGTTACAACTTCTAATCCATCAGCTTTAGAAGAGTCTTCAGAGGTTGGTTAAGCATTTGAAACACCAGCTTTTGATTAAATAGTTTCAGTGTTCCCACTACTAGTGATATTTCCTTGGTGGTTTCTTCCAGACTCCACATTTCCTTCCTCCTCTTGAGTTACGATTTGCAACATAGGCTTTTCTTTTGTTATATGTTGTAATCAGCCATTGTCTTGGAGATGAGATTATTTCTTTTTTCTTCCTTTTCAGCATATCTACATCCAAGACAATCTCACTCTTTGGTACCCATACTCTTATGGGTCCTTTAGTGTTATTTTTAATAGGTTTCCTCTTATTTTTAGCTTTAGATTTGTAATAAGACTTTGGATAATTCAAAACTTTGGATTTCAAAACTTTTTGTTTTAATTTAGTCATATACTTAGGTTCTGGACCTTTCAGAACATTGTAACTTGATGTCTTAGGTTCTAATTCTTCAGAACTTTTGGCTTAGAAGTCTCGGGTTCAGATTCTTTTAGAACTTTTGACTTAAGAGTCATTGGTTCTGATTTCTTCAAAACTTTTGACCTTGAGGTCTCGGGTTCTAATTTCTTTAGAACCTCTGACTTTCCAACTATAGGATCTAATTGGTTTGAATCTTTTTCTTTACTAGCAGGCAAAAAAAAGAGTACAAACCTTTTAAAGCATGGCTTGAAAAAGAAAGGTATTATGGTTTAACCAAGGTATCAATCCTTGGATTAAAAGGCTTTTGATGATAACCAAGAGCTTCTCCTTTGCTCATACTTACACCATAGATCATGGATTCAAGTTTGGTTCTGTTAAATCTAATTATGACACACTCTTGAAGAGGCAATTCATACTTATCAAGAGGTTTGTCAGACATATCTTTTACCAAAGCAATCTAGTCTCTTTCCAATTCTTCAATCTTATTTCTTGAAAAATTTAATTCGTCTTTCATCAGACCATATTGCTTTTGTATGATTCGCATATGTATGGCTTTCTCCTAACATCTATCCATAAGATCTTCACATAAAGTAATTAAATCAGATCTAGAAATTTTAGAGAATACCCCATCTTCATCTTCTGAATCTAATCCAAAACCTGCTTCAGATTCTGTGTCCGAGAATGTTAAAGCTACCAAAGCAAGATTGGCTTCTTCTTCATTCTTTTCAGCTTCTTCTTTATCCTCAAGTTCATCCCATGTAGCCATGATACTTTTCTTGAACTTGATTCTGAGGTTGTTCTTCTAAAAGCTTCCCTTTTTTGCTTTGTCCTTTTGAAGTTTTGGAAAATCATAAATGAAGTCACCAGACTTCTTGCAGTTGAAACAACCCTTCTGATCATC
The DNA here is from genome assembly GCA_022829125.1 of Lathyrus tuberosus. NCBI lineage: Eukaryota > Viridiplantae > Streptophyta > Magnoliopsida > Fabales > Fabaceae > Lathyrus > Lathyrus tuberosus. The sequence goes on from JALAZF010000293.1 coordinate 1,753,820, forward strand.
CTTATTATCTCTTGAACTTGATCCTCTGACGCCATTGTTACTACCAGAGAATTTTTTCTTTTTTTTTGCCAAGTATTGAAATATTTTAATGATAAAGGCCATTTTTTCATTATCTGAGTCTTCTTCAAAACCTTCTAATTGAGAAGTTTCTTCAGACTTCCAAATTTTAGGAGCCTTTGCAGAAGATTTCAAAGAAAGAGATTTTGGCTTCTTGGCAAGCTCATCTCCATTGAGTTCCATCTCATGACTCTGGAGGTTGCTGATATGACTTTCAAGACTTAATGTGTTTAAGTCTTTAGCTTCCTAGATTGTTGTTACCTTGGGCTGAATTTGACAAGAAGACTCCTAAGAATCTTCTTTACATGATCAAAGGTAGTGTAGCTCTTGTTCAGAACTTGAAATATAAACACAAAAATTTTAAACCTAGAAAACATGGCTTCAATGTCTTCATCCTCATTCATCTTGAACAACTCATACTATTGAATTAGAAGGTTAGTCTTAGCTTCTTGAACTTGTTTATTCCATTCATATGTAGCACATAGGGATTTAAATATGGTATAAGAAGTAAATTTATCAATGATTTTGATGTACTCAAAACGAGGTAGAGCATCAACCAAGATGCCTCTAACTCTATGATATTTTATGTATATATTTTTATGAGCAGGTGTGAGATATTTTTTTGTCAAACACCATTCCAACACTATTGACTTGAATGTTAATGTCATTTTCCAAATAATAATGGTAAATGATTAAAATGATCATAATTAATTAACCACACTAACCACTAATATTAGTACAAAATTTAAAATGACCCAATAATAAATAGGAGAAAATATAGATTATAATAGTGGAAAATGATATTAAAGTATTAATAATAATTTAGTGATAAAGTAACAAAAAACTAATAAAATAATAGTGGTAGTAATAAAGAAAAAGAACAATAATCCTAAAAAAGCAATATAGTAAAGAAGATAAAAACCTTATTATGCTAATAAAAATATAAAAAGGAAATACAAATGAACTAGCGAAAAGAAGTTAAAATGGTCCTCTTTTGACCTATTAGGTCATTGGAGTTGACCATTTGACTTACACCTGAAAGACCATATGAAATGATAACTCAGATGAGATAGACCTTTACTGATGCAGAGTATGAATTTAAAAGACTCAATTAGATAATATGGTCAAAATTTAGGGTATAACAGATTCCAATGTTGTTGTTGATGCCATTATGTTGATGATACGATTGGGTTGATGATGCCATTGTTGTTTATGTAGTTGTTGTTGTCGATGCCATTGGGTTGATGATGCCATTATGCTGATGATGCCATTGTTGTTTATGTATTTGTTGTTATTGATTCCATTGTGTTGATAATGCCATTTTTGTTGACGCCATTGTGTGGTTAATGTTTGTATTTCTGTCTTGATGTTGATTGTTTTATGTCTTGATAGATGACTTATTCTTCATCAAGTAGTGACGAAACTACTTATACAAATGAAGACTAAATGAAGACTACACTTCAAATGCCTTAAGATTAGCCGCTGATAAAATTGTAAGTTGGATTTGTTGTGCGTGTGTTATGTGTTATTTAAATTGCTTTGGTAATTGAAAAATGTGTATATTATCATGTTATGTAGGATTCGTTGGTTATGTCAGCCCGTGAAGGTTCCTTTGTTCCAGCACTAGGACATGATATATTAGTAGAAGTAATAGGAACAAAGAAGCACGGTGGGCGTGTCTGTGGTGTTGGAGATGACATCGGCTTGAGAGTTTGGTTTGGTACATCTAGAAAAAGCTTCGAACAAGTGAAAAAGGAAAGATCTAAGATTTTGAGAGGAAGTTGGAGAGTCAACATAAATACTTTGAAGACACGTTAGCAGTGGAGCGGGAAAGTCGCAGAAAAGACATGGAAGAGTTATATGCAGTATGTAAGAATATTGGGATATCTGAAATATATGATATATATTATTTTTTGTGTTCATGAGTTTTTTACTCTTCCATGTGTTAATATTTGAAATATATGATATATATTGTGTTGATATATGAAATATAGAGAATTAGTGGAACCGTCCCACAATGTACACATGAAGATGATGATGATCAATTGTCTGCAAGAACTATTGTACATGAAGCAAGAAAAAAAGGAATTTGTTCAGCTTCCCCTACTGATAATGAGATCCATAGCGAGTTATTGGCTCTTTCTGAACAATCATATACCAAAATTTTATGTCACCTTATCGACAAGACATAGCCAATTCCTATGGAGCTAGAATATGATCGATAGTTAGAGTTTTTCTATGTCGTTCATAAAGATATAAAGGATATGGTCGTTGGAAATCGTTGGCCGGACATAGGGTTACTATAGGTTTGGTTCACGCAAGTTTATAGAATTGAATATCTCATTATGGTTTTGTACATTCATCAGATACTTACTTTTTGAATTCCTCAATTATTTTTTGAATTTTGTTTAACCATTTAGTTCACCGTGTTTGTATAAAATTAAGTCAATCATATATTTATGTATTCTTGGATCCAATTCGTATGCGATTTAAAAATAATTTTGCAAAAATGATTGAAGAATAAATAACATCACGGTTAGATGGGAATTTTTTTTTACTTAGCACCATTTCTCCATATGTGAGTAATTTTGAAATTGTGGTTTCTCTATTATATATAGTTAGTTTCCATGTATAACCAAATACTAATTATATATGCTTGTGTTCGTTCAGTGAACATTTTTAGTTAATCATAATATCTCTTCGGATGAATATGTTAACTACACTGTGGGATCATCATATCAAAAGCATTGGACAAATATGGCACATCCAAAGTTCAAGTGAAAACAACAAAGTTGAATGCACATTCATGTTCAAACTTGTGAAAGCATAATATTAATTAGGAGCATATGAAATGGCCTATGAATTTATGTGGGAAGGCTCTAATTCATGCTAAACCACATGTGAAATGATGTACAAAAATATCCCATAGAGGATTACATAAATGCATCATCAAACTAAAGAACCTAAGAAAGCAACAAGCATGATCGGGTAAGCCATTTAGGGTTCAAAGAAATCATGTGAGTCATGATTAAAAAGCAACATGAAACTATCACAATACATCAAGATGTCATTATTAATGTGCTCCAACATGTTCTCAAAGTTGGCCTAAAGTGGCCACAAACAAGTGTCAAACCTTATGGAAATTTGAAAAAGGATATTACCCAAGTCAGTGATAGCTTGGAGAATGTGAACTTTTGCAAGGAGAATGTGTTAGGGAGGAAAAAGGTGAATATTGCTGAAAAGACATTTGACGAGGAAAAGTTAAGTCTTGGAGTGGAGCAGAAAAAGCATGATGAGGAGGGAGGTAAGGAAGCATTAATTGTGGAAGTTAACTCATCTGAAGAGGGCCAGATAAGAGGTGTGAGGTCACCATCACTGTTGGAAGGATACACCAAGAAAGGTGGAGAAGTGTCAGAGAAAATTGCTAAGGTATCGGCTGATGTGGCAAAAAGAAAAATTATGAAAAATCAACAGTGTTCCGACCCAATATCATGCAGCCCGGGTAGAGCTATTGGGCTTTTGGCTTGGCCCAAACCCAAAAAGAAGGTTTTAGTGAAGGAGCTTTATGATAGAATTCAGATACCATTCTCAGCCTCCTACTACTCAACCTTGATTCATAATTCTATTGGGAAAAAAGATTTTGTCATAGAAGGTAGTATATTGAAGACAAATCAATTGAGTATGCAGGAGGAGGATGCTTCGTCTAGATTCTCAGGTGGAACGATGTTGTGTTGTGACTCATTGACTGACACTGATTTGGAAATAAGTAATCTAAGGTGCAAAAAAGGCCTTGATGATGTGCCTTTCAAGGTATGGAAGTCTATAAAGGAATTAGGGATTGAGGATGATGAAGATGAGGGAGTATTTGAAGGCATTGTTAGGGAGTTGGAGGCAAGAGATAAGGCCATCTATGCCAAGAAGAGGAGTGCAGAAAATAGGGTTCCATGAATATAGTGTCTTTCAATGTTTGTGGATGTTGCAGTACCATAAATAGAAGAAGGATTAACCAAATATTGCTAAAAAAAGGTGTTGATTTATGTTTACTGCAGGAAACTAAAATAAAAAATCTTCAGGATAGCTTGGTACGACGTATATGGGGTATAGGTGAGTGTGAATTGTCAGAGTCAAAAGCAAATGGACTGTCAGGAGGATTGTTAACCATTTGGAAGAAAGTGTTGATTCAGGCAGTATTGAGTCTTAGAGGTAAAGGATATTTGGGTGTTAACTTCGTATGGCATAGGATTAATTGCTATGTGATCAACATCTATTCTCCTTGTGACTTGGCTAGTAAGAGGGAGTTATGGAATGTAATAACAGATTTGAAAGTAGGGATGCCTGAGGGGAGGTGCTTACTAGGAGGAGATTTTAATTCAACTAAGTGTGTGGAGGAAAGGAAGGGATGTGGAAATCCTAATGGTACTGAGATATTTGAATTCAACCATTTCATTGACATTATGGAGCTTGTTGATCTACTGGTAACAGGGAGTAGGTTCTCTTGGTCTAGTAACAATGGTAGTTGTCGAAGCCGCATTGATAGATTTTTGGTGGATGAAGACATGATTAGGTGTTGAGATCTAAAGGCTCAACATATTGAGGACAAAGATATTTTTGATCATCAGCATGTCTGGTTAAAATCCAATAACTTGAATTGGGGTCCTAAACCCTTTAGATTCTTTAATTGTTGGATCGAGCATAAAGAGTTCTTGAGGTTTATGAAAGATTCTTGGTCATCAGTTCAGACAAGTGGATCTACTGGGAATGCTTTACATATAAAGTTCAAAGAACTCAAAAAGAAGCTAAAGAGGTGGAATGCTAATAGTTTTGGTTGGGTTGACCTTGCCATTGATAAGGGAGTTGACAGACTAAATGAAGTTGGAAATTGCCTAATAGAGTTGAATGAGATTCAGAATGAGAAGTGTTTACTTGAAGTTTTATCAACACAAGATGAGGTTTGGAGTAGGGTGAGAATTAAGGAGAGCATGATCCTTCAAAAGTCAAGGGTTAAGTGGACTTTGGAAGGTGACACAAACACAAGTTTTTTCCATGCATCATTAATGTCCAGAACTAGGAAAAATGGGATTTCAGCAATCAAATGGGGTGATTCTCTACTGGAAGACCCTATTAGTATCAAGGAGAGTGTTATGCAGTATTTTAAGGGGAAGATTACACAAGTGTGCTTTGAAGATTACAGACCAATTAGTCTAATTGGGTGCATATTGAAGGTGATATCTAAAATGCTATCAAAAAGGCTGAGCAATATTATTGGTAAGTTGATATCACCATCACAAACAACTTTCATACTAGGGAGAAACTTGTTTGATGGGGTGATTGTGGCAAATGAATGTATGGATTATACTCATAGAAATAGGAAACAATGCATGTTACTGAAAGTTGATTTTGCTCAGGCATATGACAGTGTAGATTGAGATTTTCTAGATTATATGATGCAAGCCATAAATTTTGGAGCCAATTGGAGGAGATGGATTAAAGGAGATGTTCAACATAGCTTCATGTATGTTCTAATAAATGGAATCCCTTCCAAGGATTTCAAGGAATCAAGAGGATTAAAACAAGGAGATCCAATGTCCCTAATGTTGTTTGCTATTGTGGTTGAAGGATTAGCAGTCTTGGTCAAGAGAGCATCTGACCTTAGTTTGCTTAGTGGATTCAAAGTGGAAAATAAACTGGTAGGCAGCTTACTGTAATTTGCTGATGACATATTGCTTTTATGTGATGGTAGCTATTCTAACTTATGGACAAACAAGGCCATTTTGAGGGGATTTGAGCTAGTATTAGGATTAAAGATAAACTTCATGAAAAGTTGTCTGTATAGTGTTAGAATTGACCCTGAGTTTATGTTGGCTGTCGAACATTTCTTGTTCTGTAAATCAGGATCACTGACATTCAAATTCCTTGGGCTCATGGTGGGGGGAATCAAAGAAGATTCAAGTTTTGGCAACCTGTCATTAAGTGCTTGAGAGATAGACTTTCCTCTTGGATTGGGAGAAAGCTGTCTATTTGTGAGAGAGTTACACTTCTTAACTCTGTGCTAGCAAACTTGCCAATCCATCACTTGTCATTTTTCAAGGCTCCAAAACAAGTGGTAAAGGAGATGATTGGTATTCAAAGGCAGTTTCTCTGGTCAGGAGCAGCAGATAAGAGTGGTATTTCTTGGGTGAGTTAGAAAACTTTGTGTAAAGGCAAGAAGCTTGGAGGGTTGGGGATCAAACATGTAGGTCACTTCAATATGGCACTCCTAACCAAATGGTTGTGGAAGTTCCTTCAAAATGGCAATGAGATTTAGAGGAACACTCTTGAATACATATATGGTAACCTGGCAAAAAAAATCTTGATAGAAGATGAAGGAAGGCTTGCTAATGCTGAGTCAACTTGGATGAGGGATTTGATATCAGTTTGCAGACCAACAAATGTTAATTGCTTTCTCAACAAATTATCGGATGTTCTTGGCAAAGGGACAAATATTCTGTTCTGGTTGTGCAAATGGTTGGGCAATAGGGAGCTTAGAATCTTGTATCCAAATCGGCTTCATCTGTCAAGTACTAAAAATTGGTGTGTAGCTGACATGGGAGTTTGGGACCTTGGTAGGTGGAAGTGGCTTGTATCTGATTTACATCCAGGTATTGCAGGTGATGCTCTACTGGAACTTTATGAACTTGAAGATTTGCTGGCAGAGGTCCACCCAAAGAGAGATGATGGAGATAGTTGGGTTTGGCAGTTAGAGAACTCAAAAGTTTTTTTCTTTTAAATCTTTATATCAAAAACTTGTTGCAGGTGAAAACCAGTCATTATTGGATGAATCAATTATAACAGAATTGGATATTCTTTGGAAAACTAACATTCCAATGAAGGTTAAAGTATTTGTGTGGAGATTATTCTAAATAGACTCCTAACTCGTAAGAACCTCATGGATCGTGGGATAATTAAGTCAAGGTTTGAAGAGGTTTGTGTGTTATGTTTTAATGGAATTGAGGACTAAAATCATCTTTTCTTCAACTATTATGTACTGAAAATGGTGTGGCTAAAGGTGTATAATTAGATTGGTCTTTAAAGGATTAATGAAACCACTAGTTGGAACCATGAAATGGTTTGGTACTTAAGGTTGTGCGGAAAATGCAAACCTAAAATGCTAATGCACTATGGTTTGTAACATGCTGGAGCATTTGGAAAGCGAGAAATGACATTCTATTCAAAGACGAGTTATGTGTAGTTGAATCATTATCCAATCTATTGTTGTCTTATCTTGGAGGTGGATACCGCTTTTGACTTATTATTGCGGGAAATGTAGCTTGTACGATTGGTCTAAATTCCCGTTAGACTTCTTATAAGTTGTTTTTGGTTTGTTGTGGAAGTATTTATGTAATTTGTATACATATTGTTGGGGTGGAGTCCTCTTAAACTCCTTAATTCAAAGTTTTCTTATAAAAAAAAATAAAGACTGTGTCAAACATTGGTCCTTGTTATGAGAATTTGGTCAAGGAGTTCATTGTTAACATATCTAATTAATGCAATGTTGAAGGAAGAGAAAAATTTAGGAAGGTGTACGTGAGAGGTTGTTGTGTAAATTTCTCTCTTAAAATTATAAATGAGTATTTAGGAAGAAACAAGTCTGCAGATTCTAATGATGTACCCTTTATTGACAAGATAGCTAGAGAAATAACTGCTGGGAAAATCAAGCAATGGCCAAAGAAAGGTTTACTCCCTTCTAGAAGTCTAAGTGTGAAATATGCAGTACTAAACATGATAGGTGCAACTAATTGGGAATCGACCAACCACATTTTAGGCATAACTTATGCCCTGGCCAAACTGATCATTCTAATAGGAATTAATTATAATCTGAATTTTGGAGAGTATGTGTTTGACCAAATCATGAAACATGTTGATTCCTTTGTTGTTAAGCTTCCCATAGCCTTTACTTGTTTAACCACTGGAATTATCTTAAACTAATACCCTAATATAGTACATGCTGACGAAATTAAGAACAAAAAGACAATTCCTCTAACTCTTGACTACAGGCTGTTTGTTAGAACACATGTTCCAGACATTGTGTGTCAAGGAACTAATTTGATGATGAAAACTCTTCTCCTTTATTTAAATCCATCAAGAAGTATGTACTTCTTGAGCTCAAGGAAGTCATAAAAGTCCTTGAAGAAGCTATCAGATCAAGCACATTAAGAAAGAAACATGTGGATAGGCTGATTAAAATGATGTCCAAAGAAGAGGATGACGAGGAAGAAGAAGATGCTGAAAGTTCAAAATCCTTCAGTGATGAAGAAGAATCAAGCTCTAAAGATTGAGGTCATCAAGCTGGTGTTGTTTATGTTGTTTTTAAAGAAAGTTGTTTTGAAGAATGATGTTATGATGTTTTTTTTGCCATTTCATATGGTCATGTTTTTTTTTTGTGGTTCTGTAATTATCCTTTAACAATGATCCTTATGCTCTATAATCATGATTTGGTACTTAATTTGTGTTTATGTGATGCTCTGGTTTTCTTTGTCAAACCTTTGCTAAATTGTGCCAAAAATGGGGAGTAATGGTGAGTTCATGCATGTATGCTTATGTATGCTTGTTTAGAATTATGTGAGTTGGTGTGAACCGATGATCTCTTAAGGTGTAGAAACCACCTTGAATTACTGTTGTTGCTGATGATGTTCTAATATTCTTATGTGGTGTGCTACTTATGTTGTGCTACTTTGTGTCCTGTTTTAACAATTGTGTGCTCATATGCTGGAGCATCTGGCCTGATATACAACCTTCAACTATGTGAGCATATTTGTGTGTGATCATGTATGTACGTTTCTCAACTACTCATGTCTGCATTAGAATTAATTTTGTATCAAATATGATGCCCATTGGAGAAAACCCCAGAATATAGTTTTCTATTTAAGGAGACTCATTCCTACCTTTGAAGACACACAAGTACCGGAAATATTTTGCGCTAGGTTTTTGTTCTTTGAGTCTTTGTATTCTTGTTATTTGTTGTACACCTCTAAAGAAGCCATAAATGAATATTCAAGGCATAAAGGTTTATTGTTAGTTGAGTTGTAATTCAACATTTGTAATCTTTTGAAAGCATTTATCACTAGGTTAATGATTGATAGAAAGTGAGAATGATTTTCATGTTTAGGGGTAGTCCTAAATTGAAAGACACATGTAGTATTAGGAAGTAGGCATTGAACAAGGTTTGTTCATCTAAGACTAATTGTACTAATACTATTGAGAGTGGATTTCATTTCTTGAATTGGAAGCCCCCTAGATTTAGGTGATGTTGCACTGAATTGGGTTAAAAATTCTCTTGTGTTCTTTATTACTTTTTGCTTTTAATTCCTTAGTATTTGTCAATCTGGTTTAAAATATTTTACACATTGTCCCAGACATCGTGTCCAACGTTTGTCCTGCTAAGAACATTATTTCAAAAGCAACCTCCACTTTTCCACATTTGTAATTGTCAAAACTAAAAATATCACAAAATCTCCAGCGACTCTAGGCCACACTCAATACGCAAGGTGCAAACCAACTTGTTACAAACATCTATATTTTGATTGGGACTCAATGAAAGGCATTCCAACACGGTTTTTATGGAACCTTTCTAAAGGTTTCTCCCATTGATGTGGCATCATTCCCGAATAAGGCACTAAATTCTCCAAAGCATCATTGTCATTATCGTTGCAATCGCAATTCCCCTCCTCATAGCTTAGAGGGTGATGACAATGGTCGTACTCCTCCCAAGAAATACTTTATCGATAGGTCTCCCTCATGTCCCCCTCAACGAGAGAAACAATCACTCATTGCTTCTATCACTAGAGGATAACCCTCTCTGATGACTAATGTTACATTATCTCCCTTATCTAACACGATAAATACTCCCAATGGGGGCGAGATGACGTTTCATATCGTTCCTTTGCACTTTGTGGCTGACTATAACTAGATCATGACACAAGATATGATGTGACACAAAAATAACTCTTTGGTGTTCACATCTAATAATCACCAACCTACAACCAAACTTACCCATAAGGTAAAAATGTCATATGATCAAGGCTTAAAATTTTTGAATATACCACATATAATCATTTGGAATTGACATAATACTCATTGATGAGTGTTTGACAATAGGTGCATGACAATAACCGTGAGATGGTGAACGTGTCATTCCACAAATGAGGGCAATTATCATCTTTTTAATCAAAACAACTGAGGGTAATTATCATCTTTTTAATCAAAACAACAAATGGTGCTTGAGTTATATTAAATGCTCAAATGACTCGGCTAAACCATACGCTAAGCATCAACACTCATGCGCATGCCCACGGTGAAGTCCATCAACCGCGAGTGCGGAATTAAGTCCCTAGAATTGGTGAAATGGATATACTAATTTGAATTAAAATTTAAATGTTGGTCTGAGGAGGTCTAAAACTAGTGCTTTGATTTATATCCAATATAATGATGCTAACTTATACATTAGCATAAAGGTTTATTAACCTTAACCTTTAACATATAGGAATGTAAGCCTTTTATAAATAAGCGAGTTAGGCTTGGAAAATCTAGCCCATAGTAGCAGCATTATGACGTAACATAATCTACCGAGTTGAGTACAACGTCAACCAAGTGGTCTAACAAATCCTGAATAGTTTTGACTTCAATTTAAGGAATGCAAACCACCTGTTCTTTTACATCCATGTTCCTCTTATTGATAGATGAAATCCCTTAAGGTATTAAGTATCATCGAACATTATTGTGATCACAAACGATACCTTTCAACATTTTCTTGAATGAGAAACAGAGTTTCTTGATTGAACAATGAGACAGTTAGGTTTCTAAAGAGATAAAGAAGAAAAGACAAAGAAGAAAGATGGAAGAAGGATTTGGGAAAACTGTTTATTATTCACTTTCTCATTTATGATTTACAAGTGATTACAAATTAATAACACAATTGGTCTCACTCAACAACCTGAGTGATCTAGCCTATTTATAAACTACAAGGTAACTTAAATAACAAGCTAATCTAAACAATTGAATCTTTAACACAAGGCACAATTCAACACTACATACTAGAACTTATTCGACTACAGTATGTAAACCCTTCGACATCAGCATGTGAACAATCTTCAATTTCATGCGTGTCTCCTGTCGAATCATGAAAGTTATCCCAGTCGACACGTCCAAGTCGACTGCACTAGAGTTTGATCCAATATCTCACAAATCTCCACCTTGGATCAAACTCTACAAACAATAGGGAATAAACTAGCTTTCATCATGCAACTTTATCAACTGCATACAGTGGAAAAACTTGCAACTCGACAAATTCTTGGTGATCATATCAACAACATTGTCATCAGTCGAAACCTTGAGCACCTGGACTTCACCACGCTCGATTATCCCTCTGACAAAGTGCAGCCTTACATCGATGTGCTTGGTTCGCTCATGATAGGCTGCATTCTTCGACAGGTGTATTGAACTTTGACTATCACATGTAACGGTGATACTTCGACCTTGAAGATTCAACTCCTTTACAAAACCTTTAAGCCACAATGCTTCTTTCACAGCTTCAGTTTGGGCAATATTTTTAGCTTCAGTGGTTGATAAGGCAACAACCTTCTGAAGTTCCGCTTTCCAACTTATTACAGTGTCTAACATAGTGAATACATATCCAGAAATAGATTTTCTGGAATCCATACAACCTGCATAATCAGATTCGACATATCCTTCGATTTTGACTTTTCTATCATCACCACAGGCTCTACCATAAACCAGGACTCGACTCAGAGACTCATTTATGTACCTGAAAATCCACTTCAAAGATTTCCAGTGCGCCTTTCCAGGATTGGTCATATACCTGCTTACAGGGTTCACTCCATATGCTATGTCAGGCCTCATACAGACTATAACATACATCAAAGAACCAACTATACTAGCATATAGAATGCTACTCATATAGATTCTTTCAGCTCCATTACTCAGACTTTGAGTATTACTAGGCTTAAACTGACGATTTGTTGGAGTTATAACAGGCTTTGAATTCGACACACCGAATTTGTAGAGAACCTTTTGTAGGTATGTATCTTGAGATAAGCACAATTTCGACTGCTTTCTATCTCTCCGGATGTCAATCCCAAGAATTCTGGTGGCCGCTCCCATATCCTTCATTTCAAACTCCTTACTTAGTTCAGCCTTCACCTCCATTACATCCTCGACACTATTGCTAGCTATGAGGATATCATCCATATAAAGCAACAAAATAACAAGTGAGTTTCCAAGTCAAAATCTGAAGTAAACACATTGATCGAGCTGGCTCCTAATGAAATTAATGTGTGTCATGAACTTGTCTAATCTCCCGTTCCACTGTTGAGGACATTGTTTTAGGCCATACAAATACCTATTCAGATTGCATACATAATCTTCCTTATCATTTTCTGCATACCCTTCAGGTTGACGCATAAGGATCGTTTCGTCTAGATCACCATACAGAAATGTTGTCTTCACATCCATTTGCTCAAGTTCCAGGTCGAACTTCGCCACCATGGCTAACAACATTCTAATCGATCTATGCTTTACAATAGGCGAGAACACATCATTGAATTCGACACCTTCGTTCTGAGTGAACCCCCTAGCAACCTACCTTACCTTAAAGCGCTTTGAAATCACTCATTCGATTCCTTCCTTGACCTTAAAAATCCACTTACAACTGACTAACCTGGCTCCTGCTGGTTTCTCAATCAGCTCCTAAGTGTTATTATCATGAAGAGATTTCATCTAGTCATCCATGGCTCTTCGCCATTCAGTCTTATTTCGACTCCTCATATATATCTTGTAGTCTCTAGGTTCTTCCTCAAGTTCCTCACTTGTAGAGATTAAGGCAAACGTTATAAGATATGCATAACCAAGTCTCTGAGATTGCTTGATGACTCTTCTTGACCTATCTTTTTCCAGTAGGTAGTCATCGACAATTTCCTCAATATCTTCAGTATCTTACTCTTTTTCTCACTTCATCTGGGTTATGCACTTCAGCATCACTATGCTCTACCTCAACAGGAATCTCTACCTGTTCCATCTCCTCTTCAGAGATTTCTTCACTTTGACCAGCATCACCAGTATTCTTGAACGACATCTCGACTTCATTGAAAACTACATCACGACTTGTGATACATCATATGTGACCTGGTTCTAGGCACCACAGCCTATAACCTTTGACTCCCTCAGGATATCCAAGGAACATGCATCTCAAAACTCTAGGTTCGACCTTGTCTTGCCTAATGTGAGCATAGGCTAAACAGCTAAATACTCTCAGTTTTTCGAGATCTAGTGGTTGACCCGACAAAACTTCTTCAGGTGTCTTCATTCCCAATGCAGTCGAGGGACATCTATTTATCAGATAAGCTGCTGTTGAAACAGCCTCAACCCAAAACACCTTCTTCAATCCAGCACTAACCAACATGCATCTAACCCTTTCAAGGTATTTTTTATTGAATCTCTCCGTTAAAGCCGTTTTGCTGAGGAGTATCTGCTACAGTCTTATGCCTTGCAGTCCCTGACTCGACACACTAACTGTCGAAAGCTTCATTGAAGAACTCAAGGTCATTGTCGGTTCTCAACCTCTTGACCTTACTTCCAGTTTGAGTTTCGACCATAACCTTCTAACTTTTGAAATTCTCAAAAGTTTCATCCTTAGTCTTCTGAATGAATACCCATAACTTTTTGGAATAGTCATCAACTATAGATAGAAAATACCTTGCACCTAAATGTGAAGGATTCCTTGCAGACCCCCAAAGATCAGTATGAATGTAATCAAGGGATCCATGTGTTCTTTGTTTACCTTTGTTAAACTTTACCCTACAGGACTTGCCAAATACACAAGGTTCAAAAAACTCCAACTTCTCGACTTTGTCACCACCTAGCAGGTTTTGTTTTCCTAGTTCGACCAGACCTCTTTCGCTGACATGGCGTAATCTCATGTGCCATAATTCTGTCTTCGACACCGGTTTCGTGGATGCAAAAGGGTATACAAGCTCAGCCTCAAGGGTATACAAGCCTTGTTTCTTCACGTCTCTTAAGACTTCCTTCGACCTCTTCACGACTTTCAGGATACCTTGCTCTCCTTTGAAAACATATCCTTTCTTGTCGAATTCACTAAGAGAAATCAAATTCCTCTTAAGGTCAGGTATATACCTAACCCTAGCCAATAGCTTTATTGAGCTTTATTATTTCCCAACAACATTGATCCACTATCTTGATCACATAATTCTTCAAACACATTCTTGCTTGGAGTCATATGCCAAGTACATCCTGAATCCATAATCCACTCTTTGCAAGAGTTGTTGCTCGACACTGTCATACCCCAAACTTTGACCACTAAGATTTCCCATCATTGTGTAAATCATCACCGCAATATGGATGTACCATTATGCCTCATCAGTCTCCTCAAAGATGGGTGAGCATTCACTACAAACAATAATTAGGGTTTCAAGCCCTCTCTGAGCCTTGGACAAAGGATCAATCAAGAATTGACATGATCTTCAACTTGTCTAAAGTCTCCAACCTCCATAAGGAATCAAGAGGACTCCCACATCAAGGAATCAAGCACAAGGTTGCAGCATTCTGAGTGGATTAAGCCTCAAGATCGCCAGTGTCACCAAATTAGGGTTTTGGTCGACCAGGGTCTCCAGATGGAAATTTTCCTCTGGGCATGAACCAATGCTTCAAAGCACAACCCTAAATACTCCATGGGACCTCATGAACCCAATCGTCAAATCAATTTAGCCTCAAGGGATGCATTCATCAAAAATCAGGAATTAGGGTTTCTTGACCTAATTCACCCCTAAGTTGACTTTTGGGACAAATCATGAGCCAAGACCTCAAGACATGGTTTGAGGGTCTCCAATACACTACATTGATCCATTTGCAACAATGGATTGATCCAAGAAGCTTGATCAACAAGTTTTAATTTCCTCAGAACCACAATTAGGGTTTTTAGGGAAACGTCAACCGTGCCTTTGACTTTTGACCAGGGCATGCTCCCAAACCTTGGGACATGATTCAATACACCCCATAACACCTATGAAATCAATCCATCAAGTTTGATTTAGGTCAAGGACTTGATTTCATAGAGGATCGCACAGTTTGGAGTTCATCTGACAAAAAGTCAACTGTGCACAAAAGTCAACTTTGACTTTTTGAGATTTTTCACAAATATGGTTTTTTGACCCTAAAATGATGTTAATGTGTGATTGGTATCATCATTAATCAAGAAAAATCAAGAAAAGTGGGATAACTTGTAAAAGGGGTAACCATAAAAAACTTAGAAATTTTGTAAGTTATGAAATAAAGTGGCTAGGGTACCAACTTCCAAGGATCATAACTTGAGATCCAAGCAACTATTTGGGCTGTGTCATACACCAAATTTTGACCACTAAGATTCCCCATCATTGTGCAAATCATCATCATAATATGGAGGAACCTTCATACCTCATCAGTCTCCCCAAAGATGGGTGAGCATCCACTACAATCAAATTTAGGGTTTTAAGCCCTCTCTGAGCTTTAGACAAAGGATCAATCAAGGAATGACATGATCTTCAACTTTTCTAACCTATCAAACATCCACAATGGATCAAGAGGACTCCCACTTCAAGGATTAAGCACAAGGCTGCTCCCTTCTGGGTGGATCAAGCCTCAAGATCACCAGTGTCACCAAATTAGGGTTTTGGTCGACCAGGGCCTCTAGATGGAAATTTTCCTCTGGGCATGAGCCAATGATTCAAAGCATAACCTAATATGCTCCATGGAACATCATGAACCCAATCATCAAGTCAATTTTGCTTCTGAAGATGGCTGGTTTCTACCTGAGTGAATCGCACACTCAAAGATACAACAGAGTCGCCACCGAACTTTATTTAGTCCCAAAGGACAGGGAAAATATCAATAAAACCCAAGGGGAAGAGAAATGGGAACGGGGGGTCGGTTATGCGAAAGGAAGGTATTAGCACCTAACGCATCCGTCGTACTTGACGGGAACCATTTCGCTTGCTTCTAGGCTTGGATGGGTTATCTATCTAAAGGCTTCTAGCTAAAGAAAGGAGAGAGAGAAGAAAGAGGAAAAAGAAAGAAAGGAAAGAAAGTGCTCGCGGAGGAACAAGGTCCTCGTGCCTACGTACCTTCATAGTGCAATGAGGAAGTCAGAGCGCCGTAGTTCTTGGAACCAGGGGAAGAAGAAAAGGAAAGAAAAGGGGAAGACGGAAGAAAGGTGGAAGTGTGCTCGCCGAGATCATTGCGATCTCATGCCTACGTATCATACATTCAAAAGAATGCAGAATCAGAGCTTCCGCCGTAGTTCGTGGAACCAAGACAGAAAAAGAACAGGAAAGGAAATGGTGTCAAAACCAAGAACAAGAGAAGAAAAATTGTCCAGAAAGAGCAACCAAACTGGGGAAAACAAAGGAAAACAATGTCGAAACCAAGAGTAAAAGAAGGAAGAGATCTGCTGGGGAAAAAACAATAGTGGTGTCAAAACCAGAATATAGGGAAATAATAGTGATAGAAGAAATTCCATTGGGGAACAAAAAGGTATAGAAAACGTGCTGAGGAACAGAAGGTAGATGCTCTGTCGAGAAATAAACAGAAGTATGGTGTTAAAACCAAGCAAAAGGTTCGGTATGTTAACTGTCTGGCAGTGGTTAACTGAAGAAAAAGAGATAGACTCAGTGGGGAAAGAACGGATGAATGGTGTCAACAGACAGACTGTGAGGAACCAAAAAGGAGAACAAAGAGTACTGAACCAGGATAAGGTGTTTGACTCTGAGGGGATCGTTGATCTTGACTGAATAACAGTAACTGATCAACAAAAAGAGTACAGAACCAAAAGAGGTTGCCAACTCTGGGGAACAATTGGTTTTAACAGATAAACTGTGATTAACCAGAAGAAAACGAGTAATTAACCAAGCAAAGGTGATTAACTCGAAAGAGAGTATCAGTATTTTAACAGACTTACTGTGGTTAGCTGAAGGCAAAGGTGGGTAACCAAGAGAAGGTGATTAACCTAAAAGAAGCTCAGTATTTTAACAGACGAATTGTGGTTAACTGAGAAAGAGTGCAGATTGGTGTTTTAATTGATAAGTAATGGTTAACCAATCAAAGGGAGAAGAACCAAAGAAAAGGTTGTGAACTCCTGGGGAAGTGTCGGTTGTTTAACTGAAAGACTGTGTTTAACCGAAGAAAAGAATAGAAACTTTGCAGGGGAATCTAAAGACAATGATTGACCACAAGAACCGAGTAATGAGGTAAGAGAAAAGTGTTAAATCCAAGCAATGATCTTTAACTAAAGAAACTGGTGATTGGTCGAGAGAAAAGTTGCAAGAGGTAAGAGTGAGAATGATCAAGGATCAACTCGACTAGGGAGGAGAAAAGACGCTACCACTTGAGGATAGAGGTGACTATTCTTGAAGAGAGGACAAGACGTCTTTACCAAGGAAATAGCCAGAATGAGGATAGAAAGAATCCATCCACATTCCTTCTCTAGCACTCAAAGGTGTAGCGCGGAAATTGAAACGGACAGAACAACTGCTTCAATTTGTACAGTGCTCCAGCGCATTGAGAAATAGACAGCGTATCAACTTCGATTTGTACAGCGCTCCAGTGCGGTGTGTTTCGCGTCGTGCAAAACTCCAAATCTACGGGGAATCAAGAAAGAGAAGGTCTAAAGAGATTCTAAAGAGAAGGAAAGGGGAGATTAACTAATCGAAACATGGTTTCGATCAATTAATAAGAGGGATTGGTTTGCTAACAATTTTCCAAAGAGAATGCAAAAATCATTAAAGCAAAAGGTATGAATTGTTGATTAAACAAGATTAATTTTTTTAAATAAAGAACAAACTTAATGCAATCAAGGAATAAGCGTGCAAAACAGTACCAAAAGAACAATTAACATGCAATGCAAACATGTTAGCAAGTGATCAAATAAAATGCAAGGTGTTCATGAACGAATATTGCCAACAATATGAACAAGTTGAATAATCGAAATCGTGCATCAAAATTTTATGAACATGGTTCAACCAGAGGTTAAATGACACTTAAAACATCCATAAAAATGAAGCACATTAATCCATGGAAGTTAGAAGAAGAAAGGATACCAAACAAGCTTGTAAAAACTCAAAATTGGCCATTCTTCAGTGGTAACTGGTTACAACATATCTGCTAACCGGTTACATACTTGAAATCAGCGTATTTGTTGAAAATTGAACTGTGCAACCGGTTACAGCATAACTGCTAACCGGTTACCACTGAGACAGTGGCAAAAATAACAGCAAAAACAGCTTTTCAAAAGTGATTTTCCATACATAATCACTTATGCCAACCACCACATGCTAGGAAATGAATTTGTGCATGAAAATTAAACTTGAAAACAACAAATAAACAGTGATAGAATCAACTAACACATTAGGATCATGGATCAAACAAATGCAAAACCAAATCACACACAACAATTATCGACTACATTGCGAACGATACGAAAATGCGCGAAATAGTAAAATTAGTTAGATCCATCAACCTACAAGCCAGAGATTTGGCTTGGTAAATGTTGCAAAGAGATCTTGATGCAGAAAATCAAAGAAAACCAGAGGATCCTTAATTTGTAGAAGAAACACGTCGAAACCGATCAAAAACGCGAAACTGCACCGAAATCGAACTTGCACCAAATTGAAAATTGTAGAACTCTTGGATTGAAGTAGAATAAGATGTAATTCCAGAAATCCAACCAAAGAATGCAAAATGATGGAGGTTAAGCTCAAGAATTAATCACTTTCAATGTGAAAAGTGATTATCCTTCAAGAATAAGAGCTTTTGGTGAGGTTTTGGGATGAGAATTGAGATGAAGATGTAGAAGTTGCAGAAAGTTCAGAGGAGAGTGAGAGAATTGAGAGTGAAGAAAGTGCGAATTTGTGTGAATGATTGTGGAGAGGCTGCAAAATGGTGAAGCTTGGCTTATATAGAGTTTAGGTATGGAGTGTGAGAGGTTTGGAATTTGGTTTGGACTCAGCTTTGGGAGGTTTGGAGTTAGGGTTAGAGTTAGTTACACTTGACTCACTGAGTCAAGGCGGTTAACTCGGTTAGTTAGGATCAACTCGGTAACAATCCCAATGTGAGCTTCCAAATCCAAAGGTTGACATGCTTGGAAATTAAGGAACACGATGCACTTGATTTAGAGTGAAGCATTGGAATAAATGCAAGTGAAGTGTCTTGAATGGTCTTGAAATGTCTAGAATATTCCACATGCTGCTAGAATAATGTAGAATCAAAGACCAAAGCGTGTGCATAGCTGCTGTCCCAACAATGCAGCAAAATATGCAACTTTGTACAGAGTAACCGATTACAGTATATCTGCTAACCGGTTACATGCTTGAAAACCTGCATTTCTGGTGAAAAATACACTATGTAACCGGTTACAGCATAACTGCTAACCGGTTACTGCAGCCCAATTTACCCAAATTTGCTTGGAAATGATGTTGAAGTCCCGGTTTTGATTTTCCACCTCTTGCTTTGATGAGTAAACATGGAAACCTTTATTTTTAGCTTGTTTTGATGATGAAATAATCTTGAGAGGATGTGATTAATTGGGTTTGGAAAACCTGAAGATCCTGCAACAAGAAACACATAGAGAAAAGTGCGAATGCGTATGTTGACGATGCTAATGCATATGCTTATGCAAAAGGCAAAAAAGGAGGTCAAATTCGGGTTACGACAGCTTCAGGGGATGCACTCATAAAAAAAATCAGGAATTAGGGTTTCTTGACCTAATTCACCCCTAAGTTGACTTTTGGGACAAAACATGAGCCAAGGCCTCAAGAGAGGATTTGAGGGTCCCTAATAAACCACATTGATCCATTTGCAACAATGGATTGATCCAAGAAGCTTGAGCAAAAAGTTTCAATTTCATCTGAACCACAATTAGGGTTTCGCGAGAAAAGTCAACTGTACCTTTGACTTTTGACCAAGACATGCTCCCAAACCCTATGACATGATTCAATACACCTATAACACCTATGAAATCAATCCATCAAGTTTGATTTAGGTCAAGGACTTGATTTCATAGAGGATCGCACAGTTTAGAATTCATCTGACAAAATGTCAACTATGCACAAAAGTCAACTTTGTCTTTTTGAGATTTTCACAAATATGGTTCTTTGACCCTAAAATGATGTTAATGTGTGATTTGGATCATCATTAATCAAGAAAAATCATGAAAAGTGGGATAACTTGTAAAAGGGGTAACCATAAAAACTTAGAAATTTTCTAAGTTATGGAACAAAATGGCTAGGGTACCAACTTTGGAGGATCATAACTCCTAAACCACAAGGCCATTTTCCCCCATTCAAAGCTGGATTTATAGCCCTCATGGCCCTCTATAAAAGCTTCAACTACACCTCATTCTAATTCATCATGGATTTTGAGTTATGGAATGATCAAAATGGCTAAAAACATGAAATGCCACTTTTTCCAACACTTAGTGAAATTTTCACTAAGTCAGAATCTGCCTTCACTTTTTCCCAAATGTAGGGGGATTTTTCACTTGGATCCAAAAAGTATCTGTTCTGGACTGGACCAATGGCTAGAATTTACCCATTCCGCCTCTACTCCAGAGCGGCCCAAATTGCCTAAGTCCAATCCACAGAGGGGTAAAAGTTACCTTTCTGCCCCTCCAACCGGGCAAGGAATACAACGTTCCTCCCCGGAATTACTGCCCGTTACGCACGGCTTCACTGCTCCTCGAACAGCTATGAGCAGGCGCCCGAAACCACGCCTATGCCCGACATAACAACTAGTTTTGGGCACCCTGCCCGACATAACGGCTAGTTTGGGTAGTTACCTATTCTTTGGGGAAAACGGTTATTTCGCCCAGAAAATAGGACCATTGGCCACGCGCTGGGGGCTCTAAATAAACCCTCTCGCTTGAGAGGGTCAGGTATCCAATATTCACCCTAAGAATTCATACTTTGTACTTGCTCCTTTTCTCTGACCCTTTCTTACTTGAGCGTCGGAGTACCTTGCAGGTACACCCCCCTCCTCTCCATACGACCAGCATCCCTGACGCACTTGGCAGCCTGATTTTACAGGATCTGATCCAGCCTTCACAATCAGTGGCGCCGTCTGTGGGAACTCTTTGTTCACCCCATCTTTCTTTCCTCAGAAACCGAAGATCAAAATAATTCTCAAATATCATCACGATCATGGCCTCCCAAGATCGCACCAAGGATGCTCTCCAAACCACCATCCTCCCCGTAAATAAATCTGACGTTGACGGCCAGTCATCTTTCCTCCGAGATGCCCGTTTCCTCAGGGATGGAGCCAATGCCTCTCCTTCCCCTACCCCTGCTGATCACAACAACGATCGACCTTCACTTGACGTCCAGCCCATTCATGTTCCGCCCAACACCGACCCGGTCGTGTCAGCCTTCCTGGAGGAGATCAACAAAACCAACACCCTGATCCTACAATAAAATGAGAGGATCAGGGCATTGGAGGAGTCCCACCGTCCTAGATCCCGTCCTATGCGGAGGAACCTGTAACGATCAAGGAGCCCGCAGCCCCGAAGAGAAATCGACCGAAGACTGCACCAAGAACCTGATCTTCGCATAGATCGGAAGCGCGACCAGATCTCCCCGCATGACCAGCACACTCATAACCACAAGAGGACTCGGAGGAATGAGCCATCCCCCCCGATCAAGTCTAAAGGATGGGACAACTCACCTTCCACGCGAAGGAACCGCTCACCTTCTCCTTGAAGGAACCGCTCACCTTCCCCGCGAAGGAACCGGTCACCTTCTCCTCGAATGAACCGCTCACCTTCTCCGCGAAGGAACCGGCGTCGCGAGTATCCCGTTCGATCCCCATAATACACCAGTTCTAGTGACGACGACGAGCCTCGCGGCTTGTTGTCCCAGGAGATCTTGGATACCCGTCTCCCAAAAGGCTTGGAGAAACCCCCGTCACTTGGCACGTACGACGGGACCACCGACCCCGACGAGCATATCGAGAACATCAATGCGCTGTTAGACTACCGCGGCGTACGGGGCGCCATCAAATGTAGATTGTTCCCGACCATGCTCCGAAAGGGAGCGATGACATGGTATAAGCAACTGCCCGAGGAGTCCATTACCTCATGGAGACAGCTTGGCAGGATGTTCTCATGGCACTTTAGAGTATCTCTCCGCCACCCTAAAACTGAGGTCTCTCTTGGAGCCATAATCCAGGGGAAAGACGAACCTCTCCGCGCATATATCGAGAGGTTCAACAAGGAAGCAGTGCAGGTCCCGACGACAGATAAAATGTAGAAGTTCCTGCTCAAACAAGGGGTCCACCCGGACTCTGAGTTCTCTAAAGCCATTGGCCTCGCGCCACCGAGGAACTTAGATGCCCTCCTCCTCAAAGCCTAATCTCATATTCAGTATGAAGAGAAGATTGCGACCTGCAACTTCCGAGCATCACGCCGCCATGAGAACGCTCGGGCCTCCAAAGGAGATGAAGCCTCGACATCTCGTCGGGGTGAACGGAGGCACGAGGACCGTCCACGGGACTCCCGTGACAAGGGACCCTCCGGGCGCTTCCATGACTACACTCCCCTGACTGTTTCCAGGGAAAAGATTTTGTCCGAATGTGCCAATTCGGAGTTCAAACAGGTGTCATACCCCAAAATTTGACCACTAAGATTTCCCATCATTGTGAAAATCATCATCATAATATGGGGGAGCCATCTTACTTCATCAGTCTCCCCAAAGATGGGTGAGCATCCACTACAATCAAAATTAGGGTTTCAAGCCCTCTCAGAGCCTTAGACAAAGGGTCAATCAAGGAATGATATGATCTTCAACTTGTCTAACCTCTCAAACATCCATAATGGATCAAGAGGACTCCCACTTTAAGGATTAAGCACAAAGATCTCCCTTCTAGGTGGATCAAGCCTCAAGATCGACAGTGTCACCAAATTAGGGTTTTGGTCGATCAGGGCCTCCAAAGGGAAATTTTCCTCTGGGCATGAGCCAAGGATCCAAAACACAACCTAATATACTCCATGGAACCTCATGGGCCCAACCATCAAGTCAATTTTGCCTCTGGGGATGCATACATCAATAATCAGGAATTAGGGTTTCTTGACCTAATTCACCCCTAAGTTGAATTTTGGGACAAATCATGAGCCAAGACCTCAAGAGAGGGTTTGAGGGTCTCTAATGAACCATATTGATCCATTTGGAACAATGGATTAATCCAAGAAGCTTGAGCAACAAGTCTCAATTTCATCTGCACCACAATTAGGGTTTTAAGGGAAAAGTCAACTGTAACTTTGACTTTTGACCAGGACATGCTCCCAAACCCTAGGACATACCTCAATATACCCTATGACACCCATGGAACATGTCCATCAAGTCTGATTTAGGTCAAGGACATGATTTCCTGAGGAATTGCACAGTTTGGAATTCATCTGATAAAAAGTCAACTGTGCACAAAAGTCAACTTTGAATTTTTGAGATTTTTCACCAAAATGGATTTTTTTAACCCTAAAATGATGTTAATATGTGATTTGAATCATCATTCATCAAGAAAAATCAAGAAAAAGTTGGATAACTTGCAAAAGGGGTAACCATAAAAACTTAGAAAATTTTCTAAGTTAAAAATAAAGTGGCTAGGGTACCAACTTTGGAGGATCATAACTCCTAAACCACAAAGCCATTTTTCCTCATCCAAAGATGGATTTTTAGCCCTCATTACCCTCTACAAAAACTTCAAATACAAGTCATTCCAATTCATTAAGGATTTTGAGTTATGGAGTGATCAAAATGGCTGAAAAATGAAAATGTCACTTTTTCCAACACTTAGTGAAATTTTCACTAAGTCCAAATCTGTCTTTATTTTTTTCCAAATGTAGGGGGATTTTTCACTTGGATTCAAAAGAGATCAAAACCAAACATGTTCAAACAGTTGTTGTATCATGTAAGGGCTTTCCAAAATGGCCAAGAACATTACCAAATTCAATTTGAGTCATGAGATATGACATTGTCAAGTTCCCTTGCTGAAATCTGTCAAGGCAAGGCAGAATTTGAACTTTTGGTCGATTTGCCAAAATCAGCCAAATCCAAATGCTCCTATCCACTTGGACACATCTGAGGATTGAATCTAAAGGGGACAATCACAGAGCCAAGCCTCCAAAGTCCTTGGAACAAGAAAAAGCATGTTGAACCTAGAATTGCCAAAATAGGGACAAGACTCCAAATTTGGATTGGAGCATTCAATGGAAGCATCAAGGTGGCATGGACTGAGCCATTTTCATTTGAATTCAGTCAAGACTTATCCAAGACCAAGGGAACCAGCAGCCTGTGCCCTAACCTCTAGTCAATGGCTAGAGGAGACTTGAACTTCCATTGGCCAACATTGAACAAACCTACTCAGCAGTTGCCATTCATTATTCCTTGCAAAACAAACTTGCTCTACTATAAATAGAGCTCAATTGTGATTAGTTTGAGTACACCAAAGCCATCAAACAGATGCTTTCCTCAAAATCTCTTCTTTCACTCCAATTTTGCCTTCTAAGGCAAGTCACTATCGGGTTTTGAGTTTGAGAGCTTTTCCAATCAAACCAATCACTCACACACCTCACATACATCATGTAGAAGTGATCCAAACACTCACATAACATCTGGAACACTGATTTCACAAAATCACCAACCAATTGCTCAAGTTCATGACAGTTTTGCAGTTGAGGTGCCATCCTCAATTCCAAACCATTTCAATCCATTCTAAGCACTCAGACACATCACTTGGCACCTAGGGAAGCTATCCACATCATTGGAACCAAGCTGTAACACCTCCAACACCAAACACGATCACCAGCTGCAAGTGGTAAGCATGAGCTCTTCTAACTCTATGATCCATGCATATTTCCTCGCACAATAATTTGGCCATATGTTCATAATCATGCATGGAATGTTTCCCCTCAATTAATTGCATTGTTTGAATCGTGTATCAAAAATCCTAGCCTTCATGCAAAAATTAGGGTTCTTGAGGATTTTTCATGATTTCTTGTTATGTGTTTAATTTAAGTGAAATTAATTGACATAGACATGATCGTGAGGTTGAGACGAGCACAATGATATGTGGATTGCATGTTATAATCAAGTATTCAGTGAGATTGGAGAGAAAATGCAAATCTGGCCAAACCCAGAACACGCGCGTGTTCTTGGTGTGTTCTTGGCGCCTTTTTTTTCAAAATTTGAATATTTGAATTTTGTGATTTTATTTAATTGATTCAAAAATTAATTTCTCTATGAGTTTTAATGATTTTGAGTTGATTCTTTTTTTAATAATTCACAAAAATGTTAAAATATTTTATTTTCCCAAAAAATCCCAAAAATATTATTTATTTTGTATAATTGATATTTTTTCAAAGAATTAATGTTTTAATTATTTTTAACATTTGAAATATTTTTTCCACCTTGATTTTGCAACTTTTATTGCTTTCTAATTATTTTGTAGGTCAATACTTAATTTTTGAAGCATTAATCCAAGATCATAATTTGTTTTTCATATGTTAAACAATTTTGATCATTTTAATTGAATTTTTATTCAATTAAATACACTTTTGAAAACAAATTAGGGTATTTGGATTAATTCAACCCTCATAAATCATTTTCAAAACACTTTGGGCCTCTAATAGAGTGTAAGACCCAATCCTTTTTTTTGACCAAATCATTTTTGGGCCTCAGTACATTGTATAAGTCCCGATACCGTCAAAAACAAACGGCGCGATCGTCGCCTTTTCAAAATAACCTTGGGCCTACCCTCGAGTAGTAAGACCCATTTCTTTTCTCAAAACTTTTGGGCCTCTATTAGAGTGTAAGACCCAATCCCCTTTTAACCCAACCATTTTGGGCCTCAGATATTGTATAAGCCCCTTTGCATTAAAAGAAAATCTCGGCGCGATCGCCATTTCAAACGAAAAGTCAACTGGGCCTACCCTCGAGTAGTAAGACCCATCTCTTTTTCTTTAAACATTTTGGGCCTCTTGAGAGAGTGTAAGACCCATCCCTTTGTACAGAAAACCATTTTGGGCCTCAGTCACTTGTATAAGTCCCTCTGTACAAATTCAAACAGTGCGCTCACTGATAAAACCTTGGGGCTCTCCTTGAGCTGTAAGCCCCAAATCTTTCTTTTTCAAAGCGCTTTCTCCTTTGATTTTGAATATACTGTTGTTTTCAATCTTTCTTTGTTGAACAACTAACCAAACAGCATGGAAGCTCTACAACCGAGTAAGTGGTTATTACTTTCATTTACCGCTTTCATATACATATAACTGTATTGTGGGGCTGTTTCACTGTAAGTTTTCTTTCATAAACTCATATCAACAGTGTAATAATAGTATAGATATTTAGAGTTTCCCCGGCAACTACGTCCAGCATTAAGCCCGTTGATCACTCTTAGAAATAGTCTAAACTAGATCCCCATAGGATTACCAGACACAGTCTTCAATCCTCTTGGGGTTAAACAATATGGAGACATGAAAGGCAGCATTCTCTGTGAACCCTTTCATAGACTGTCACTCATAGAAGTTGTCAAAGAAACTCTATTCCCCAGAGATGATCTTTTCTCCGTGAATGGCATCTCTTGAGTTTCTTCCAAATTCTCAGACTTTCCTGGCTTGATCTATTCTCGGTGAATGGCATGTCTTGAACTTCTCGGGGTTTGGGGACCCACAGGCTTCTTAAAAGCACTTGTCAAGAAACTCTATTCCCCAGAGATGATCTTTTCTCCGTGAATGGAATCTCTTGAGTTTCTTCCAAATTCTCGAACTTTCCTGACATGATTTATTCCTTGTGAATAGCTTGTCTTGAATTTCTCGGGGTTTGGGGACCCATCGGCTTCTTAAAAGCATCGGCCTCCTCTTGGGCATTATACAAGGACCCACATGCTTCCTAAAAGCAACCCCGCCTCCTCTTGGGCTTAGTACAAGGACCCGTCGGCTTCTTAGAAGTATTCACAGCCTCCTTTTAGGCTTCGTATAATGATCTCTTCCTCCGGGAATGATAGCCTCCTCTTGGGCTTCGTACAAGGACCGATCGACTTCTTAAAAGTTTCCAGCCTCCTCTTGGGCTTCGTACAAATTGTCTCGACCTCCTAGAGGTATAGGAACAGAACTTAATCATCTGCATAGAGCAGTCTTTCCAAGAGTCTACTAATGTTTCTCAAAGCATAGTACAAAAGAGAAAACTCTAGACTTGGACAGTCTAATCTCCTTGAGTCTCAAAGACATTCTCAAGTGACCCCTTCAAGAATAGGAAGGAAACCCGTAGACTCGGACAGTCTCAATACCCTTCGGATTTCTCGCTTCCTTAAAGAACAGGCATAACCCGGATCCTTGAATCAAATCCTTGAGTACAGGGTTGCTCATATAAGAACTGATTTTCTCATTCAAAATCAGTATATTGGACCTGTCACTTAACTAAAACAGTAACTATAGCCTCCTCTTGGGCTTTGTACAAATGATTCTCCCCAGCGGAGTCAAACAACGTTTAGCCTCTCTCTTGGGCTTTGTACGAGACACATAAGAGACTCCCTCGTTGAGTCAATCACCCCTTTCGCCTCCATCTCGGGCTTTATACGAGATACACAAAGGTTCTTATTGAGCCAAACAAACTTTAGCCTCCATCTCGGGCTTCGTACGAGATACAAAAAAACTCTCTTGTTGAGTCAAATAGCCTCCATCTCGGGCTTTATACGAGATACCAAAAGACTCCATCGTCGGGTCAAAACCTTTTAGCCTCTCACTCGGGCTTTGTACGAGACACATATTAGCCTTCTCTTATGCTTTGTATAAGAAAACCACTGGTTAATCCAATTAACCTTTTAGCATCAAAGCTGTGCCTCGTTCACAATACACAAACATCAAGCAACTCCCTCCATCTAATCGTTGTAAGCGGCAAGCCTCTGGATCATCTACATCCATGCCACTGTCCCTCCTTTAGCATGAGAAATTCCTAAGGAAAGATATCATTGCTCTACATCTGAGTTAAAGTCTTCTCCTTCAGGTTAAAATCCCCTATAAAGGAAATTATGGCATTGCTAGGATCCGCGTTTCCCGGTTAAAGTAATCCTCCCTTTATAAACCAGTCACCCAACAGTTGTGACAAACAGACCCCCTTTAGAGATGACAAGTTCTCTCTAAAGTCAACACCTTTAGCTTCATATGTTGGGCTTTGAACAAGATACAAATAAACCCTTCAGCTTCACATCTTGGCCTTTGAACAAGATACAAACCACTTTTCGCTTCACGTCTTGGGCTTTGAACAAGACACCAAAAACACCCATTTCCTCCCATAGAATAGGAGGAACTACGAATGCTCTGATTTCCCTGTTTCGGTAAACGGGAATACGTAGGCATAAGATTGAAAGAAAAATCTTAGCGAGCACACTAAACAAAAACCCAAAATCCCATACTCTCATGTATCTATCAAAAAGCTTCAGTCCTAACATCCTAATCCTTGTTCCCCGCTAGAAGATCCTAGAAAGAAAGAAAACAGTATTGGTGAAAATACAAATAACCAGTACAAAGGCCCCCCCACATTAATAGCATCCGTAACCTAACAGACCGCTGTTTAAACTCAGTATGCAAAGCAGGGTTAATTGGAGACATCTATTTCCCTTCCTTATTCAGCTCATAATAAGATAAAAAATGAATTGACCTGTAGTAAACTCAACCGCAGAGAGCGACCAGCACTTAAGAACCGCGTCCAAAATCGCTCGCTACAACAGGCTGGGGTCCGCTTCCCCAAACAACTTCCGAACAGACAAAACGTGGACAAATTAAAATATTGTCGTTTCCACAAAAGTCACGGCCGTACTACGGAGGACTGCATCCATCTGAAGGATGCCATTGAAATACTGATCAGGGACGGCCACCTGAAACAGTTCGCGAAGAAGAAGGGCACTCCTCGGCAGAACGCCCAGGAGTCCAAGAAGGTCGAGGAGGAGATACCCTCCTCGGAAGACGCTAATGTACAGGTCGCTATGTCTATATTGCTACCGGAGGACTTCGCGTCCTGGGCGGGCTCAGCGCCCCTGCATATTTCGCGGCCCACAGCCCGTGGGAGACATTTCCCTCCGCCATAGTCATCTCCGGCAGGGGTTTCAACAAAGTCACTGTGGGCTCCGTGAAACGAAAGTTCAAACACCTGATCAACACAAGCTCCAGCAAAGTAACCACGCTTGATCGGGCACAGAAGGGCTCCGTCCCCATCTTCTTCTACCGGGAGGAACTCCTCGGCAGCTCCCCGAACCCAAGCATACCTTTGCTCGCTAGAGCCCGGATGGCAAACTTTGACGTTCGCAGAATACTCGTCGACCAGGGCAGCTCGGTCGACATCATGTACTCCCAGCTGTTTTTAACACTTCAGCTGGACGAATTGTACCTTACCCCCTACGTAGGGTCTGATTTACAAGGATTCAATGGGTCTATGACCAAGCCGTGGGGATACGTCGAGCTGATCGTGACCTTCGGATCAGCTGAAACGGCCAGATCCATCAAGGTACAATTTCTGGTAATCGACTGCCCGTCGCTTTACCAGTGCATTTTTGGAAGGCCAACTCTGGCCGAGTTGGTAGCAGTGCCCTCAAAGGTCCACCTGAAGATGAAGTATTACACTTCGAAAGGGATGGTCGCCACCCTCCACGGAGATATAGAAGCTGCCTGACGGTGTTTCAAAGCAGCTGCAAAGGGACTCAACACCATTGCGCCCAAGCCTAAGGTGTCGAGCAAGCCAGCACCGCCAAGCAGCTCCGAGGAGGCCAAGCCTCTACCCCAGGTCGACTCTATCGACCTCGAAAGTCGCTTCCCCGAGGACCAACAGGAGGAACGAGTAGCTTCAGCCAACCCATCCTCGTCATCCAGCAGCAACTCCCATCCGATGCGCCCAATCCCGGATGGTAACTTCGAGATAGTTCTGTTCGGCGAAGACCCCCAACGGGGAGTGAAGATCGGAGCAGACCTGCCTGACATCACGAGGAAGCAGCTCAAAGCATGCCTCCGAGAGAATGCCGACCTCTTCGCATGGAGGGTCGCGGAAATGCCCGGCTTGGATCCATCTGTCGCCTGTCACCAGTTGACCATCGACCCGGCCGTCAAGGTCGTAGCACAACGTAGAAGTAAGTAGTCTCCGGAGAAAACGGAGGCTGCTGAAAAAACTGTAAAGGACCTCCTCGAGGCCAAATTTATTTCGGAAGCCAGGTACACCACTTGGCTGTCCAACGTTGTATTAGTTAAAAAAATCTAATGGAAAATGGCGCATGTGCATTGATTACACCGATCTCAATAAGGCATGCCTGAAGGATGCCTACCCCTCCCCAATATTAATAAACTTGTTGATAATTCTGCTGGTTTTAAACTTTTATCGTTCATGGACGTCTACTCGGGCTACAATCAAATCCCAATGGCAATGTCTGACAAAAAATATACGGCCTTCATGACCGAATCGGGCAACTATTACTACAATGTAATGCCCTTCAGCCTGAAGAACGCCGGAGCAACGTACCAACGAATGATGAACAAAGTGTTTCGGGGAGAAATAGGCGACATGCTCGAAGTCTACATGGACGACATGATCGTAAACTCCCACAAGGAAACCGATCATACCGTCCATTTGAGAAAGGTCTTTGAACAGGCCAGAAAATACAAAATGTGTTTCAATCTGGAGAAGTGCACGTTCGGTGTCCGAGCAGGAAAATTCCTCGGCTTCTACTTAACGGAACGAGGAATCGAAGCCAATCCCGACAAATGCCAGGAATTCTCCAAGTTTCCTACGCCCAAGTCCAAGAAATTCATCCAGTCCCTCAACGGGATGCTCGCGTCATTGTCTCGTTTCGTGGCCAAGTCCGCCCAACACGCCCTACCGTTATTCAAACTCCTCCGCAAAGAGGCAACATTCGAATGGACCGAGGAGTGTGGCAAGGCCCTTCTCCACCTGAAACGGGAACTCTCATAGCCACCGGTCCTCTCTCGCCCGGACAACGGCGAAACGTTGTACCTATACCTCGCAGTAGCAACGGAAGCAGTGAGTGGCGCTCTCATTCGCGAGACACTTGACGGGCAGAAACCCATATATTTCACTAGCAAAGCGCTGCAAGGACCAGAGTTAAGATACCAACAGATAGAGAAGGTGGCGCTGGCCCTCATCAAGATAGCCAGGAGATTACGACATTACTTTCTGGCTCACACGATCGTGATTCGAACAGATCATCCCATAAAGCAGCTGCTCGGACGACCAGATATGGCCTGCCAAATGCTCAAATAGTCGCTAGAACTATCCAAATTTAACATCCAGTACGAGGGAAGAAAAGCCCTCAAGGCCCAAGCTCTGGCCGACTTCGTCGCGGAGATGACGTTTGCAGACTCCCCCGCGAGCGAAGCACACAAATGGACCATCTTCGTCGATGGTGCCTCAAGCTCTGCAGGAAGCGACGCAGGCATAATACTGGATAGCGACGAAGGAATTATCGTCGAGGTATCACTCACACTGTCCTTCCCAACCTCCAATAACCAGACTGAATACGAAGCCTTCCTCGCTGGGCTACGCCTCGCCGAGGACCTAGGCGCAGAGGAAGTCGTCATTTGCACAGATTCACAACTCGTGGTCCTCCAGGTCCGGGAAGAATACCAAGCCAAAAACGACAACCTGGCCGAGTACTTGGCCCTGGTAAAGAAGGAAATGGTGAAGTTCAAAATAGTGGAAGTGAAACACGATTCCAGTATTGAGAAGGCCTCCCCGACACTCGACGTACAGGTGATCGACGACAACAACTGCTGGATGACCCTAGTCTACAACTATCTCGCCAGAGACGAACTCCCATCCGACCCAAAGGAGGCTAGCGTAGTCAGGCGAAGAGCCTTCTCTTACGTCTTGGTCGAAGATAAACTCTAGAGACGGGGATTCTCCATTCCGCTGCTCAAATGTGTCGAGGAGGAAATGGTCGTACACATCCTGCGCGAAATCCACGAAGGAATCAACGCCCAACATCTCGGCGGAAGGTCCCTTGCTCGAAAGGCTCTCCGGGCAGGTTACTACTGGCCGACCATGCAAAACGACACGAAAGAACACGTGAAGAAATGTGACAAATGCCAACGACACAGGGACATGCACCTGGCTCCGCCTAACGAGCTCAAGGCTATGTCCTCCCCGTGGCCATTCGCCTGGTGGGGCCTAGACATCCTAGGACCCTTCGGGGTAGGATCAAGTCAGAACAAATATCTCATAGTGGGCGTGGACTATTTCACAAAATGGATAGAGGCAGAAGCCCTAGCCAAAATAACTGCCCTCAACATCCTGCGTTTCTACAAACAAAACATCCTTGCACGTTTCGGTATCCCCCAAGCGGTAATAACGGACAACGGGACGCAATTCACAGACAGGAAGTTCCAAGACTTCGTCGCCCAACTGGGCACGAAGCAGCACTTCGTATCCGTGGAGCACCCTCAAACGAACGGGAAGGATGAAACAGCCAACCGAGTCATCCTTCGAGGCCTCAAGCGAAGGCTGGACGAAACAAAGAAGGCATGGGTCGAGGAACTGCACAACGTACTGTGGGCATACCGCATAACTCCGCACTCAACGACCGAGGAAACACCTTTCCATTTAGCATACGGGACCGAGGCTATAATTCCTGTCGAAGCTCACGTGCCCTCTAGGCGGACAGAATCGCCCCTAGACGAGGAGATGAACGGCGAATCGTTGAGAGAAGAGCTAGACCTCGTCGAGGAAATCCGAACCGGGGAAGCCCTTCGAGAAGCCTCACTAAAACAAAAAATTACCATCAGGCACAACGCCAAGGTGATACGGCGAGAGTTCGACGTGGGAAGCCTTGTTCTAAGAAGAAACCACAAAGACTCTCGCGAACACAAACTAGCAGCCAACTGGGAAGGACCCTATCGCGTCCGAGCAAAAACGAAAAATGGGGCCTACTACCTAGAACATTTCTCTGGGGAAGAACTTGCTCGACCATGGAATGCTGAAAAGCTAAAATAATACTACAGCTAAATCCTCGGTTCGATCCGTCGCAACGACGAACGTCAGCTACCGACCACTATGCGCGTCTAGGTACAAGCGTCGCATACGAATAAAGCAGAACCTCGCTCAGTAACGAGTCGGGCCACTGATCGACGGCGGTCCTTGATCGAGCATCGCCGTCGTCAAAGTACCATGACTGGCAGAACCCCAGCTCACGATGGGACGTTCACGCCACGAACTCAGGCCTCAAGCGCGACCTGAGCTCCGCACCCCGCCAGGACATTTCCCGGCAGTTCGACCAGTTCCCCTCACTGTCGAACACATCTGCAACGATCAATCCCCCTAAAATATTTACGCAAGTCAAATACTCCCAATCACGGGCAGATATGCACTTGCGACAAGCATGAATATGATACTTAGCCAAAAATAAAAAGCAAGTAAATTCATACAAACAACAGAATTAAACATGTGATAAGTTAACGTAATAAGTGGCCGCAAGGACCATGATTGTACTTTGTTACATGAAACGGGGGCCAAGTCCCCCCAGAAATAAATTACACGCAATTCCACGGCACGCAGGCCAGACAGATTACAACAACATCAAAAAATACAAACTCCTCTCTTGTCTGCATGCTCGGCTAGCTCTGGCTGAGATCCCTGGTCCTCTGCAGGCTGATCCTCGGGGGTACCTTCAAGGAGACCGTCAGGCATGACAATACGACCATCCTCAACGTGCGCCAGATAGTGAGTACCCTCGACAAAAAAATTGAGCTCAGGGTTCACCACCCGCAGTTGAGCCACGGCGTTTCCAAAAGACTCCTCTGCGACGACAATGCCATCATCCTCGGCCATCAGCAAATGGACAACCAGCTCGGATCTCATCTTCAATGCCTTCACATCCTCCGGCTCATCATCACCCGGGGCATTGGCCGCCTTCAGCCGCTGGATTAACTCCTCGGCAGACTTCTTCTCCGCCGCCAGCGTCGAGTTCTCCTCCTTCAAATGAGCTACCTCCTCCTCAGCTTTCTTCCGAGCATCATCGGCACCCTTAGCTTCTTCCTTGAGGGACGCCATGGTAGCACGGGCAGCAGTAAGTCCGGCCTCAGTCGCCAAATCCCCTTCGGAGTACACAACTGCCATCTCCAACATCCTGACCAAGGAAGAAGCATCCTGGGCCACCAATGCCCTCTTGCTCGGGCGATCCATACTTTCCAAGCGAAGAGACTCCGCCCGAGGCACAATCAGAGAGTTCCCCTATAAGAACTTCCGGTCATGAATGCAAGGAGGAAGCTCGAACTTCCCCTTCTCCGACGCCCGGGTAAGGTCCACAGCATCATTAAACCTTTGCCGCTTGGGTCGACCGGCCAAAGGAAGAGGAGATCCCCGGGGAGCAGAAGTAGGAGACGAAGAGGTCCCCGCAGCAGACTGCACGGGAGGAGGAACACGAGCACCGGCAAACTGAGACTTCGGAGGAGCCGCACTGGCCTTGTTCCTCGCGAAAGCATTCCTCACAACCCGGTCATGAGCATGAGGCATCTCACCTGCATAAACAAAACACGAACATGTTAGATACGAGGAAAATAAATAACGTAAACAAAATCTAAATAACTTTGACTACCGAGCAGCTTCTCAGCGTCCGCGGGAGTCTTGCACTCCAGCAGTGCCTTAATATTGATGAATCTACGCTGAACCCTCTGGCTCCCATCCTCCTTGAAGATCAGACTGCCCTTGCTCATCCAACACTCAGCAAGTCGGAAGGAGTTAACCCACTTCACCAGCGCCTCGTATGCCACGGCGTCCTACCCGCGTAGATCGCTCGATTGGAAGACATAGTCACTGGGATTCTTAGCAAAATGATCTGGTGCCCAATGGAGGGGGAACTTGTAGAGTCTCCACCCAATAAACCTCCCCTCCTCGTCGTGCAGCTCGTTCCCGACCTCGTCAACTTCGATCTCCCAGACATATGTACTGTCCTGGGCAACCTCGGACACGGGCTCAACGACGTAGTACTGTTCCTTGAATGTTCGGATTGACTCCGAAAATGGTTTGAACAGCTTGCGGGGCTGCTTCAAAGAAACCCAGTTGTACTTCCTCCCCGTCAACTGCCTTTGGAGATGGAAAATAGTGAAGAACAGAGGGAGAGTAACCCCCAAGGAGAGATTCTCGCACACCAACTCGAAAGCCCGGATGAAGGCCAACGAATTAGGGTGAAGTTGTGTAGGAGCTAACTTCAAATGCACGAACACGGATTGTTGAAAATTAGTAAAAGGCAGCCTCAGGCCCAGCTCTTTAAAGGCATACTCGTACATCGTGAAGCGGTCCCCGAAGCTTGTGCAGACCTGCTCGTCCAAGGAAGAGAAGTGCACCTTCCACTCTCCCGCTGGTCCTACCTCCGTGAAAACATCCACCAAAGACTTTGCGAAAGTGGACACATGCTCGGCAGGTTCGGCAACCTCCCAATCCTCCGAGGAGAACCCGTCGACGTCCTCGTCCATGACATCCAACTATTCCTCCTCCCTGACATTGCTGGAAGAACTCGAAGTTGCCGAACTAGAGGCCATCGAGCTGCTATTGTCTTTGGAGCCCGTTTCTTCCTCGGATGTGTCTATAATAACCTCTCTCTCTGGCCCTGTCACCATTATAATCACCTGAAAAGCAGAGAAGAAAGTGAATTCGACAGCAAATCAAATCCACCCTTCCACTGCTAAGTCAAGTGAAAGGGCGCGCAAAGGGCTGAGGACAACGTCCCCGACCTAAGCCCTAACATCAGAGGACAAACTGACACCTCCCCGCGAAGAGATGCTCGAAGCCAATCATCTCGAGCGAGGAACTTCCCCGCACTCATGCCCAGTTTTCGTTTGAAGCTTCGTCGGAAATCGCAAAGTGTCACCGAAATCTGGGAATGTTCTACCGGAAAACTCATCGTCCACTCGAGAGATGAACATACACGGCGATCACACATACATAATTGTCACAACATCGCCGTGGACCACCTTGCTCGCTGAAACACACCACTAACTCTGGCGACATGTCAGAGGTAGGAAAATGGCACAGCCACCGTCCACCACCAACAATCGTCGGAAACTCACTCACTTCGTCCTCTAAACCTAGCCCTAACCGCATACAACCTACCATTGACAACAAAAAGGAGCAAAACAAGCAAAGGATCAGAAAGCATACTTGATTTGAGTAGAAAAAAGTAGCTGCCCGGAGCTTGAAGCGATGGCTGGAGTAGGCAGAAGGCGTTACGGGCAAGAGTACTGAAGGAAACGAAGGAAAATCAGACTGAAAAGTTCCAAACTGATCGAATTTTCCCTTTTTATACAAAGGGGCACGTGCTAACATGCGCCCGTAGGCCATAATGGCTATCCACTAGCCATCATTACCTATTAACTGCTACACAGAGCTTGAGGCACATGTGGCAACCCAACATTTCCAATTCTGTCTGACCATTAGTCTCCCCGAACTCCGGGCAACAAGGTCACGACCACAAATCTCACGAACATCTGGGGTCATGAGCACTTTGAGACAACCCTCTTCGTCTTCAAACGACGACTCCTTGCTGGCTCCCCAGAGCAACGAGCAGTCCTTAAGTCATCACTCCCATGCTTGGGAGCAACGACTTGGGGGGCTCCTGTTCTGGACTGGACCAATGGCTAGAATTGGGCCTATCCGCCTTTACTCCAGAGCGGCCCAAATTACCTAAGTCCAATCCACAGAAGGGCAAAAGTTACCTTTCTGCCCCTCCAACCGGGCAAGGAATACAACGTTCCTCCTCGGAATTACTGCCTGTTATGCACGGCTTCACTGCTCCCCGAACAGCTATGAGCAGGCACCCGGAACCACGCCTATGTCCGACATGACGGCTAGTTTTGGGCACCCTGCCCGACATAACAGCTAGTTTGGGTAGTTATCTATTCTTTGGGGAAAACGGTTATTTCGCCCAAAAAATAGGATCGTTGGCCACGTGCTGGGGGCTCTATATAAACCCTCTCGCTTGAGAGGGTCAGGTATCCAATATTCACCCTAAGAATTCATACTTTGTACTTGCTCCTTTTCTCTGACCCTTTCTTACTTGAGCGTCGGAGTACCTTGCAGGTACACCCCCTCCTCTCCATACGACCAGCATCCCTGACGCACTTGGCGGCCTAATTCTACAGGATCTGATCCAGCCTTCACGATCAGTATCAAAACCAATTATGATCAAACAGTTGTTGTATCATATGAGGGCTTTCCAAAATGGCCAAGAACTCCATCAAATTCCACTTGAGCCATGAGATATGACCATGCCAATATGCCTTGCTGCGAACTGTCATGGCAAGGCAGATTTTGGAGTTTTGCTCGATTTGCCCAAATTTTGCAAAGGGCAAGCAACTCTATCCATCTGAACACCTCAAGGGGGGACCAAGGAAGAACCAACTCTGATCCCAAGCCTCCCAAGTCTTTGGAACTAAAAATAACATACCAAACCTAGAAATCCCTAAAAGAGGGACAAGACTCCAATTTTGGATTGGAGGATTCAATGCATACACCAAGGTGGCATGGACTGAGCCATTTCCAACTGAATTCAGTCAAGACTTATCCAAGACCAAGGGAACCAGCAGCCTATGCCCTAACCTCTAGTCAATGGCTAGAGGAGACTTGGATTCTCATTGCTCAACATTGGCCAAACCTATGCAGCAGTTGCCATTCACTATTTCTTGCAAAACAAACTTGCTCTACTATAAATAGAGCTCACTTGTGATCAGTTTGAGTACACCAAAGCCATCAAACAGATGCTTTCCTCAAAATCTCCTTCTTCACTCCAAAATTGCCTTCCAAAGCAATTCACTATCGGGTTTTGAGTTTGAGAGCTATTCCAACCAAACCAATCACACACACACACACACACCTCATAAACATCGTATAGAAGTGATCCAAACACTCACACAACATCTGGAACACCAAAATCACAAAATCACTAGCCAACTGCTCAAGCCTTTGACAGATTTGTAGATGAGGTGCCAAATCAAGTTCCAGCTCAATTTAATCCACTCCAAGCATCTAGAAACACTCCATAGCACCTAGGGAAGTTGTCCATATCCTTGGAACCAAGCTATAACACCTCTAACACAAAACACGATCACCAGCTGCAAGAGGTAAGCATGAGCTCTTCTAACTCTATGATCCATGCATTTTTTGCTGCACAATAATTTGGCCATATGTTCATAATCATGCATAGAGTGTTTTCCCTCAATCAATTGCATTGTTTGAATCGTGTATGGAATTTTTGAACCTTCATGCAAATTTTAGGGTTCTTGAGGTTTCTCTTTGATTTCTTATTCCATGTTAAAAATAAACGAAATTAAAGACCATAGACATGATCGTGAGGTTGAAACGAGTAGATTGATATGTAGATTGCATGATATAATCAAGTATTCAGCGAGATTGGATAGAAAATGCAAATATGCAGAAACAGAGGGTGGTGCGTGTTCTTGCCCTTGTTCTTGGCGCCCTTTTTTGAATATTTGAATATTTGAATTTTGTGATTTTATTTAATTGATTCAAAAATTAATTTCTCTCTGAGTTTTAATGATTTTGAGTTGATTCTTTTTTTAATAATTCACAAAAATGTTAAAATATTTTATTTTCCCAAAAAATCCCAAAAATATTATTTATTTCATATACTTGATATTTTTGTAAAGAATTGATATTTTAATTGTTTTTGACATTTAGAATATTTTCTCCTTCTTGATTTTTCAAATTTTAGTGATTTCCAATCATTTTGTGGATCAAAACCTAATTTTTGAAACATTAATCCAAGATCACAATTTGTTTTCCACATGTTTAACAATTTTGATCATTTTAATTGAATTTTTTATTCAATTAAAATACATTTTGGAAACAAATTAGGGTTTTTGATTAATTCAACCCTCATCAAACTTTTCTTTCTTCACAAACACTTTTGGGCCTCTAATAGAGTGTAAGACCCAATCCCCTTTGAAAACCAAACCTTTTGGGCCTCAGTCATTGTATAAGACCCACTGTATTTTAAAAAAAAAACCTCGATACAATCATCGTTTTCAAACAAACCCTGGGCCTCTCCTTGAGCTATAAGACCCATTCCTTAAAATTTTGGGCCTCTTGGTAGAGTGTAAAACCCAACCCCTTGTAGAAACCAAAACATTTTGGGCCTCAGTGTATTGTATAAGTCCCGATACTGTCAAAAAGTTCGGCGCGATCATCGCCTTTTTAAAAAAAAAAACCCTGGGTCTCTCCTTGAGTTGTAAGCCCCACCACTTATACAAAATGATTTGGGCCTCTAATAGAGTGTAAGACCCAATCCCCTTTTAACCGAAAACAATTTTGGGCCTCAGACATTGTATAAGTCCCTCTTCGTTAAAAGAAAATCTCGGCGCGATCGCCATTTCAAAACAAAACCCTGGGCCTCTCCTTGAGCTGTAAGCCCCACCACTTGTATAAAAATAAACCTTCAGGCCTCTTGAAAGAGTTTAAGACCCATCCCTTTGTTCAGAAAACCTTTTGGGCCTCAGTCACTTGTATAAGACCCTGTACAAATTCAAAACAATAGTGCAATCACTGATAAAACTTTGGGTCTCTCCTTGAGCTGTAAGCCCCAACAATCTTTTCAAAGCACTTTCTCCTTTAATTTTGAATATAATATTGTTATCAAATCTTTATTTGTTGAACAACTAACCAAACAGCATGGAAGCTCTACAACCGAGTAAGTGTTTACCCACTTTCTTTATCTGCTTTCATATATATATATATATATATATATATATATATATATATATATATATATATATATAATTGTATTGTGGGGCTGCTCACTGTAAGTCTTCTTTTACAAACTTTTATATACTTCTCAAATATCAACTGTGTAATACTAGTATAGTTATTTAGAGTTTCCCCCGGCAACTACGTCTAGCACTAGGTAAAGCCCTGTTGGTCACTCTTAAATACAAACAAAACTAGATCCCCATCGGATTACCAGACACAGTCTTCCCTCCTCTTGGGGTTAAACAATATGGAGACGTGAAAGGCAGCATTCTCAGTGAACCCTTTCTCAGACTGTCACTCTTAAAAATCGTCAAAGAAACTCTACTCCCCAGAGATGATCTTTTCTCTGTGAATGGCATCTCTTGAGTTTCTTCCAAATTCTCATACTTTCCTGGCTTGATCTATTCTCGGTGAATGGCATGTTTTGAACTTCTCGGGGTATGGGGACCCACAGGCTTCTTAAAAGCACCCCCGCCTCCTCTTGGGCATTGTACAAGGACCCTTCGGCTTCTTAAAAGCTCTCATGCCTTCTCTTGGGATTAGTACAAGGACCCAGAGACCTCTACAGGTATAGGAACAAAACCTAGTCATCAATTTGCTAGAGCTGTCTCTCTGAGTCAAATGTCAGACCAGTTAATGGGTTGACCTTCATCCCTTAACATACCAGCCTTCTCTTGGGCATCATACAAAGATCATTCACTATCTGAGAATCGACTCTCAAAACAACCGTAGACTTGGACAGTCTCAATACCCTTTGGATTTCCTATTTCCTTAAAGAACAGGAAATAGCCCTGATCCTCTGATCAATCCCTAAGCACAACATTACCCATATAAGAACTGATTTTCTCTTTATCCAACATACTAGACCTGTCACTAAACTGAAACAGTTACAATGGCCTCCTCTTGGGCTTTGTACAATAATTCTCCCAAGCGGAGCCAACCTTTCCACACTCTCTTATTGAGTATGAAAGACTCTTTTGTTGAGTCAATATCCTTTTAGCCTCCATCTCGGGCTTCGTACGAGATACAAAATCACTCCCTTGTTGAGTATAAAAGACTCTCTTGTTGAGTCGAATCCTTTTAGCCTCCATCTCGGGCTTCGTACGATATACAAAAGCACTCTCTTGTTGAGTATAAAAGACTCTCTTGTTGAGTCAAACCCCTTTTAGCCTTCATCTCGGGCTTCGTACGAGATATATAAGCACTCTCTTGTTAAGTATAAAGGACTCTCTTGTTGAGTCAAACCTTTTAGCCTCCATCTCGAGCTTCGTACGAGATACAAAACCACTCTCTTGTTGAGTATAAAAGAGTCTCTTGTTGAGTCAACCTCCCTTTAGCCTCCATCTCGGGCTTCGTACGAGATATAAAAACACTCTCTTGTTGAGTAAGACAAACTCTCTTGTTGAGTCAAATCCCTTTCAGCCTCCATCTCGGGCTTCGTACGAGACACATAAAAGCACCCTCTTGTTGGGTCAATAGCCTCCTCTTAGGCTTCGTATAAGGAAACCCCGGTTGAGTCAATCAACCTTTTAGCATCAAAATCTGTGCCTTGATCACAGTATACAAACATCAACAACTCCTTTTCACCCATCTAATTGCTGTAAGCGGCAAGTCTTTGGATTATTTACATCCACGCTACTGTCCCTCTTTTAGCATGAGAAATTCCTAAGGAAAGATGGCATTGCTCTAAACTGAGTTAAAGTCTTCTCCTTCAGGTTAACAATCCCC
Source organism: Lathyrus tuberosus (assembly GCA_022829125.1). Taxonomy (NCBI): domain Eukaryota; kingdom Viridiplantae; phylum Streptophyta; class Magnoliopsida; order Fabales; family Fabaceae; genus Lathyrus; species Lathyrus tuberosus. Next base: position 1,795,435 of record JALAZF010000293.1, read on the forward strand.
TATAAAGGAAATTATGGCATTGCTGGATTCAAATATCCCAGTTAAAGTAATTCTCCTTTATAACCAGTCACCCAACAGTTGTGACAAACAGACCAAATATCCCCCTTTAGAGATGACAAATTCTCTCTAAAGTCAAAACCCTTCAGCTTCACATCTTGGGCTTCGAACAAGATACAAATAGACCCTTCAGCTTCACATCTTGGGCTTTGAACAAGATACAAACCACCTTTACCTTCACGTCTTGGGCTTTGAACAAGACACCAAAACGACCTTTTTCCTCCCATAGAATAGGGGGACTACGATCGCTCTGATTTCCCTGTTTCGTTAACGGGAATACGTAGGCATAAGATTGAAAAATCTTAGCGAGCATACTAATCAAAAACCCAAAATCCAGTATCTCCACCAAATCAATCGAAAAGCATCAGTCCTAAAAACCCCATGAATAGTCCCGTCACTTCATTCTTAACAAAATAAGCAGAGAGAGGACCACAATCTAAACCACATTTGTAAACCAACAGTCATCTGTTTATATTCAGTATGCAAGCAGGGTTAATTGGATACATCTATTTCCCTTCCTTCATCAGCTTCAATAGGATAAAAAATGAATCGACCTGTAGTACCCCAGAGCGGCAGTGCTTAAGAACCACGTCCAAAATCGCTCGCTACAGGCTGATCCAAAGATGGATTTGTAGCTCTCATGGCATACTTTAAAAGTGTCAACTACACCTCATTCCAATTCTCCATGGATTTCAAGTTATGGAATGGGCAAAATCACAAAAAGTGAAAATGTCACTTTTTTCCAACACTTTGTGAAATTTTCACTAAGTTAGAATCTGCCTTCACTTTTTTCCAAATGTAGGGGCATTTTTCACTTGGATCCAAAAGGTATTAAAACAGACTATGATCACACATAGGTTGTATCATATGAGAGCTTTCCAAAATGGCCAAGAACTCCATGAAAATCCACTTGAGCCATGAGATATGACCATGCCAATATGCCTTGCTGCAAACTGTCAAGGCAAGGCAGATTTGTGAATTTTGCTCGATTTAAGCAAATTTTACAAATGACAAATATGTCTATCCATCTGAACACCTCAGTGAGCGACCAAGGAGGGACAAACACTGATCCATAAGCCTCTCAAGTCCTTGGAACTAAAAATAGCATGCCAAACCTAGAAATCCCTAAAGAGGGGACAAGACTCCAATTTTGTTTTGGAGCATTCAATGGATGCACCAAGGTGGCATGGACTGAGCCATTTCCAACTGAATTCAGTCAAGACATATCCAAGACCAAGGGAACCAGCAGCCTGTGCCCTAACCTCTAGTCAATGGCTAGAGGAGACTTGGATTCCTATTGATCAACATTGGCCAAACCTCTACAGCAGTTGCCATTCACTATTGCAGTCAAAATAAACTTGTTCTACTATAAATAGAGCTTATTTATGCTCAGTTTGAGTACACCAAAGCCATCAAACAGATGCTTTCCTCAAAATCTCCTTCTCACCTCCAATTTTGCCTTCTAAGGCAAGTCACTATCGGGTTTTGAGTTTAAGAGAAATTCCAACCAAACCCATCACACACACACCTCATAAACATCATATAGAAGTGATCCAAACACTTAAACAACATCTGGAACACTGATTTCTCAGAATCACCAGCCAACTGCTCAAGGTTTTAACCAAGTTGTAGTTGGGGTACCATCTTCAGTTCCAGCTTGTTTCAAACCATTCCAAGTACTCAGGCACATCACTTGGCACCTAGGGAAGCTATTCACATCATTGGAACCTAGCTGTAACACCTCCAACACAAAACACGATCACCAGCTGCAAGGGGTAAGCATGAGCTCTTCTAACTCTATGATCCAAGCATTTTTTGCTACACAATAATTTGGCCATATGTTCATAATCATGCATAGAGTGTTTTCCCTTAATCAATTACTTTGTTTGAATCGTGTATGTAATTTCTGAGCCTTCATGCAAATTCTAGGGTTCTTGAGGTTTCTCTTTGATTTCTTATTCCATGCTTAAAATAAATGAAATTAAAGACCATAGACACGATCGTGAGGTGAAAACGAGTAGATTGATATGTGGATGGTGTGATTTCATCAAGTATCCAGTGAGATAGATGAGAAAACGCAAATCTGGGCAAAACAGAGCACGCGGGCAAGGCCAAGATGTTCTTGGAGCCCTTTTTCAAATATTTGAATATTTGAATTTTTGTGATTTTGTTTAATTGATTCAAAAATTAATTTCTCTTTAAGTTTTAATGATTTTGAGTTGATTCTTTTTTTAATAATTCACAAAAATGTTAAAATATTTTATTTTATCAAAAAATCCCAAAAATATTATTTATTTCATATATTTGATATTTTTGCAAAGAATTAATGTTTTATTTGTTTTCAACATTTAAAATATTTTTTCTCCCTTGATTTTCCAAATTTAATTGGTTTCCAATCATTTTGTGGATAAAAACATGATTTTTAAAACATTAATCCAAGATCACAATTTGTTTTTCACACATGTTTAACAATTTTGGTCATTTTAATTGAATTTTTATTCAATTAAAATATATGTTGAAAACAAATTAGGGTTTTGATTAATTCAACCCTCATCAAACTTTTTCAAAAACACTTGGGCCTTTAATAGAGTGTAAGACCCAACCCTTGTTGTACAAAAACCATTTTTGGGCCTCAATGCATTGTATAAGTCCCACAGTGTTTTCTAAAACCGCGGCGCGATCGTCGTTTTCAAAACATTTCATCTGGGCCTACCCTGTGTTGTAAGTCCCATTTTTATTTTCAAAAATAATATTTGGGCCTCTAATAGAGTGCAAGACCCAATCCCCTTTTAACTAAAACCTTTTTGGGCCTCACATATTGTATAAGTCCCTCTGTGTTAAAAGAAAAAACCTCGGCACGATCGCCAGTTCAAAAGAACCCTGGGCCTCTCCTTGAGCTGTAAGCCCCATCACTAATACAAAATATTTGGGCCTATAATAGAGTGTAAGACCCAATCCCCTTGTACATAAAAACTTTATGGGCCTCACATATTATATAAGTCACTCTGTACAGTTCTCAAAACAACGGTGCAATCATCGTTAAAAATTGGGCCTTTCCTTGAGCTGTAAGCCCCAACAATCTTTTCAAAGCACTTTCTCCTTTGATTTTGAATATAATATTGTTATCAAAGTTTTCTTTGTTGAACAACTAACCAAACAGCATGGAAGCTCTACAACCGAGTAAGTGTTTACCCGCTTTCTTTATCCGCTTTCATATATATAACTGTATTGTCGGGCTGCTCACTGTAAGTCTCCTTTCATAAACTTTATCATACTAGTCATCTATCAACTGTGTAATACTCGTATAGTTATTTTAGAGTTTTCCCCGGCAACTACGTCTAGAACTAGGTAATGCCTTATTGGTCACTCTTAAATACAGTCAAAAATAGATCCCCCATAGGATACTAGATACAGTCTTCCCTTCTCTTGGGGTTAAACAATATGGAACAAAGAGAAAAGCAACATTCTCGGTAAACCCTTTCTCAGATTGTCACTCTTAGAAATTGTCAAAGAAACTCTACTCCCTAGAGTTGATCTATTCTCCGTGAATAGAATCACTTGAGTTTCTTCCAAATTCAAACACTTTCCTGGCTTGATCTATTCTCTGTGAATAGCATGTCTTGAATTTCTCTTGGTTTGGGGACCCACAGGCTTCCTAAAAGCATCCCCGCCTCCTTTTGGGCGTTGTACAAGGACCCTTCGGCTTCTTAAAAGTTCTCATGCATTCTCTTGGGCTTAATACAAGGACCCTGACGACCTCTTAAAGGTATAAGACAGAACTTAGTCATCCTTTGCTAGAGCAGTTTTTCTAGCGTCAAAACTCCGGCTGTTGTAGGTTTGATACTCATCCCTTAACACATGTGTCTCCTTTTGGGCATTGTACAAAAGATAAAACTCTATACTTGGACAGTCTAACCCCCTTGAGTCTAAAATACATTCTCAAGTTCCCTTCAAACATAGGCAAAAACCCGGTCTCTCTCATGAGAGTTCCCCACACTTGGACTCGCTTCGGGATCTCCAGAATCCACAGCGGTAAGATAGCCTCCTCTTAGGCTTTGTATAAGGATCCTTTCCTCAGGAAAGTTAGCCTCCTCTTGGGCTTTGTACAATGGTTCTCCCCAACGGAGCTAACCTTTTCAGACTCTCTTGTTGATTCAATCTTCCTTTTAGCCTCCATCTCGGACTTCGTACGAGATACTAAAACACTCTCTTGTTGAGTATAAAAGACTCTCTTATTGAGTCAAACCCTTTTAGCCTCCATCTCGGGCTTCGTAAGAAATACTAAAATCACTCTCTTGTTGAGTATAAAAGACTCTCTTATTGAGTCAAACCTTTTTAGCCTCCGTCTTAGGCTTCATATAAGACAGATAAAATTACTCTCTTGTTGAGTATAAAAGACTCTCTTGTTGAGTCAATCTCCTTTTAGCCTCCGTCTTGGGCTTCGTACAAGACACATATAAAAGCACTCTCTTGTTGAGTCATTCACTTGTTAGCACTCTCTTGTTGAGTCAACCCTTTTAGCCTCTATCCCGGGCTTCGTACGAGACAAAAAATAAAAAACATCCTCTTGTTAGGTCAATAACCTCCTCTTAGGCTTTGTATAAGGAAACCCCGGTTGAGTCAATTAACCTTTTATCATCAAATATGTGCCTTGCTCACAGCATACGAACATCAACAACTCCTCTTTAGAGATGACAAATTCTCTCTCATCCAGAACCCTTTTAGCTTCACATCTTGGGCTTTGAACAAGATACAAATCACCTTTAGCTTCATGTCTTGGGCTTTGAACAAGACACCAAAATGACCTTTTTCCTGCCTTAGAATAGGAGGAACTACGATCGCTCTGATTTCCCTATTTTTTTAAACGGGAATACGTAGGCATAAGATTGAAAAATCTTAGCGAGCACACTAATCAAAAAACCCAAAATCCAGTATATCCACCCAAAAGCATCAAATCTAAACACATTACCAAAAACCTCACAAATAGCCCAGACATTCTATTCTTAACAAAATAACCGAAGAGGGGCCCACATCTTAATAGCATCTGTAAACCAACAGTCATCTGTTTAAACTCAGTATGCAAGCAGGGTTAATTGGAGACATCTACTTCCCTTCCTTAATCAGCTTAACAGGATAAAAAATGAATCGAACTATAGTACCCAAGCGATAGTGATTCAAGACCACAAAAATCGCGCTACAGAAAAAATGGCGCCCACCGTGGGGCCCTCTTCTCATTCTTACAATCTTCGGTAGAAACCTTAAGTTTAGAAAATGCCACAGAGAAATGGCAACTTCACTGGGGACGACGAGATCTTGTTCTCTTCCCATCTCTTAGGTAGAAAACCCTGAGTTCGCAAAATATCACCGAAATGGCGACTCTTCTGGGGAGTCATTGTCTGTATAGGGTCATAAGACTAGAGGTCTAGGATGATTAAGACAAATATATATACTGCTTTTCCTAATTGATATCTGTGTTTATTTTTCTGCTAATGGGAATGCGTGTGATGCAGCATGTGGAAAGATTCAGTATACACCTAAGATAGGTGATGGAAATACGAGTAATCTTATTGGGAGTGAATTCTAGCTAAGAGTCCCCGGTCGACCATCAAACTCAGTGGAGACTCCCTTTGTAGATACATTGCCTATATAACTTCGGTTATTGACAGTAGTGTGGTTTACTGGGTTATCTGAGAAGCTGAGGTTTTTAGTAGACTGAAACCATTTTGTAGTGCGGAAGCTATCGAAAATAGTTGTCACGCGATACTACCCTCATTTAAGGTCACTCTAGGATACATCAGCTCGCTGGCGATCCGCTTGCTGTTGTTATCCCAAGGGGGATCAATGATTTTGCGGACATGTACAAAAAAATCACCAGTATAAACCTTTGGGGGGGATGGGTAGAGCCTTGACTTCATGACACCAACCCTTTGACCCCATGTTTTTCCTATGTTTTTGTGTGCTGCATTCATACATACATTTAAAAAACATCAAAACATTAAAAAAATAAAATCTTCTCTTCTAGTCTCTCTTTTTCAAATTAAACTGAGACAATGGTTGCAAATGTCAGATAAAGAGATTGCATTATGGATTTCGGTAGAAGAAAGACTCATAAGTATACCTTAAAGGTTCTAAAGTTAGAGGATTTAAGAGGTTTGGCGAGGATGATCACCAACCCTGAGGCTTTCATAGCTAAATATGGAGGACTGTTGTCTCTATTAAGGGTCCATGTAATTGAGGGAATCCTGTCCACGCTCATTCAGTTCTACGATCCGGTTTATCACTGTTTCACATTCCCGGATTATCAACTAGTACCAACATTGGAGGAGTACTCTCACCTGACTGATTTACCCATCACTGACCAAGCTCCCTTTTTTGGACTGGAAGAAATTCCAAAAGATCAAACCATTGTAAGAGCAATTTATTTGGACGAGTCAGAAGTCAGGAATCACATGACTACTAAGGGTGGCATCCAAGGTTTGCCAGGCCAATTCTTGATAAAGAAAGCCCTGTACTTTGCTAGTATATGGAACGTGGCCGCTTTCGAGAGCATCTTTGTTTTGCTTACCTACGAGTTATTTTTGTTTCCCAACATCGATAACTTTGTAGATATCAATGCCATTAAGATATATCTGATTGGAAATCCTGTACCAACCTTACTCGCAGATGTGTATCATTCGATACACTTAAGGAATGATCATGTGTTGTGTACCCTTGCTATACAAATGGTTCATTTCCCATTTGCCCAAGTCTGCTGCATTTTGGGATCAAAAGAATACTTTACATTGGTCGCAGAGAATCATGTCTCTTACCAACTCTGACATCGATTGGTATAATCGAATCTATGACGGGATTAGAATCATTGACCATTGTGGAAATTTCCCAAATGTACCCCTTATAGGAACTAAGGGGGGAATCAACTATCATCCAATGTTATTTCGTCGTCAATTCGGATACCCAATGAGGCATGTCCCGCGGAATGCTCATCTGGAAGGTCTTTTCTTCAAGGAAGGGGAAAATGACAGGGCACTAAAGACAGAAATAGTGCAGGCTTAGAAACACGTTCATAGGAAAGGAAGAGAGTCTCAAGGAAAATCAGACTGTGTCTTGGTGGGGCCTTATCTCCACTGGGTACAAACTAGAGCTCTCAAGCTGAGGATGCCTTAGCCTCATCAGGAAGTTCTTTTGTTAGGGGACCCTGTCCTTTATTTTATGTCTGACACAAAAAAACTTCAAGTTACTCTCAACAAAGTTCAACAGGAGAGGAGGTCTTGGAGGAACAAGTACCGTATTCTCAACGTGGAGTGTAAGAAAATACAACAGCTTCTGAAAGATAAGGATGCTCTGATTGAGATTTTAGAGCAACATGCTGTAGAAAATCAGGATGACCAAAGAAATTTGCTCGCTCCTTTCACATGGCAAAGGAATGACAACCCGACAACGGCTGAAGAGCCCCGGTCAAAGAAAAGGAAAGCACCAGAACCACCACCTGAGCTCTCTTCAGAGAGGACTCAGGATCCTTTAGCTTAGAAATTTCCTTTTTCAGCATTTTGTAATCTACTGTATTTCCATTTCTGCAATCTTTCAAATTCAATAAAAAGGGGTTTCCCCCGCTGTGTGATATTTGCAATCAAAATTGTCGAAGTTTCTTTTGATTAACAAAAATAATAATTAATAAAATCATTGCATATCATTCATCATTCTCGCATAAACGCGTTCTTCTTCCCTACGAATCTCACGTTTGTGTCTCGATTCTAGAGTCAAACTGTCTCATTCGTAGAATACTCGGGCCAATCGACAAAAGAAGATGGATGTTCTCGAGGAAGAGAACAAAGAGTTGAGAGAAGAGATCGACACTCTGAAAGAAGATCTGAGAAAGCTTCATAACGACATGCAAGCTCTAGCAGAAGCTCAGATGCAACAACAACGGACTGTGATCTTAGAGACCACATCAACTCCCATAGTGGAGAGGTCTGATCCTAGGTACAAAATGCCGAAAGATCGTCCCTGGGGCATGCCACTCAACTATATCCCGAAAGGATATATCCCGCCGATCATAGAAGATCTGGAAAATGCAGCAGGAACCGTTGGGCCTGAAGGTTACAAAATTCGGGTAAGCGAAGATGCCAGGGGCATGACAATAACTCCTGAAGGTTACAAACTTCGGGAGACACCAAGAGTCTTTGCCATGATGACTATACCACCACCCGTGGTACACACTGTCCCGGAAGGACAGATTCCACAGATACCGTCTGGTGGAAACGAAAGTATGTTCGACAGAATGAATGAGTTCTAGCAACAGTTCTTTGAAATGCATAAAGAACTGCAAGCCATTCGCGGTCAGGATCTATTTGGAAAAGATGCCGCAGACCTTTGCTTGGTCCCCAATGTGAAAGTTCCGCACAAGTTCAAAGTGCCCGATTTTGAAAAATACAAGGGTAACTCTTGCCCTCAAAGTCATTTAGTGATGTACGCTCGGCGAAAGTCAGCTCAGACAAAGAACTAGGAGCTACTGATTCACTACTTTCAGGATAGTTTAACCGGTGTCGCACTCAAATGGTACATGGGTCTAAACCGCACTAAGATCGCTACTTTTAGAGATCTTGGCGCTGCTTTTGTTCAGCAGTATAAGTATAACCTGGACATGGCACCAGACAGAGATTAACTCAGATCAATGTCACAAAAGGACAAGGAAACCTTTAAAGAGTACGCTTAGAGATGGCGTGAAATTTCTGCCCAGATTTGTCCACCTCTTGAGGAAAAAAGAGATGACAAAGATATTATTAAAAACCCTGAGGTCGTTTTATTATGACTGAATGGTCGCCAGTGCGCCCAGTCACTTCACCGAGATGGTAGGCATGGGAGTTCTTCTTGAGGAAGTCATCCGAGAAGGACGCCTAGTTAAAGACGCTGGATCATCAAGTAGTACAAAAAGATACGGAAGTGCTCTCCCTAAGAAAAAAGAGCAGGATATCGGGAATATATCTCTCAGAAAGCAAAGGCGACGTTACCAACCAGTAGCAGCTGTAACTCCTGCTATCAACTCTGCGCCTGTTCCAACGTATCAACCTCAGGTTGCGCAGAGCCAACCGAATCAACAAAAATATCAGCAAAGGACACAACAGCCTCTTCAGCAGGCTCGTCCTCAGTACAACAACAACCGTACAACGCAGCCACCAGGGTTCGACCCTGTACTGATGTTGTACGCAGAACTGCTTCCACTCTTACTGGTCAAGGGGCACGTCCAAACAAAGTCTCCTCTTACAGTACCAAAAAATCTGCCTTTTTGGTTCAAAGCGGATCAGACTTGTCCTTACCATCAAGGATGACCAGGGCATAACATAGAAATCTGTCTCAGTTTTAAATCCGACGTACAAAAGCTTGTTAGGAACGGGGTCTTATCTTTAAAAGATACGAATCCAAATGTTCTCACGAACCCGTTGCCTCAACACGAGAAAGGGGCAGTTAATTTGATAGATGGAGAGTCTAACGACAGCTATCAATTTCATGATATACTCTTATTGAGGACCAATCTGGTCAAGATGCATCGCAGACAGAGCGCGTATGGCCATATACCACCTCACAACTATCATCAGTGTGATATCTACTCTAAGAACAATCAAGGATGTTCTATGGTGCAATCAGCTCTACAGGAACAATTGGATCTCGGATGGATCCAAGAGCACCGAATTCGTGGGGTCAACATGACTTATACAAATTCCAACATCATTCAAAGCCACGACATCCGTGCGATGAATGTCAACCTGGTGGCAATGCACTCAAGGCAAAGCCAACATCATGATCTGCCACGGCACGATTATGATTCCTGTCTGATTTGCTCGGTAAACAATCAGGGATGCTCTTTTGTACAAGAGGCCCTCCAACATAAGATGGATCTTGGGTGGATCCAGGACTACCATGATAAAAAACTTTATCAGATCAACATGATTCAGATCTTCGATATTCGCTTGATGAATACCAGCTTGGTAGAATTACACGCTAAGAAGGTCCAGCTCGGTTTTCCGACTTCGCATAATTATCAGAACTGTAAAGGATGTTGTCAGAGTGACCAGGGATGTGCTCTCGTTCAAAGAACTTTACAACACTTGTTAAACCACTAGTGGCTTCCGATCTATCTTGACAAAGACACGCAACAAGTCAGTATGATCGATGGGAACCCTACTAGGCATCAAGGTCAGGATGCTCGATCAATGGAAACAGATCTAGTAAGGTTACACTGTATTTAAAGTGGACGTGGCCAGGTGCCGCCACATAACTATGAACGTTGTAGAGTTTGCTCGAAAAATAACCAAGGATGTTACCTCGTGCGAGCAGCCCTTCAAGGTCAGTTGGACCGCAAAGAGTTTCAACCATATTCAGTTTTGGGGTCCATTGACTGGACGCCAGACTACTTTGCTGATCAAATCAAAGATGTTGTTATAATATCTAATCGCGAAGGGACCAAAGATGTTTGTGCCATTATCCCTCTACTTGACGAATCAAAGGTTCTTAGCCAAGAATTGATAGAAGTTACTTACGACAGTCAGAAAAATCAGAAGGCTCTTGTAGTTATCTATCTACCAGGACCATTACCATATGAATCATCTAAGGCGATCCCTTACAAATACGGTGCAACAATAATTGAGAATGGAAAGGAAATTCCATTACCCTCCGTCGTGAATATTGCAGACATCAGTCGAGTAACATGGAGTGGTCGAATCTTCAACCGAGGAGTTGGAGAACCTAACAAAGAAAAGGAACTTCAAACAAAAGTTCCCGATCCACCGGTCAGTCAATCCAATGATCCCGACCTTTCAAAAAACAATGATGAGATGCTGAAGCTCATCCAGAGGAGTTAATACAAAATAGTTGATCAACTGTTACAAACGCCTTCAAAGATCTCTGTGCTATCACTTTTACTCAGTTCCGAAGCCCACAGAGAGGCTCTACAAAAAGTCTTAGAGTAGGCCTTTGTGGAACAGGATGTGTCAATACGACAGTTCGATAGCATCATCTCTAACATCACTTCCTGCAACAACTTAGGGTTCAGTGATGAGGATTTGCCAGAGGAAGGCAAAAGTCACAACATGGCGCTCAATATCACAGTCAACTGCCAGGACGATGCTTTAGCCAACGTACCGGTAGACACTAGATCGGCCACCAATGTTATGCCGAAGTCTAATCTAATGCGACTATCATTCGAAGGATCCGCGATGAGGGGCAGTGAGGTCATTGTCAAAGCCTTTGACGGATCACGGAAAGCAGTTATCGGCAAAGTCGACCTTCCCATAACTATAGGTCCTCACACTTTCCTAATCACTTTCCAGGTCATGGACGTTCGGGCAGCGTACAACTATTTATTAGGAAGACCTTGGATACACCAGGCTGGGGCAGTCACTTCGACACTGCACCAGAAACTGAAGTTCGTCAAGAACGATCAACTCGTCACGGTCTATGGAGAACAAGCCTTGATCGTGAGTAACCTGTCATTATCTACTTGTGCAGAACCCAAGGAGATTGTTGGGACTTGTAACACCCCATTTTCTACCCGGCGAATATTTAATAAAATCAGAGTAATAAAATTTCAACATAAACAGGATGTCACATTTTCAATTTAAAAACAACGGCATTTACCGCCTGAACATGGATACATAACACTTAATATTCAGATGAACATAATTCAGTCTTTGTCACAGAACAACTTTATTAATACGCAGCAGATTCATAAATTCAGCTGAAATACGATGACAGCTTGTTTGATCCAAAACAACTCTAAGACATCAAGTCTTTAATGAAAACAACTTAAAATTCAGCAACATAATAAAATTGACACTAAAGAAAACATGCGTTCATCCCCACGAGTGCTACGTATCAGAACGACGACACTGACTCGAACTAATGAAGGTAGACAGCCTTCACTCTAGATTACCTGCAGAATGGCGTATAAACCATCACCAACCATAGAAGGGGTGAGATATCAAACCATATAATCGGATATATGATAAATAATATATTAGATCAGATTATAAAATCACCACTTCACAACTTTTTCGGAAACAAAAATCAACATAAATCAGCAACACAACAACCTTGAAATCAATATTAATCCACAACGCAATAACAACGTAAAAATCACATTCAATTAACAACACAACAACAACGATGCCACATGAAATGCGACTCAACATGCACATGACATGCGACTCAACATGCACATGCATGTGGTACCATTGGAGCAGAACTCCCAGCTTAAAAATTTGCCTATTAATATTGACGTCAACAAGGTATAAGCCTTCCGCTTAATATTTTTGCCAATCCAGGCCAGCTTAATATTTTTCCAATCCAGACCAGCTTAATATGTTATGCCATGTGACCCAACATGAACATCATAATAACGACAATAATTCAACATTGGCATAAGCCTACAACTTAACAACAACAACAAATCAGCACTGGCCATAGGCCTACAACTTAATCAACAAATCAACACTGGCCATAGGCCTTCAACTCATCAACAACAACAACTAATAAGGTTCTGCAACAAAATCCACAACTAACAACTTCACAACTTGCAACAGGGAGCACAACGCAACGAACAATCAGTTACATCGCATTACTATTTGTATAACCTTCTGACTAAACCAATTAACCAACTTCTCTGCTCAACTCTATCATTTCCCTGTTAAATTTGGGTCAGCAACAACTCATCAAACATACTACTAAATTCTACAACACAGTTACTTAATTATCCTCCTATTGATTAGTCACAATACTATTATCAGTTCCTTACAGTCTACACTGGTTTGTATTACTACTACTGCTTATACTGATGTTCAACTTAATTATGTTTCTTACTAATTCATTGCAACACAATTATTAATTATTTATAGTGGTTCTAATTCACTAATTAAGCCTCTGGTAATTATGTACTCATTCAAATTATGGCTCTGTACTCGACTAAAACATATCAGTAATCATGCCAGGCTACACCGACCAAGGACCACGAAACGGAATCTCCAACTTCCACATAGCCCAAACTTCGCCCGCGTGACGCTCGTCATGAGAGTGTGACGATCGTGATGTTGGTCATGGGTGTGACGGTCGTCATGCCCTTATTACGATCGTCATGCATACCAATTCTGCGTACGCACCAGACTTCGTTCGTCACCTGCTTGTTTCTTTTCAGTTTCCTTAATTCTAGTGATTCTTCCTTCGACTCAGTTCCAAATCAAACCCCAACCATTATGGTGTAACAGGAATGTAGGAATTATAATATGAACAACATAATCAAATTTCTACAACCAATTTAACAACATCAACCAAATTCCAAAATCAAGCATAACAATCAAACATGGACAGAAGCAATTTTTCACAAATCCAATCCCACATACTATTTATCATAAACCTAATTATAGAGTCAGAACCCCACCCTTACCTTGGATTGAAGGTAGCTCGAGTTTCCGGTCGAAACTGAAACTTTGACGGCAAACTCACGTATTCTCCCTACTCCTACCTTCGTGCTTCCAAACCCTCGTTCTCTCCTTGTAACTTCTCCTCTTACTGCTACCTCTATTCCTTTCTTTTCTTAATTATAACCTAATATCACATCCTAATATAATAATGGGTCTACTAATTAATTTAATGGGCTTACTATACGGTACCCCCCAACTTTGATCTTTCTCCCACACAACTTAACCCAACTAAATTAATTAATATTCTACGAAAATAAATATTATTTCTAATATTAATTCCTCCCGACTAAAATGACTAATTACCGATTATCACTTATTAGCGTCAAACAACATATTCAACATATTCAACAAATATACGGAAAAATTACTCAATCTATCTAATTAAAATGATTAATTAAATACGGGCATTACAACTCTCCCCCACTTAGAATATTTGCGTCCTGCTTTCCAGCTCCCACGTCATACTTTCTCCAGCAGCTCCTAACCAGACTACCTTCACCAATGCAATCTCCTCGCCCCTTAGAATTTTCATCTCACGTTCCACAATTCGTACAGGCATCGTTTCCACAGTAAGATTATCCCGTACTTGCACATCATCCATATGAATTACATGAGACGGATCTAGAACATACTTCCAGAGTTGTGACACGTGAAATACATCGTGCAAATTCGAAAGATTAGGCGGTAAAGCCACTCTATAAGCAACATTTCCAACTCTGTCCGAAATATGATACGGACCAATAAAACGAGGAGTGAGCTTCTTAGACTTCAATGCACGCCCAACACCTGTCACAGGTGTAACTCTTAAAAACATATGATCACCTGCTTGAAATTCTAAGTCTTTCCTTCGCTTGTCATGATAACTCTTCTGTCTACTTTGGGAAGTTTTCATCTTTTCTCGAATTAACTTCACCTTCTCAGTAGTCTCTCGAACAATTTCAGGTCCAAGCACGACACTTTCCCCAGATTCATGCCAACATAAAGGAGTTCTACATCTCCGACCATACAACGCTTCAAAAGGTGCCATTCCAATACTCGAATGATAACTGTTATTATAAGTGAATTCTATCAATGGAAGATAAGTATCCCACGAACCTCCCTGCTTAAGAACACACGCTCTCAACAAATCCTCTAATGACTGAACAGTCCTCTCCGTCTGACCATCAGTCTGAGGGTGATACGCCGAACTCAACCTCAACTTAGAGCCCAACGCCTCTTGCAAACTCTTCCAAAAATCAGAAGTAAACCTTGGATCTCTATCCGACACAATACGCAAAGAAACACTAGGCAGTTTCACAGTTACGTTAGTATAAACCTTCGCCAACTTCGATACTGGAAAACTGATGTTAATAGGAATGAAATGAGCCGACTTCATAAGCCTATCAACAATCACCCAAATCAAATCATATCCTCTTGAAGTGTTTGGTAATCCCGTTACAAGGTCCATTGAAATGCTATCCCATTTCCATTCTGGGACTTCTAACAGTTGCATAAACCCCGCAGGCTTCTGATGTTAAACCTTCGACTTCTGACAAGTTAAACATGCATACACAAACTGCGCTACATCACGCTTTATTCCAGGCCACCAAAACAAATTCTTCAAATCTTGATACATCTTTGTAGCCCCCGGATGAATACTCAATTTACTTTTATGACCTTCTTCAAGAATCGCTTTCTTCATTTCCGCATCATCAGGAATACAAATTCGATCACGGAATCTTAACACACCATGCGCGTCCATCTTAAAATCGCTATTCTCAGACTGATCGATTCCAACCATCGAATCTACCAGTTTCACGTCTAACTTCTGAGCTTCTCTGATACTATCCAGAAAATCATTGTTAATCTTCAACATTCCTAACATAACACTCTGCGGTGTCACTTCGCAAACTAAACTCATATCTCTGAACTGTTCAATTAATTCTAACTCTTTAACCATCATCGCCCACATATGTAAAGTCTTTCGACTTAAAGCATCAGCCACAACATTAGCTTTACCTGGATGATAATTCAAACCGAAATCATAATCTTTTAATAATTCCAACCATCTCTGCTGTCTCATATTCAATTCCATCTGATCAAACAAATACTTTAAGCTCTTATGGTCACTAAACACTTCAAATCTCGAACCATAAAGATAATGCCTCCAAATCTTCAGCACAAAAACAACTGCGACAAGTTCTAAATCATGCGTAGGATAGTTCTTTTCATGAGTTCTCAACTGCCTTGACACATAAGCAACCACCTTATCATTCTGCATAAGTACACCTCCTAAACCCATCTTAGAAGCATCACAATATACCACAAAAGGTTCTCCTGGGTTAGGTAATGTCAAAATCGGAGCCGACGTCAATCTCTTCTTCAATTCCGTGAAGCTTTCTTCACATCGAACGTCCCACACAACGCCTTACCTTTACACGTCAACTTAGTTAACGGAAGTGCCAACTTAGAAAAACCTTTGATAAACCTTCTATAATAACTAGCTAGTCCCAAAAAGCTTCTTATCTCGGTAGCCGACCTTGGAGTTTCCCATTGCAACACAGCGTCTACTTTAGATGGATCCATAGCAATGCCACTACTTGAAATGACATGACCAAGAAAACTAACTTCCTTTAACCAAAATTCACATTTTGACAACTTTGCATATAGCTTCTTCTCTCTCAAAACTTGCAATACTAGTCTTAAGTGTTCTGCATGCTCTACTTCCGATTTAGAGTAAATCAGTATATCATCAATGAACACCACCACAAACCCATCCAAGTAAGTATGAAAGATACGGTTCATGTACTCCATGAATACTCCCGACACATTTGTAACACCGAACAGCATCACCAAATACTCATAATGTCCATAACGCGTTCTAAAAGCCGTCTTCTGAATATCATCATCTTTCACTTTAATCTGGTGATAGCCTGACCTCAAATCAATCTTGCTAAACACACAAGCACCTACCAACTGATCCATCAAGTCATCTATTCTCGGAAGTGGATACTTGTTCTTAATCGTCACTCTGTTCAACTGTCTATAATCAACATAGAGCCTTATACTCCCATTTGTCTTCTTTACCAAAAACACTGGAGCTCCCCATGGCGATACACTTGGCCTTACAAACTTCTTTTCAATCAAATCCTCTAATTATTTCTTTAATTCTGACAACTCAGACGCAGACATCCTGTACGGTGCCATAGAAACAGGTCTGGTACCAGGTACAAGGTCAATCGCAAATTCTACTTCCCTCTCTGGCGGTACATCAGGAATTTCGTCAGGGAAAACTTTGGGAAATTCGCGTACCACTTGCAACTCATCAATTTTATCTTGATTCTCAATAGATAACGACGCCATCAACGAAAACACCTGAGCTTCTTCTTGCATCAACTTTCGTAACTGCCTACAAGACAATAATCCTACTCCTTCCTCTTCTTCAGGAGTAGAAAAACTCATCGACTTTCTATAGCAATTGATATGAACATAGTTATATTCTAACCAATTCATACCTAAGATCACATCCATCCCAGTTAACGGAAAACACACCAAATCAATATTGAAGTCTCTGTCGAAGATCGACAAAGGACACGTTAAACACACAAGAGAAGTAGTCACCGATCCCTTAGCCGGAGTCTCGACGACCATCTCTCCATTCATAGAGGACAACATAAGACCCAATCTCTTAACACAATCAGCAGCAATAAAGCAATGAGTATCACCAGTATCAATCATAGCGATTAAAGGAGTACCGTTAATGAAACATGTACCTCTGATGAGCCTGACCTCGCTAGTTGTATGAGTCCCAGCCAACGCGAACACTTTCCCACCGTTTTGCGCCTTCTTTGGTTTCTGACACTGACTACCAATGTGTCCTTCTTCACCACAGTTGAAGCAAATCCTCTCTTTATGCTTGCACTCAGATATTGCATGCCCAGTCTTACCACAACGGAAACACCTCTTTACCTCAGCAGTACACACATTACTCTTATGACCAGGTTTCCCACATTTAAAATAAGTTATGCCAGCAGGAGCATCTCCCCCACTAGTTCTTTTGCCATCAGCCACTTTCTGTTTACCTTTTCCCACCGGAGCATCATAAGGCTTGCCCCGATTCTGTTGGTGCTTGCCCTTCCTCTCACTAATGATCTTATAATGAGCATTGTTATCCTCTTTAAAAATCCTGCAACTATCAACCAAATCTGCAAAAACACGAATCTTCTGATATCCAACTGCCTTCATAATCTCTAGGCGCAACCCACTCTCAAACTTGATGCATTTTGAAAACTCAGCACCATCCCCGTTGTAGTGCGGATAAAACTTAGCCAACTCAACAAACTTTGCAGCATAATCAGTAACTGACATGTTTCCTTGCTTCAGCTCAAGAAACTCGATTTGCTTCTTACCACGAACATCCTCTGGGTAATATTTCCTCAGGAACTCTCTTCGAAACACAACCCAAGTGATACCTTCACCTGCAGCTTCCAACCTCTGACGAGTCTCTAGCCACCAGTCATCAACCTCGAATGCTAGCATATGAGTCCCATATCGAACCTTCTACGGTGGAGTGCAGTCCATCACACGAAAGATTCTCTCCATCTCTTTCAACCAATCCAACGCTCCATCAGGATCATACTTGCCCTTGAAGGTAGGCGGATTCTCCCTCTGAAAATTTTCCAAACTACGAGATCCAGCATTCTCGTCAGCGTTCGGCTGATTCTACAAAGCTTGAGCCATTGCTTGCATCGCAGCAACAATTGCAGCATTGTTCCTTCCAGCCATCTCAACTTATCACTGCAACATAAACACGAGTAGAACTAATTAACAATACTCGATTGTTAAACAGAACTACGACTTGACAACTTGGCCGGACGGACCAACCTGCTCTGATACCATTAATGTAACACCCCATTTTCTACCCGGCGAATATTTAATAAAATCAGAGTAATAAAATTTCAAAATAAACAGGATGTCAAATTTTCAACTTAAAAACAACGGCATTTACCGCCTGAACATGGATACATAACACTTAATATTCAGATGAACATAATTCCGTCTTTGTCACAGAACAACTTTATTAATACGCAGCGGATTCATAAATTCAGCTGAAATACCATGACAGCTTGTTTGATCCAAAACAACTCTAAGACATCAAGTCTTTAATGAAAACAACTTAAAATTCAGCAACACAATAAAATCGACACTAAAGAAAACATGCGTTCATCCCCTCGAGTGCTACGTATCAGAGCGACGACACCGACTCGAACTAATGAAGGTATACAGCCTTCACTCTGGATTACCTGCAGGATGGCGTATAAACCATCACCAACCACAGAAGGGGTGAGATATCAAACTATATAATCAGATATATGATAAATAATATATTAGATCAGATTATAAAATCACCACTTCACAACTTTTTAGGCAAAAAAAATCAACATAAATCAGCAACACAACAGCCCTGAAATCAATATTAATCCACAACGCAATAACAACATAAAAATCACATTCAATTAACAACACAACAACAAAGATGCCACATGAAATGCGACTCAACATGCACATGAAATGCGACTCAACATGCACATGCATGTGGTACCATTGGAGCAGAACTGCCAGCTTAAAAATTTGCCAATTAATATTGACGTCAACAAGGCATAAGCCTTCCGCTTAATATTTTTGCCAATCCAGGCCAGCTTAATATTTTGCCAATCCAGACCAGCTTAATATGTTATGCCATGTGACCCAACATGAACATCATAATAACGACAATAATTCAACATTGGCATAAGCCTACAACTTAACAACAACAACAAATCAGCACTGGCCATAGGCCTACAACTTAATCAACAAATCAACACTGGCCATAGGCCTTCAACTTATCAACAACAATAACTAATAAGGTTCTGCAACAAAATCCACAACTAACAACTTCACAACTTGCAACAGGGAGCACAACGCAAGGAACAACCAGTTACATCGCATTACTATTTGTATAACCTTCTGACTAAACCAATTAACCAACTTCTCTGCTCAACTCTATCATTTCCCTGTTAAATTCGGGTCAGCAACAACTCACCAAACATACTACTAAGTTCTACAACACAGTTACTTAATTATCCTCCTATTGATTAGTCACAGTACTATTATCAGCTCCTTACAGTCTACACTGGTTTGTATTACTACTGCTGTGTATACTGATGTTCAACTTAATTATGTTTCTTACTAATTCATTGCAACACAATTATTAATTATTTATAGTGGTTCTAATTCACTAATTAAGCCTCTGGTAATTATGTACTCATTCAAATTATGGCTCTGTACTCGACTAAAGCATATCAGTAATCACGCATGGCTACACCGACCAAGGACCATGAAACGGAATCTCCAACTTCCACATAGCCCAGAATTCGCCCGCGTGACGCTCGTCACGAGATTGTGATGGTCGTGATGTTGTTCGTGGGTGTGACGGTCGTCATGCCCTTATTACGGTCATCATGCATACCAATTCTGCGTACGCCCCAGACTTCGTTCGTCACCTGCTTGTTTCTTTCCAGTTTCCTTAATTCTAGTGATTCTTCCTTCGACTCAGTTCCAAATCAAACCCCAACCATCACAGTGTAACAGCAATGTAGGAATTATAATACGAACAACATAATCAAATTTCTACGACCAATTTAACAACATCAACCAAATTCCGAAATCAAGCATAACAATCAAACATGGACAGAAGCAATTTTTCACAAATCCAATCCCACATACTATTTATCATAAAGCTAATTATAGAGTCAGAACCCCACCCTTACCTTGGATTGAAGGTAGCTCGAGTTTCTGGTCGAAACTGAAACTTTGACGGCAAACTCACGTATTCTCCCTACTCCTACCTTCGTGCTTCCAAACCCTCGTTCTCTCCTTGTAACTTCTCCTTGTAACTTCTCCTCTTACTGCTACCTCTATTCCTTTCTTTTCTTAATTATAACCTAAT
This sequence comes from Lathyrus tuberosus, assembly GCA_022829125.1. Taxonomy (NCBI): domain Eukaryota; kingdom Viridiplantae; phylum Streptophyta; class Magnoliopsida; order Fabales; family Fabaceae; genus Lathyrus; species Lathyrus tuberosus. The sequence continues at coordinate 1,815,928 of JALAZF010000293.1, forward strand.
ATCACATCCTAATATAATAATGGGTCTACTAATTAATTTAATGGGCTTACTATACGGTACCCCCCAACTTTGATCTTTCTCCCACACAACTTAACCCAACTAAATTAATTAATATTCTACGAAAATAAATATTATTTCTAATATTAATTCCTCTCGACTAAAACGACTAATTACCCGATTATCACTTATTAGCGTCAAATAACATATTCAACATATTTAACAAATATACGGAAAAATTACTCAATCTATCTAATTAAAATGATTAATTAAATACGGGCGTTACAGGACTCAGTTCCAAGCACTGTCGGTGAGCAATGAGAATTAATCAGAAAAAGGAACTTCGATTTCCTCATACAGAGATGCTCTCGAAGTGATCAAAAGTAACAATACAAAGGGATGGGGACAGCTTGTCATTCCTACTGATAACAAAACAAAGAAGGGTCTTGGTTTTTCTATAACCTGCACCCAGACAGCTGCTAACAATGAAAGTCTTCATCCCATTCAGGACTTCTTCCACAGTGGAGGTTTCCTTCACCCAGTGCATCAGGCAGTCCATACCATCAACGAGGGAGATCCCTCTGATACAGACGAAGAGTGGAAGTCCTATCTTAATGAGGACGGCTATATCTCTCAGGAAATGGTGCCTATGCCATTTTGCTATCCCACACAGAGTCTGAGATTTATACCCAGGTCAGATGTCAGAACAATATACGGAGATTGTGATCCGGAAGGATGCCGTGCTCCATCAAACTCATTAGAGGAGGACACTCTGATGAAAGACAACTTTGACCATGACTATTATGGCCCAATGGATGCCTGCCTATCTGGCAGCCGTACCCAGGAGACTCGAGGCAAGAAAATCAGCTGAACGATGCTTATCAGCTGAGCATCATTGAAAAGAATACCTACATTCCCACCATGTCATAGGATCAACACTCAGGTTATTCAGAAAATATCCAATACGACGATGAATTGGCAAAGCTTGCCGGACTAGAGTTCATCAACTACGCTTTTCCCGAGGTCAACGTCATCGAAAAGGATGACTCCTCCATTTCAAAAGAAGTGTGGGACACCTTAGGACAACTAAGTGTAAAATACGACTATATGGTCAAATACACTGCTCCTGAGAGCTCTCGTATCAGGCTCAAAGACATCCAGTCAACTGGATGGGGAGATTCACCTAAGAGTACAAATACTATGCAAGATACAACAGAAGAGTTCGTCTACGACAACTCTGCCTGGGAAACAGATTCCAACGATCCTGCTCCACCAGAAATCAGCGTTATTTCTGAAGACAAATCAAGGAAGGTACCAGAATTTGTGATTCATCGAGGAGATCGCCGCCAATGGATTGCTGTCGATGTCCCGAAGATTGTTCATAAGTCAAAGTAATTGTCGTCTTTATCTTAACCTTTCACCCGGCCCAGGTGAAACAGTTGTTTTGATAGGGCTCACTTTCTGTAAATTTCCCTCTTCGCTTTGCCCAAAGCGACTGAGTTTTGTTTTATAGGGCTGTAGTTTCAAGAATCGACAATCATAAATAAAATAACTTCATTCTGTAATTTCTGCATTTTATTGCTGTTTTCTCTTTTCGCTTTTTCAGAAAATGGTAATCCTAAAAAATAATTTAATAACAAAAACAAGCAGTTATCAGAAAATACACTGCACACACTCTTGCATTCTCTCTATCTCTTCTAAAAACAATTATCACGTCATGCATATTGCTTGTTTTAAACCCCATTGAAACATACGATCTGATGCCTTCTCCCAACTTTGAATTTCCGGTATTTGGGACCGAAGAAGAAGTTGACGATGAAATTCCAGAGGAGATCACCCGATTACTCAGACAAGAGAAAGATCCATTGAACCTCACAAAGAGCCATTGGAAATCGTCAACTTGGGCTCAGAGGAAGAAAGAAAAGAAATTAGGATTGGGGCACTGCTCAGTCCAATTGTCAAAGAGAGTTTGACAAAGCTTCTCAAAGAATTCCCCGATGTATTCGCTTGGTCCTATCAGGATATGCCAGGGTTGGATACCAGCATCGTGGAACATCATCTACCATTAAGGTCAGAATGTCCACCAGTAAAACAGAGGTTGAGACGGACTCACCCAGACATGGCCATCAAAATCAAAGAAGAGGTAAAGAAACAGATTGACGCGGGTTTCCTCGCCACATCAGAATATCCTCAATGGTTAGCCAACATTGTACCAGTTCCAAAAAAGGATGGAAAAGTCAGAATGTGTGTAGATTACAGGGATCTAAACAAGGCTAGTCCAAAGGACGAATTTCCTTTACCACACATTGACATGCTGGTAGACAGTACAACAAAGTTCAAACTTTTCTCCTTCATGGATGGATTCTCAGGCTATAATCAGATCAAAATGGCACCGAAGAAAATGGAGAAAATTTCGTTCATTACCCCTTGGGATACCTTTTGTTACAAGGTAATGTAGTTCGGTTTGAAGAACGCTGGGGCAACCTATCAAAGGGCCATGGCTACTCTTTTTCATGACATGATACACAAAGAAATCGAGGTATATGTCGATGATATGATTGCCAAATCTAAGACAGAAGAGGAGCATGTGACCCACCTGTCAAAGCTATTTGAACGGTTGAGAAAGTACCAACTCCATTTGAATCCCAACAAGTGCACATTCGATGTCCGTTCAGGGAAACTTTTAGGGTTCATCGTCAGCCAGAAAGGAATTGAGGTTGATCCTGACAAGGTCAAGGCCATTCAAGAAATGCCTTTTTCGAAAACTGAAAAACAAGTCAGAGGATTCCTGGGACGTTTGAACTACATTTCCAGATTTATATTCCTCATGACCGCGACATGTGCGCCGATTTTCAAATTACTTAAAAAGAATCAGAACTGCGTTTGGACAGAAGATTGTCAAACCGCCTTCAACAGTATTAAGGAATACCTGTTGAACCCACCAATTATATCACCTCTAGTGGAAGGAAGGCCACTGATCATTTACTTAACAGTCTTGGAAGACTCCATGGGCTGTGTACTTGGCCAACAAGACGAAACCAAAAGGAAAGAGTCTGCCATCTACTATCTGAGCAAGAAATTCACCAACTGCGAAACTCGGTACACTATGCTTAAGAAAACTTGCTGCGCTCTGGCTTGGGCAGCCAAATGTCTTCACCAGTACATGATTTGTCACACTACTTGGTTAATCTCCGAAATGGATCCAATCAAGTATGTCTTTGAAAAACCTGCTCTCACGAGAAGGATTGCCCGCTGGCAGATGTTGTTATCAGAATACGATATAGAGCATCACGCTCAGAAAGCCATTAAAGGAAGTGTTTTAGCCGATCATTTGGCTCACCAACCAATTGACGATCAGGAATCAGTCGGGTTTGACTTCCCAGACGAAGATGTCATGTATTTAAAAATGAAATATTGCAATGAACCGCTACCCAGTGAAGGGCCAGAACCAGGTTCCCAATGGGGACTTATCTTTGACGGAGCTGTCAATCATTACGGAAATGGAATTAGGGCAATCATCATAACACCTCAGGGTACCCACATTCCCTTCACCACCAGACTTACATTTAAGTGTACAAACAACGAGGCCGAATACGAAGCTTGTATCATGGGTCTCGAAGATGCGATCGACTTAAGGATCAAAAACTTGGATGTATATGGCTATTCAGCCTTGGTTATCAATCAAATCAAAGGAGATTGGAACACATACCAATTAGGACTGATTCCTTACAAAGATTACGCGAGAAGGTTTTTACCCTTCTTCAACAGAATCGAGTTTCATCACATTCCTCGTGAAGAGAATCACATGGCTGATGCACTAGTCACTCTCTCTTCCATGATTAGTGTAGGTCAATGGACCGACCAACCAAAGATCGACATAATGCGCCTTGAACGGCCCACTTACATCTTCACGATTGAAGCAGTCATAGATGACAAACCTTGGTATCACGATATCAAATGCTTCCTTCAGAAACAAGAGTACCCACCTGGGGAACTAAGGAAAGACAGAAAGACCCTCAGAAGACTGGCAGGCAGTTTCTTCCTGAGCGGTGATACACTCTATAAGAGAACTTTGACATGGTCTTGCTCCGATGCGTAGACAGACCAGAAGCAAACATGCTGATGAAAGAAATTCATGAAGGATCCTTTGGCACTCATGCCAACGGACACACAATTGCGAGAAAAATTCTAAGAGCAGGGTTCTACTGGTTGACCATGGAATCCGACTACTACGGGTACATGAGGAAGTGTCACAAGTGTCAGATATACTCCGACAAAATCCATGTATCGCCAACACATCTTAAAGTTCTTTCTTCCCCATGGCCTTTTTCCATATGGGGAATCGACATGATTGGTATGATTGAACCCAAGGCTTCAAACGGACATCGGTTCATCCTGGTAGCCATTGACTACTTCACCAAGTGGGTCGAAGCAGCGTCATACGCTAATGTGACCCGACAAGTGGTGGTCCAATTTATCAAAAACAATATCATCTGCCGTTATGGTGTTCCGAGCCAGATCATTACTGATAATGGATCTAACTTGAACAATAAGATGATGAAAGAGTTGTGCGTAGAGTTCAAGATCGAACACTATAAATCATCTCCCTACCGACCTAAGATGAACGGGGCGGTAGAAGCGGCTAACAAGAACATCAAGAGGATCGTTCAAAAGATGGTCGTAACCTACAAAGACTGGAACGAAATGCTACCCTTTGCTCTTCACGGTTATCGCACATCTTTCCGCACTTCAACAGGGGCAGCCCCTTTCTCTCTAGTATATGGCATGGAGGCAGTGCTTCCCATCGAAGTAGAGATCCCATCAATCCAGGTATTGATGGAAGCAAAGCTTACAGAAGCTGAATGGTGTCAAAGTCGACACGACGAACTGAATTTGATCGAAGAAAAACAAATAACGGCGCTATGCCATGGTCAGTTGTATCAACAAAGGATGAAGAAGACGTTTGACAAAAAGGTTCGACCTCGCGTCTTCAGGAAAGGAGACCTTGTGCTAAAAAAGATACAATCCTTTCTCACTGATTCTCGGGGCAAATGGACTCCGAATTATGACGGCCCCTATATGGTCAAGAAAGCTTTCTCAGGCGGCGCCTTGAGACTTGCAACCATGGATGGAGAGGAATTTGCCTACCCCACAAATTTTGATGTAGTCAAGAAATACTTCGCCTAAACTAAAAAAAAATGTCTCGGTGGATTGAAAACCCGAAAGGGCGGTCCAGGCAAAAATTAGAGACATGATCAAAAATCATCCCAATGGATTGGAAATCTCAAAGTACAATCCAGGAAAAAGTTAGGGATAATGGCAAGTAACTAAGTCCAACAGGGGCAAGTCCCTCAGCAGCAGTTACACCATCCATCGAAAGAAAACTCCAGTCAAGGTCATCTTCGACGGAAGCTCAGGATGCCCCGAATTCAAAGTTGGTAAAAGGATAATGGTCGTTATGTTTCAATGTAGCCCTTTTCCCTTAAATTACCATTTTCTAGCTTTGTAAATACTATACGGAATCACGCGTTTGGCTGATCTCTATCCTATCAATAAAATTTGAGCCCTTGTGCTTTTGTTTGCAATTATTATTTGTTTTAGCTTTACAGAACGACGTTTTAACATGATTAACGATTCTTGAAATAAAACAAAAATGAATTTACTTGTTAAAACTTTTCTGCTTTTAAAATAAAGATGGCAATTCTTTTGACTGTTAAACATCGAAAGAACATCGATCGCTTCTCCAAAGATGGTCGAACCTCAAAGTACAGAATCAAAGTACTCCTTCTAAACCAGTACACCTGAATGAAGGATCAATTGTGTTAGAAACCATGTTTCATCTGACACCCCTCGGCAGAGTTCTTACCTCCTAAGCCCGACCAACGGTTGTTCCCCGCAGGGACTATCTCTCCTAAGCAAGGCAGAATTGCTATCATGAATGAATGGTACTTCTTCGTCCCCAGCAGTGGCCGAGTATCCAGTCGTGTTCATCCACTAGTCTGTATGTCGCGTCAGTTTTGTCAGCATAAACATACATACATCATGCATTATTAATTTACATTCATGATCATATTGCATCACTATCACTCTAGTCGGTCTTATCCCCTAGTGATAAAACTCTTCTCAATTGAGTTGTCAGTTCTTTCCTCGTCACGAAATGTTTCGTCTAAACAATCTCTCCTCCAGTTTATTTCTGGATTGGAGTTGACCCTTGAACACTTTGATAACTTGAACCTCTGAAAGACCAGAGAACTTTCGACAAATGTCACTCTTCGCCATTGAAGATGACATATTCGCTTTCCCGAATTAAGGAAAATCCCTAGAGAAAGCCTCTCAAACTACAGACTCTCAGTAACACGTTGATTTTTCTCTCTAGAAAGTCAATGTTAATGAAGTCATCAACACCTCAAAATTGGGGTACATTGTATGACATTTCTCCGAGAAGATCTCGAAGAAAAGTATGATATTATATTCCCAAGCGAAAGCAGTCTCTCAAGAGACTCGTTTTCCCCAGTAGAATCAACAAATGGCATCTCCAAACTGAGAAATTTGTGCACCTCTACAACTCAGACGAATGGGTTCCCCAACAAGTCTGACATCAAAATTTTTTCCCATTAAATGGCATCTCCCCAGGAAAATTCGGCGAGAAGTTTGAGGAAAACCGCTTGGAATAGCGTCCCTTGTCAAGAAAGTTTATTGAAAAAAGAAATTGAGACCAGTTCCTTGGTAGGAAACCAAGATCAAGGGGAAGTTTATTTCAGAAACTGAGACCAGTTCCTTGGTAGGAAACCAGGATCGAGGGGAAGTTTATTTCAGAGACTTAGACCAGTTCCTTGGTAAGAAACCGGGATCGAGGGGAAGTTTATATCAGAAACTTAGACTAGTTCCTTGGTAGGAAACCAGGATCGAGGGAAGTTTATTTCAGAAACTGAGACCAGTTCCTTGGTAGGAAACCAGGATCGAGGGGGAAGTTTATTTCAGAAATTGAGACCAGTTCCTTGGTAGGAAACCAGGATCGAGGGGAAGTTTATTTCAGAAACTGAGACCAGTTCCTTGGTAGGAAACCAGGATAGAGGGGAAGTTTATTTTAGAAACTGAGACCAGTTCCTTAGAAGGAAACCAGGATTGAGGGGAAGTTTATTTCAGAAACTAAGACCAGTTCCTCGGTACAAAGACCATGATCGAGGGGAAGTTTACCTTTTCTAAGCATCATTGCTTAGACAAAGAAGAAGGATGCGTGAACTACCATTCTTAACCACCATCAAAATTTTGGATATTCCGATATTTAATCCTCTTGCACCCCGAATGCCCAAATACCTTCGGTATTCACACCTTCGGGTCCAAGAAGATTAAATAGGGGCATCTGTCATACCCCAAATTTTGACCACTAATATTTCCCATCATTGTGCAAATCATCACCACAATATGGATGTACCATTATGCCTCATCAGTCTCCTCAAAGATGGGTGAGCATCCACTACAAACAATAATTAGGGTTTCAAGCCCTCTCTGAGCCTTAGACAAAGGATCAATCAAGAATTGACATGATCTTCAACTTGTCTAAACTCTCCAACCTCCATAAGGAATCAAGAGGACTCCCACATCAAGGAATCAAGCACAAGGTTGCAGCATTCTGAGTCGATCAAGCCTCAAGATCGCCAGTGTCACCAAATTAGGGTTTTAGTCGACCAGGGCCTCCAGATGGAAAATTTTCCTCTGGGCATGAGCCAATGCTTCAAAGCACAACCCTAAATACTCCATGGGACCTCATGAACCCAATCATCAAGTCAATTTAGCCTCAGGGGATGCATTCATCAAAAATCAGGAATTAAGGTTTCTTGACCTAATTCACCCCTAAGTTGACTTTTGGGACAAATCATGAGCCAAGACCTCAAGAAATGGTTTGAGGGTCTCCAATGCACTACATTGATCCATTTGTAACAATGGATTGATCCAAGAAGCTTGATCAACAAGTTTTAATTTCCTCAGAACCATAATTAGGGTTTTTAGGGAAAAGTCAACTGTGCCTTTGACTTTTGACCAGGGCATGCTCCCAAACCTTGGGACATGATTCAATACACCCTATAACACCTATGAAATCAATCCATCAAGTTTGATTTAGGTCAAGGACTTGATTTCATAGAGGATCGCACAGTTTGGAGTTCATCTGACAAAAAGTCAACTGTGCACAAAAGTCAACTTTGACTTTTTGAGATTTTTCACAAATATGGTTCTTTGACCCTAAAATGATGTTAATGTGTGACTGGAATCATCATTCATCAAGAAAAATCAAGAAAAGTGGGATAACTTGTAAAAGGGGTAACCATAAAAAACTTAAAAATTTTCTAAGTTATGAAATAAAGTGGCTAGGGTACCAACTTCCAAGGATCATAACTTGAGATCCAAGCAACCATTTGGGCTGATCCAAAGATGGATTTGTAGCTCTCATGGCACACTTTAAAAGTGTCAACTACACCTCATTCCAATTCTCCATGGATTTCAAGTTATGGAATGGCCAAAATCACAAAAAGTGAAAATGTCACTTTTTTCCAACACTTAGTGAAATTTTCACTAAGTCAGAATCTGCCTTCACTTTTTTCCAAATGTAGGGGAATTTTTCACTTGGATCCAAAAGGTATCAAAACAGACTATGATCACACATCTGTTGTATCATATGAGAGCTTTCCAAAATGACTAAGAACTCCGTGAAAATCCACTTGAGCCATGAGATATGACCATGCCAATATGCCTTGCTACAAATTGTCAAGGCAAGGTAGATTTGTGCATTTTGCTCGATTTGAGAAAATTTTACAAATGACAAATATGTATATCCATCTGAACACCTCAATGAGGGACCAAAGAGGGACAAACACTGATCTATAAGCCTCCAAAGTCCTTGGAACTAAAAATAGCATGCCAAACCTAGAAATCCCTAAAAAGGGGACAAGACTCCAATTTTGTTTTGGAGCATTCAATGGATGCACCAAGGTGGCATGGACTGAGCCATTTCCAACTGAATTCAGTCAAGACATGTCCAAGACCAAGGGAACCAGCAGCCTGTGCCCTAACCTCTAGTCAATGGCTAGAGGAGACTTGGATTCCTATTGATCAACATTGGCCAAACCTCTGCAGCAGTTGCCATTCACTATTGCATCCAAAACAAGCTTGCTCTACTATAAATAGAGCTCATTTGTGCTCAGTTTGAGTACACCAAAGCCATCAAACAGATGCTTTCTTCAAAATCTCATTTCTCACCTCCAATTTTGCCTTCTAAGGCAAGTCACTATCGGGTTTTAAGTTTGAGAGCAATTCCAACCAAACCAATCACACACACGCCTCATAAACATCATATAGAAGTGATCCAAACACTTAAACAACATCTGGAACACTGATTTCTCAGAATCACCAACCAACTGCTCAAGGTTTTAACCAAGTTGAGTTGGGGTACCATCTTCAGTTCCAGCTTGTTTCAAACCATTCCAAGCACTCAGGCACATTACTTGGCACCTAGGGAAGCTATCCACATCATTGTAACCTAGCTGTAACACCTTGTAGCGAGCGATTTTGGACGCGGTTCTTAAGCGCTGGTCGTTCTCTGCGGTTGAGTTTTAACTACAGGTCGATTCATTTTTTATCCTATTGTGAGCTGATGAAGGAAGGGAAATAGATGTCTCCAATTAACCTTGCTTTGCACACTGAGTTTAAACAGCGGTCTGTTAGGTTACGAATGCTATCAATGTGGGGGGCCTTTGTACTGGTTATTTGTATTTTCGCCAATACGGTTTTCTTTCTTTCTCTCTGGGATTTTTGGGCGGGGAACAAGGATTAGGATGTTAGGACTGATGCTTTTTGATAGATACATGAGAGTATGGGATTTTGGGTTTTTGTTTAGTGTGCTCGCTAAGATTTTTCTTTCAATCTTAAGCCTACGTATTCCCGTTTACCGAAACAGGGAAATCAGAGCGTTCGTAGTTCCTCCTATTCTATGGGAGGAAATGGTATTTTCGCGTCTTGTTCAAAGCCCAAGACGTGAAGCGAAAAGTGGTTTGTATCTTGTTCAAAGCCCAAGATGTGAAGCTGAAGGGTTTATTTGTATCTTGTTTAAAGCCCAAGATATGAAGCTAAAGGTGTTGACTTTAGAGAGAATTTGTCATCTCTAAAGGGGGTCTGTTTGTCACAATTGTTGGGTGACTGGTTTATAAAGGGAGGATTACTTTAACCGGGATACGCGGATCCTAGCAACGCCATAATTTCCTTTATAGGGGATTTTAACCTGAAGGAGAAGACTTTAACTCAGATGTAGAGCAATGATATCTTTCCTTAGGAATTTCTCATGCTAAAGGAGGGACAGTGGCATGGATGTAGATGATCCAGAGGCTTGCCGCTTACAGCGATTAGATGAAGGGGAAAGAGTTGTTGATGTTTGTGTACTGTGAACGAGGCATAGCTTTTGATGCTAAAAGGTTGATTGGATCAACCAGTGGTTTTCTTATACAAAGCCTAAGAGGAGGCTGATATGTGTCTCGTACAAAGCCCGAGAGAGAGGCTAAAAGGGGTTGACTCGACGATGGAGTCTTTTGGTATCTCGTATAAAGCCCTAGATGAAGGCTATTTGACTCAACAAGAGAGTTTTTTGTATCTCGTACGAAGCCCGAGATGGAGGCTGTTTGACTCAACAAGAGAGTTTTTGTATCTCGTACGAAGCCCGAGATAGAGGCGATTTGTTTGTTTGGCTCAATAAGAACCTTTTTGTATCTCGTATAAAGCCTGAGATGGAGGCGAAAGGGGTGATTGACTCAACGAGGGAGTCTCTTATGTGTCTCGTACAAAGCCCGAGAGAGAGGCTAAACGTTGTTTGACTCCGCTGGGGAGAATCATTTGTACAAAGCCCAAGAGGAGGCTATGGTTACTGTTTCAGTTAAGTGACAGGTCCAGTATACTAATTTTGAAAGAGAAAATCAGTTCTTATATGAGCAACTATGTACTCAAGGATTTGATTCAAGGATCCGGGTTATGCCTGTTCTTTAAGGAAGCGGGAAATCCGAAGGGTATTGAGACTGTCCGAGTCTACGGGTTTCCTTCCTATTCTTGAAGGGGTCACTTGAGAATGTCTTTGAGACTCAAGGAGATTAGACAGTCCAAGTCTAGAGTTTTCTCTTTTGTACTATGCTTTGAGAAACAGTAGTAGACTCTTGGAAAGACTGTTCTATGCAGATGATTAAGTTCTATTCCTATACCTCTAGGAGGTCGTCGGGACAATTTGTACGAAGCCCAAGAGGAGGCTGGAAACTTTTAAGAAGCCGATTGGTCCTTGTACGAAGCCCAAGAGGAGGCTATCATTCCCGGAGGAAGAGATCATTATACGAAGCCTAAGAGGAGGTTGTGAATACTTCTAAGAAGCTGACGGGTCCTTGTACTAAGCCCAAGAGGAGGCGGGGTTGCTTTTAGGAAGCCCGTAGGTCCTTGTATAATGCCCAAGAGGAGGCCGATGCTTTTAAGAAGTCGATGGGTCCCCAAACCCCAAGAAATTCAAGGCAACCTATTCACAAGGAATAGATCAAGTCAGGAAAGTTTGAGAATTTGGAAGAAACTCAAGAGATGCCATTCACGGAGAAAAGATCATCTCTGGGGAATAGAGTTTCTTGACAAGTGCTTTTAAGAAGCCTGTGGGTCCCCAAACCCCGAGAAGTTCAAGACATGCCATTCACCGAGAATAGATCAAGCCAGGAAAGTCCGAAAATTTGGAAGAAACTCAAGAGATGCCATTCACGGAGAAAAGATCATCTTTGGGGAATAGAGTTTCTTTGACAACTTCTATGAGTGACAGTCTATGAAAGGGTTCACAGAGAATGCTGCCTTTCATATCTCCATATTGTTTAACCCCAAGAGGAGGGAAGACTGTGTCTGGTAATCCTATGGGGATCTAGTTTAGACTATTTCTAAGAGTGATCAATGGGCTTAATGCTAGACGTAGTTGCCGGGGAAACTCTAAATATCTATACTATTATTACACAGTTGATATGAGTTTATGAAAGAAAACTTACAGTGAAACAGCCCCACAATACAGTTATATGTATATGAAAGCGGTAAATGAAAGCAATAACCACTTACTCGGTTATAGAGCTTCCATGCTGTTTGGTTAGTTGTTCAACAAAGAAAGATTGAAAACAACAGTATATTCAAAATCAAAGGAGAAAGTGCTTTGAAAAAGAAAGATTTAGGGCTTACAGCTCAAGGAGAGGCCCAAGGTTTTATCAGTGAGCGCACTGTTTGAATTTGTACATAGGGACTTATACAAGTGACTGAGGCCCAAAATGGTTTTCTGTACAAAGGGATGGGTCTTACACTCTCTCAAGAGGCCCAAAAAGTTTAAAGAAAAAGAGATGGGTCTTACTACTCGAGGGTAGGCCCAGTTGACTTTTTGTTTGAAATGGTGATCGCGCCTAGATTTTCTTTTAACGCAAAGGGGCTTATACAATATCTGAGGCCCAAAATGGTTTGGTTAAAAGGGGATTGGGTCTTACACTCTAATAGAGGCCCAAAAGTTTTAAATGGGTCTTATAGCTCGAGGAGAGGCCCAAGGTTCGTTTTTCAACGGACGATGCTCGCGTCGAACTTTTTGACGGTGTCGGGACTTATACAATACACTGAGGCCCAAAAATGATTTGGTCAAAAAAAAAAGATTGGGTCTTACACTCTATTAGAGGCCCAAAAAGTTTGAATGGGTCTTATAGCTCGAGGAGAGGCCCAAGGTTATTTTGAAAAGGCGACGATCGCGCCGTTTGTTTTTGACGGTATCGGGACTAATACAATACACTGAGGCCCAAAAGGTTTGGTCAAAAAGAAAGGATTGGGGTCTTACACTCTATTAGAGGCCCAAAAATTTTGAATATGATTTATGAGGGTTGAATTAATCCAAAACCCTAATTTGTTTTCAAAAATGTATTTAATTGAATAAAAATTCAATTAAAATGATCAAAATTGTTTTACATATGAAAAACAAATTGTGATCTTGGATTAATGCTTCAAAAATTAAGTATTGACCTACAAAATAATTAGAAGGCATTAAAAATTGCAAAATCGATGTAGAAAAAATATTTAAAATGTCAAAAACAATTAAAATATTAATTCTTTGCAAAAATATCAATTATATGAAATAAATAATATTTTTGGGATTTATTGGGAAAATAAAATATTTTAACATTTTTGTGAATTATTAAAAAAAGAATCAACTCAAAATCATTAAAACTCAGAGAGAAATTAATTTTTGAATCAATTAAATAAAATCACAAAATTCAAATATTCAAATTTTGAAAAATGGCGCCAAGAACACACCAAGATCACGCGCGTGTTCTGGGCTTGGCCAGATTTGCATTTTCTCTCCAATCTCACTGAATACTTGATTATATCATGCAATCCACATACCAATCAACTCGTTTCAACCTCACGATCATGTCTATGGCATTTAATTTCATTTAAATTAAACATATAACAAGAAATCATGAAAAATCCTCAAGAACCCTAATTTTTGCATGAAGGCTAGGATTTTTGATACACGATTCAAACAATGCAATTAATTGAGGGAAAACATTCCATGCATGATTATGAACATATGGCCAAATTATTGTGCGAGGAAATATGCATGGATCATAGAGTTAGAAGAGCTCATGCTTACCACTTGCAGCTGGTGATCGTGTTTGGTGCTGGAGGTGTTACAGCTTGGTTCCAATGATGTGGATAGCTTCCCTAGGTGCCAAGTGATGTGTCTGAGTGCTTAGAATGGATTGAAATGGTTTGGAATTAAGAATGGCACCTCAACTGCAAAACTGTCATGAACTTGAGCAATTGGCTGGTGATTTTGCGAAATCAGTGTTCCAGATGTTATGTGAGTGTTTGAATCACTTCTATATGATGTATGTGAGGTGTGTGAGTGATTAGTTTGATTGGAAAAGCTCTCAAACTCAAAACCCGATAGTGACTTGCCTTAGAAGGCAAAATTGGAGTGAAAGAAGAGATTTTGAGGAAAGCATCTGTTTGATGGCTTTGGTGTACTCAAACTGATCACAATTGAGCTCTATTTATAGTAGAGCAAGTTTGTTTTGCAAGGAATAGTGAATGGCAACTGCTGAGTAGGTTTGTTCAATGTTGGCCAATGTAAGTTCAAGTCTCCTCTAGCCATTGACTAGAGGTTAGGGCACAGGCTGCTGGTTCCCTTGGTCTTGGATAAGTCTTGACTGAATTCAAATGAAAATGGCTCATTCCATGCCTCCTTGATGCTTCCATTGAATGCTCTAATCCAAATTTGGAGTCTTGTCCCTATTTTGGCAATTCTAGGTTCAACATGTTTTTTCTTGTTCCAAGGACTTTGGAGGCTTGGCTCAGTGATTGTCCCCTTTAGATTCAATCCTTAGGTGTGTCCAAGTGGATAGGAGCATTTGGATTTGGCTGATTTTGGAAAATCGACCAAAAGTGAAAATTCTGCCTTGCCTTGACAGATTTCAGCAAGGCAACTTGCCAATGTCATATCTCATTACTCAAATTGAATTTGGTAATGTTCTTGGCCATTTTGGAAAGCCCTTACATGATACAACAACTGTTTGAACATGTTTGGTTTTGATCTCTTTTGAATCCAAGTGAAAAATCCCCCTACATTTGGAAAAAAAATGAAGACAAATTTGGACTTAGTGAAAATTTCACTAAGTGTTAGAAAAAGTGACATTTTCATTTTTCAGCCATTTTGATCACTCCATAACTCAAAATCCTTAATGAATTGGAATGACTTGTAGTTGAAGTTTTTAAAGAGGGTAATGAGGGCTACAAATCCATATTTGGATGAGGAAAAATTGCTTTGTGGTTTAGTAGTTATGATCCTCCAAAGTTGGTACCTTAGCCACTTTATTTTTAACTTAGAAAATTTTCTAAGTTTTTATGGTTACCCCTTTTGCAAGTTATCCAACTTTTTCTTGATTTTTCTTGATGAATGATGATTCAAATCACATATTAACATCATTTTAGGGTTAAAAATCCATTTTGGTGAAAAATCTCAAAAAGTCAAAGTTGACTTTTGTGCACAGTTGACTTTTTATCAGATGAATTCCAAACTGTGCAATTCCTCAGGAAATCATGTACTTGACCTAAATCAAACTTGATGGACATGTTCCATGGGTGTCATAGGGTATATTGAGGTATGTCCTAGGGTTTGGGAGCATATCCTGGTCAAAAGTCAAAGTTACAGTTGACTTTTCCCTTAAAACCCTAATTGTGGTGCAGATGAAATTGAGACTTGTTGCTCAAGCTTCTTGGATTAATCCATTGTTCCAAATGGATCAATATGGTTCATTAGAGACCCTTAAACCCTCTCTTGAGGTCTTGGCTCATGATTTGCCCTAAAAGTCAACTTAGGGGTGAATTAAGTCAAGAAACCCTAATTCCTGATTTTTTATGTATGCATCCCCTGAGGCAAAGTTGACTTGATGATTGGGTCCATGAGGTTCCATGGAGTATATTAGGTTATGTTTTGGATCCTTGGCTCATGCCCAGAGGAAAATTTCCCTTTGGAGGCCCTGATCGACCAAAATCCTAATTTGGTGACACTGGCGATCTTAAGGCTTGATCCACCTAGAAGGGAGCAGCTTTGTACTTAATCCTTGAAGTGGGAGTCCTTTTGATCCATTGTGGATGTTTGAGAGGTTAGACAAGTTGAAGATCATGTCATTCCTTGATTGACCCTTTGTCTAAGGCTCTGAGAGGGTTTGAAACCCTAATTTTGATTGTAGTGGATGCTCACCCATCTTTGGGGAGACTGATGAAATAAGATGGTTTCCCCATATTGTGATGATGATTTGCACAATGATGGGAAATCTTAGTGGTCAAAATTTGGGGTATGACACACCTCCAACACAAAACACGATCACCAGCTGCAAGAGGTAAGCATGAGCTCTTCTAACTCTATGATCCAGGCATTTTTTGCTGCACAATAATTTGGCCATATGTTCATAATCATGCATAGAGTGTTTTCCCTCAATCAATTGCTTTGTTTGAATCGTGTATGGAATTTCTGAGCCTTCATGCAAATTCTAGGGTTCTTGAGGTTTCTCTTTGATTTCTTGTTCCATGCTTAAAATAAATGAAATTAAAGACCATAGACACGATCGTGAGGTGAAAACGAGTAGATTGATATGTGGATGGTGTGATTTCATCAAGTATCCAGTGAGATAGATGAGAAGACGCAAATTTGGGCAAAACAGAGCACGCGGGCAAGGCCAAGATGTTTTTGGCGCCCTTTTTCAAATATTTGAATTTTTGAATTTTTGTGATTTTGTTTAATTGATTCAAAAATTAATTTCTCTCTGAGATGATTTTGAGTTGATTCTTTTTTTAATAATTCACAAAAATGTTAAAATATTTTATTTTATCAAAAAATCCCAAAAATATTATTTATTTCATATATTTGATATTTTTGCAAAGAATTAATGTTTTATTTGTTTTCAACATTTAAAATATTTTTTATCCCTTGATTTTCCAAATTTAATTGGTTTTTAATCATTTTGTGGATAAAAACATGATTTTTCAAACATTAATCTAAGATCACAATTTGTTTTTCACACATGTTTAACAATTTTGGTCATTTTAATTGAATTTTTATTCAATTAAAATATATGTGGAAAACAAATTAGGGTTTTTATTAATTCAACCCTCCTCAAACTTTTTCAAAAACACTTGGGCTTCTAATAGAGTGTAAGACCCAACCCTTGTTGTACAAAAACCATTTTTGGGCCTCAATGCATTGTATAAGTCCCACAGTGTTTTCTAAAACCGCGGCGCGATCGTCGTTTTCAAAATATTTCATCTGGGCCTACCCTGTGTTGTAAGTCCTATTTTTCTTTTCAAAAATAATCTTTGGGCCTCTAATAGAGTGTAAGACCTAATCCCCTTTTAACCAAAACCTTTTTGGGCCTCACATATTGTATAAGTCCCTCTGTGTTAAAAGAAAAAACCTCGACATGATCGCCAGTTCAAAAGAACCTTGGGCCTCTCCTTGAGCTGTAAGCCACATCACTAATACAAAAATATTTGGGCCTCTAATAGAGTGTAAGACTCAATCCCCTTGTACATAAAAAATTTGTGGACCTCACATATTGTATAAGTCCCTCTGTACAGTTCTCAAAACAACGGTGCAATCATCGTTAAAAATTGGGCCTCTCCTTGAGTTGTAAGCCCTAACAATCTTTTCAAAGCCCTTTCTCCTTTGATTTTGAATATAATATTATTATCAAAGTTTTCTTTGTTGAACAACTAACCAAACAGCATGGAAGCTCTACAGCCGAGTAAGTGTTTACCCGTTTCCTTTATCCGCTTTCATATATATAACTGTATTGTGGGGCTGCTCACTGTAAGTCTCCTTTCATAAACTTTTTCATACTAGTCATCTATCAACTGTGTAATACTAGTATAGTTATTTTAGAGTTTTTCCCGGAAACTACGTCTAGAACTAGGTAAAGCCTTATTGGTCACTCTTAAATACAGTCAAACATAGATCCCCCGTAGGATACCAGATACAGCCTTCCCTTCTTTTGGAGTTAAACAATATGGAACAAAGAGAAAGGCAGCATTCTCGGTGAACCCTTTCTCAGACTGTCACTCTTAGAAATTGTCAAAGAAACTTTACTCTCCAGAGTTGATCTATTCTCCGTGAATAGCATCTCTTGAGTTTTTTTCCAAATTCAAGGACTTTCCTGGCTTGATCTATTCTCTGTGAATAGCATGTCTTGAATTTCTCTTAGTTTGGGGACCCACAGGCTTCCTAAAAGCATCCCCGCCTCCTCTTGGGCGTTGTACAAGGACCCTTCGGCTTCTTAAAAGCTCTCATGCCTTCTCTTGGGCTTAATACAAGGACCCTGACGACCTCTTAAAGGTATAAGACAGAACTTAGTCATCCTTTGCTAGAGCAGTTTTTCCAGCGTCAAAACTCCGGCCGTTGTAGGTTTGATACTCATCCCTTAACACTCGTGTCTCCTCTTGGGCATTGTACAAAAGATAAAACTCTAGACTTGGACAGTCTAACACCCTTGAGTCTAAAAGACATTCTTAAGTTCCCTTCAAACATAGGAAGAAACTCGGTCTCTCTCATGAGAGTTCCCCACACTTGGACTTGCTTCGGGATCTCTAGAATCCACGGCGGTAAGATAGCCTCCTCTTAGGCTTTGTATAAGGATCCTTTCCTCAGGAAAGTTAGCCTCCTCTTGGGCTTTGTACAATGATTCTCTCCAACGGAGCTAACCATTTCAGACTCTCTTGTTGAGTCAATCTTCCTTTTAGCCTCCATCTCAGGCTTCGTACGAGATACTAAAACACTCTCTTGTTGAGTATAAAATACTCTCTTGTTGAGTCAAACCCTTTTAGCCTCCATCTCGGGCTTCGTACGAGATACTAAAATCACTCTCTTGTTGAGTATAAAAGACTCTCTTGTTGAGTCAAACCTTTTTAGCCTCCGTCTTAAGCTTCATATAAGACAGATAAAATTACTCTCTTGTTGAGTATAAAAGACGCTCTTGTTGAGTCAATCTCCTTTTAGCCTCCGTCTTGAGCTTCGTGCATGACACATATAAAAACACTCTCTTGTTGAGTCATTCACTTGTTAGCACTCTCTTGTTGAGTCAACCCTTTTAGCCTCTATTTATGGCTTCGTACGAGACAACAAATAAAAAGCATCCTCTTGTTAGGTCAATCGCCTCCTCTTAGGCTTTGTATAAGGAAACCCCGGTTGAGTCAATTAACCTTTTAGCATCAAATCTGTGTCTTGCTCACAGCATACAAACATCAACAACTCCTCTTTAGAGATGACAAATTCTCTCTCATCTAGAACCCTTTTAGCTTCACATCTTGGGCTTTGAACAAGATACAAATCACCTTTAGCTTCATGTCTTAGGCTTTGAACAAGACACTAAAACGACCTTTTTCCTCCCTTAGAATAGGAGGAACTACGATCGCTCTGATTTCCCTGTTTCGTTAAACGGGAATACGTAGGCATAAGATTGAAAAATCTTAGCGAGCACACTAATCAAAAAACCCAAAATCCAGTATATCCACCCAAAAGCATCAAATCTAAACACATTACCAAAAACCTCACAAATAGTCCAGACATTCTATTCTTAACAAAATAACTGAAGAGGGGCCCACATCTTAATAGCATCTGTAAACCAACAGTCATCTGTTTAAACTCAGTATGCAAGCAGGGTTAATTGGAGACATCTATTTCCCTTCCTTAATCAGCTTAACAGGATAAAAAATGAATCGAACTGTAGTACCCAAGCGATAGTGATTCAAGACCATAAAAATCACACTACAGACACCACAAGGACATCAGATGATTCATAATCATCTTGCACACTAGATGCATTGCCATTGTCCTTACCTCCATGATTATTCATGGGCTCAGGGAACACCTTTCTTGTGTGACCCTCATTCTTACAGTGATAACACTTAATACCAGAAATATCCCCACCATAAGACTTCTGCTAAGTTTTACCTTTCTTCTTGTCGAACCCACCATTTCTCTTCAAGGATTTCCTCTTCACGGACAAACCTTTCTTTTGTTCAAATCCTTCGAATACAAGGCTGCTTGAACTTCTTCAAAGATCAGGGACTCTCTTCCATACATGAGGGTTTCTTTGAAGTGAGCATGTGACTTAGGTGAAGAACACAACAATATCAATGCTTGATCTTCTTCACTGATGGTAGCATCAATATTTTCAAGATCAAGAATCAACTTGCTGAACGTATCCAGCTGCTCCATCAATGCTTTATCTTCATTCATATTGAATGAATACAAAGCTTGCTTCAAGTAAAAACTATTCGTCAAGGACTTTGTCATATACAATCCTTCGAGTTTCAGCCAAACACCAGCTGCCGTTGTCTCCTTCAAAACCTGTCTGAGAACCTTATCACCAAGACTCAGAACAATTGCACTGTGGGCTTTCTCGATCATTTTTGTCTTATCCTTCTCCGTCAATGCAGCATCCATGGCATCTCCTCCCTTTAACGCTTCTAGAAAACCCTGTTAAACAAGAAGGGATCGCATCTTCAAGTGCCAAAAACCGAAATCATTAACTCCAGTGAATTTCTCAATTTCAAACTTTGTTGACGACATCTTTCTCCACGCTCACCGCACTAGTTTGTTGTGATCACAAATAATACCTTTCAACACTTTCTTGAATGAGAAACAAAGTTTCTTGATTGAATAATGAGACGGTTAGGTTTCTAAAGAGAGAAAGAAGAAAAGATAAAGAAGAAATATGGAAGAAGGATTTGGGCAAACTGTTTACTATTCACTTTCTCGTTTAAAATTTACAAATGATTACAAATGAATAACACAATTGGCCTCACTCAACAACTTAAGTGATCTAGCCTATTTATAGACTACAAGGTAACTTAAATAACAAGTTAACCTAAACAATTGGATCCTTGACACAAGACCCAATTCGACACTGCATACTAGAATTAACTTCGACTATAATATGTAAACCCTTCGACATCAGCATGTGAACAATCTTCGACTTCATGCTTGTCTCCTGTCGAATCATGAAAGCTATCCCAGTCGACACATTCCAGTCGACGACACTAGAGTTCGATCCAATATCTCACAAACATGTTGCTAGGTATAATATAAATTAGGGCAGTTGTATTTTGGACTTGGAAACCATAGAAAAATAGTTTAAAGATAGATGAATGGTTTGAATAATGCATATTTATATGAGTATCATTTAATACATAAAACAATCGAGATAGAAATTTCAAAAATCATTAGGGCTCATAGAATAATTTTTTATCGAGTTGCACTTTAAAGGATGTTGATGATAAAGCAACTAGTCCTGATATTTGAAAGATGTAGTTACCCATCACTCAATTTTAGCGTAAAATTCAAAAGACACGACTTTTAATTTTACTTATGACATGCGAGACATGCACTTAAGAACATGCCATTTCAAAAAAGAAAGGTCACTCATGGATGTGTCGAGTCGTCGATCAACACAAATTTTGCTCATTTGTTAAATGACAAAACTTTTGGGGCATCTCTTACCGGTGAAATTTAGAATTTGTCAAAGAGGAATGAAGTCGACGCAAATTCATTATTTTCATAAAAATTTGACAAATCAGTAATTTATGAATATACAGAAACAAAGAGGGAATAAATGAAAATCACAAGTTTAACAAGGAAATGGCTAACATAGGTAAAATTCATAAATCTGTTGAGCCTTAACTCATTCTCCCAATAAACATGGATAATAAGGAATATGATATTACAACAGACACTGTATAATTAAAACAACAATTCAACTAAATACCAACTGACGAAGACAATTCAAATAAGGACATGTGTTGATTTCAAGTGTATGTTCTATTGAATAGTTTAACAATGTAATTATGGGCCCGTTTGTTTTTTTTTTTCTAAAAATGATTTATATTGTGTAATATAATTTTGTGAAAAATTTTTTTTCATAAAAACTTCAAATAAAAATTTGGTTTGAATAGTTATTCTTAAAATGTTATTCTAGATATATCAACATTTTATCCAAAAAAAAATTGGATATCAAAATTTAAAAAAATCACTTAATTTTGAAGCTATTTCAAATAGTTTTTCAAAAAAATTATTTTTGAGATACAACTTTTTTCAAAAATTGTGATTTTGACTATGTTTTGATTTTCAATAATGTATGTTTATGTCGTATGATGTCAAAATTAGTCTTACAATTTATGAAAAATGAATATAAAAAAACTTATAATATTTTAAAAAACAGTTTTACAAAATTCATTTTTAAAAATACAAAAAAAAAAAATCTATTTTTTTAGAGCTAAAACAAACAGGCCCTATATCGATTGTTTTGTGTCATTGGAGTCATAGTTATTTAATTTATTTTCTCTATACTCAGAAGAGAAGGGTCAAGAATATTAAATATATATTCATCGTTTATAAATTATTGGGTTTAATTGCAATTGTGCTCCTCTATTTTATTTTTTTTTCAGTTTTATTCTCCTCATTTTAAAATGTGGAATTTTAGCCATTATTTAAAGTTTTTTTCCTTCTGAATTTTAGTCTCATTCAAAATTGAGATCAAATTTTAATATAACTACATCGACTGTTAATTGCAATTGCTATTATTTGTCATTGAAGTCACAGGTATTTAATTTATTTTCTCTATAAATAATAGCACTCATAAGAGAAGGGTCAAAAATATTTAATATATCTTTCATCGATTATATTTTTTGGCTTAATTACAATTTTAATTCTCTTATTTTCATTTTTTTATTTTAATCTCTTTATTTAAAAATTCAGAATTATAGTCTCTTTTCTCTTTTCTAAGTGATAATCTTTTTTAGAGACAAAATACATATAATAAAAAGGAAGAAAAAACCCAACTTCAAATACAAAACAAAGTCCCACTGGTACAAGTGTACCCGAAAAGCTAAAAAAGTATATATAGAAGAAACAGACAAACAAAGATAAACAAAATCCAAAAACAAACAAAACGAAACTCTACCACCCACATATATTTTTTTTTAGAACCAATAAAAATCAAGAGATGCATCTACACAACAAAGCTCCACCAAACAGAAATCGAGCTAAAGTCCAGACCGCCAGACTCGCCATCTATCCGCAACAACACCAGAAACTACTAAACACCTGTGAAGATTGTCAGACCTCTTGAGCTGTTATTGAAACAGACACAAAATATGATTATGAAGCTAGTCAGAGAAAGAGCGAAAGTTCACAGATGAACGACTACAAAACCAACACCACACCAAAAAAAATACTTTTGTCCACCAATTTTTTCATGTTTGTTGATGAATCAGAGAAGAACTTATCATTACGAACTAACGAAATAGTCCATACAATTGTATGCTACATTGACCAAATTTTATTCCACGACATTTTTTATATTTTTAATTAAATTATTTATTTTTTTAAAAATATTAATAAAGTATTATTTAAAATAATATAAAATAATATTATCCAATTAAATTATTTCATATATAAATTTTAAAGAATGAATTATTATATAAATTTTGAAGAATTAATGATTAATGAGTATAAAACCAAACTTCGTGTCTCTAGTGAAATTTTTATCCAAATAATCCTGTTTTTCAAAAAAAATCTCAAAATAACTCAGTTTACAAATTATATCCCAAAGTACCCCACTTTGGGGTATTGCATGAGTGTAGGCGCCATACCAATTGACGACCCTTCACAAGTAACAAGAGTTTGTTGCCAATTGGATTGGAGACAACACATGGTGATGCCAATCTAATTGGCGACACAGTGTAAATTGCCAAAGGGTGTTGTCAATTCAATTGGAAAGAGAGTTGAAAGTGAAATTTTTTCTATAAATAGAGGTGTTTTGATCATTTATTTTCACATCTCATCTCATATACTTGTATTACCGATAACATGTATCATCGCCGCTGCGGGAAAGTCATCTACTTGAGAGAGAAGCTTTCGATGGACACACTCTTTTGGAACATTCAAAGTTTCCACCAACTAAATAGGGAGTTGAATCGGTGGTTAGACGGAGACATACCTGAAGGGGAAAAAATTAGAAGTATCGAGATACATGATGCCCTGCGTGGGTGGGTTCACATTAAGATTGACAAGGATGCGAGGGAAGTGATGTTTGGACCAAATGATATCAGTTTGATTGTTGTAATCAGTTAGAAATATTTTGTTTATCTATTCTGATATTTGTTGTATGTGTTGTATGTGTTGTATGTGGTGTTTGTTGTTAACATTCCTGTAACAAAAAGTCATTATTATATCAAAATATAAGGTTACAATAATTGAAAGGAGAAACTAAATTATGATGTAGAGGTTGCTCCGACATTGGGACAATTTTTTCGATTGTGTCCGGGCTGACGATATATACTACATAATCTTATCATTTTATTAGTTGTATCCACTTCTGTTCTTATACGCGTGCTGTTTGGGCGTCCTTTTTTCTTTCTTCGCATCTCATCGTTGTGCCAAACTATGTCCCCTTGGTATGGATGTCAATATTCCTCCATTGCTAGCACTGTGAAGCCTTCGTTGTAGACATTCATAACGTTAATGGCCTTGTAAACATCAGATAGATGGCTATAAGTATCCCAACGAGCATGTGTGCATGCCGCAGTGACATGTGAGCAAGGTACACGGAAGGCCTAATATTTGCCACAAAAATACCACCATCTGTTTAGTTTGACAACATATGATAAATTTGGCCACCTCTCATTGTGATTCATTGTTTTCTGTACACTGAAAGTTTGCCTATGGCGGTCAAAGATTGTAACTGCATGTGTGTTGGCTTTGATAGTTTCCTCTTTCATCACTTTCATTATGCATTCACTGCATCTGCATTTGACATCCTAATTTCGTTAAGGTAGTATTGAAATGATGGTTGAGTTAGAGCATACCCTGCATTCATAATTTTTTTGGAAAGGTTCTTGTCTTTGATTGCACACATGAATTTTTGTGTGATACGTCTAATGCAATAGACATGGGTAGAAGAAGGATTATGCCACCTGTTATCATGGTTATTGTAAGCACACTCAATAGCAGCATGCCTGTCTGAAATCAAACAGAGATTGACTTGTGAAGCCACATGTGTTCTGAGATTCTTAAGGAAAAAGTATTAGTTAAATCACCTTACTAATTATTGTGTCTAACTAACTTATTTGATCTTTTTGTTGTTTAGATGGCCAGCTCGGGGTATGAGTTACAATAGATGTCCTAGACATTGTATCATTCAATACCGTAATCTCTTAGATCACCTTACAAGTGGAGATGTAAGGCCACTAAATGAGTCAATTTATTTTTTATATCACCCATTTGATGATCTAATATTTTTCTCTTCTTCAGTTCATTTGGCATCCATATCTAAACATGGAACACCTACATGAAGTCAGAGAGGAAGATTCAGCCGTTTGGACTGCATGCGTGCCGATCATTAGATTTACCACTGTGGAGATGCACCACAGGGACTGTGTCAAACTACAATTTGGAATGCATCAAAACATCTCAGATCCCCCGATTGGCCTCGGTAAATGGCATTTAGAAAAGTTAATGATCAATGCAACTATCCCGAATGGAAGGATTTTGCTAAATCCGAGTGTCGTAAATGGAAGAACCGTCGTGCCCATGTCTTACGTGACCTAGTGATGGCAATCCCGTCTATACTAACTAATACTTATATGGCTTGGTACAGATTGGTTGCAACTAGGTTTGTCTCCGAAGAGAGGTATCTATACGATCCACGACAAACCACCTACACACAAGAAGCTTAGACGCCTAACCCACCAGGAAATTATCGGACATGTTACTCACAACCCCCTACCCAACAAAATTACCAACCCAAAAACACACAAATCCACCATCCAAACATTCCAAACACCCAACCACAATACCAAGACCGTCTCCCATA
The DNA here is from genome assembly GCA_022829125.1 of Lathyrus tuberosus. Taxonomy (NCBI): domain Eukaryota; kingdom Viridiplantae; phylum Streptophyta; class Magnoliopsida; order Fabales; family Fabaceae; genus Lathyrus; species Lathyrus tuberosus. The sequence goes on from JALAZF010000293.1 coordinate 1,841,376, forward strand.
CCATCTCATACAAAAAGACTATTATCTAGACATCCAAAATGCCTATGCCCCCAACACAACATCAAGATATAGCCAAAATGCCAAACATCATACCATAGACATAACGCCCAAACATCTTTCCAAAGCCAAAACGCTCAAACATCACATCATAGCCTACACACACAAACATCACAACAACCTTATGGCTTTCAAACACCAATGCCATTTCAGTCTTTCACCAACGAAGCCTTCACACCAATGTCCCCCTTCAATCGTTCAGGCCACACACCAATGACCATTTCATCACATCCGAACTACTCTGGCATGGGTCGCGAGCTCAGCTTCATCCACAAAACTTCTTGGAAATGCAAGAAATTCTTAGGGATTCACCTGGGAATATTCCTAAGACCTCAACTCCTCAAACACCTTGAGTGAATCAATAATGAGGGCAACGAGTGAGGGTGCCTAGGGGATGTGGAATCAGTGACTGGTATGACCAACCCGGTCGCCAACATTAATTTATGTAATATTATTTTTTTAATTAAATATTAATGTTAGTTATTTATGTTAAAAAAAATTTCACTTTCAACCCTGTCTCCAATTGAATTGGCGACACCCTTTGGCAATTTACATTGTGTCGCCAATTGGATTGGCAACACCTTGTGGTGTCTCCAATTCAATTGGCGATAGCACATGTTACTTGTGAAGGGTCACCAATTGTTATGGCGCCTACACTCTATCAGTACCCCAACGTGGGGTACTTTGAGAAATAATTTGAAAACTAGGTTATTTTGAGTTTTTTTTTAAAAAAACTAAGGTATTTGGGTTAAAATTTCATCTCTAGTGGAGTTTGAACTCATGCCCTCATGGCTGTTATGCCTTGTTATTTTCTCTCTGTTTGTTTATTTATTAACTGTATCTTCTTTATTTTTAAGGTTGGTTTACATTCTCTTTTCTTTTGCTTTCCATCTTTAAAATTATTACACTATATTTGACTCCTGTTCTACTTTACCTTATCGATTGGTGCAATTTTAGTGTTTTGGATTTGTGGCATTTAAATCATCACACTCACCAAAGAATCCAAATGTTTCACTTCGTTCGTCCCCCAAACCTTAAAACATGTATTTGACACTATAATAGGGCTCTTTTGAGCCATTGAGCCAGGACAGCCAAGACCACAATCTAGAACCTAAAAAAAAGTCTTAAAATTTTGGATGAAAGACCTTGTAAATTAAATACTAATATGATTATATATATTATGTTAAAAATTTAATATATATTATATTTTCAATGCAGTGGAAGGAAGATTTGCTATAAGATTGGGGTCACATGTTCCAATTTTACTCCAACATTTATGATTTCAAGCATTCCTTTTAATAAATTGTCAAAATATGATGTGAAATGGAACCAAAGCTAATCAAATTTTTTTGTCTATAGACCCTTTTATATTTATATGTAATGATTTTTAATCATTAATTTTTAATATAAAAATTAAATAATAATAACTTTCATAATTAAATAATAAAAAATTTATTATGTGATTAATTATTTATTATTTGTTGTAACAAACGATACCAATTAACAAATTGAATTTTTGAGAAACGGAGTTTCTTGATGAACAATGAAACGATTAGGTTGACAAAGAGAGAAAAAAGAGAGAAGGAGAATAAGAATGGGAAAATTGTTTTTCTATTCACTTACTCAATTAGAGTACAAATGATTACAAGTGAATAACAACAAGTGACCTCTCTCAACAATCTAAGAGAACTAGCTTATTTATAGGCTACTAAGCTAACCTAAACAATTGGATCCAACAAACAAGGCCCAATTAGACATTACATACTAAAACTAACTTCGACTACAACATGTAACACTTCGACGTCAGTATGTGAACCACCTTCGACTTCATGCTTGTCTCCAGTCGAAACATGAAAGCTTTCCCTGCTGACAACATCCTAGTCGACAACACTAGAGTTAGGTCTAATATCTCACAAATCTTCACCTTGAAATAAACTCTACAATAACAGGGAATAATCTAGCTTTCATCATACAACTTTATCAACTGCATACAGTTGAAAAACTTGCAGCTCGACAATGTCTTGGTGATCATATCAGAAACATTGTCATCAGTCGAAACCTTTAGCACTTGGACTTCTCCAACTTAATTATCTATTTGACGAGGTGCAGCCTTACATCGATGTGCTTGGTTTGCTCATGATACGTTGAATTCTTCGACAGGCGTATTGCACTTTGACTATCACATTTAACAGTGATAGCTCGACCTTGAAGTTTTAGCTCCTTTGCAAAACCTTCAAGCCACAATGCTTCTTTCACAGCTTGAGTGAGGGCAATATATTTTGCTTTAGTGGTTGATAAGGCAGCAACCTTCTAAAGTGTCACTCTCCAACTAATTGTTGTGTCGAACATAGTGAACACATATCTAAAATTAGATTTTCTGGAATCCATACAACCTACATAATCAAAGTTGACATATCCTTCAATTTTGACTTTGCTATCATCACCACAGGCTCCACCATAAATCAATACTCTATTCAGAGACCCATTTAAACCTTCAAACCTTCAAAAACCCTGAACAGTTCAGCAACAAACGCACTGCATTTAGTGTTGGCAATGAACCGAACCAATTCGAAAATAGCTCGGAACTCGGTTCGACAATTAATTCGTTAAACTTGGTTCATGAACCTAATAAGCTGAATATGAGCGAAAAACTAAATTCGTTAACTAAATGAGTTAAACTTGAACTATACATAGTTCAACTCGTTAGATTCATGAGTCAACTCAATTATATATGAGAAAAATTATATTGTCTTTAAGAGTAGGTTTAAAGACTTAATATCAATTTTAACCTTATATTTTGTTTTAATCTAACGGTTTCAATTAATAATTTATATTTTCAAGTGAGAAAATTATTTTAAAAAATAATTATACAAATAAAATTAACATCATATAAATTAATTAATTTTTAAATTAGTAGATTTTTTAGACAAAGTTAAATTCAAATCTAATAACTTTTATTTTATTTTAATATGATTTAAAAAAAAAAAGGTTAAATATGTTTTTGGTCCCTATAAAATTACCAAATTTAGTTTTTGGTCCCTATTAAAAAATAACATGTTTTGGTCCCTACAAAATAATTATGCACGTAGTTTTAGTCCCTACTGTTAAACCAATGTGTATTTTTGAATGATTATTTTGCTGATATGTTTAGAATGTTATAAAAAGTTCCTCGAAAAAAAGAAACTCAAATTTTAATTTATAAGTCGAGAATTTCATTATTTTTATCATTATCTTTTGAAATTTAAAAAATTCATATTTAATTCTTCTCATTTTAAAAAATTATATAATTTGGTAAAGAAATATTTTATAGTAATCTAAACATGTATGAAAAAAATTATTAAAAAATTTAAAAGTTTAGGGGTAATAAAATAGTTTTCAAAATTTTAGAAAATAACAAGGACTAAAATTGCTTGCATAAAATTTTTGTAGGGATCAAAATATGTTCTTTTTTTTTATAGGGACTAAAAATGAAGTGTGCGATTTTTATAGGGACCAAAAACATATTTAACCCTAAAAAAATAATATTAATTTAAAATGTCAAATATATAATAAATAGACTTTAAAAATGGTTTTTAAGTCCGTGAAACAAGCGAGCCGAACCTAACGAGATGACCCTAACGAGTCGAACCGAGTTGCTCATGAACTTATAACGAGTCGAGTTTGAGCTTAAAAAAAAGTTTGTGTCGAACTCGAACCAACATTTGAGTTGAACCAATTCTTGACGAGTCGAGCCGAATTGAGGTGAGTTCGACTCGACTCGACTCATTTCCAGCCCTAACTGCACCTATCAAGATGTCTAGAGAAACCACTTTTCCACTCAGCTCTATTGTTCCTGATTAGCCCACCACAACCAGCTTTTATGCAGTCTTTACGTGCCCAGTTGGTGTTGAGTTTGAAAACATTACTCGAGGGAGGTTTCCATCCTATCATCTCCATAGCTTTATCTTACGCAAACACACACTCATTTTGATATTTTGCACTGTAATAATTGTTGTTTCCGGTTTTGAAAAATAAACTTACCACAAAGAAAATTATCGGGACGAGTCGCGTACTAGGTCGCTTTCTTTAAGACGTTTCGCCGAACTGCCAATAAGTATGCAAAGCAGTCGAGTTTCGACGACGTCTCCAGGATAAAATAGCCCGTTCAGAAATACGATTATCAATTGCACTATGATAAATCGCTCTAGAGATACACCTTCAGATGGTTATTAAAAAACCAGTCGCAGTATCTGGAATTAATCCAGTCGATGATGGTGCGATAAACCACTCATTAATCAGAAAAAGAAAAATTATAGATGAAGTGAATGAGAGAGGGAAGAGAGATTCCGGAAAATTCAGAATCTGGAGTATTTTCTCAACTGATACGCACAATACAATTTATAGTCATGAATCTGATATGATAGAGAGAAAATAGTGAGGGAGTGGAGAAAATAGTGGGAGAGTTGAGAGAAAAAAGTGGGAGGGAGTTATTCAATCAAAACTAGGTTAAGACTAGGTTTTGATGAGTGACTCATTATAATTATTTAATTAATAATTAATTAATATTAATTATTTAATTTCTAAGTAATCAATAGAATTGACTTCCATTAATTAATCGGTTGACCTTTTCAAATTCACACAAAGTTTTCCAACAATCCCCCACTTGAATTTAAAAGATAATTTTTAGAAGTAACGTCAAATATATCTAAGATTGTGCATAAGCAAAGGTGTCTACGACTTGAACCTTAGCGTAGCAAGTAGGATTCTGATTCAACAAGAGTGACACTATTGTCTTGAACTCTATCTCAGACATCAGACCCGCACACAACCTTTTCATAAGGTGTATTCTAATAGCCCATGCTTTAATGCCCCTGCACGTGTATCCCAGTTTAGTGAAGGCTCTAGGAATTCTGCCTCGAAATTCCATAGAAACCGACCTCAATTCCACAATCACGTAGGTGAGTTTATCAAGAGTACTCCTGTAGCCTAGGTACTCCCTCATACAGAGTATAGATATCATTAAGAGTTTCTATTATCTCATCCTCTTATTACTTCAGGATTCATGCTTCACTTGCATGGTCATCTCATATTACTCACAACTTGTTATTACCCATTGAACCTATTTCTTGGGATCTCCAGTCATTTAGGTCGGGTTACCATCATGAGTAACTCATTTCTTTATAGGCATTAGTCCCATCTTCTTGGATGTATTATGGACTTTCTCTCTTGCTAATCCTTTCATCAAAGGATCTGCTAAGTTTTCATCAGTGCGTACATGATCCACTCTTACAGCTCCTTTAGAGATACAGTCTCTAACGGTGATGTGCTTTCTTCTAATTTGACGTCTTTTACCATTATAATAACGGTTATCAATTTTTGCAATAGTCGCGGTACTATCGCAGTGGATCAACACAGCTGGCATAGGTTTTTCCCATAAGGGAATCTCAGCTAGCAAGCATCTTAACCAACTTGCTTCTTCACTAGCTGTAGCTAGTGCTATCATCTCATACTCCATTATGGACTGTGCCAGGATGGTATGCTTCTTTAATTTCCAAGATACAGCTCCTCCAGCTATACTAAATATATAGCCACTGGTAGCTTTGGAATCATCCGATAAGGTGTTCCAATCTACATCACTATACCCTTCTAGTACAGCAGGAAATTTCTGATAGTGTAGGCCGAGGTCCATAGTCCTTTTAAGGTACCTCATGACTCGCTCAATAGCTTGCCAATGCTCGTTACTCGGCCTACTCATAAATCTGCATAGCAATCCTACAACATATGCAATGTCGGGTCTGGTACAATCAGTGGCATACCTAAGACTGCCAATGATGCTCGCATATTTTGTTTGTCTGATACTTTCTCTAGTGTTCTTAAACAGTTTCACACTTGGATCATACGGTGTGCACGCAGGTTTACAATCAAAGTATTTATATTCCTTTAAGATATTCTCCACATAGTGAGATTGATCCAAAGAAATTCCTTGTTCGGATCTCGTGATCTTGATACCCAGGATCACGCTTGCTTCTCCGAGGTCTTTCATATCAAAGTTATTGCTCAACAATGATTTCATATCATTAATGGCCTGAATGTTTGATCCAAATATGAGTAGATTGTCTACATATAGACATATGATAATGCAAATGCGATTCTCAAATTTATAATAAACGCATTTGTCACTTTCATTCACTTTGTACCCATTTGATATCATTAAGTTATCAAACTTTTCATGCCATTGTTTAGGAGCTTGTTTTAGTCCATACAGAGACTTATCTAACTTACAGACCTTGTTTTCTTGTCCATGGATTACAAACCCTTCTGGTTGTTCCATATAGATTTCTTCTTCTAAGTCACCGTTTAAAAAAGTTGTTTTAACATCCATTTGGTGTACTATTAAGTTATAAATAGCAGCTATTGAAATGGGTACCCTAATGGATGTAATTCTAGTGACTGGAGAAAATGTGTCGAAGAAATCTATATTTTCTCTTTATCTAAAACCCTTGGCTACAAGGCGAGCCTTGTATTTATCAATAGTTCCATCAGGTTTTAGTTTCTTTTTCAAAACCCATTTACAACCAATTGGTTTGCAACCAGGAGGTAAGTCTACTAAGTGCCAGGTCTTGTTAGACTCTAGAGAATCTATCTCATCATTAATAGCTTCTTGCCATAAATATGCATCCAGAGATGACAGTGCTTCTTGAAGATTTATTGGATCTTCTTCTACATTATAAGCCGCATAATTGGGCCCATAGTCTTTAGCAACTCTTGCTCTTTTACTTCTTCGAAGTTCTGTTTCTACATTGTCGTTGCTTTCAGTACTTTTTATCACAGGAATGTGACCCGATTAGGTGCCCCCACTATTTCTCGATTTGAAAGGAAATTTGTCTTCATAGAATTCAACATCGTTTGACTCTATGATCACTTTTGCATTTAGGTCATAAAACCTATATGCTTTACTGTTTACTGCATACCCAATGAATACGCATTCATAGGCTCTACTAGCGAGTTTAACTCGTTTCGGATCCGGAATCCTGACATAAGCCAGACAGCCCCAAGTTCTCAAATAAGACAAGTTTGGTTGTCTTTTCTTTAATATCTCATAAGGTGAGATCTTACTTTTTGACTTGGGAACTCTATTCAGGACATAGCAGACAGCCAATAAAATTTCCCCCCACCAGTGAGGTGCAGCACCAGAATTCAACATAATTGCAACAACAAGTTCAATAAGAGTTCTATTCTTTCTTTCTGCTTTGCCATTCATTTCAGGAGAATATGGAGCAGTTTTTTCATGTACAATGCCATGTTCAATATAAAAATCATTAAATAACCCAGAGTCATATTCAGTTCCCCTATCACTACGAAGTCTCTTAATCTTCTTGCTAAATTGATTCTCAATTTCAGTTACAAACATCTTAAACATGTCAAGTGCTTCACTTTTATTCTTTATTAGGTATACATAAGTATAATCAGAGCAATCATCAATAAAAGTGATAAAATAACATTTACTATTTCTAGTTAAACTTCCATCTAATTCACATATATTAGAATGTATAAGATATAGGGGATCAAATTCTTTTATAACAGATTTATGCGAAGTCTTAGTTATTTTAGCTTGACTGCAAAATTCACATTTATTAGAGTCATTGGCATTTAATTTAGGGATTAGGCCTAAGTTGCTTGCATTAGAAATAATTCGTTTATTAACGTGACAAAGTCTAGCATGCCAAATATTAAAATCACACAAAGAGTAAACAGAAGGAGAAATTTTATTCAAATCAACATTCAACTTAAACATGCCATCAGTGGCGTACCCTTTCCCGACAAAAATACCATTCTTAGTGATGGTGTACAAACCTGCCCCTATAGTTTGACTAAACCCAACCTTATTTAAAAGAAAACCAGAAACAAGATTCTTCCTAATTTCATGAACGTGCATGACGTCCTTCAAGATCAAAGTCTTTCCTGAGGTGAATTTCAGCTCAACATCTCCAATTCCAGCAACATTAGTGGTGTGAGCATCTCCCAACATCACTTTCTTATCTTCAGCATTCATGTATGTCTTGAACATAGCACGATCGTAACAGACATGACGAGTGGCGCTAGTGTCTATCCACCAACCATCACTTCCACCAACCATGTTGACTTCAGTGATCATAGCAATGAATTGTTCATCAGTCAGGTTAACCTGAGCACTTGAGCCAGCAACAGGTTTAGGCCTGCTCTTACATTTTTTTGCCATATGACCCGGTTCCCAACAATTGTAGTAAGAGAAAATCGGAGCATCATTTCTTTGAGGTGGTGACTGTTGCCTAGCAAATGGAGCAGATGGGGCCTTAGAGGGATTCCCATTCTTAATTCGGTTCATAGCATTGCGGTTCTGATTCTTTAATGGTTTGCCCGTAGGCTTCAGAACCGCACCGAATCTCTTTTTGTTGTTAGAAACAACTAAGACTTCATCTTTCTGATCTTGTCTCCGAGCTTCCTCTTCAATTCAGAGGCGAGTAATCAGACTTTCGATTGAAAATTCTTTTGTTTTGTGGCGAAGCACATTTTTAAAATCTTTCCAACCAGGGGGCAGTTTGTCAATGATAACAGCAATCTGAAATTGTTCATTGAGGGGCATACCTTCTGTAATAATTTCATGAGCAATTTTCTGAATTTCGTGGCTTTGAGCTTCCACAGATTTTTCATCCACCATCTTGTAGTTCAAGTAGCGGCTGACAGCATATTTTTTCGCACCTGCTTCTTCAGTATCATATTTCCTTTGCAGAGCCTCCCATACCTGTTTAGCAGTCTTGTAACTACTGTAGTAGTCATACAGATCATCAACAAGACTGTTCAGAATGTGATTTTTGCACAGATAGTCATTCTCTTGCCATAGGGCAATTTCTTTCCTGAGCTGTAAGTCATCTGCTGCAGCCTTAGCTTTTGCAGAGTCTGATTCAGACGTTTTGGAAGTCCCGTCTGATTCTGCAGGTGACTTACCATTAGGTAGTTCAGTTGATCCAGAAGGAACAACCGGGATATCCTCAATCAGGACGTGGGCAACCTTCTTCAGAGTTAAGAAAAATTTCATCTTAGCTTGCCAACGTTTGAAATTGGATCCCTCAAACTTGAATGGTTTGTCAGAGATAGAAGCGGCCGCAGTAGTACCGATAATTTCCTCAGTAGTCATGACAGTTATGAAAACGTCTTAAAATTGTTGTTTCCGGTTTTGAAAAATAAACTTACCACAAAGAAAATTATCGGGACGAGTCGCGTACTAGGTCGCTTTCTTTAAGACGTTTTGCCGAACTGCCAATAAGTATGCAAAGCAGTCGAGTTTCGACGACGTCTCCAGGATAAAACAGCCCGTTCAGAAATACGATTATCAATTGCACTGTGATAAATCGCTCTAGAGATACACCTTCAGATGGTTATTAAAAAATCAGTCGCAGTATCTGGAATTAATCCAGTCGATGATGGTGCGATAAACCACTCGTTAATCAGAAAAAGAAAAATTATAGATGAAGTGAATGAGAGAGGGACGAGAGATTCCTAAAAATTCAGAATCTGGAGTATTTTCTCAACTGATACGCACAATACAATTTATAGTCATGAATCTGATATGATGGAGAGAAAATAGTGGGAGAGTGGAGAAAATAGTGGGAGAGTTGAGAGAAAAAAGTGAGAGGGAGTTATTCAATCAAAACTAGGTTAAGACTATGTAATACCCCGTAAATTTATAAACGCTCTGGTTAATATTATTATGATCAACTAGGTTCCGGAGTACTCTGAGCAATTATTTGATAAAATAATTAGAGTAAACTGACGAACTCATAGTTGATTAAATTAATAGTATTTAACGTTGAGTTTTTATTATTTGGTGCTTTTGAGCTAATTTGGACATTTAGTAGTATTGCTAATTAATGGAAATTATTTTCTTTACTATGTTTCTTTTTCTCACTTGGAAACAAAAACAAAAGTTAGAAAGGAAAAGAGAAGAAAGGAAAAGTGAAGGAAAGGAAAAGGAGAAGAAAATTGTCTAAGAGCTCAAGATCATCATCAAGCATCAATCTTCATCCAATCTTCTAAATTTCATCATCCTCATCTTGTTGTCCAGGTGGGTTCTAGTTAGTACCATTGTTAGAAAGTTCTAGGGATTTTTTTGGATTTAGGTTAGATTGTGGAATTTTGAACTTTTTGGATGAATCTTGTTATAATTGTTGTTGTATGCTTGTTATCATGTCTATACTGAGTTTGGATCATGTGGGTATTATTTGATCATGTTTTGGTTGGAGGAATATGGCTTAGGGGTGAAGAACAACAGCTGGGAGAAGTGTTGTTTCGCTTGCTTCGCCTAGCGAGCCTGGGGCGAGTCCCAGCGAGCAGCAGTCGAGGGTTCGCCTAGCGAACCCGAACGCGAAGCCTAGCGAATGTTCGCTGCGGGCGTTCGCTTAGCGAACTTAGTATGTTTTAAGTCTGGGAACTTTCTGCCAAGGGGTTCGCTGGTACGTTCGCCTAGTGAAGGTGAAGGCGAAGGTTCGCCAGCTCGTTCGCCTAGCGAACTTATGGTGTTTTGGGTCTGGGAGTGTTCTGTTTAATTACTCGCCAGCTTACTCTCCTAGCGAAGGCGAAGGCGAAGTTTGCCAGATCATTCGCCTAGCGAACCTGGGGCGAGCTGTGTTATTTTTATAACTTGTTGTCGTCATACCTTTTCATCCGTTGTCCGTTTTAAATGTTCGGTATATCAATGGAAAGCTGGAGAAACGATCTTTATGATGATCACATGAATTGTCAATTTTATTGCCCGACTAAATAATCGGAGGGAACCGTTAATTGGTGTAATATGCGATATGTGGAATTATGTGTTTTAATTGTGTGATTGATGAATAATTGCCTATGTTCCTATTGTTATGCATGTTAAAATATGAAATAGGTAGAGTAAGGAATATCACCGTAAACAAGTGTCGGATAGGGTGGAACAACATTGTGGCAACGCTCGTGCATGAAAGGCTGATGCGTGTGTTTTTGTATCATAACCACGGTTTCTTGCGGTGTAGTTTCATGAGACTCGAGCACCTCCTCTGAAACGTTATGCACAACTACTTGGCAGGTTTGATTCCCGTAGTGAGTACGATTGGAGCCTACGGGTAAAGAGACTTGTGACGGTGTACGGGCCGTGAGAAGTGACGGATCACAGTGTACGGACCGGTGATCCCGAATCCAATTCGTATGCCAAGTAGCTACAAGGATCCATGACTCGGGTCGTCTTCTAGACGTAGAAGCGGACGGGAATAGGGGATACCTTGGTATTGGTTATTGATGTGTGAATCCTTGAGTTTACAGGCTCAGGAGGTACTTCGGTACTAGTGTGAGTTTACAGGCTCAGGAGGTACTTCGGTACTAGTGTGAGTTTACAGGCTCACCGTGATGGTTACTTGTGTGTGTGTACTCATGGTCTTTCCCCTTTCCCCTTGACATGAGTTAGGTTTATTTTAGAACCTTGTAAAGCCGAGAGGACTTTAAGATAGGGAACTCACTGAGATTTGATGTATCTCACCCCACTGTTGTTGTTTACATCACAGGTTCTGCAGGTTCGGCGAAGGGTAAGGACAAGGTTATTTGACTTTCCTTACGGATCGTAGCTTTTGTGTTGGCATGGCTTCCGCTATGGCGGAAGAAAATTTTGAGATCATTGCATTGATCTAGTTCTTAGTTTTTATCATGTTGGAACATCTTATATATGTAATGCCTTAGACTTTTAGTGTTTTGTATTAGAGGCATTTATGTGTATAATGTGTTAACTAGGAACTTATAGTATTTCAATACCAAATACTTGGATTCATATATATAATTTATGCTTTGATGTATGGATTATATATATGGGTGTTACAGACTAGGTTTTGATGAGTGACTCATTATAATTATTTAATTAATAATTAATTAATATTAATTATTTAATTTCTAAGTAATCAATAGAATTAACTTCTATTAATTAATCGGTTGACCTTTTCAAATTCACACAAAGTTTTCCAACAATAATCCTTCACCGGCTTGCACGACATAACATCTAGGATCAAATGAACGGGAACAAATTTCTTCAAGCTCTTCTTTATTTCTCTAAGTCCATAAACAATGACATGATATTGTCCATTAATCACACCAAGGCATATCATTGTTATGCTTGGTATCTAAATTCAAAGTTATCCAATTTGTGAGGTTAACCTGCAAAAATCCATTCATAATGTAAGCTGGAATTTTGTTTTCCCAAAGTTGCATGGAATTCGGGCAATCTCGAAGGGTATGCAAAGTGGTTTCTACACTTCTCCCACAAATACTACACATTGCTTGACTTATTCCAATTTTTCTCTTATTGTATCATGTGCCATTATCTAGACAAAATGTCAGACTCTCTCTAGTACATTCATCTTCCATATTTTCTTCCAATTAAAATCTTCACCACCTATTGTAGTGTTTAAATCTTCATACTTAGATTTGATTGAGAAGTTGTCTGACGCAGTGCTTATGGATACAAAGACATCATTGCCATGTTCTGCTCCCAGAGGCAAACAAGCAGCAATTTTTAGCTTCAAATCTTCAGGCAGCCAACCTTCAAATACATTCCACTTCCAATCTCCATCATTGTCCACCAGATCACATGATTTGGCTCCAATAAGATGACTAGGAATCTGGCTAACATTTTCTGCAATTTGGCTAACATTATATGCAATACGTAAATCAGTATCCACTCAACTATACATCCAATCATCAATTGTTTTTCCACCCCCGATACTCCAACAACCTGATTCAAGGAGATGGGGTTTCATCTTATTTATTTATCTCCACAAGCTAAAATTTGTTACTTTGTAATTAACATGTTCTTGAGGACCAGTATAATTATATTTCTTCCTCAACACTTTACACTGTAACTCATCCGAATTATTGTTAATCTTCCATCACAATTTCATGTGCTTGCTTTATTCATTTTGTCAATTTTCTTTAGGCCAATACTGAAGGTGAGAAAAATACACAAGAAGGGGGGTTAAATTGTGTTTGCCAAATCGTTTATACTTTTGAACCAGAGTTCAGATTCTAAGTCAGAGTTCAAAAACTGATAGTAAGTGCAGCGGATAATGTTGCAGAAGTAAATAAAAAGGGCAAAGAACACTCAACAGTTATATTGGTTCCTCTCCAATATGAGAGTAGTCCAGTCCCCTTGCCTTGCAAGAGATTTCCACTATAATAAAAAATATTACAATTGCATATACCTTCAAGTATAAGCCTTTCCCTGCTCAGGCCTATAGCCTAAGACTTCTTTACTTGATCAGCACCTAATCAAGACTTCACTGCTTAGATCCTCAGATCACTACTACGTAAATACCAATTAATAACGGTTGGGAAAGGTATATAATGATGCAGGCGCAAGCGTTGTTATGTAGAGTGTCGTTGTAAATGGATACTTATAATCACAGGTCATTAACCGTTGTAATTACCTGGAAACAGCGCGCCCTGTCACAACGGTTATTATAATGAACCGTTGTGATAAATATAATGCTCTTAGGTTCGATTCCCAGCTACGCCGTTTTTATATTTCTTTTTTCTATGAAGCGCGCGAGATATTATTACGGTTATATTTTTTACCCGTCGTTATATAGTTTGCAGACACAAATATACAACCACGACTTTGTTTTATAACCGCAGTCAAAACTTCCTATGTTTTAAATATGAATTTCTTAGCAATTCAAATTTATCCCATTATTGTACCTATAACCATTTTAAATATGCATTTCTCAGCAATTCAAATTCATTCCATTTTTTAACTTGTAACCATTTAAACCATAACAGATAAGCTAACATTGTTCATTTGTAAGTATTGTAACTATTATAACCATAAAAGACAACTAACATTGTAACATTGTAAGTATTTGTAAGTATACATTTTGTAAGTATTGTAACTATTATAACCATATTTACACCAAACACTATATGCATGTCATCAATACAGAAAAGTGTTATTCACATCATCTCTACAGAAAAGTGTTATTCACATCATCAATCAGCAGGACCCTTAAGAAAATTGTGGATATATGCCCAACGTTTACGAAGATCTACGAAGTCCTCAACGGGGAATGGGGTTTCGTCGTTAAACATCTACATAAGAAACAACTACATAAGAAAGAGGTAATAACATGTATGATAATAATTCAATAGTCAACTTATCTGTTAATATATGTAAACATTTTTTGACATACCTTATCCCATGAATCAACAATGCCAGCAAGGACAATGTTTAGCATGTGTTTCATGACATAGTAACCACACTCGTAATTCCCGGGTTGTTTCCTTGTCTACAAATTTAAGCAAAAATCACATGAATACAACCACAATGAATGTAAATGAAAGAAACATAATCGTGCCACTTACTTTAGGACAGATCCATCTGGGCTTTCTTCTAACATTGATCATTATATTCACTTGTTCCACAACACTACACATTGAATTTGAATTAAACATATTACATGATAAACTAATTACAATGTCAAAGAAAATGAATTAAGCATACACTTACGAATTAATCATATCTTTCATTTTTTTGTACAGTGTATCATGCAAAGAACACATAAAAGTTATCGTATTCGTCCGTAATGATATGATGATCAATTGCCAATGACCACTGAATAAACAAGAGCATATATATAGGTTAATGGTATATGCTAAAACAAAACTAAATCTAGAATAAACATTAATTCCAAAATTACTTACGTGCAGAGGAATGGTGCTAAGTAACATTCTTTTCCTCCCTCACTTAACCGTGTTATCAAGTACTCTCAGATAGCTTTTGATTCATTAAAAGTCCAACGAATAAAAAGTAGATCCAAGATTCCGTAAGTACTCGATTTATTCAAATATATACAAAGACGGTGAATGTACCTAAATGGTTAAAGAAAATGAATAAATTAGGGGTGATGTTTTATAAATGATAATGTTCTATAATGACATGTATATTCAACTATATATACTTACGTGCACCAAACTTGCAATATCCCGATGTCCAACGACTTATACCCACCAAGAAAATCCCTTACTTCATCAGGATTATAATAGAATAAACCCACACGTGGACAATGTTCTAGCAGGAGAGATTGTGCTTCATTTATCACCGCAACTTGCAAGTATAACATTGTGATTTCATTTGGATTATGGCCCATTATATCATTGCGGTTACCCGCAGGGGGGGTGGGCTGAACAATTACTTTCTTTTGTAGAAGCATGACGTACAACACTTTTACTAGGAGTTCGAGCGCCATCATCACCATCAACATTACGGTGATCTTCATTTGTCCGTTGTTCCAAGTTTTCACTTAATCTCTACATCATAATATTCAATTAAAACATAAAACAAAAACAAGCACAATATATATCATACATTTTCGATAAAACACTAACATCTCAAGTAAAGTACATACTGAATACATCTCTTGGAACCTTTCCATATCTTTCTCCCTTTTTTCCTTCTCCTCTTCTAACATTCTCCGTTGTTCTTCTAATTGCTTCTCAAAATTTTCAATCGTTTGTCTTTGAACAATTATTTCCGAGCTTTCGGTTCTTTTTCTTTGATACCTAAAGAATGACCTCAAGCTGACACCTTCTCCAACAGCACGGACACACCCACCATGCTCATCTGTTCCGATAGCTTCTACTAATATATCATGTCGTGCTTGCGGATCAAATGTGCCTTCACGGGATGCCTCAACCAACTTATCCTACACAACAAGAGAAACTTACATATATCAGTTACCAATGCATTTAAATAAAAAATAACATAAGCACCATAAATCACATTTTTTTCGGCAACTACTCTGGAAGCCTCAGAGGTGTACTCTCTATCTGGTCTTAATCAAGCCATCTTCCATTTTTCATGTCTTGAAGGTGGAGATGGGATGCGATCATCTCCGGTTTCGGATTGTCTCTCAAGTATGATTTTTTTCTCAAGATTCCTATAACCCCTACAAGACAATCTATGGGGGTACATGTTCTTGGCTTTATTGAGTATCCCGACTTTCCTTTTAACCTGTTATGAACATAGTGAAAAAAATATGAGTAGTATCTATAACTCATTAGCATAACATTATCTGTTACATGATAATAGTAGTAACCTTAAATTCCTCAGAACGACATATCTTTGTAAACCTTTTCCATTGGTTCTTCGATATATAACTATATCGAATCCATGGTTGAGCAAGACCGCTCTTAGGCCTCCTAATGTAGTCAGACGTGAGTTGTTCCTTAAATCCCCTCTAACGAGTACCAACATATGATATCCACTTTCTTTTCAAATTTGAGTCCTCGTCGTTAAACTCAAAATTCAACTACATTTAAATTAATATATAAGTATGTATTAGAAATTATAGATATTGATATCGGAGATATATGAAAATTATAGTATGTAATACCTTAACATCAGTCCATATGCTTTCTTTGACCTTATTATCAACTTGTTTCCAATCATCAATCAATATACTAACATTGCTACATGCAAGGAACGAAACATAACTCTTAAAAGTATAGTAGTGTTGACAATCCACTACTCTGTACAAAGAATCAAATTGGATAGGAATTTTTTCACCTGATGCGTTCCGGACAGATGTGAATTGGGGCATCATTGTGACGCCTCTTTGTGATCTTTTCATTTGACTTATAGTTGTTTGAGTATCATTGTCACAACAGTGTAGGGAATAAGCTTGGTGACCATGGCGTTGTTGTTTACGCGTTTTGTAGTAGTGGATCCTAAGAAATTCATTGCTTAAACCCTCCTGGTTCAAGAATTCCTTGGTTATACTATTTGCCTAAGACTTCTTCTTAGACCCTTGGTCCAAGACTTCTTGCTCAGATTCCTCGAATCTAAGACTTCTCTGCTCAAGCCCAAGGCAAGAGACTTTTATCTAAACTGACTGTTTAGAGAAGGAATAACTTACAACAACACTTGATTAATAATTAGAGATGTTCAAATATAATAAAACACACTTTTAACACTAAGATTTCTTAATCGATACAAGAATACGAACTCTTAACATATTAACTTCTCTTGAGCTGATATGAATGAAGTGCGTGTATATTTTAGTTGAAGTTGCAGCTTTATTCTCTTAAGTTGATCTTCAGTTCTTCTGCTCCTTTTAAAGATGAAGCAATATAGTTGTTGAAGCATCCTCAACGGCTATAATCAGATCAAATCTTCTAGTTCATCTTCTTTTCCATTAAAGCATGTGTTGGAACTCGTATACAGAAAATTATCAACTGAACAAGGCCTTTGTCCGGAGAACACTTCTATGAAACAAGTACAACACAGTCTTTTGAAGATAATGCCAATAATTCTCGAGTCCCATGTTTACAGAACTAGATTTGACATTACTTAGTTTTAGAGGAAGCCATAACACGTTTATGATTCTGAAGTGTACTAGCAGTAACTGAACCATAACTACTTCTATGTCAGAACCAGTTTCATCAAGTAAATATAATTCTGCACACATGAACCAGCTAGTTAGAAATCCTAATTGTTTTTCAAATACTTTGTTATCATCAAAACTTTAGAAGATACATGGTATGAACCAAATTTGTCTCAACAAAGACCACCCTCATCCTTGAGTCTCATTACCTTATCTTAGTCAACTACATGATATCTTCTTTTGTGTTAGAAAATTAATTTAAATCTAATGGATTGAGGTTAGAAACGTGAACGAAATCACTTTCCTTATAAGTATTTCAAGCACCCTCAAATTTCTTAGAGTTAGAACGCAGGAATACCCAAGATAATTCAGCCTATACTCGAGTTTACACAAGACCGATTAAAACTCGAATATAGAAAAGAGTATTTGGAATTTTAGTGAAGAGGATGTATGTTTTTGTTTTTTCATTTTTAAATTCGGAATGAATTATTTATAGGCCATATTGGTGTTGTTTCACAAGGTTGCGACCCTTAGAGAAACAACTTCCTTTTACCAAGAGTTACAAGCTTTTGCCAAAAGTTACTTTTACCAAAAGTTACATTGTTTCACCTATAACAACATTCTTCAAGAGATGCATACTTTCATTATGCAGCACTTCACGAAGTGTTGTCTATTTTCGAATTCAAACCTACTGCAACAATTGACAAGTGTTGCTTATTTATGAATTCAAAATTAATCTTCACTTGCATATTTACTTATCATTTTAAAATACACTCAAAATGATTAATTCTTAATAATTCACAACATAAATTCAATCATAAATTCCAAATTCACAATTTAAATATATTTATTGGTGACAACTTTTCTATTTGTCTCTAAAAATTAGATAAAATACCTAGAGCTGACAAATGGGTCGGGTCGGTCCAACCTGCATCGGCCCGGTGGGCCAACACTTATAAATGGGCTGGAGTGGACTGGCCCGATTACTTCATGAGCTATCAAAATTGAGCCCGACCCAATTCTTTATGGGTTGTGCAGCCCGATGGACCAGACCCGCCTATATATTTCAATATTATAATTTTAATTTTTAAATTTAGAGACAATAAAATACAATCATACATAACAAAATAATTACTCATCTAACCGTTCAAAATAGATATAAAAATAAATTATAAAGTAGATAATTTTTTGGCAATGTCCCATGAACACTTGGTGAATCCAACAATTATCGCATAGTGTGACTTTAGAGACAATAGAATACATTCACACATACATAACCAAATCATTAATCACCTAACAATTCAAAATATATAACAAAATAAACTATAAAGTAGACAATGTTGTGACCTAAGTCTCATTTTAATTTCCAATATTGAAGAATATCCACATCATCATCCAAACATTTTTCATTCGGGTATATTTCAAGTTTCGACTTGCCATCATTTGCTTTTGTATCTTTTCTTGATGGTATTCTTAAAATTAGACATGCAAAAACTATTTAAACTAGGTTTAAATAGAAAAATAAAGTAATATCATGAGTACAAATTACTATTTTTTAATATTTTTAATGGGCCAGCTCGAAGTCCGCTTGGCCAGCCTGGTCCAGCCATAAAAAATAGGGGTGGCAAAATGGGTTGGGACCCGCCACCCGCCAAAATAATGGCGGGCTGGGTTGGGATTTTGGGCTCGCCCACCCGTTTCGCCTGCCCTGCCAAAGCAAAAAACCTCGCGGGCGGAAGACATAACGGGACGGGGTTGGCCCGCCAGCCCGTTTCGTTCGTGGCAGGTGTCATCCTCTTTATGGCAGGCACCACTCTCGTGGCAGGCGTCATGGTTTCTAGGTGGCAGGTGACACCCTCCTTGATGTGGCAGGCACTATGGTTTCTTGGTGGCAGGCGCCACCCTCCTTTATGTGGCAGGTCATGGTTTCTTGGTGGCAGGTGTCACCCTCCTTTAAAAAATAATGGAAAAATAGCTCGTAGTAGCTCTTAAAAAATGAAAAAATAAATAAATAAAAAAGAAGGCGGGCAAGCCCGCCGCCCGCCAACCTGTCACCTTGGCGGCGCGGGCTTGATTTTCATGCCCATTTCAATTTGGCGGGCATGCCCGCCCCTCTCTTTTTTAGGCGGGCTTTATGCGGGGCGGGACGGGGCGGGGCTTGCGGCCCATTTTGGCACCCCTAATAAAAAACATTGGTCTGATGGGCTGGTTAAAAAAGATAGGATTGTATTTTTTTAATATTTTTTTATGGTCCGGCTCGTGCTAAAATTTAGGGCTTATAGGCTGAACCGATTTTGACAGCTCTAAAAATACCTCCAATTAATCACTCAATGCCATTTAGTTTTATCATATTTAATTATAGGCTTAAATAGTATTTTCGTCCCTGTAAGTTGGCGAGTTTTTGGTTTTCGTCCCTGAATCTTTTTTTTTTTGGGTCTGAGTCCTTAACATTTGATTTCTTTTTGCGATTAGTCCCTGACGTTAAACTTCTGTTACAAAAATGATGATGTGGCTAACGTTGCTGACGTGGCAAGCTTGTTTTTATCATTTTTCATTTATATTAATATCCAATAATTCCACGTCGCTTTTTTTTATCATTTTCTATTATTTTTAATTTCCAATAATTCCACATAAGCATTGTTTTGTTTGTTGAGTGTTAAATGACGAATGCATAATCTTTCAAAAAAAGGCCCAATGTAGTTTTGAACCTAGGACCTTTAGATTACCACAACAACATGTTTCCACCAAGCCATTTACTTCCTTTTGTTTATATTTGTAACGCATATACTAATATACTAATATTACTGCATCTATTAAATATACTAATAGTAATATACTAACATACTAATATACTAACATATTACTGCAACTTAAAATTATTAGTTAAAATAATTAATACTGTAAATAATTAATACTTCTAAATAATTAATACTGCAACTTATACTAATCATTAATATTGTAAATAATTTTGTAACTATACTAATAATTATGAAATATTTAGTAAATAATACTGTAACTTAAAATTATTAGTTGAAATAATTAATTATTTTATTAATTAGTAATTAATAATGTTATAGTTGAAATTATTTAATAATACTGTAATTAAAATTATTTAACAAACTAATTAAATAATATTTCACTAAAATTAATATTTCATATTCTATTTTAATATTTCACCAAAGTAATTAAAATTATAATGCATATGTTTCACTAATTAATATTTCAACTATTTTAGTATTTAAATATTAATAAATAAAAACTACTTATTAATATAGTAATTATTTACAGTATTATTAATATAAATACAATATTATATACTAAATATTTAATAAGGTAATTATAAAATATTTCACTACTAGTTAATAACATTATTAGTTAATACTGTATTATTATTAAATAATACTTTATTATTAATTAATTTAAACTAAATATTAAATAATTATTATAATTATTATTAGTTTAAACTAATAATTTAAATATTAAATAGTTTAATTAGTATTTTTAATAGTTTAATTTACTAAATAATTACAGTAAATTTATTTAGTTTAATTTATTTAATAATTAGAGTATTAATTAATAAAGGTAAATTATTAATAATAGTTTAATTTATTAAATAATTATAATATTAATTACAGTAAATTAAATAAATGAGATATTAAATAATTATGATTATTAATATTAAAATTATTTAGTTATTTAAATAATAAATAATTATTGGTTACGATAATAAATAATAAATAATTACGATAATAAATAATAAATAATTATTAGTAAATAATATTGTATTATTAGTTAATAGTAAATAATTACGATACTAAATAATAAATAATTATGATAATTAATAATTGAAATATTAAATATTTGGAATATTAAATTATTGAAATATTTAATAAACTAATTATTTATACTAATTTATAAAATAATTTATATTTATATTAATAAGTATTAAATATTAAATTATATAAAATAATTTATACTGACTGTATTAAATAATTTATATTAACTATATTAAATAATTTATACTAATTATATTAAATAATTTATACTAACAGTATATATAAATATTTATATTAAATAATTTTTATTTATATTAATAAGTAATAAATATTAAACTCTATAAAATAATTTATATTATCAGTATAAAATAATTTATACTAATTGTATTAAATAAGTGCAGTATTTTAAATATAAGTATTAAATAGTAAATATTGGATTTATTTAATATATAAATTTGTTGCAAATAAAAATACAAGTGAGTTGAATGGTCTAGTGACTAAGAATCATGTTGTGGAAACAAAGGTCATGGGTTCAAGTCCTCTTAGAACCAAAATTTTAATTTTTGCCATCTTAAAATAAATGAAAAATGATAAAAAAACACTTGCCACGCAATTTTTATACTTAATAAACATTTATTTGTATATGATATTTAATGACTTTTCTTGGCCTAAAAATATACTCAAACAAAACGCAATTTAAAATCATGGTTCTCTTTCTCATCTAACTATTTATGTATACAACTTTTACACATTAGAAGAATTGAAAATAAGTTAGCAATGATCAAGGAAAGCATGTGATGATTAGCTCAACAGTTTTATTCCTAAGTTTCCAACCATAGATCACCATCAATAAAACTTGTATTGAGGAATGGAAAAGCTTGTGTATCATTCAATCTCTGTACATAAGGGGCCCTGCTATTCACATTAGCCCCTGGCCCAGAGCAATTGTACTCTCCATAAAATATAGTCCTGCATTATATATATTCACATTATTACAAAACTATAATTTTTTAATGAATATCTCTGAAATATTTATAACTTATTGTTGCTATATACTTTGTCCTTACTGGTCTCTTGAAGGGTCATTGAAATCATTCCAACCTTCGGGGGCAATAATATCAGACATAACTGTGAATGCAAAAATGACACGAGAATATGGTCTCCATGCCCTACCTAACCATATTCTACCATTGCCTCCTATTGTACTGTTCACAAATACATATCCTGTGTTTTCATCTCCTGAAACTCTACCATGAGCAGTAATCGCGCCGTTTATGTTCTTTTGTCCTGGAGGTACTGGATTTGCTATAGAAACTAGTTGACAATTCTGTACATAAACCAAATATAGCATGATTTTCATTAGTGTTGGTATTGCCACTTTTACAACTATTATATATTATATAACGGTCTATATGAAGCACGAACACAGATATTAGTCAGATTTTTTCAGAGGTGTCGGTGCTACAAAAATGACAGTGGCATAATGTATAGGAAGGACATGTATACCTCATAGAGTGACCTTGCATTGCCAAAGATGAAATCAATGGATCCTTGTATATAACAATCTTTGAAGTAATGACGCCCCTTATCATCATGAAGGGTGTCTTGAGCTCCAAAGAATCCGCAGCCTCGGAATTCAGCTTGATCTCCTGATATCCTCATGGCTACTGCTTGTGCTCCTTCAGCCCCAGGAGCTGGCATTGGCGCTAAATTCTTTTTCATTTAGTTAAACCAAATTATTTGTTAGTGTATTGTTTCAATATTTATGAATTATATAAATGAAAAAAACTATTGATGATCACCATGAAGCTTATGTTCTTAGCAATGAAGTTGGAGGCAAAAACTTGTACAGAACCACTATAAAATGTGCCATTAGCAGATTTTGCTGTATCATTCCATGCAATTGCAGTTGAAGTGTAGCTTTGTCCTTGAAATGTAATGTTTGGTTTGGTTTTTGGAACCATGACTTTCTCACTGACAAATACAAAAAATGTCATGAAATATGATTGATAAAATGAAACAAACCAAACCAAAACAAAACATATGCTAGAAAAAGTTGAATTGTTAAATAAAACTAGCTTACTAGTAGAAGCCACTGTTAATCCATATTATGGTTCTTTTTAAGCTGAAATCAGGAACTGCATTAACAGCTAGTTGTACCGTTGTGAAATTACAACACCCTTTTCGATCAACACAAAGATAAGAAGTTGTATTGGTGTTTGGAGGTGGAATTCCTGGTGGAAAATCATCACAAACAGAATCATTATTCTCGGTGTCAGGGTGTTTTCTGTGTGGCCTATGATGATGGTGGTCTCTTCCAAAGTAAATAGATGATGGAGAAAAAGTTGTGAAAAACTGTGGATTTGGATTGATGAGATACAAAGATGCAAAAATTGCAGCAATGGGAACCAAAAGAGATAACAAGTTATTGCTTTTGAGACTCATTTTCTGATTTTAGAATTCAAAAGGGAAGTGTGAAATATTAAGATATCAGAATAAGAATATATATGTGTATAAAAGATATGTTAAAGTTGGAGTTGAAGGGAAAGGTTTAATGACATGTCTTGCAAACTACTCTTTCTATACTTAGGGAAATTTATGACCTTCACCAAACTTGAAAGTTTGCAAGAGATTTGATAGTATTCTTTGTCAAGTTAACAAGCTTAATGCTTTCTTTCTCCATCAATCTGCATTGAATTTAGAGAGAGATAAGTGAACTTCGGTTGATTTTAGTACAAAATATCAATGGTTGTTTAACGATAATTATGCTTTGTTAAGAATTGTAAGGCTCACATGATGAAACTCTTCACTTTCATATAGATTTTATTCTTAAGCAAGAATCTGATTCATTTGTTTAAGATCTCAGAATCTCTTAGAAAATCTGTTATTCTCTTATGACTATAGTTTCTTTAGTTTTTATTTTTATTTTTAAGAATAGTCTCTATATACCTGACACATTTTAACACACTTGGTGTGTGTTTGGAATTGTGTTGGTACCATGTAGACGAGCTTAAATTGTGTTAGAATTTGGAATCACAAAATTGTTGAATAATTGATTAATTGAGTGTAGAGAGTGAAAGAGAATTAGAAAAAGTAAAATTGAGGGTGAAATTATACATTATTTCATTATGAGATATCCAAGGGTATTTATAGACAATACAAGATAAAGTACAATTAACTAACAAATAAAACTGAAAACTTTTTTAATGTAATTGGTTGACATATTATGTCAACCGGTTGCACTAACTCACTCTTGAACACTTCAATTGTAACTCCCTTAATAAACAAAAATCGGTCAGTTGGTCTTCACTTCTACAATACCTCAATCTCAACCTTCTTTTACTAACAAGTTCTCTCAAGTAGTGAAACCTCATCTCAATATCTTTGCTCCTCCCATGTGCAATTGGGTTCTTAGCAAGGTTTATAGCTGAAACGTTATCAACCATTAGTGTTACAACGTTACCCTCTTTGTTTCCTAGCTCCTTCAACAAATTCATCAACCACACGACTTGGCACACCCACAATGAAGTGACAATGTATTTAGCCTTACAAGAAGAGAGTGTCACTTTTGGTTCCTTCTTAGAACACAATGAGATTGGTGTTTCACCGAACATAAAAATGTATTCAGCGGTAGACTTTCTATCATCCTTATCTCCGCACTAATTGTAATTGGTAAATCCGAGTAAATTGTATTTTCTGCCCTTGTCCATTGCGGGAAAAAGAGTTCCGCTATCAATAGATCGTTTGACGTATCTTAGAATACTGACACTAAACGCCAAATTCGGTAGCGTATTGCACAAGTAATGCAAGGATCCAATCAGCCTCCTATACTGAGTTGGATTAACATCTTTCTCATTCTCATTCTTTGACAGTTGCAGTCTCGGTTTAGCCAGAGTAATGGCAGCATTCCAATGCTCCATTTTAAACATCTTTAAAATCTCAAGCGTATACCTTCTTTGGTGCATGAGCATTCCCTTCTTGGACTTGTAAAACTCAATACCAGGAAATATGTCATGAGGCATAGGTTGGTCATGTCAAACTCCTTCATAAGCTCACCATTGAACTTAGAAATACAACCTTCATTGTTGCCCGTAATTAATAAATTGTCTACGTATAGACATATGATTATCATTCTTTCCTTTGTATCCTTCTTCGCATACACACCATGTTTGGATACACACTTGATGAAGCCAATCTCCTTTAAGAAACCATGTATCCTCTTGTTCCAAGTTCTTGGAACTTGTTCCAAACCGTACAACAATTTCTTAAATTTGTAGAACTTTGACTCTTGGTTTTGCACAACAAAACCAGGGGGTTGTTCTACATAAACCTCTTCTTCAAGCGATCTGTTCAAAAATGCAGATTTTACATCCATATGGTAGATGGACCAATTGTTGCTATTTGTAATACCAACAACTAACCTAATGGTTTTAATTCTAGCCACAGGTGCAAATACCTCTTCAAAGTCTATGACTTCTTTTTGATATAAATCCTTTTGCAACTAATCGAGTCTTATGTGTGATTATTTCATCCTGAGGATTTGGCTTTATTTTGCACTACCATCTTACACCAAAAGGCTTCTTTCCTTCCATTAGACCAACCAAATCCCATATATTGTTCTTCTTAATTGATTCTAGCTCCTCCTTCATAGCGCAAATCTATTTTGGATCACTTAATAACTCATTTATTTTTACGAGTTCGGATTCGACCATAAGTGCAAAATGGACGAAATCATCATTATCATTGACTTTGTTATCTCAGAACAACTCACAATCTTAGAGTCTTGAAGGAAAACATATTTGCCTTGTTGATCTTCTCACATTCTCTTCCATTCAGTCTTCAACGGGGTCTGGTTATGCACTTTCCAGCACTGTAGAAATTGATTTTTCACTAGTGTAATTGTAACCGGTTGACATATTAGTGCAACCGGTTGCCTCCTGCTATACTTTTTTTTATTTCTTCGAAAATGATGTCTCTGTGAGTGCAACTTCACCATGAGATGTTTTGCATGATGCCAAAACATTGAAACTACTTCGCATTTTGGTATATTGGACAGCAGCTCTGAGTATGGGTGGCTCCCTTTCGTTAGAGGTCTTAGGAATCATCAAAAATCACCTTGAACTTGCCCAAATACATGAAAAACGGATTTTTGCATAAAAATGAACTACATGTGTCGGCACATACACATTTCAGGTCGGCACATGTAACTCAATATTAAAGCCTGTAGGCTCTGACTTGGTTGGGTTGACACATGACTATCTCGGTCGGCACATACTATAAGTTTCAACATTATGTGTCGGTACATCTACTGTCCTAAATAGGTTGTAGCCTCTATTTCATTTGGGTCGGCACATACGTGCTTCAGGCCGGCACATCTACTGTCCTAAATAAGGTTGTAGTTTCTGTTTCATTTGGGTCGGCACATAAGTCATTTCAGGTCGGCACATGCTGTTATTTTTTACAGTATGTGCCGGCACATCCAAAGTTCAGGCCGACACATGCTGTTTAAGTTGGTCAATTTTGTTCTTTTTTTTACTCCGAAAATTACCTCCTTGCCACCAATCTTCCAAAACTATAAATACATCTTTCATGCTTCATTCCAAACTGGTGATACCATAAAATTAGCCTGCATTTGCTCATCATCTTCAACCTCTGTCCTATGTCTACACACTGAGAAATCACACATAATAATCTTTTTTTGGGGTGCCAGCTAGGCGAAGGCCTGATAAGGTCCAATTGGGTTCTTGTGCAACCGAGATATTGGGTTGAGATTTGTAGGGGTCTTCATCCGGAAAAACCGCGGGTTTGTCCTCCAAGATCGTGTATAGATTTGGGAGTTTCCGTGCAAGACGTTTAATAGAGGATTGCGACGTTGTGAAAGTATTTGGAGATAAAGTACGCAAAGGACCCTTTGGAGATAAAGAACACAAAGGAAGTAACAGAGAACGACGAATCGAATTGAAGTCTTGTGGAACAATCGGTGTAATTGATCATGCGCGAAAGCTTTGGAGATAAAGAATGCAAAGGAGTAGCAATATCGACAAGTCAATTGGCATCAGTAGTTGTCTTGGTCTTACTCAAGATCAAAAGAAGAAAAGGGGTTGAATCTACATCAGAACCAGTAGTGTTTGTATGGTTGCTCTTGAACACTTTTCTTGTACATCGACTTTTTGCATAGTAAGAAAGTATCCTAATTCCACATTGGAAATTAGGCACAAATGTACCCACACGCGAGGACGAAAGTGGGGAACTTCGTAAACAAATCCTCGTGTCGATCTCTCTATTATCTCTTTACTCGCTTTATTTTTTCATTACACAATTTGTCAAATAGCATTGATCAATCGATCGACTCGTAAGAATTTTTTTGTGATATTTTTGTTTTAACTTGATTGCTGATGAGCTTATAATCACTTTTGATTATAAGTGGTTTTCATATCAACAACAACACAAAGGAAATTCTAAAAATTCATTCGCACACCAAGTGTTTGATAAATTGCATACAATATTTTTGCTTATTATCATTGGAAATAGCATTGCTAGCTTAATTATTTTAAACGAGTAATAACGTGATACTCGATTAAAGGTTGAATTCGTCATTCCATAATTGGCTTTGCATATCCGAGTTCCAATAACTAGGTTCGTATAGACGACTTTTGTCGATCCATACCAAAACCTTCCACGTGCACTCTTTTTCAAATAACTTTAAAACCCAAATTTTATTTGGTGATTTTGGCTTGAGTGACTATTCACCCCCCCTCTACACAAGTCGCTGTTGTCTAATAGTCTCGGTTGATCACAATCCTTATGTTTGCTACATCATAGAACTTATAACCATCGGTGGAGTGATACCCTACAAGTATCATCAATTCTCCCTTATCATCCTGCTTCTTTCTAAGATGTCCCAACACATGTTGATACGTTTCCGAATCAAAAATTCTCAAGTGATTTTGATTCAGTTTAAATCCAGACCATGATTCCTCCGGTGTTATCTTCTCAAGCTTCTTTGTTGGACACCTATTTAACAAATATGCAACTATGGACACAGCTTCTCCCCATAACTCTTTCAGAAAGTTATTCCCTTTCAACATGCTTCTCCCCATGTTCATAATCAAATGGTTCTTCCTTTTGGCAACCTCGTTTTGTTGTGGTGTATATGGTGGTACTACCTCTTGTAGTATGCCATCTTGATCATAAAACCTCCTAAAGTCATTTGAGACATATTCTCCTCCACCAACCGTTTTGAGAACATTGAGCTTGTGACCCCTTTTCCTTTCAATCATGTACTTAAACTTCTTAAACACTTCGAATACATCATAATTTCTCTTGATTAGGTATGTCCATAGATCTCTACTATGATCATCAATGAATGTGACAAAATATGTATTGCCACCAATCAAATTAACTTGCATCGGTCCATACACATCAAAATACACCACCTCAAGGTGACATTTGGTTCTACAACCGGCATCCTTGTTGAACCTTCTCTTATGTTTCTTTGCTTGTGTACGTGGTGAGAATTAGAGACCAAGCTATTACATTAACTTGACTTGCAAAACAAAAGATGTCACCACCGAACTTTAATTTATCCAAGGGAATAGAAAAAGAACGAATAAACCCTAAATAAATATGCAAAGCTAAAGATAAGACTAAAGGCTAAGCAAATAAGAGATCAAAGGTACAGGGGTTAGTTATACTAAGGGATGGTATTAGCATCCTAAGCATTTGTAGTACTCTACCGGAACCTCTTGAAATATCTATGTTTTTGCTAAAGTTGTTTTTTATTGATTGGGAATGTTTATTGCTTTTGTGATGATGAAAGTTTGAAATGTTATTGTTGTTTTTGTAATGTGTCTAAATAAAAGGGGTAGAAAATAAAAGGTAGATCGCTAGGATCTCACAATCTTATGCCTACATATCCTTAAAGGAAATCAGAGCATTTGTAGTTTGGGGACTACATGTATAAAAAGAAAAGGGTGAAAAAGAAAAAGAGTGTGAAAAAGAAAAGGAGTGAAAAAGGGAATAGTGTGAAAAAGAAAAAGAGTGAAAAGGGAAGAGTGTGAAAAAGAAAAAGAGTGCTCGCCAAATATTGGGACCTTGTGCCTACATATTCTCAAAAAGGAACTTGAGAAATCATAGCGTTCGTAGTTCTTAGAACTACGAGTTGTTAGAGTTCTAAGAAACAAGACAACAAAGGGGAAAAGCTAGAAAGCAAAGCTTGTGAGGATTGATTATAAAGGTGAATAGATTAATGGCTATCTCTTATGAAAGGATTTGAATGAAGAGTTAAAGGTTTGTAAAGGGAGGAGAGATTAGTGGCTATCTCTATGACAAGGTTGATTGTAAATGTAAAGCCAAGGGTGGCAAAGGGAGAAGAGATTGATAGCATCTCTATGGCAAGGTTTGAAGGAAGGGTTAAAAGGTTACAAGAGATTAATGGCTATCTCTTGAGAATGTTAAAGGTTTGGTAGATAAAAGTGGTTTAAAAGTCCTAAGGTTGTATTAGGGTTTAGATAATGGTGTATATAAACATTAATGTCAAGAGAAACTTGACAAAACACAAAATTTATCAGACTTCAACAAGTATAACACCAAGAATGAAGTGAATATACAAATGTGATAAAACATGGTAAAGACATAGTCATAGTAGAAATACAATTACACAAGACATAAAAGAACATGGATTGAAGATTTAATCATGGTGCACAAGACAATAACAAAACATGAACAAACACAGGGCAAGTAGATGTGCTTGACATCGTGGAAGTTTATGGAGGAAATACTTGAACATGGTAATCATTTAGCTCATTTATTCATGATGAACAACAAAGTCACAACATTTAAACATGGTACAAGACGTGGTATAAGCACATAAACATTTAAGGACCATTTGGTTAAGGAAACAATTCAAAAATAAACATGAATAGTCCTAAAAACACATGAAAAATGACATGTTTTCAACATAGTGAAATGGACAAAATAATTAATATCTTTGGAATTTTTTCACATATTCACAAAAAACACATAATAAGTAAGAGGTGTGCAAAAAATTAGCTTGAAAGGATAAATGAAACATGAGATGTGATTAAAATAAAATGTGAAAAAAAAACAAGTGAAGACAACAAGTGGTAAAAATAAAGGGTGTTGCCACTAGGACTTGAACTCACATCCTCTTGTTTGCTGCTTAAAAGACTAACCACCACGCCATGTGCATCATGTTGATATAATACGCAGACGTTATAATATATGTGAAACCAACATGGAAAATATGAAAAATAAAATAACACAAAAGGGCTGGGGCGAGGGGGATTCGAACCCCAGTCCTCACGCATGCAAGAACACACAAACACACACAACAACCACCATGGTGCAATGCCTATTCAATAACATATGTGGAATTACAAAAATAAATATTAAAAAAAGGTTTTAAATGGGAAATTGCGTCTTCTTCTTCATCATCATCGGCCACCATTTTCAATTTTTCTCAAATTCACATCTTGCTCAAAACTCAATGAAATCAAGTGGTGTAAAACGGAAAGTTGCTTGGATTTAAATGAGGAACATGATGGTATCAAATAATCACATTAATTTTCATCACATAACAAATAATCAATCCATTAACAGTATGAACCCTAAAATAAACTTTCAAATGGAAATCATGTACATAACAGATTCAAATTAATCGATAAAGGGTAAATGACCTCTATATTGTGGCTAACAAGTTGGTAATTCAAATCCATGAATATGACATCAGGATCACATGGTTTTGAGTTAGAGTGTACTTACCTATTGGAGCAAGGTCTAATGCCTCTTCCACTGATTACAGAAGGTGTTTGTTGATTCAAGAAGCTTCTATGATCCCCTCGGATGCTTTTACAATGCTTACTTTGGATTGAAGCATCCTTAAAGATTTGACACGAATCCTTTTTCCAAGATGCAAAATGAGAATTTGATCTTCAAGGAAATTGTGTTACAATTATGAAATGTTGTTTTGGATAGCTTGTGCAAGGTTTATGGATGGTGTTTGATAGATTGAATGGATTGAAACAGGCTTGGATGAAGTGTTATGGAGTTTTGGACAGAAAGTCAACAAAATGAGGTGTTGAGAGTTGAATTTTAGAATCTGTTGGTTTTTTATGAAAATGATGGTTTGAGCAGCTTTTTTATGTGATTTATAGTGTGTGTGGATAGGTGGTTTGGTTGGAAAGTGTTTGCAAGGAAGAAATCAAAAGTTCTTGCAAGTTGTGCAATAATGGTGATATGAAAATGCAACTTCTGGTTATGGATGGTTTGATGACGTTTAGAGTGTTTCAGAAGCTTAGGTAAGTAGTATGAGATGTGTTTGAAGTGTTAGAATGAAGGTTTAGCGACTAATTTGTGAAATTCAAGTTTTCACTTTGATGGATTTTGAAATTTTGCAAGAATATGTGATTTTGATATGGAGAGCTATTGGCAATGTTTTGGTGTATTGTTGTGTGTCCTAATTGATCAGAAATGACCTCTATTTATAGAAAAACAATTAGGCTTGATGGAAAGTTTTGGATCAAGATGCATTCTATTATCCAATGGTTTATGTCATGTTCCTTAACTTGAATGCCAAGTTACAAGTAGCTTTCTTTCTAAGCATGGATAAATCTTGAAAATTTGAACCATCATCATTCAGATTGTGACTTGATCCTTGGTGTTTAGCACAAAGTCTTGACTTGTTAGAGGGATTTCTTGACTAATTGGCATTTCACTTAATGCACCCAAACAAAACTTAAGTTCATGCCTTGGGATGAGTTTTTCCACTATGCAAAGAGATAGAACTTTGATAAATTTGGTACTATCTTGAAGATCTCATAGAATACTGCAAGATTTGTGTTGATCTTGTGCAAAGATAAGGTTTGTAAATGGCCCAAATGTGATCTTGAACTTGTGTGACACAAGAATTTGTCTTGAATTCATCTTCAACCATGCTTCTTGCAAAAATCATATCTTCTTGCTCAAATAAGATAAATTTTTGTTCTTGAACTCTTTGGAAAGTTTGAAACATCTTCTACATCTTTCATGTTGACAACCTTTCTTGATTCAATTGGGATCATGGTGAAAAATGCCTACAGAGTAAACTAGTTGACATAGGCAGAATTGGTTTATAATTTTTCGAAGTGTCCTTGTTCAAAAAGTAGTGAACCCTTCCACTTCATGGCCTCATATCTCTTTATCCATGAATTTTTTGGAAATCATCCCCTAGGAAAAAGTTGGAGTATGGAACAAGATCTTCAATTTGGTCTTTGTAGCAAAGAAAATGGTTGCTTAAGGAGGAAGTTATGGACTTGGAAAGTAAGGCAAAAATTATACGATTTCCATAATTGAGAAAAATTAAGAAACCTTAATCTTTACAAATCAAGATCCTTGGATGTTTTCTTTGATTTTCTTGATTGAGCATGATCCAATTCACATATTTTCATGATCCTTGACTTTAGGAGTCCATGGTTGACCAAAAGTCAAACTTTGACTTTGTGTCCCAGTTGACTTTGTATCAGATGAATTCAAATTTTCAATCTTCAAAGGATCAAACTTATTGGGCAATTTAAATCATGTGAGTGGACTTCAAATATGCATTTGAGGTCCTTGAGACATGTTTTGAGGTATTGGATCATGCCTTGCTTCAAAAGTCAAACCCAAGATGAATTAGGTCAAAACCCTAATTTGGGTGTACCATATGACTTAGGACTAGTTGATCTTGATTCAATGCAATCTTGCACTTGATTACTATCAAGAGGAGAACCTTGATCAATCTTGAATGAATTAGGTTTGAGATATTAAGGATCACACCTTCCTTTGACTGGTCAACTTCTTTGAGCTTCTTGAGAGCAAAACCCTAGCAATAATCACAATATCTGAGAATGACATCAGATGAATGTGGGAAAAGTAGAAATCCGAGAATGGTATTGGATGTAGAGGAATCACAATATCCAAGAATGCATTAGATGTAACAATATGAATATCAGATGCAAAGGAAACACAAGATCTAATAATGGCTTTAGATGAAAGTGAACAAGGTTGAAATCCAAGAATGGCATTGGATGTAAAGAAACCAGACATCCAATAATGGCTTTGAATGAACGGAAAAACAAAATATTAGAACAACATCAGATGTAAAGAAACTAGACATCTAAGAATAACATTAAATGAAAGGTACAATCACAATATCTGAGAATGGCATCAGATGAGTATGAGCAAGGTAGGGATCCAAGAATGGCATTGTATGTAAAGAAACACAATATCTAATAATGGATTTAGATGAAAGCGGACAAAATAAAATCTGAGAATGGTATCAGATGTAAAGAAAATCACAATATCCAAGAATGTATTGGATGTAAGTAAACAAAGATACCCAAGAAAGCATTGGATGTAAAAGAGAAGTAGACAAACATATCCAAGAATAACATTGGATGATGCTAAGAAACAAATGTTTCCAGGAATAGCACTGGATGCAACAAGAGAGAAAGACAGACACAACCAAGAATAGCATTGGATGGTGCCAAGTTGGACTTTGGGTATGTGCCAAGTTAGGTTGGACTTTGGTTTTGCCAAGTAAGGTTGGACTTTGGTTTTGCCCAGTTAGGTTGGACTTTGGGCACAAGGTAATATGTTGATGGTAACATGACCTATGAAAATGAAAATGAGGATAAAACACTCTTGTTATGCATGGTATATGAATTTGTTGTGCTATATGTAATTCAAATGCTGACAACAAGGCTTGACTCTTTTGGGGAGTGGACAAGATTGGAAGACTGATTCCTCAACATGGAGATCACTGTCATTGCTTTGGGGGACTGAAGATGTTGTTGTTGAACATATCTTTGCCACACTAGTAAATTTTATTAAGTTGATAATCCTTGTAGGAAGGATGGAGAGCCGCTTGGGGATTCTTCCAGTAAATTGCCCCAGACTAGCTGATTGTTGTAGATGAACTGATCATTATTTCAGCTTGACTGATTCTGGAAACGACTGTTTTACTGTGTGCTTGAAAGGCTTGCCCTAGTAATGAGTCTTGAAAAATCTTGTAAATAAACCAATTCTAAGAAGAACTTGCACTGAACAACAAACCTTGAACTGATTCTCAACAAGATATGGAAGGAACTTGTCCCTAATAGGATCACTGACCTAGTTTCTAAATTGTTTTGAAAATTCCTTGAGAGGAAAGCTAGTTTGCAATTAAAAGTGTTTATTAAACATGGTAATTTTAATGCAAAGTTCATGCAACCTTTTGAAAACAAAATCATTGTTAGAAAATGCAAATCGATATGAATCACTGGTCAAAACACGCTGGTTTATAACATTCAGAATGAAAAGTAAAGCAAAGGTATGATACCAAAACAAAGGATTTGCAAAAATATTTTTCGTGTCAGTTTACGCAACCTTGTTGTAGTATACTTTTAAAATAACCTTGCTTTAGTTAGGTCTTTTGCGGGTTGTAACGTGGCCTGGTTCATGGTTTATGAAACAAAGGATAAAGGCTCAAAGTTTATTTGCACCACCCAATCTTCGTGGTGATCTTCAGTCCTAGGCTCAGCTAAACTCAGACTATGCACTCAGGTTCCAAAAGGTTTGGAATTGTACTGATGATATTGATGATGATGGTCCAGAAGTCAAGGGAATCTTGAGATGCAGTCACTGCTTTTTAACAACATTTAGTTGTTTTTATCCTTGAGGACTTGTATGGTGAGGATTGATGATTTAAGGACCTCTTCTATGTGTTATCCCTAACTTTTTCCTGAACTGTTTCTTTTGAAACATATAGTCAGCGGGATGCCCCATTTTTTGCCTAAGTCTCCTTCATTGACTTAGCAGGCTTTTTATTTTGATCTTTCTTCTTAGAAAGAAAGTGACTTCCTGATTTAATGATTATGGTGAACCATCATTGGCTTTTGATTTGAAAGATATCTTCAACACTTGCTTGCTGTGTGAGAAGGAAAGTTTATAAATGCAACCTTTACTGCTAGGTGTCTTGCATGAAATTTTTGTAATTGAATGCACAACCAAGTTAAACTGAGAACTACCATGCCCCGGTTAAGATTGTGAGTTTTGTGTATAGAAAGAAACTCCTACTTCTAGGCTCGAAGGGGTTGATGAAGGATTAACTTCCTTATTTCTCTAGTGTTTGGGAATTGAAACAATGCCTTACATCGTCAGCAAAGTTTAATTGAAAGCATACCAACAACAATTATGGGTATTACGTTTTCATCATCCTCCCAAATATTTGCATAAACAAAGATTTGAACAAGAGGTATATATATTTTGAAAGAGAAAGCATAAAGATACAAATAAATAGATGAATTGAATCAGAAAATTGCAAACGCTCATTTCATTAAAATTGACATTAAAAATAAACAAGTTTGAAAGAAAATATGATACAAACAAATAAATTGCAAAATGGAAAGAAACATGGCCTAGTGACTAATCAAACACAAGGATGAGTTGTCTTGTCTTGAACACTGGCTTTAGGAAGTAGCTTTGCTGAAGTTGAATGAAGCTTCACTTATTATGCTCTGGTAGAGGATTTTCCTTAACATTAGGGTTAATATCATGAAAAGTGATGATCTTGTCTCTGATAAGCTCTTGCACCCTAGCCTTCAATGCATAGAAGCTTCCCAAGTTATGGCCTGCCCCACCTTGATGGAATTCATAATGAAGATCAGCCTTGTAGCCGGCTGGAAGAGGATTTGGAGGGGGAGGTGGAGTCCTTGTGGTAATCAGACCTTTCTGAACCAGACCTGGGTATAGTTTAGTGTACGTTACAGGAATATGATTTAATTGATTCCTATTACGGTATTAGTTTCGTCCCACAACTGGACGCTGAGGAGCTTGAGCTAGTTGAGCAACAACCACAGGAGTGACAACAACAATATAAGCTTGATTAGAATGTTGAGGTATGTGATGAGGTCTTTTGTCCTCAGCCAAGACAACATTGGTTTGATTTTCCCTCTTCTTTTGGAAGTTCCCATAGGGTTTCTTTGCAGCGTTGGAAGATTCAGCAACTTTAGATTACTTCCCACTCTTTATGCCTTCTTCAAGTCTTTGGCCAATGGTAACCGAGTCTGTGAAGCTTGAGGAGACACGGCCAATCATCGTTTCCCAAAAGAAAGAAGACAAAGTGTCCATAAACATTCTAGTAAGTTCCTTATCTGCCAGAGGAGGTTCAACTTGAGAAGTTAACTCTCTCCACCATTGAGCATACTCTTTAAAAGATTCTCTCTCATTCTGAGTCATGTTCTAGAGTTGACGACAGTCTGGAGTCATGTTAAGGTTGTACTTGTACTACTTCATGAAAGCATTAGCAAGATCTTGAAAGGAATGGATGTTGTTTTGTTCAAGGCTCATGTACCATTTGAGCGAAGCTCCACTCGGGCTGTCCTGAAAACAATGGATGGGTAACTTTTGGTTGTTAGTGTAGTCAACCATTTTCCTAAAGTACATAACCAAATGGGCCTTTAGATAGGAGTGACCTTTGTATTTTAAAAATTAAGGAGTCTTGAATTTGACAGGCATGATAAGGTTAGACACAAGACACATATTATCTACATCAATGCGGAAGAAGTTATTTCCTTCCACGGCTCTAAGTCTTTTCTCCAAGATCTGGTATTGTTTATTGACATTCTCAGGTTCAACATCCTCATTGTCCTCATTTTGAGCACTAGCAGCATTATACTCAAAGATAGGATTCTCATAGGGAGTTCTAGCAGTATGTACGACAGGTCTGGATTCTGAGAAGACAAGAGCTTAAAACCCTGGTCTAGAAGCTTGACCAATCAAAGAGGTAGTGACATGAGGTGGAGAAAAGTTGTGAGGCAAAACAAACTCTGGCAATGTAGAAGGTGGCATCTAGGTAGGTTGAGGATCAACAGCAGCATTTGCAATCTCTTGGATGACAGTTCTCTGAGTTGGACCCCCTCTAGCAATTAGGACTTAGAGCATCTCAGTTAGTTTAGTCATGCCTGTTTTCAGATCATCAATTTCCATTCTAATCTTTGCATTGTGCACTTCTTGTTCTGACATTTTCCGTCTTATATAAGCTCTAGTCATGTATCTGTAATGAGAAATCAGCTTGACGACTGACAGATGACTAAAAGGTACACACTAAGATGAGTTGTTGGACAACCTGGATGTATGTATGAATAAATCATGCAAGGAATGCAAATGATATGCAATGTTTATGCAACACAGGATGTAGGTCACATGTAATAGGATCCAAGGTTTAGGATCATAAGGATGGAGTCTTGGTGAAGAACCAACACAGGGTGTGTACTAAGGTTTTTTGTACCTATAGAACATGTTCTAAAAAGGTTCCCAGAGTCATTGATCCATCTTTCGGATATTACCGACACACCGACTACTCGAGAATCAATAATATTCTCAAGAGAAACTTGTCTAAGTGTAGTATCATGTATCAACTACCTCAGGTTTACACATGAATAATCATCGCACTACATCCTAAAAGGCAAAAATGGGGTAAGTGGGATACTAAGGTCCTCAGCTTCTCAGGCTCCCATGTCGGAAAAATTAATGCCATTACGACTACTCGCAATGACATCAGTATTCCCAAAGGGGCCTCCACTAAGTGTGATTATATCATATGTTACTCATGCGTAGGATTACTCCAGACATGTAACTTTTGATTATACCAACATCATATCTTAATGTACACTCAAGTTCGGGTTAGGACTTATCTCACCACTCATGGAACAACCAATATACCAAGCAAATATAAGCATATAACAATAGAAAAACATAGATAAACAAGTTAGGTTTAACCCTCTTGGGGGTCCCTAGTGAAGTCACCATTTTTTTACGCGGTGAGAATCGGAGACCAAGCTATTACATTAACTTGACTCGTAAAACAAAAGATGTCACCACCGAACTTTAATTTATCCAAGGGAAGGGGAAACAATGAATAAACCTTAAATAAATATGCAAAACTAAAGATAAGACTAAAGGCTAAGAAAATAAGAGATCAAAGGTACAGGGGTTGGTTATACTAAGGGAAGGTATTATCATCCTAAGCATCTGTAGTACTCTAAGGGAACCTCTTGAAATATCTATGTTTTTACTAAAGTTGTTTGCTATTGATTGGGAATGTTTATTGCTTTTGTGATGATGAGAGTTTGAAATGTTTTTGTTGTTTTTGTAATATGCCTAAATAAAAGGGGTAGAAAATAAAAGATACCTTGCTAGGATCTTGAAATCCTATGCCTACATATCCTTAAAGGAAGTCAGAGCATTTGTAGTTAGGGGACTACATGTATAAAAAGAAAAAGAGTGTGAAAAAGGAAAAAAAAGTGAAAAAGAAAAAGAGTGAAAAGGGAATAGTGTGAAAAAGAAAATGAGTGAAAAAGGTAAGAGTGTGAAAAAGAAAAAGAGTGCTCGTCAAGGATTTGGACATTGTGCCTACGTATTATCAAAAAGGAACTTGAGAAATCAGAGCGTTCGTAGTTCGTGGAACTACGAGTTGTTAGAGATCTAAGAAACAAGAAAACAAAGGGGAAAAGCTAGAAAGCAAAGCTTGTGAGGATTGATTGTAAAGGTGAAGAGATTAATGGCTATCTTTTATGAAAGGTTTTGAATGAAAAGTTAAAGGTTTGTAAAGGGAGGAGAGATTAGTGGCTATCTCTATGACAAGGTTGATTGTAAATGTAAAGCCAGGGTGGCAAAGGGAGAAAAGATTAATAGTTATCTCTATGGAAAGGTTTGAAGGAAAGGTTAAAAAGTTACAAGAGATTAATGGTTATATCTTGGGAAGGTTAAAGTTTTTGTAGATAAAATTATTTTAAAAGACCTAAGGTTGTATTATGGTTTAGATAATGGTGTATATAAACATTAATGTCAAGAGAAACTTAACAAAAAACAAAATTTATCAGGCTTCAACAAGTATAACACCAAGAATGAAGTGAATATACAAATGTGATCAAACATGGTAAAGACATATTCATAGTAGAAATACAATTACACAAGACATGAAAGAACATGGATTGAAGATTTAATAATGGTGTACAAGACAATATCTACACATGAACAAACATAGGGCAAGTAGACATGC
Source organism: Lathyrus tuberosus (assembly GCA_022829125.1). Lineage (NCBI taxonomy): Eukaryota > Viridiplantae > Streptophyta > Magnoliopsida > Fabales > Fabaceae > Lathyrus > Lathyrus tuberosus. The sequence goes on from JALAZF010000293.1 coordinate 1,880,693, forward strand.
TTGACAGCGTGGAAGTTTATGAAGGAAATACTTGAACATGGTAACCATTTAGCTCATTTATTCATGATGAACAACAAAGTCACAACATTTAAACATGGTACAAGACATGGTATGACATGGTATAAGTACATAAACATTTATGGACCATTTGGTTAAGGAAACAATTCAAAAATAAACATGAAAAGTCCTAAACACACATGAAAAAGAACATGTTTTCAACATAGTGAAAATGGACAAAATAATTTATATTTTTGGAATTTTTTCACATATTCACAAAATACACATAATAAATAAGAGGTGTGCAAAAAATCAGCTTGAAAGGATAAATGAAACATGAAATATGATTAAAAGAATATGTGAAAAAAAAACAAGTGAAAACAACAAATGGTAAAAATAAAGGGTGTTTCCACTAGGACTTGAACTCGCGTCCTCTTGTTTGCTGCTTCAAAGACTAACCACCGCACCATGTGCATCATGTTGATATAATATGCATGAGTTATAATATATGTGAAACCAGCATGGAAAATACGAAAAATAAAATAACACAAAAGGGCTGAGGCGAAGGGGATTCAAACCCCAGCCCTCACGCATGCAAGAATTCACAACACACACAACAACCACCATGGCACAATGCCTATTCAATAACATATGTTGAATCACAAAAATAATTTTTAAAAAAATGTTTTAAAATGGGAAATGGCGCCATCTTCTTCATCATCATCAACCACCATTTTCAATTTTTCTCAATTTCACATCTTGCTCAAAACTCAATGAAATCAAGTGGTGTAAAAAGGAAAGTTGCTTGGATTTTCATGAGGAACATGATGGTATCAAATAATCACAATAATTTTCATAACACAATAGTATGAACCCAAAAATGAACGTTCAAATGGAAATCATGTATAGAACATATTCAAATTAATCGATAAAGGGTAAATAACCTCTACATTTTGGCAAACAAGTTGGTAATTCAAATGCATGAATATGACATCAGGATCACATAGTTTTGAGTTAGAGTGTACTTACCTATTGGAGCAAGGTCCAATGCCTTTTCCACTGATTACAGAAGGTGTTTGTTGATTCAAGGAGCTTCTATGATCCCCTCAGATGTTTTTGCAGTGCTTACTCTGGATTGAAGCAGCCTTAAAGCTTTAACACGTTTCCAAGATGGAAAATGAGAATTTGATCTTCAAGGAAATGGTGTTACAGTTATGAAATGTTGTTTTGGACAACTTGTGCAAGGTTTATGGATACTGTTTGATAGATTGAATGGATTGAAACAGTCTTGGATGAAGTGTTATAGAGTTTTGGATGGAAATTCAAAAAATGAGGTGTTGAGAGTTGACTTTTAGAATCTGAGGGTTTTTTTATGAAAATGATTGTTTGAGCAGCTTGGTTATGTGATTCGGTGTGGTTGGAAAGTGTTTGCAATGAAGAATTCGAAAGTTCTTGCAATTTGTGCAATAATGGTGATATGAAAATGAAACTTCTTGTTATGGATGGTTTGATGATGTTTAGAGTGTTTCAAAAGCTTAGGTAAGCGGTATGAAATATGTTTGAAGTGTTAGAATGAACGTTTAGTGACTGGTTTGTGAAATTCAAGTTTTCACTTTGACGAAGTTTGAAATTTTGCAAGAATATGTGATTTGGATATGGAGAGCTCTTAGCAATATTTTGGTGTATTGTTATGTGTCCTAATTGATCAGAAATGGCCTCTATTTATAGAAAAACAAATTAGGCTTGATGGAAAGTTTTGGATCAAGATGCATTCTATTATCCAATGGTTTATGTCATGTTCCTTAACTTGAATGCCAAGTTACAAGTAGCTTTCTTTCTAAGCATGGCTAAATCTTGACAATTTAAACCATCATCATTCAGATTGTGACTTGATCCTTGGTGTTTAGCACAAAGTCTTAACTTGTTGGAGGGTTTTCTTGACTAATTGGCATTTCACTTAATTCACCCAAACAAAACTTAAGTTCATGCCTTAGGATGAGTTTTTCCACTATGCAAAGAGATAGAACTTTGACAAATTTGGTAGTTTCTTGAAGATCTCATGGGATACTGCAAGATTTGTGTTGATCTTGTGCAGAGATAAGGCTTGTAAAGTGCCCAAGTGTGATGTTGAACTTGTGTGACACAAGAATCTGTCTTGAATTCAGCTTCATCCATGCTTCTTGCAAAAATCATATCTTCTTGCTCAAATAAGATAAATCTTTGTTCTTGGACTCTTTAGAAAGCTTGAAACATCCTCTACAACTTTCATGTTGACAACTTTTCTTGATTCAATTGGGATCATGGTGTAAAATTTCTACAAAGTCAGCTACTTGACATAGGCAGAATTGGTTTATAATTTTTGTAAGTGTCATTGTTCAAAAACTAGTGAACCCTTCCACTTCATGGCCTCATATGTATTTATCCATGAATTTTTTGGAAATCATCCCCTAGGAAAAAGTTGGAGTATGGAACAAGATCTTTAATTTGGTCTTTGGAGCAAAGAAAATGGTTGCTTGAGGAGGAAGTTATGGACTTGGGAAGTAAGGCAAAAATCATAGGATTTCCATAACTGAGAAAAATCAAGAAACCCTAATCTTTACAAATCATGATCCTTAGATGTTTTATTTGATTTTATTGATTGATCAAGATCCAATTCACATATTTTCGTGATGCTTTACTTGAGGAGTCCATGGTTGACCAAAAGTCAAACTTTGACTTTGTGTACCAGTTGACTTTGTATCAGATGAATTCAAATTTTCAATCTTCAAAGGATAAAACTTCTTGGGAAACTTAAATCATGGTATTGGACTTAAAAGATGCATTTGAGGTCCTTGAGACATGTTTTGAGTTATTAGATCATGCCTTGCTTCAAAAGTCAAACCCAAGATGAATTAGGTCAAAACCCTAATTTGGGTGTACCAAATGACTTGGGACTAGTTGATCTTGATTCAATGAAATCTTGCACTTGATTATTAATAAGAGGATAACCTTGATCAATCTTGAATGAATTAGGTTTGAGATATTGAGGATCCTCTCATCCTTTGACTGGTCAACTTCTTTGAGCTTCTTGAGAGCAAAACCCTAGCTATGATCAAAACACAACCAAAGCACATGTTCTTGAACTTCAAAAGGGGGTTAGTGAATGCATAAAAACACACACATGAGTTGATTGATGTTATGAAAAATAATGAAAATGATGTAGATTCTTAGGGGTAACAATTAGGGTATGACAACTTGCACACATTCTTCACAAATTTCAGTTGGTATGTTAATCAATGGCAACCCTGTTACCATTATGTTCTTTTGTAAGGCATTGAGATCTTTAAAGTTGAAATGCTCAAGCCTATAGTGCCATATCCACTCTTCTCGACTAGTCATTATAGAAAGACACCTATGCTCCATAATCTTCAACTCAACTTTTAAAGTTCAATTGGGAGCCATATGAGCTTTTATGACCAAAACCATATTTGTATCCATAACGCGTAACACCTTGTACTCCATGTGAATTTTGTAACCCTTCTTATGCAATTCGCCAATGCTTAGAATATTATACTTGATTTCTGGAATATACAACACATCCTTTATCAAATAATGTATACCTTCCCTTTTCTCGATCGATACATCACTGATCTCTTCCGCCGCTGGAGTGGTATCATCCGCAAACATCACTTTCTTCTTCATGGCACGATTGATTGTAACAAACAAATCTTTTCTCCCTTCCATATGTGTTTAACACTTGGAGTACAGATACCATTAATCGTTACACTGCACTGCTTCCTTCAAATTTACAATTACATTTTCTTTAGTATGTAACTGGTTGATATAATTGTGCAACCGATTACACTCCAGTTGTGCAACATTTTTCAAATTATTGGTGTTGTTATCTTACAACATGTTTCTACTACATTCTCCCTCTGTGATCATGACCAACAGTGTGTTCTCCTCATCGAACACTCGGCGTGCATCTCTAACTTCATCTTCTAGGGGTTCTTTCTAGTTGGAATTACATTCTTTTGCAAAATGGCCAAGCTTTTGATAATTATAGCACTGCACGTGTCTCTTTTCAACCATTCTTCTTTGACCTCTACCTCTCAGATTTCAACCTTTAAATTTGTTTGATCCAGCAGCCCTATTGCCACTATTTTCACCCTTTGGAATGTTGAATTCTTAGAATTTTGGGACTCTTTTCCACCAAAGTTCTGAAAGTTCCTTCTATCTTTACTCATGGGAAACTTTCCATTCGCCTTCTTGTCTTTCTCATTGGGCTTGCAAAGAGATCTATGCCTTTTTCTTATCAATATTCCTTTCCTCCATTCTCATCTCATGTGCTTCAAGAGAGCTCTGCAGCTCTTCTTTTCTCATCATTACAAGATCCTTTTATACTATCGCAACCACTACATTGTGAAATATTGACATCAAAGAATGCAAGATTTTCGTGACAACATATTTCTCTACGATCGTTTCTCCACATGTATTTATATGGTTCACGAACCGGATAATTCTCGTCATGAAATCATTGATGGTTTCCTTCTCTTCCATTTGAATCAACTCAAGATGCTGTTTGTTGTAACCTCACCACCTTCGCCATATCAACCTCTGCATACGCCTTCTAAAGAATCTCCCACGCTTATTTCGATAATTCGCAATCACCAACTTTCTCAAAGTAATTTGTATCAACACATTGATGGATCAAAAACAGCGCCTTGTAATCTTTCTTCTTCTCTTCCTTATGTGTTGCTCGTTGTGCACCGGTTACAACTTCTACAAGATGACTCACACCCTTCTTGATCACTTCAAGAACATCATGGTAGTCAAACAACACATTCATTTTTTGCACCACTCGTCGTAATTCTTCGCATCAAGGATTGGAAGATTTGCAGGAATTCTTTCATTGGATACAAAATTCATGTTTGCATACTAGGTGTTTGATGAATCAAACTAGACTCTTGATGCCAAATGTTAGAACTCGAAACCACAATGTTGGTGAATAATTAATTAATTATGTGTGGAGAAGGAGAGAGTGAGAGAGAATTAGAGAGAGTAAAATTGAGGATGAAAATATGCATTATTTCATTAAGAGATACCCCAAGGGTATTTATACACAATACAAAATGAGGTACAATTAACTAACAAATAAAAATGAAAACTTCTAATGTGTAATTGGTTTCCATAATATGTCAACTGGTTGCACTAACTTACTATTTTAGTTTTTAACTAATTTTACACAAGTGTAACCAATTAACATATTATGTCAACCGGTTACACTTTGTTGTTATGAATTTTGTTAGTCAAATTACATGGGTGTAATTGATTGACATAAAAGAAATATGTCAACCGGTTGCACTTTGTTGTTATAGATTATGTTAGTCAATTTACACGGGTGTAATCGGTTGACATAAAAGTGCAACCGACTACATGCATGTGAATTAGCTTTTTTCATTTAACAAATTGAAGCTTAAAGTTGTAGCTTCTGCGTCAACTTCCTCGGGACGCGAGAAAGCCTAAATAAAACGTGTAACCAAACCCAAACTAACACTACCTCTAATATTTGATCTTTAAAATGGATCTCATAAGTCATTCCACATATCACATTTAAATGTATTTTAATATTTATATTTAAATATGATTTTAAAAATTAAAATATTAAATTTATCTCACGTTTGAGATTGACTGGAATTTTTTTATTGTTTATTAGTATTGTGGAATAAATTATTCTCTCTTTTCATTTTGTATTTAAGGGGCACTCTATAATTTCATGTTTATGATTCAATTTGATGATCGTTTGTCGTAACAAGTCTTTAGAATTAAGTTTTTTCGTTCTAATGTGACAAATTGTGTAATATTTTATTTTGGAAGTTAAGATGACAAAACAAATAGAGAACTAGCATATAAGAAACTTAAGAAAAAGATGAAAATTACAAAATAGCAAGAAAATTTCGCTCCAAGATCATAAGTGGTGCTATTTTAATGTTCTAGCAAGCAAAACTACACTCTCCAAAGCTAGAGTGGCACGATATGAATGGTCAAGTAAAATAAGTCGCAAAATTGTGGCATGCATTAGGTCAATAGTGGCGAGCTTGTGCGTTTTACTTTTACCTATGTGCAATGTTTAGATCATACTTAGAGTTTCGTAAGTTTGATTGAGGTGAAACTATCGGAGAATAAAAGCTAATTTTCAAGGCTATAACTTTTGTGAAGAAATGGAAGTCTAACTAGCGAGTAAAATTTGATGTGGTGACAATGCTAAATTGTGAACATTGGGTTATTCTCTCAACCCTAAAAGTCCTACAATATATATTTAATGAGAAAAAAGACAAGAGTTTCAATTGTCAAATTTTGTCCACTATTTTTGTATGAGGGTTACACATTTTCATGACAAAAAAGACTTAATTGCAACTTTGGTCCTCCTATTTTCATTTTTTTTACTTTTGATCCCTCTATTTTAAAATTCAGAATTTGTGTCCCTCTATTTTTAGTTTTTTTTTAGTTTTGGTCCCACTATTTTAAAATCTGAAATTTTTGTCCCTCTATTTTCATTTTTTTTTTAGTTTTGGTCCCCTTATTTTCATTTTTTTAAACTTTTAGTCCCCCTATTAAATTAGTTCCAAATTGGAAAGGAGGGCTAAAATCCAAAACAAAACTTAAAATAGGGGACCAAAACTAAAAAAATATATAAATAGAGGGACCAAAATTCTGAATTTTAAAATAGGGGACTAAAACTCAAAAAAACTAAAAATGAAAGGGCAAAAATTCTAGATTTTAAAATAGAGAGATCTAAACAAAAAAAAATTAAAATAGAGGGACCAAAATTGCAATTAAGCCTGAAAAAAGCATATTATAAAGCAAGGAAGAAGGAAAAATGAAAGTCAACATTAGGGATCATATTTAATCATTGTAAGTTTAATCTTTCACTCTTTATTTTAATAGCCATGAATCTCTTAATGATGAGTGGCTAGTTCTCTTTGATTTGTCCCCTTTAGATAAATTGTCCCCAATAATATGAACCATGTGATCCTCTTAGTTTTGCTCTATGTAAATGAACATCTCATAATTATTCAATTTTATTTGAACTTAACGCTTTTATTCCGTCTATGGAATTAGTAAAATTGATCTATATAGGAATTAGAACTTTTTGTATATTTGCATATTGGATCTAAATAAGAGCGTGAGAGTGTTTATGATTACTCGAGATAGAGCATATTCAACTGTGATATCGGATATTTTAAGTGTGATAAACATGTTACATCCATTCAAAACCTTACGATTTCTACCGATATAGAAATTAAGAACAGAACTCTAAAATAATTCCTATAAGTCGACATAGCATCAACTTGTATCCCTTAAACCCATATCTGAATACAATTATGAGAATGAAGGCGGAAGCGTATCTGAATTTTCCATTGAAATCGTTGAAGGTTCTGGGTATGTGATCTTCTGATTTGTATAGTTCTTTAGGGTTCCTTGAATCTCTTCTGATGGGGATAAAGAGAGAAAACCTCATAAACCTTATTTTGTTCGTTCTCTATAAATGGGTACCATAAACCATTTAAATAAACCTAGGGTTATTTCTTAGTTTTCAATATTCTAATTTGGCCCCTCATCAAATTATATTTTGACTTACTGTATTTACACAATAACCTGACCTTTCATGACATTTATGTTTTTAGCCACAAACTTAATATTATATTAATTAGACCCCTTTAAGTCTTGACTAATTAAAATAATGACACTAACACCTTAAATGTTACATTTGTGACCCAAAATTCTAACAATCTTCCACTTGTCACATATGTAACTTTACACATGTGTTAGACTTTATGAGCTCAAAATTTGCCATTAAAATCTTTAAGCATATCCAAAGTATCTTGTCCATTAGTCATGTCAATATACATAATCAAGGTGATTTTCATTATATCAATCATAACTAAGTCCATCAATGATCACCGATAGTGACACAACTAAATGACATAAATCCATCATGAAATGTGTAGCATGAAAATCACATGAAGTTGGTCTTTATATGTTGATTTTTAATTAGTCCTACTTTACTGTAGTGAGATAATTCAATAACTTTATTGTACAAAATGTAAACTACTGAATATCAAACTTTATTAATTTGGAAATATCCAAAATCATAGTATGCATACATAATACCAAACACAGAACATAAAATTCATAATCGACTAACTCCCACTAAACCAAAGACTCCTCTAACGATAAAACACCCATGTGAGCAGTGTGCTCGTGAAAGACCTTGGGTGGAAGACCTTTTGTAAGAGGATCTTCTATCATGGAGTTTGTCCCCAAGCGTTTTATGAAAATCTGTCCACTTTGTACCCTTTCCTTAACAACTAGGAACTTGATGTCAATATGTTTTGACTTAGTCGAGCTCCTATTATTGTTGGAATACAGGACGACTGATTTGTTGTCACAGTATAACTTAAGTGGCCTTTCAATTCCATCCACAATTTGCAGCCCAGTGACAAGATTCCTCAGCCAAACCCTATGGTTGGATGACTTATAATATGCTATAAACCTTGCTACCATGGTGGATGAAGCCGTAAGAGTTTACTTAGCACTGTGCCAAGAAACTGTACCACCAGCCAACATTTAAATATAGCCTGAAGTAGATCTTTTCTTGTCTTGGCATCCAGCGAAATCTGAGTCAGAGTATCCAGTGATCTCTAACTGGTCTGACCTCCTATATGTGAGCATATAGTCTTTTATTCTCTTTAAATACCTCATAACCTTTTTGGCTGCTTTCTAATGATCCATTCCTGTATTGCTCAAATATCTTCCTACCATCCCAACTCTGAACACAATATCCAGACGCGTTCACACTTGGGCATACATCAGAGCCCCTACTGCTGAGGCTTAAGGAATCTTTTGCTTTTCTTGAATTTTTAAGTTTCCTTTTGGGCACTGACTGAGACTGAATTTGTCTCCCTTAGTAATTGGAGTATCTCCTGATTTATATTCCTGCATGTCAAACCTTTTAAGTACCTTTTCAATATAGCTCCTTTATGATAATCCTATAATACCACGAGATCGGTCTCAATGTATATGAATTCCTAATACAATGGAGGCATCCCCGAGATCTTTCATTTCAAAATTTCTTGATAGAAATTTTTTAGTTTTGTGCGTCATTCCTATATCATTTGTCGAAAGCAGTATGTCATTTACATACAAGAACAAGAAAATGTACTTGCTCCCACTGAATTTGTGATATACACAATCTTCAACAACATTCACCTTTAAACCAAATGAGAGAATTACTTCGTGAAACTTGTGATCTGCTTTAGTCTATAAATGGATTTTGTCAATTTGCAAACAATATTCTTTGAGTCTCCTGACACAAAGTTTTCTGGTTGCATCATATAGATTGTTTCATTAATGTTGCCATTGAGTAAAGCTATCTTGACATCCATTTGATGGAGTTCCAAATCAAAATGTGCAACAAGAGCATTGATTGTCCTGAAATAGTCTTTCGATGAAACCGGAGAGAAAGTCTCTTTAAAGTCAATTCCTTCCTTTTGAGTATAGCCCTTAGCCACAAGACGAGCCTTATACCTTTCCACATTACCGTTAGAGTCCCTTTTGGTCTTAAAAATCTGTTTGCAACCAATGGGTTTCACACCTTCTGGAAATGGGACAAGTTCCCAAACTTTATTGTCTTGCATGGACTTATACTACTCCTTCATTGCTTCAATCCACTTTTCCGAGTTAGAATCCGGCATGGCTTGATGGAAGTTGATTGGATCATCTTCCAGTATACCATTATTTTCCCCATGTTCTTGGAGAAAGACTATGTAATCATCCGGAATAGCATTTCTCCTTTCTCTAGTGGATCTCCGCAAAGGTATTGACTCTTGTAATGAGACAGCTATGTCCCATTAGTGAAATTCTAATGAAACCTTTAATAAAAATACAGAAAATTTGAAATTTTTAAATAACAAGACTGAATTAATTAAAAACATACTGCTTCACATACATATGCTTCAAATATATTTTACATAGAGTTTGACATCGTTAAGACTAGTGGCCTTTCCACATAGATAAAACATAAAATAAAAGTACAGAAAGGAAACCAAAACAAAGCATAACAAAAAGGACCTCCTAAGTCCAACGAGACTGGCACTTATACTGACTATAGTAGTAGGGATATGATCAGTGTTTGACAAAACGCTAACAACTCCCAATCTAGATGTTATAGTAATCCATCTCCACGTCACTTCATATCATTTCCTTCTGAACTGTCGGGAAGTAAGCAAGATTCGAGCTCGTTGTCTGATCGTCATAGATTAACCTAAAATGCAAAACAAAAAGGACACATGGCTAAGATTTATGTACAAGTTTAAAAGTGGGAATGAATGTGTAAAATAATAATATATATGGCAACCACAATTATTCAAACAAGCGTATCTTTAACCCATAATTATATATACTCTATCTCTATTTATTCTAATACATCCCTGAACTATATGCTGACTCAGGCCACTAAACGCTGTCAATGATATCTATCCCATTTACCAAATTCAGATATCACAAGACCACATGCCACCAACGTACTCCCAATTACCAAGAGCTACGCCACCTAACTTCAAACGGAGTTTAGGTGTTATAAGTCGATCGTCCCTGAGAATTCAGGCCAAGAACCTTGCCTTGCCTAGCATGCATAGATAATAATCCCCATCGGGATTGTAGGCGACCGATCAACCTCGTGCGTCCCATATCGCACGGCAGTGGACTTACACATTCCTCAATGCAAATCTATATGATCACTCAATCATCTTGTGGCAACTCTCAACCATAAGTATTAAGTTAATACTTGGGAAATATCGTATCAACCCTTAAGGTTATACTTATTATCTAGATACTTAAGTTGAGTGCCAAATCCATCATATGTCTTGTCGTATTTCTTCTTGGCATGATCCATATCTCTACATAATCAGTTTAGTTTGTACAATGAATAATTGTATGGTTGACTTCCCATGTAAGAGAGGTGGACAGTAAAGGACATAGTCGACCAAGACTTTCCTTAGCAAGAATCCAAACAAATACAACTACTCAATGTATCCAACTTCCCTTATGTTATTGGGGATGTAATACTTAATATCTAGTAATGTCGTTCTCTCCTTAATAGATCATTATTCTTAGTCTATCAATCACAATCATTCAAGTATAAATAAAATAAACAAATTAGACAATTAATCAAACAATGCAAGCACAATACAACCTCCAATTGTCATAGATTATTCCTATGATAAATAATTAAGGTCGGCGTAACCTCGCTCAATGATTCGTGAAAATCATTATTCGAGAATAGGCTCTCCTTACTTATTTATCGCTAGTAGGGCTTGGGTCACCGCTACACACATATATATTAAGCTATTTTACGCTAACCGTCCCAACGTATATGAAATCTTGCCCCCGCCTTTTGTTGTTGAGCGTTGTTGAAAGTCCACGAGCGTTTTCTCCGATCTTTGCCAAGAACCTAATTTACGATAACCGTTGAATTGTACGAAATTTATAAAATTATTAGAATATAGTTTATGGTTAATTAAACATAATCCCATTATAACTTGAAACATTTATTTATTAAAATATTTAATAATAACCTCCATTATATTTAAATAATTATTAAATTCAAATATAAATTAGACTATAACTCCGTTTAGATTTGTTCGTTTTAGAAAATTATCAAGAGTATATTCCTAATAACATTTAAATTATAATAATACTTAGGTATTATAACGACTTAAAATGGTAAGATTTATTTTGGACTTTATAAGTTCAATATCTCGACGTCTAAATGGAATTTGCATAGAAATTTTAAAATAATCTTTATATAAATAACTTAATTAAAATAATATAATTAAAATAAAATGGACATTATAACGGCTTACCGGTTACTTATGAAAATGATTTGGGCAGAACTTAGACGTATAAAACTCCTTTGAAACTTTAGAAGAACTTTTGCCACAAAATAACTCTAAAAGTTACGAACCGACACCGTGAGAACCTCAATAACTAAAACTAATATTGCTATATGAAGAAACTAGAGAAGGAAAGAAATAAAGAGGTAAGAAAGAAGATTTGTGAATGAGTGAATGAAAATGGGGTGGAAAAGACTCCTATTTATACTAGTTGTAAAATATTAAAATAATATAAATGTATCTTCTTTTGTCCATACCTTCTAATTTTTCAACTCTTACTAGTAAATGACTTTATCAAATATTTACTAGTCTTACATCAATAGTTCTTTAGTTGTTCAAGTATGACTTTTGTGAAAATAATTTATGAGAAATGTATGGGAGCTTGATATTTTAATATTACATGACATAATATCATTTATGGTATTAATAAAAAAAATGAGATATATATTTCTTTTATAAAAATTAAATGATAATAATAATAAAAATAATAATAATGACAACAAGGATAATTATTATTAACTTCAGATTATTTTATTTACTCATTAGTTTGTAGAGTAAAATGATAATATTCAAATAAAATAAAATCAAATAATAATAGCAAAACAACAACAATAATAATAATAAAAGTAATATGAATAATTAATTAAATTAAAGTTAAGTATTTTTAAGTATTAATTTCAATTTCAAAGTTTAGTTTGTAAAATGAAACGATGATATTCAAATTGAATAATAATATTAATAATAAAAATAAAGGGTAATTAATTGATAAGTTAATTTTTATAGGTGTTAGTTTCAATATTTAGTTTTTAATAATTAGCGATGTTAAAATCTCAAAGCTAATTAGATATATTATTTAAAGTATGGAAAATTAGGATGTTACATTACCACCTCCCTTAAAAGAAATTTCGTCCTCGAAATTTAGCGTACCTAAAACATATGTGGATACTTCTGACGCATGTCTTCTTCTCTTTCCCAAGTAGAATCACCAGTTACATCATCCCACACAACTCTAACCAATGGTATCTGCTTTCCACGAAGTTCCTCAATTCGATGATCTGAAATCTTGACTAGTAAAGCCTCATATTCCAAGTTATCTCTAAGTTCCACAGTTTCAGGCTCAATGACATGTGAAGGGCTAGGATAATACTTCCTCAGTTGTGATACATGGAATACATCATGAAGATTAGACAGGTTTGACGGTAAAGCAATGTGATACGCTACAGGTCTAATCCGCCGTAGAATTTGAAAAGGCCCGATAAACCTTGGTGTTAACTTCTTAGTTTTGATTGCTCGTGCAATTCCCGCTTTAGGAGTTACCCTAATGAACACGTGATCTCCTACCTCAAATTCCAAAGGTATTCTCCTCTTATCACTATAACTCTTTTGACGATCCTGTGTAGCCTTCATTTTTTCTCTAATAAGCTTAACCTGATCTGTCGTTTGTTGCACGAATTCTGAACCCAATATTTTGTTTTCTCCAACTTCATACCAGCATAGATGTGTACGACACTTTCGTCCATACAATGCTTCATATGGAGCCATGTTGATACTTGAGTGAAAGCTATTGTTGTAAGTAAACTCGATCAATGGTAAGAACTCATCCCAATTTCCTTTGTGTTCAAGAGCACAAGCTCTCAACAGATCCTCTAACGATTGAATCGTCCTTTAAGACTAGCCATCTGTTTAGGGATGATAAGCTGAACTTAACCTCAGTTTGGTTCCTAACTCTAAATGCAACTGATGCCAAACATTTGATGTGAATCTGGGATCTCTATCACTAATTATACTTGAAGGTATCCCATGCAATCTAATAATTTCCTTTACATATATCTGAGCTAGTCTCTCCAATTTAAACGTCTGGTTGATGGGAATGAAATGTGCACTCTTTGTCAACCTATCAATGATTACCCAAATTGCATCATGCTAATTCTGAGTCTTGGGCAAAGCGGTTACAAAATCCATAGTTATTCCGTCCCACTTCCACTCTGGAATGTCTAAAGGTTGTAACAGTCCGGCTAGCTTATGATGTTTAATCTTTGCCTTCTGACATACCAAACAACTTTGAACATATTCTGCTATATGCTTCTTCATTCCAAACCACCAAAACATTTTCTCCAAGTCTTGATACATCTTTGTGGCTCCTGGATAAAAACTCATCTTACTTTTGTGGCCCTCTTCCAAAATCAACTTTCGAATATCCTGGTTTTGAGGTACACACAACCTTTCTCTAAACCTTAGGATTCCATCACTCTTTATGTTAAAATCTCCATTTTGACCATCTCTTATAGTTTCCTTTAGGTTCATTAGATGGTCATCAAGTTATTGTTCATCTTTGATCCATTTCAGAAATTCATTAGACACGACAATAGCGCCTATGAATATACTTCCCTCATTGTGATGTACTCCTAAGTTTAAATCCACGAATTGGTTAATCAACTCTTCTTCCCTCAACATCATTGCAGATACATGAAGTTTCTTTCGACTCAAAGCGTCTGCCACAACATTGGCCTTTCCTGGATGATACTGCAACTCAAAATCATAGTCCTTCAAGAATTCCATCCAGCGCCTTTGTCTCATGTTTAGATCCTTCTGATCAAATAAATACTTCAGGCTTTTGTGATCACTTAACACGGTGAACTTTGATCCATAAAGATAATGCCTCCAAATCATTAAGGCGAACACAATTGCTGCTAACTCTAGGTCGTGAGTCGGATAGTTCCTCTCATGCACCTTCAACTGTCTTGATGCATAAGCTATCACCTTCCTTTCTTGCGTCAACACACAACCAAGACCTTGATATGACGCATCACAATACACATCAAATTGTCCTGATGGGTCTGGTAAGATGAGTATTGGTGATGAAGTTAATCTTTCCTTTAACTTCTGAAAACTTTCTTCGCACTCTTTAGTCCATTCAAAGTTTTTACCTTTCCTCGTTAACTGAGTCATAGGCAAAGCGATCTTTGAAAATCCTTCAATGAACCTCTGATAATATCCAGCTAGTCCAAGAAAACTTTGAATCTCGCCAACATTCTTTGGACTCTCCCACTTTGTTACTGCTTCGACTTTACTCGGGTCTACTGCAATACCTTCTTTACTAATTACATGACCAAGAAATTGTACCTCCTTCAACCAAAATTCACATTTCGAGAATTTCTCATACAATTGACGATCCTTTAATATCTGTAGCACAATTCTCAAATGTCTTTCGTGCTCTACCTCATTCTTTGAATAAATCAAAATTTCATCAATGAAAACTACAACAAATTGATCTAAGTATGACCTAAAGATCCTATTCTTGTAATCCATGAATACTGCTGGAGCATTAGTTAAACCAAATGCATAACTAAGAATTCATAGTGTCCATAACGGGATCTAAAAGTTGTTTTTGGAAAATTATCCTCCTTCACCCTGATTTGATGATATCCAGACTTCAAGTCAATCTTCGACAACTGATCCATCAAGTCGTCGATTCTAGGCAAAGGATACTTGTTTTTCACAGTAGCTTTATTAAGCTGCATGTAATCAACACAAAGTCTAGAAGAACCATCATTCTTCTTCACAAACAAGATTGGAGCTCCCCATGGCGATACACTTGGTCTAATAAATTCCTTCTCTAACATCTCGTCTAATTGTTTCTTTAACTCAACAAGCTCTGAGGGTGACATTCCATAAGGAGATATAGATATTGGTCCAGTACCTGGAACCAAGTCTATAGCAAACTCCACTTCCCTAACCGGTGGTAAACCTGGAACATCTTCTGGAAAGACTTCCGGGAATTCACAGACCACTGGAAAATTTTCAACACTAGGGGTTTCTCCTACTGACATGGAGAATAGCATCATAAATTTTTGAGTGAGAGTTTCAACCTTGCTAACTTCTCCACTATCTTCTCCAAACGTAAAAAGTTTCTTCTTGCATCTCAAGTTTACATCGTTGGCTGATAACCAGTCCATTCCTAAGATGACATCTAGGTCTTGTAGCGGGAGTACCACAAGATCTACTAAAAATCTTCTATTTTCTAAGATTATTGGGCAATCTACACAGACTGAACAAGTTACCATTCTTTCTCCCGAGGGAGTTGTAATAGTCAACTTATAGTTGAGATCAATAATTTCAAATCCAAAAAATTCAGCACAAGATGTAGATATAAAAGAATGTGTAGCTCCTGAATCGAATAAAACTGATACCAACTTATCTCCAATTAAACACATACCTTGAATTAACCCAGCTGACTTTGAGATCTCAGCTCCTCTAATTGCAAATACTCTTCCAGTGGTTGGCTTATTGTGATTCTGAGGTCTCTGACTAACACTTGGGCCTCCAATCCTTGCTCTCCCTATATTGTTATTGTTTATTAGACCGTTCTTCTGGCCTGTGGTTGATTTTGTCCTTGGGGACAATCTTTTAGAAAATGGCCTTTCTGACCACAACGAAAGCACATTTCTATTTGGACAATCTTTGTTAAGATGTGCCCCTCCACAACTGTAACACTTGAACATTAACCTTCTGGAATCCTGGTTATGATAAGGTGTAGGCCTTTGATATGGCCTACCCCCTTGTTGTGTCCTTCCTCCATGGCCTCGGTTAAAGTGGCCCTTGTGATTGTTGTTTCGAGTTGGTCCTCCTGATCCATATTGATTCTTCCTATTGTCAATTCCTTCCAACTCAAGACACCTTTCTGTCAGCTCACCAAAGCGCATAATATGCAGAGGTAAAACTTCCCTCTGGATATCATATTTGAATCCATCTTGATACTTTTCGCACATCCATTCTTCCCTTGGATGCAAGCGGTAAAACTCAGAATACTTTAGCAAGGATTCAAACTTTCTAGTATACTATCCCATTGTCATCATACCTTGACGCAGGTTCTAAATTTCTCTCTAAAATTCTGGCCTATGCAGACAGCAGATGTCCTAACACATGTCAAGACATTGTGCTACATAATCTTTTAAACTTGGAGGCGTAACAGCAGACTGATACCTTGAATATCAGAACTGCACCATCACAGATGTCACGACATCTGATCCAACATGTTAATCAAGACTGAACTGAAAATAGCAGAATGATAAACAACACATAATATGATGACCCAGTTCAGTGCAACTCACCTACATCTGGGGGATACCAATCCAGGAAGAAGTAATCACTATCAGTAGTATAGTTTTATGCAAACAACCTCAGGTTTGCAGAAAGCACCCACGTTAACCTATCACTACCCAATGAAGACTTTATCATTAGAAGTCACATCTAAATGATAAGAGAACCCCCTCTCACTTCCTAAATCACAACCTGTGATTATCTAACAGTTAATACACCATAACTGTATCTACCCTATTAAAAGACACCCCTTCCAATACAAAATTCAGCCAAGACTCTTGACTAACAACAGTACTCGGTTTTGCTTAAAAGCTTCGACCAAGAACAATACTCAACTCTTACTTCAAAGCTTCGAGTGAGAACAATTTACAACAACCTATGTCGACAACATAGTATCAAAAGATACATGGGTGACTCACAAACTACACAAGAGACTCTCAAAACCCTGAACCCTTATGTTGCACTAACGGCTTGTTGTTGTGTGTGCTTACTATTTTAGGTCTAGCAAATCCTTATTTATAGACTCCTGCAGTATGGGCTTGGACTCTTCAATCAGATCCAATCTTCACGTTTTAAATCAGCTGCAAGATCTTCTCCACAAAAACAGGAACAAATCTCCAAATAGTTTCCTTAAAAGTCTCCAAGATCTTTTTTATGAAATCCAATTAAATCTGCACTTTGTTCCTATTAAATCTCCTTGACCTGCGTATAATGATGAGACATATGCAAAATATTCTCATCAAAACAAAATAAATATGTCAAGAGATATACAACAGCAGTACATGTTGTACCAGACAAAGATGTTGTGACATCTCCTTCGACATCTTGATTAAAAGTCATATGACAGCAAAACAGCAACACCTGCTATACCAGACTAAGATGCCATGACATTTGTCTTCGACATCTGTCATAAACACATAACAGCAGTACCTGTTGTACCAGAACAAGATGTCATGACAGTTGATGATGCTTCAACATCTTACTCGACATCCTGCCAAGTGTTATAACCACATATGTACTGATGTCTGATCAACCATGTCCGGACATCTTACCCAACATCTTGTTGTAAACTTGTTTTAGCCAAAATGTAGCCAATCAAAGACCTAATAATCTCCCTCTTTGGAAAATTTTGGCTAAAACAACCATTGGATAACACAACCAGCTCCCCCTCAAGGAAACAACCAAGGAACAATACTACTACTTACTTCTCCCCCTTTTTAGCCATAATATGCCAAACCAAGCAACTATGCATTTAAGGGCAATCAACCAGAAGCAAGCAAATCAGTAGCAATACTCCCCCTGACGTAGATAACAGGTGCTCCTTTCATTTTCAACTAACTACTCTTCTGCACAAGAGCAATCAGTTTCAAGCATCCTACTTGAATGCACAGTAAAGATCAATCAAATGCCACTGTTTGACTGACCTCAATCTTCTTATGAACTCCCACAAGATATACTGATCCACCAATGAAATCTGATCTTCAAGTCACATGAACTACTTGCTCCATAGCAAGACATCTTGGATTCACCAAGCCTCTTAGTCATGTAACATCTTCTCAAACCACAGCTCCCGTAAACTGTATGAGATAGACCTTTTTGAAGCATCCATAACTTCCATTACTGTAGATCACCTTTATCTTAAGCTGATGTGCCACATCACCAGCTGAGACTTCTGATGTTAAGCTAGATGTCAGAACATTTTGATATGGCATCCAACTGTTGAATTCAGCTCCTCCTTCTGCCACTTAGAAGAACCTTCTCCCTTTGCAGAACAAGAGTTCCATGCTCTCATAGACTTGATTCAATAACCAAGTTTGAGTAGACAACCTCCATCCTGCATTGAAACTCCAAAGACTTCAAACCTGCCACGTCTGAATCTTCAGAAAGTAAGTAGTCCAAGACTACCCCGTAGCCATACCAAAGAATGCCACTTCCCTTAGTAGAGCCGTCAATAGAAAGCCAGAGATAACTGCCACTTATCATCGACTTTCACAACCAGAGCAAACACTATGCTCCAAAGCACCTGGATCAGAAATAAACTGGCCCAAGCTGTAACCATCAAGATTATGATGTCTTCATAGTCTTCCATCTCCATCTTCAACAGCATCACCATCTGGACAAGTCATTCACAATACTTTCCAAGAACAGATGCTAAGCTAATAATCCCAGGTCAACACCTAGGAGACTTTTGAGCGAATGCAGAACCCCTCCCATGATTCTCCAAGCCTCTGATGAAAATATGTTAGAACATCTGATAGAACATCCTCAATCTTGACTTTCAAGGATAATCAATTAAATACTTATAGATTCCACAAATAGAAATTGATCTTAAATCCTTGTCCAATAACCTTTCTTCACTGCTGTAGCTGAGCTCCACCAGATCATGTCATGAACACTTATAAAGTATTCAATATTTTTGCAAGTACCTTCTTCAATGACAATGTTGAGATACCAAGGCTGCCACCCTTGACTCAAGTAACTAAGACTTTCTCTGAATAAGTCTTATTTACCTCAACAAATCTTCAATCAGATTGGATCTACTCTTACGGTCAAGAGAGATGAATCCTTCCTTGCTATTTTTGGATGGTGATAATAAATCACCTCGACTTTCTTCAGATCATGTTTCAAAGAAACACCTTCTAGTCAGAAGAGTAACTAGAAGCCTCCAGATACATGACATGGATGTCTTTATGAGTGGACTTGAGAGAATTCTCAAGTATCTTTGACAACCTAGCCGATCAAATATTTATCAAACTCCTAGAGCAAGAACCTGATAAACTTTAACTCAACTCCTCTCCTCTTCAACTGACTCCAAACTGTACTAAGAAACCAAGCTTCCAAGTACCAAGTCACCATACCAGATATCTAACCACAACTCACTTTACTCCATTGCTCCCAACTTTGGAATAAAAGAATGCAGATATCTTCAAATATAGAGGCCGATGATTGTGACCTTCCACCAACTGTCTTCAGTAATAACTCCAGAATCCCATAATTCTAGAGCTCTTCCGTCAGAAACACATGCAGCGGAACCACCAAGGAATAGATCCTGCTTGCCCTAATAAGATGTCACAACATCTTATAAGACACACCAACAAGAGAACTAGCCACTTCTCCTGTAGTTGTTGTAGAATCTCCTCAGCAACATGAACAACCTCTGGGTTGCTCCCTTCGATCCAGAACATCCATTTCATCCATTAATACCCTTGGGTGTGTTTAAGTTGATTGATCTGATCTTCAAAACTCCTCCATGTTTAAACGCCAGAAAGTATCTCCCAAAGATCTCATCCAGAACCAGACAGGATGCCTGCTCTGATACCAATTAAAATTTTGGCATATGCAGACAGCAGATGTCCTAACACATGTCAAGACATTGTGCTACATAATCTTTTAAACTTAGAGGCGTAACAGCAGACTGATACCTTGAATATCAGAACTGCATCATCACAGATGTCACGACATCTGATCCAACATGTTAAACAAGACTGAAATGAAAATAGCAGAATGATAAACAACACAGAATATGATGACCCAGTTCGATGCAACTCACCTACATCTGGGGGATACTAATCCAGGAAGAAGTAATCACTATCAGTAGTATAGTTTTATGCAAACAACCTCAGGTTTGCAGAAAGCACCCACGCTAACCTATCACTACCCAATGAAGACTTTATCATTAGAAGTCACATCTAAATGATAAGAGAACCCCCTCTCACTTCCTAAATTACAACCTGTGATTATCTAACAATTACTACACCATAACTGTATCTACCCTATTGAAAGACACCCGTTCCAATACAAAATTCAGCCAAGACTCTTGACTAACAACAATACTCGGTTTTTCTTAAAAGCTTCGACCAAGAACAATACTCAACTCTTACTTCAAAGCTTCAAGTGAGAACAATTTACAACAACCTATGTCGACCACATAGTATCAAAAGATACATGGGTGACTCACAAACTACACAATAGACTCTCAAAACCCTGAACCCTTATGTTGCACCGACGACTTGTTGTTGTGTGTGCTTACTATTTTAGGTCTAGCAAATCCTTATTTATAGACTCCTGCAGTATGGGCTTAGACTCTTCAATCAGATCCAATCTTCATGTTTTAAATCAGCTGCAAGATCTTCTCCACAAAAATAGGAACAAATCTCTAAATAGTTTCCTAAAAAGTCTCCAAGATCCTTTTTATGAAATCCAATTAAATCTGCACTTTGTTCCTAATAAATCTCCTTGACCTGCGTATAATGATGAGACATATGCTAAATATTCTCATCAAAACAAAATAAATCTGTCAAGAGATATATAACAGTAGTACATACTGTACCAGACAAAGATGTCGTGACATCTCCTTCGACATCTTGATTAAAAGTCATATGACAGCAAAATAGCAATACCTGCTATACCAGACTAAGATGTCATGACATCTGTCTTCGACATCTGTCATAAACACATAACAGCAGTACCTGTTGTACCAGAACAAGATGTCATGACATCTGTCATGACAGTTGATGATGCTTCAACATCTTACTCGACATCCTGCCAAGTGTTATAACCACATCTGTACTGATGTCTAATCAACCATGTCAAGACATCTTACCCAACATGTTGCTGTAAACTTATTTTAGCCAAAATGTAGCCAATCAAAGACCTAACACTCTCTCATTCTCTTTCCTACATAACTTTGGAAAATACTTCCCAAGAAATTCTTCTTTGAACAAGATCCAGTTGATCTCTCTACTTTTTTCTTCCAACAATCTATGTTTTCCTCTCCACCAAGCTTCAGCATCGCCTGTCAGCATGAATGTTGCATAACCGACCCTTCTATTCTCTCTACAGTGAGTGAAAGAAAATATCTTCTCTATCTCTTGCAACCATTTCTCAGCACCCTCCAGATTAATGTCACCACCAAATTGTGGTGGTTTTCCTTTCAAAAATGAATTCAATCTCGTATCTTCATGCACAGTTTCCCTTTGTTGTTGCTGAAAAAGTTGATAATCTCGAGTGATTTACAGGATTTGAGCATTTTGTTGTGTTTGAACTAACACAGTTGCAGCAAGTTCACGAACATCTCGAGTGTCAGCTTGAGAGTTCGTTCCAGTTTGGGAATGATCTTCTCGTCCCATGGGAATGGTAGGTGCTGCTTCGAGAGTAACTTCATCACTCGCATTCCTACGTACACCTCTAGTAGTGCCTCTACCAGCACTCCTACCACGCCTCGCGTTTTTGACGTTCTGAACCATAACTTCCTGAAAAGGATAAGTTATTAGGTTCAATCATTCACTAGACATAAAGAACATAACAATTATGTATATTTATATCCTAATGAATGATTCATCAATAAGTATTTTTGTCAAGTCTCTCAAAAGAAAGGGATAGTTATGTCTAAAATGATGAATTAATGCTTTAGACATGATTATATCTAGAATTCGGGAAAACATAATAAAAAGGTATCAATTTATTCAATAACAAGGATTACAAAAACCATGACCATGTCTCATTCAAAAACCTCGATTTGTAAACCAAGCTAAGACTAATAATGGTAAAACTATAATTATCATTATTGCTACGAAATCTTTACCTAATTCTTCATGCTTGATAATACCAATAATAAAAAGGATAATGACAAGAAGAGTGATGAATAAAAGAAAACATTTAGCCATTTGAAAGGTATAGATAAATATTCTGAAATTGATATGAAAATAATGAATGGGTGTACATGTGAAGTATTTATAGAGTGAATTTTGTAAAGTGTCAGTTACATTACCGTTGGGTTTGTGACCGTTGGGGGAGGAAAAAGTTAAGTGTGTTAAAGACTCTTCCTAGATCACTGTACTAGAAGGCTCTCAAGATGAAGACTCATCGCACAGAAGAAAAGTTATCATCCAGTTTAGAATTCAACTTGATATAGTCAGTATAATTCTAGACACTCACGGTCCGAGCTGAATCGACCAGCTCTGATACCATAAATGAGACAGCCTATGTCCAATTAGTGAAATTCTAATGAAATCTTTAATAAAAATACATAAAATTTGAAACTTTTAAATAACAAGACTAAATTAATTAAAAACATACTGCTTCACATACATATGCTTCAAATATATTTTACATAAAGTTTGACATCGTTAAGACTAGTAGCCTTGCCACATAGATAAAACATAAAACAAAACTACCAAAACAAGGCATAACAAAAAGGACCTCCTAAGTCCAACGAGACTGACACTTATACTGACTGTAGTAGTAGGGATATGATCAGCGTTTGACAAAATGCTAACAACTCCCAATCTAGATGTTATAGTAACCCATCTCCACGTCACTTCATATCATTTCCTTCTGAACTGTCGGGAAGTAAGCAAGATTCGAGCTCGTTGTCTGATCGTCATAGATTAACCCAAAATTCAAAACAAAAAGGACACAGGGCTAAGATTTATGTACAAGTTTAAAAGTGGGAATGAATGTGTAAAATAATAATATATATGGCAACCACAATTATTCAAACAAGCATATCTTTAACCCATAATTATATATACTCTATCTCTATTTATTCTAATGCATCTCTGAACTATATGCTGACTCAGACCACTAAACGTTGTCAGTGATATCTATCTCATTTACCAAGATCAGATATCACAAGACCACATACCACCAACATACTCCCAATTACCAAGAGCTACTCCACCTAAATTCACACGGAGTCTGGGTGCTATAAGTCGATCGTCCCTGAGAATTCAGGCCAAGAACCTTGCCTTGCCTAGCATGCATAGATAATAATCCCCGTCAGGATTGTAGGCGAACGATCAACCTCGTGCGTCCCATACCGCGCGGCAGTGGACTTACTCATTCCTCAATGCAAATCTATATGATCACTCAATCATCTTGTGGCAACTCTCAACCATAAGTATTAAGTTAATACTTGGGAAATATCGTATCAACCTTTAAGGTTATACTTATTATCTAGATACTTAAGTTGAGTGCCAAATCCATCATATGTCTTGTCGTATTTCTTCTTGGCATGATCCTTATCTCTACATAATTAGTTTAGTTTGTACGATGAATAATTGTATGGTTGACTTCCCAGGTTAGAGAGGTGGACCGTAAAGGACATAGTCGACCAAGTCTTTCCTTAGCCAGAATCCAAACAAATACAACTACTCAATGTATCCAACCTCCCTTATATTATTGGGGATCTAATACTTAATATCTAGTAATGTTGTTCTCTCCTTAATATATCATTATCCTTAGTCTATCAATCACAATCATTCAAGTATAAATAAAATAAACAAATTAGACAATTAATCAAACAATACAAGCACAATACAACCTCCAATTGTCATAGATTATTCCTATGATAAATAATTTAAGGCCGGTGTAACCTCGCTCAATGATTCGTGAAAATCATTATTCGAGAATCGGCTCTCCTTACTTATTTATCGCTAGTAGGGCTTGGGTCACCGCTACACACATATATATTAAGCTATTTTACGCTAACCGTCCCAACATATACGAAATCTTGCCCCCACCTTTTGTTGTTGAGCGTTGTTGAAAGTCCACGAGCGTTTTCTCCGATCTTTGCCAAGAACCTAATTTACGATAACCGTTGAATTGTACGAAATTTATAAAATTATTAGAATATAATTTATGGTTAATTAAACATAATCCCATTATAACTTGAAATATTTATTTATTAAAATATTTAATAATAACCTCCATTATATTTAAATAATTATTAAATTCAAATATAAATTAGACTATAACTTCGTTTAGATTTGTTCGTTTTAGAAAATTATCAAGAGTATATTCCTAATAACATTTAAATTATAATAATACTTGGACATTATAACGATTTAAAATGGTAAGATTTATTTTTGGACTTTATAAGTTCAATATCTCGACGTCTAAATGGAATTTGCATAGAAATTTTAAAATCACCTTTATGTAAATAACATAATTAAAATAATATAATTAAAATAAAATGGACATTATAATGGCTTACCCGTTACTTATGAAAATGATTTTGGCAGAACTTTGACGTATAAAACTCCTTTGAAACTATAGAAGAACTTTTACCACAAAATAACTCTAAAAGTTACGAACCAACACCGTGAGAACCTCGATAACTAAAACTATTATTGCTATATGAAGAAACTAGATAAGGAAAGAAATAAAGAGGTAAGAAAGAAGATTTATGAATGAGTGAATGAAAATGGGGTGGGAAAGACCCTTATTTATACTAGTAATAAAATATTAAAATAATATAAATGTATCTTCTTTTGCCCATACCTTCTAATTTTTCAACTCTTACTAGTAAATGTCTTTATCAAATATTTACTAGTCTTACATCAATAGTTCTTTAGATGTTCTAGTATGACTTTTGTGAAAATAATTTATGAGAAAGGTATATGTTGGGACGGTTAGCGTAAAAATGAAATAATATCATTTATGATATTAAAAAAAAAATGAGATATATATTTCTTTTATAAAAATGAAATTATAATAATAATAAAAATAATAATAATGACAACAAGGATAATTATTATTAACTTAAGATTATTTTATTTACTCATTAGTTTGTAGAGTAAAATGATAATATTCAAATAAAATAAAATCAAATAATAATAGCAAAACAACAACAACAATAATAATAAAAGTAATATGAATAATTAATTAAATTAAAGATAAGTATTTTTAAGTATTAATTTCAATTTCAAAGTTTAGTTTGTAAAATGAAACGATGATATTCAAATTGAATAATAATATTAATAATAAAAATAAAGGGTAATTAATTGATAAATTAATTATTATAGGCGTTAGTTTCAATATTTAGTTTTTTATAATTAGCGATGTTAAAATCTCAAATCTAATCAGATATATTATTTAAAGTATGGAAAATTAGGATGTTACATGTAACACTTGTTCTTGAGGATTTTGAGTTTGTTCTTCATGAATTACCAAATCATCTTGAGTTTGAGGAATTGCAACAATGTCTTGTGCAGGTTCCGTACTTGCTTGATCAAAAGTAACTATATGAATCGGTTTTGGAATTGTTATCGATTCTTCCTCTAAGACAAAGTCCCTAACCTTATTCTTCCCCCCAAACTCAATATCCTCAAAGAATGTGGTTGTTCCCGTCTCACAAATTGAATTTAATTTGGGATCATAAAATTTGTAGCCCCTAGATCTTCCAAAATAACCAATAAAGTAGCTGCTCACTGTTCGGGAGTCCAATTTCTTTTCATTTGTCCTATAAGGCCTTGCCTCAGCTAGACATCCCCACACATAAAAATGTTTGAGACTAAGCTTTTGCCTGGTCCAAAGTTCATAAGGTGTTTTGGCAGCTGCTTTTGTTGGTACTCTATTTAGAATATAAGCTGCAGCCTTTAGTGTCTCTTCCCAGAGTTACTCTGGCAAGGTAGAATGATAAATCATACTCCTTATCATATCTTTAAGAGTCTGATTTCGTCTTTCAGCAACACCGTTCATGCTAGGAGATCCTGGCATGTTTTACTGTGGGACAATACCACATTCCTCTAGGTATTTGGCAAAAGGCCCTTGACGTTGTTCACCTGAACAGTCATATCTACCGTAATATTCACCGCCACAGTCGGATTTGACTTTCTGAATTCTTTTGTCAAGTTGATTCTCAACTTCAGCCTTAAACGATTTGAACACATCCAATGACTAAGACTTTTCATGTATAAGAAATATGTATGCATATCTAGAATAATCGTCTATGAATGATATAAAATATTGTTGGCCATTCCATGAAGGTGTTGGAAATGGTCCACAATGTATGTATGTATCAATTCTAAGACATCTGTAGCTCTATATGCACCAAATTTCTTTGTTTTGGCCTATTTTCTTTTAACGCATTCAACACAAACATCAAAGTTTGTGAAGTCAATGGAATCCAAAATTCCATCTGACACTAGTCGCTCAACTCTATTTTTAGAGATGTGACCTAGGCGTTTGTGCCATAATGCTCCTGAATTGTTATCCTCAATTTTACGCTTAGTACCATGTGATTCCACATTCAAGGATTCACCATAGGTAGCTATTATGTCAAGTAAATATAGATTATCATGACCCATAAGTGAACCAGTCCCAACAATATTTAAATTGAAAGACAACTTGAACATATTGTTTCCAAATGAAAAAAAAAACCTGATTTGTCCAAATAAGAAACTGAAATCAAATTCCGTCTAAATGACAGAACCATAAAAGTGTCTTTCAAATCCAAATAAAATCCGGTACACATTAATAATATAAAATGCCATATAGATTCCACCTCCACCGACTTGCCATCTCTAACATAGATATATCTTTCAACATCATTTGGCTTCCGGTAGTTCAGACAACCCTTCATTAAAACACTTATGTTAATAGTTGCACCAGAGTCTAACCACCAAGTGTTTCCTGGTACTAAAGCTAAATTGACCTCAGAATAAACCAAACCATGACTCATGCGATTGGAGCGTTCCCACTTCTCATAATCTTTCCTCTGTTCAGAGGTACCAAATTCCATAGGAGAAGGAGGTTGCCTCATCCTTAATGTGAGGTCAAGATCCATGCAGTAAAGAACAATTTCCATGTTCTCATTCCAATCCTTAAAATCTATCCCATTCAGGACTTGAACCTTATTCATATTAGCAAATATTGAAGTAATTATAGCTAAAAAAAAACAAAAAGAAAACATTTTAAATATACTCACATAAATAAAAACCGAATCATCAATGTTGTTCAAATAAAGGCATAACTCATCTCAAGATACCCAGTGCACCACCAATATCAAGTCTTTGGATAGTAATATCGACTGCTAGTGGTACTCTTGTTGTAACGATCAAACATTGATAATAAAAACATGTCGAATAATAAACCCCTCTTTGGATTGATTTATTACTCACATGTAGGACCTCATAATTATCACATTTTACTGTTCTGGACTGGACCAATGGCCAGGCATGGCCCAATCCACTTCTGCTCCCAAAAAGGCCCAATTGCCTAAGTCCAATCCACAAAGGGGCAAAAGTTACCTTTCTGCCCCTCCAACCGGGCATGGAATGCATCGTTCCTCCCCTGAATAGCTTCCCGTTCCGCACGGCTTCTTCACTCCCCGGGCAGCTAAGGGCATGTGCCCAAAACTATTTATATGCCCGACATAACGGCTAGTTTTGGGCACCCTGCCCGACATAACGGCTAGTTTGGGCAGTTACCTATTCTTCGGAAAACGGTTATTTCACCCCGAAAATATGACCGTTGGCCACGCACTGGGGGCACTATATAAACCCTCTCACTTGAGAGGGTCAGGTATCGAAGAATCACCCTAAAAACTCACTCTTTGTACTTGCCCTTTTTTTCTGGCCCTTTCTTACTTGAGCGTCGGAGTACCTTGCAGGTACACCCCCTCCTCCTCTTCATACGCCCAGCATCTCAGACGTACTTGGTGGCCCACATCACAGGATCTGATCAAGCCTTCACGATCAGTGGCGCCGTCTGTGGGAACTCTTGTTCTCCCCTTCTTTCTTTCCCCGGAAACCATAGATCAAAGCAAATTTCCAAGATCATCACCATGGCCTCTCAAGATCACGCCAAAGGTGCCCTCCAATCCGCTGTCCTCCCCGTCAACAAGACTGACGTGGACGGTCCATCTTCTCTCCTCGGAGATCCCCATTTTCTAAAAGACGGGGCCACAGCCTCTCCTTCCCCTACTCCTGCTGATCGCGAAGACGACCAGCCCTCGCTGGGCATCCAGCCCGTTCCTGCTCTACCCAACGCCGATCCGGCCATGGTGGCCCTTCTGGAGGCGATCAACAAAACCAACCTCCTGATCCTTCAGCAGAATGAAAGGATCGGGGCATTGGAAGAATCCGCCCGTCCAAGATCCCCTCCTTCGAGGAAGAACCATCGACGATCCAAGAGCCCGCAACCTCGGCGAGAAGTCGACCGAAGGCTGTGCCAAGAAACAGAATCTCGTGCTGTTCGAAAATGCGACCAGGTTTCCCCGCGGAACCAGCACTCACCCGGCCACAAGAGGACCCGAAGAGATAAGCAGTCACCTCCGCTCAGGTTAAAGGGTCGGGCCCGTTCACCTTCCCCCCGAAGAAATCGTCGACACGGGCAAGTCGTTCGGTCCCCGTCACCAACCAGTTCCAGTAGCGATGATGAGCCTCACGACCCGTTATCCCAATAAATCTTGGCAACACGCCTCCCCAAGGGCCTGGAGAAGCCCCCAGTACTAGGCACGTACAACGGTACGACTGACCCCGACGAGCACATCGAAAACATCGATGCGCTATTGGATTACCGTGGCGTCCGGGGCGCTATCAAGTGCCAACTATTTCCAACCACGCTCCAAAAAGGGGCAATGACTTGGTACAAGCAGCTGCCCGAAGAGTCTATCACTTCGTTGAAGCAATTGGACAGAATGTTCTCCCGGCATTTCACAGCGTCGCGCCGCCACCCCAAGACTGAACCCTCCCTTGGGGCCATAATCCAAGGAAAGGACGAACCTCTCCAGGGATACATCGAGAGGTTCAACAAAGAAGTGGTACAGGTCCCTTCAACGGATGAGATGAAAGAATTTCTGCTCGAGCCAGGACTCTGCCCGGGCTCAGAATTTTCTAAAGCCGTCGGCCTCGCACCTCCGAGGAACCTGGATGCCCTCCTCCTCAAGGCACAATCACACATTCAGTACAAGGAGAAAGAAGCGGCCAACTCCGTCCGAGCCTCCCACCACCAGGAGAACGCTCAGGCCTCCAGAGGCGAAGAAGCCTCGACATCCCGTCGAGGAGAACGATAGCACGAAGACCATCCTCGAGACTCCCACGACAGCAAGGGACCCTCCGGACGATTCCACGACTACACCCCTCTGGCCGTCTCCAGGGAGAAGATACTGTCCGAGTGCGCAAATTCGGAATTCAAGCAAGCAGGGGTCCACTTCCCCAAACAAATACCATCCAAACCCAACGCCGTCAAATCGAAGTACTGCCGTTTCCATAAGAGTCACGGCCACACTACCGAAGACTGCATCCATTTGAAGGATGTTATCGAGATACTGATCAGGGATGGCCACCTAAAACAGTTCACGAAAAAGAAAGACGTTCCCCGCCAAGACCCCCTGGAATCCAAAAAGATAGAGGAAGAAGTGCTTTCCTTGGAAGAGGCCAACATCCAGGTCGCCATGTCCGTGTCGCGACCAGAAGACTTCTACGTCCCAAACGAACTCAGCGCTCCTGCCTATTTCGCGGCCCACAACCCGTGGGAAACATTCCCATCCACCATGGTCATCTCGGGCGGAGGCTTCAACAAAGTCACGATGGGCTCCGTGAAAAGGAAATTCGAGCACCTAATAAGCACGAGCTCCAGCAAGGTAACTACGCTCGACAAAGCCCAGAAGGGATCTATCCCCATCTCCTTCTACCGGGAAGAGCTCCTATGAGGATCTCCAAACTCAGGCATACCCTTACTCGTCAGAGCTCGAATGGCGAACTTCGACGTTCGTAGAATCCTCGTCGACCAAGGCAGATCGGTCGACATTATGTATTCCCAGCTATTTTCAACGCTTCAGCTGGACGAATCACACCTCACCCCCTACGTGGGGTTTGATTTGCAAGGATTCAACAGATCAGTGACCAAACCCTGGGGATACGTCGAACTGATCGTCACTTTTAGATCAGCTGAGACGGCCAGATCCGTTAAGGTGCAGTTTCTGGTAATCGACTGCCCGTCTTTGTACCAATGCATCTTCGGAAGACCAACCTTGGCTGAATTAGTAGCTGTGCCTTCAACCGTCCACCTCAAGATGAAGTACTACACTTCAAAGGGGATGGTCGCCACCCTCCACGGTGACATCGATGTCACGCGATGATGTTTCGAGGCTGCCACAAAGGGACTCAACGCCATCGCGTCCAAGCTAAAGGTATCAAACAAGCCAGCCTTGCCCAGCAGTTCCGAGGAAGCCAAGCCTCTGCCTCAGGTCGACACCATTGACCTCGACAGCCGCTTCCCTGAAGAAGACCAGCAGGAGGATCAAGCAGCTTCAACCAGCTCGTCTACCCCGTCCAACAGTAGCTCCCATCCGATGCACCCAATCCCGGATGGAAACTTCGAGCTCGTTTTGTTCGGCGACGACCCCCAACGGGGAGTAAAGATTGGAGCGGATCTCCCCGACATCGCGAGGAAGCAAATCAAAGCATGCCTCCGTGAAAACGCTGATCTGTTCTCCTAGAGCGCCGCTGAGATGCCCAGCTTGGACCCGTCTGTCGCCTGCCATCAACTCATGATCGACTCGGTCATCAAAGCAGTAGCACAACGTAGGAGAAAGCAGTCTCCGGAGAAAACGGAGGCTGCAGAAAAAGCTGTAAAGGACCTCCTCGAGGCAAAATTCATCTCGGAGGCCAAGTACACCACTTGGCTATCCAACGTTGTACTTGTGAAAAAATCTAATGGCAAATGGCGAATGTGCATTGACTATACCGATCTTAATAAGGCATTCCCGAAGGATGCCTACCCCCTCCCCAATATTGATAAACTTGTTGATAACTCCGCCGGTTTTAAACTTTTATCATTCATGGACGCCTACTCGGGCTATAATCAAATACCAATGGCAATGAGCGATAAAAAATACACGGTCTTCATGACCGGATCGGGCAACTATTACTACAACGTAATGCCCTTCGGCTTAAAGAACGTCGACGCAACCTATCAAAGGATGATGAACAAGGTCTTCCGGGGAGAGATATACGACATGCTCGAAGTCTATATGGACGACATGATCATTAAATCCCATGAGGAAACCGATCATACCGCCCATCTGAGGAAGGTCTTCGAATATGCCAGGAAGTACAAGATGTGTTTCAACCCGGAGAAGTGCACGTTCGGTGTCCGGGCAGGAAAATTCCTCGGCTTTTATTTAACAGAACAAGGAATAGAGGCCAACCCTGATAAGTGTCGGGAGTTATCCGAGTTTCCAACCCCCAAGT
This sequence comes from Lathyrus tuberosus, assembly GCA_022829125.1. Taxonomy (NCBI): domain Eukaryota; kingdom Viridiplantae; phylum Streptophyta; class Magnoliopsida; order Fabales; family Fabaceae; genus Lathyrus; species Lathyrus tuberosus. The sequence continues at coordinate 1,912,707 of JALAZF010000293.1, forward strand.
CGAAGAAGTCCATCCAATCCCTCAACGGGATGCTCGCGTCATTATCCCGTTTCATGGCCAAATCTGCCCAGCACGTCCTGCCATTCTTCAAACTCCTCCGCAAGGAGGCAGCGTTCGAATGGACTGAGGAATGCGACCAAGCTCTCCTCCACCTGAAACGGGCACTTTCGGAGCCGTCATTCCTCTCACGCCCGGACAACGGCGAAACTCTATATTTGTACCTCGTCGTGACAACCGAGGCCGTTAGCGCCGCTCTATCCGCGAAACGCCCGACGGGCAGAAGCCCATATACTTCACGAGCAAAGCACTGCAGGGACCAGAGCTAAGATACCAACAGATAGAAAAAGTGGTGCTGGCCCTCATCAATGCAGCTAGAAGACTGAGACACTACTTTCTAGCCCACACAATCGTGGTTCAAACGGACCAACCCGTAAAGCAGCTGCTGGGACGACCACACATGGCCGGTAAAATAGTCAAATGGTCGCTAGAGCTATCCGAATTTGACATCCAGTATGAGAGCAGAAAAGCCCTCAAGGCCCAGGCTCTGGCTGACTTCGTCGCAGAAATGACGTTCGCCGACTCCCCCTCCTGCGGAGCGTGCAAATGGACCATTTTCGTGGACGGGGCCTCCATTCCGGCAGGGAGCGGGGCGGGCATCATACTGGAAAGTGATGAGGGAATCATCGTTGAAGTATCACTCACCCTGTCCTTCCCCACCTCTAATAACCAGGTTGAGTACGAAGCCTTCCTCGTCGGCTTACGCCTGGCCGAAGATCTTGGCGCGGAAGAAGTCGTCATCTGCACAGATTCACAACTCGTGGCCCTCCAAGTTCGAGGAGAATACCAAGCCAAAAACGACAATCTGTCCGAATACTTAGCCTTGGTCAAGGAGAAAATGACAAAGTTTGCAGCGGTAGAGGTGAAGCATGTTCCCCACGAACACAATGTCAGGGCGAACGATTTGTCCAAACTGGCAAGCACGAAGAAGAAAGGCGGAAACATGTCCATCATACAGGAGGTACTTCCTCGACCCAGTATCGAGAAGGCTTCCCCGACCCTCGACGTACAGGTGATTGGCTACAACAATTGTTGGATGACCCCCGTTTACAACTATCTCGCTAAAGATGAACTTCCATTCAACCCCAAAAAGGCCAGCATAGTTAGGCGAAGAGCTTGCTCCTACGTCCTGATCGAGGACAAACTCTACAGGCGAGGATTCTCCATCCCACTACTCAAGTGTGTTGAGGAAGAAATGGTCGCCCACATCTTGCGCGAAATTCACAAAGGAATCAACGCCCAGCATCTCAGAGGAAGGTCCCTTGCCCGAAAGGCCCTCCGAGCAGGGTACTACTGGCCAACCATGCAGCATGATGCTAAAGAGCACGTGAAGAAATGCGATAAATGCCAATGGCACGGGGACATGCACCTAGCCCCACCTAACGAGCTCAAGGCTATGTCCTCCCCGTGGCCATTTGCCTGGTGGGGCCTGGACATCCTGGGCCATTCGTAATAGGATCGAACTAGAACAAATACTTGAAGTAGGCATGGACTACTTCACAAAATGGATAGAAGCGGAGGCTCTATCCAAGATAACTGCCCTTAACATACTAAGTTTCTATAAAAGAAACATCCTCGCACGTTTTGGCATCCCCCAGGCGATAGTCACGGACAATGGGACACAGTTCACGGACAGGAAGTTCTAGGACTTTGTCGCCCAGTTGGGCACAAAGCAACACTTCGCATCCGTCAAACATCCCCATACCAACGGGTAAGCCGAAGTGGCGAACTGAGTCATCCTTCGAGGCCTCAAGTTAAGGCTGGACGAAACAAAGAAATCCTGAGTCGAGGAACTGCACAGCGTCTTATGGGCATATCGCACAACTCCACACTCTACAACCGGGGAGACACCTTTTCGTCTGCCTACGGGACCGAAGCTCTGATCCCCATCGAAGTTCACGTACCCTCCAGGCGGATAGAATCACCCCTAGACGAGGAGATGAACGACGAGGCATTGAGGGAGGAACTCGACCTCGTCGAGGAAGTCCGATCAGGGGAAGCCCTCCGCGAAGCCTCGTTAAAACAAAAAATTACCATCAGGCACAACGCCAAAGTCATACGACGAGAGTTCGACGTGGGCAGCCTCATCCTAAGAAGAAACCATAAAGACTCTCGCGAAGCCAAACTGGCCGCTAACTGGGAAGGACCCTATCGTGTTCGGGCAAAAACGGTGAATAGGGCCTATTACCTAGAACATCTCAACGGGGAAGAACTTGTTCGACCATGGAATGCCGAAAAGCTAAAGAAATAATACAGCTAAGGCCTTAGTTGTCGGTTTGATTCGTCACAACGACGAGCATCGCCCACCGACCACGATGCGCGCCTAGGTACAAGCGTCGCATACCAGTAAATCAAAACCTCGCTCAGGAACGAGCTAGGTCTTTGCTCGACAGCGGCCCCTCAATCGAGCACCGCTGTCGTCAAAGTACCACGACATGCAAAACACCCAGCTCGCGATGGGAGGTTCACGCCGCGAACTCAGGCCTCAAACGCGACCTGAGCTCCGCTCTCTCGCCCGGACATTCCCTGACTGTTCGGCCAGTACCCCTCACTGCCAAACACATCTACAACGAGCAATCCCCTAAAACTTAAAGCAAATCGAAATAATCCCTATTACGGGCACACATGCATATCGAGCAAAAGTACAACACTTAGCAGAATTTAAAGTAGATAAAATCATGCACATCACAAAACCAGCCACAAGGGCCGGACACATACATAATTAAAAGTAATGAGTGACCGCAAGGACCACAATTCTGCTTGTTACATAAACCGGGGGCCACACCCCCATTCAAAATAAATTACAAAGATACATGGCACACAGGCCGGACAAATTACAATAAGAGTAAAAATCCCATCACTCCTCCTCCATCCGCTCAAGCTGCTCAAGGTTGGGCTCAGGCCCCTGGATCTCCCCGTTCAAAACTTCGGCATGCTCGTCACCACCAAGGAACGAGTTCGGACTGACTATCATGCCATCCTCGACATGAGCCAGGTAGTGGATGCCTTCGGTGGAGAACTCAACCCCGGGGTTGACAACCCGCAGTTGGGCCACGGCATTCTGAAAAGACTCATCCCCAATGACAATGTTGTCATCCTCGACCTTCAGCAGACGAGCAACCAGCTCGGCCCTCGTCTTTATTTCTCGGACATCCTCAGGTTCATCCTCGCCCAGAGCGTTTTCCGACCTCAGCTATTCGAACAGCTCCTCAGCTACCTTCTTCTCCGCGGCCAGCGTAGAGTTCTCCCCTTTAGCCAGGTCACCTCCTCGTCAGCCTTCTTTAGGGCATCATCATCACTCTTTGCCTCTTCCTTGGCTTTCCTCGCCGTCTCTTCAAGAGATGCCATAGTAGCCCGAGCAGCTCTGAGTTCAGACTCAGTTGCAGAGTCCCCTTCAGCATAGATGGCTGCCATCTCTAAAACTCTGACCAGTGTAGAGGCGTCTTGGGCCACCAGCGCCCTCTTGCTCGGGCAATCCATGCCCTCCGGCTAGAGAGACTCTGCCCGCGGCACGACCAGCGACATCCCTTTGAAGAACCTTCTGTCAAGAATCAACGGAGGAAGTTCAAACTTCCCCTTTTCCGGGGCCCGGGTAAGATCTACCCCTTCAGTGGCCCTGAACCGCTTGGACCGTGAGGCCAGAGGCAAGGGAGATCCCTGGGGGGCAGGAGTGGGAGAAGAGGTCCCCGCAACAGGCTAAGGAGGAGTAGGAGCACGCTGGGCAAATCGAGACTTGGGAGTTGCCTCCCCAAGCTTGTTCCTCATGAGAGCATTCTTTACCATCCTTTCGTGAGCAAGAGGCATCTCACCTGCACAAATAAAATAAGAGCGTTAGACGACGAAGAAAAAATATGTCGGACAAGTCAAATGACTAAAACTACCGAACAATTTGTAAGCTTCTGCGGGAGTCTTGCACTCCAAAAGCGCCTTGGTGTTAATGAAACGATACTCCACCCTCTGGCTACCATCCTCCTCGAAGATAGGGTCACCATTCTTCGTCCAACATTCAGCAAGCCGGAAGGAGTTAACGTATTTCACCAACCTTTCATAGCCAACCGCGTCCTGCCCGTCCAGATTGTACGGCTGGAGAACATACTCGTTGGGCTCCTTAGTAAAATGGCCAGGTCCCCAGTGAAAAGGGAACTTGAATACTCTCTCCCCGATGAACCTCCTAGCCTCATCGCGCATGTCGTTACCCTCCTCGTCAACTTCAATCGCCCAGGCATACGTGTTATCCTAGGCGGCTTCCGATACAGGCTCTATAATATAAAACCTCTCCTTAAACGTCTGAATCGACTCTAAAAAGGGTTTGAACAGCTTGTGGGGTTGTTTCAACGAAACCCAACCATACTTCCTCCCCGTCAACTGCCGTTGAAGATGGACGACAATGAAAAACAAGGGGAGAGTAGCCCCTATCCTCAAATACTCGCACGTCAACTCAAATTCCCGGATGAACGCCAGCGAGTTGGGGTGTAACTGCGTCGGGGCCAGATCCAGATGCACGAACACTGATCGCTGGAAATCGGTGAACGGCAGCCTCTGTCCCAGCTCTTTAAACACGTACTCATACATGGCAAAACGCTCCCCGTAGTTGTCGCAGACCCTATCATCCTCGGACGGGAAGTGCACCTTCCACTCCCCCTCTGGCCCAATAACCATGAAGACGTCTCCCAGATATGTCCCAAAAGTAGATACGTGCTCGGCGGGCTCAGCCACCGACCACTCCTCCGTTGAATCTTCAGCAACCTCCTCCCCGAATTTGCTGGGGACGGTTGAAGCTTCAGTACTGCTACTCTCCGAGGAGCTCTCCGAGGACGATTCTATTACGATCTCCTCGTCAGGCCTTGTCACCATATCGATCACCTGAAAAGCAGAGAAAAAAGTGAATTCGACGAAGAATCAAATCCACCCTTCCACCGCTAGTCAAGTGAAAGGGCGCGCGAAGGGCTGAGGACGACGTCCCTGGTCTAAGCCCTAACATCAAACAAAAAAACTCAAGAGTCTCCCATGAGGAGACCCTCAGAACGAACCACTTTCGTACGAGGAACTTCCTCGAGCCACTTCCCAGTTTGCGTTTGAAGCTTCACCAGAAACTGTAAAGCTTCACCGGAAACTGCAAGCGCTCAATCGGAAACTTCATCGTAACGCCGGAATCTGGGCAACCGCGACAGCTACACTCGCATCGTCATTGCGACAGAAACCGTCCTACTCGCGAGATATCCTAAAAACCCAGCGGCCTCGGCGGCGGCGGAAAATGGCCTAACCACCGTCCACCACCAACAACCGCCGAAAATGCAATAATTCATCTTCTAAACCTAAACCTAGTCGCGTGCAATCTACAAAAAATAACCATAAAAGAGACAAAGGAACACGAAATCAGCAAACTTACTTGGTTAAAAAGGTGAAAACGGTTGCTCGGAACAAGGTACGGCGGCCGGAACAGCGAACGGCGGTGACGGACAGAAGCTCTGAGGAAGACGAAGAGAAGCGAAAAGAAATGAACTGAGTCTCCCCCTTTTATACTGAGGGCACGTGCAATGTCACACCCTCGTAGGTCATAATGGCTATCAACTAGCCATCATTGCCTAGTAACTACGGCGCAGAGCTCGAGGCACACGTGGCGCCCTAACGTTTCATTTCCTAACCGTTAGTCTCCCCGTAAGACGGGCAATCCAGACACGGACATGAATATCACTAACACCAGGGGTCACGGGCACCACGAGACAACTTTCTCCGTCACCAAACGACGACTTCACGCTAGCTCCCCGGAGCCACGAGCTGTCCTTAAGTCATCACTCTCATGCTCGGGAGCAACGACTTGGGGGGCTCCTGTTCTGGACTGGACCAATGGTCAGGCATGGCCCAATCCACTTTTGCTCCCAGAACGGCCCAATTGCCTAAGTCCAATCCACAAAGGGGCAAAAGTTACCTTTTTGCCCCTCCAACCGGGCATGGAATGCATCGTTCCTCCCCGGAACAGCTGCCCGTTCCGCACGGCTTCTTCACTCCCCGAACAGCTAAGGGCATGTGCCCAAAACTATGTTTATGCCCAGCATAACGGCTAGTTTTGGGCACCCTGCCCGACATAACGACTAGTTTGGGCAGTTACCTATTCTTCGGGAAAACGGTTATTTTGCCCCGAAAATAGGACCGTTGGCCACGCGCTGGGGGCACTATATAAACCCTCTCACTTGAGAGGGTCAAGTATTGAAGAATCACCCTAAAAACTCACTCTTTGTACTTGCCCTTTTTCTCTGACCCTTTCTTACTTGAGCGTCGGAGTACCTTGCAGGTACACCCCCTCCTCCTCTTCATACGCCCAGCATCTCAGACGTACTTGGTGGCCCACATCACAGGATCTGATCAAGCCTTCACGATCATTTACTATCAAAGGCGCGTATGAAAACAGGCCAACCACCACTTGTTCTTTGGGTCAATTGATACTCGCATGGACAAACATACACACAAACCATAAAAATATTTAATATTTTTCATAAGCAATTGTAATAAAAGAGGTCATTTTGGCGACTTTTTCATTCCAACTACTTACCTAAAAAATGTTAAATTACTGTATAAAAATACATACCGTAGCCAAATTCGAACAAAATTGAACCAAAGAAAAATTAAAATTAAATCCAAATCAAAAACACCAATGCATTTTATTGTACTGTTACGACATTATACTAAGTTTAATTTTAAAATATAAAATCACATATATTATTTATAATAAATAATAAATAATATGAAAAAACATATAATTCTTCTAAACCAAAAAAAAATTATAATACAGTTATTAAAAAGAAAATTGATCCTTGTTTTTATCCTTATACACCACATAGAAAGACTTAGAGAAAAAATTCAACAAAAACTATGAACAATTTCATTATGCACCGAAGATGGAACCATATCGTCAGTTTTATTACCTTTAGCTGCAGAAATGTTGGTTGTAAGATACAACAACTCTATATATAGCATTATCCTTTGATATGCATCTAAGTGCAATTTACATAGGAAATATTTATTTGATAAAAAATATAATATTTAATAATGGTTAGAATATAAATATAAGAAAATAGAGAGATAGGGATGAATCTAGTCGTCCAACAGAATGACTATTATTTGGAGATTATAACTGGCAAAGAGTATTCTAGTCAAAACCAACAAAAGGCACTATTATAATAATAACATAAGAGTGTACGAGCAAAAAAGTTTCCGTATAAGAGCAAATAAAATTGACGATAAATTCAACCTGACATTTAATGTCAGATTCAAGATTTTGAGCACAAAAATTTTGTAAGATCAAAATGGATCTCAATTTTAGAACCCTGATAAAAAAACCTCATAAACACAATATGTATTGATTTATACAATTGGAAGGTCAAAGGATCCTAAATAACCCAAAAACAAATTGAATCAGATATGGGTGGCTCTGATACCACTTGTTAGATCCGTTCAAAACCTTATGATTTCTACCGATATAGAAATCAAGAACAGAACTCTAAAATAATTCATATAAGTCGATATAGCATCAACTTGTATCCCTTAAATCCATATCCGAATACAATTATGAGAATGAAGGCAGAATCGTACCCGAATTTTCTATTGAAATAGTTGAAGGCTTTGGGTATGTGATCTTCCGATTTGTAGAGTTTCTTAGAGTTCCTTGAATCTTCTCTAATGGGGATGAAGAGAGAAAATCTCATAAACCTTATTTTGTTCGTTCTCTACAAATGGGGACCATAACCCATTTAAATAATCCTAGGGTTATTTTTTAGTTTTCAATATTCTAATTTGGCCACTTATCAAATTAGATATTGACTTACGGTATCTACACAATAACCTGACCTTTCATGACATTTATGCTTTTAGGCACAAACTTAATATTATATTAATTAGACCCCTTTAAGTCTTGACTAATTAAAATAATGACAGTAACATCTTAAATGTTACATTTGGAACCCAAAATTCTAACAAAACCTTCTTGTGATTTCGTCAAGATGATTGGGGGGGTGGAAATAACGAAGACGGTTATGCGACAATGAAATTATCCGTAACTATGTGTAAAAACAACCGTGATTTATATTGAATCGTTATAGGTTCAAGAAGGAATTAACCACGGGAAATGTGAAAAGGATTCAAATGGGAGACTTAATTATTTCTCTTATAGAGTTTGTCAATTTCTACTTTAGTCTACTTATTTTCATAGTTATAGCACATCTAAATCAACTGCGCTATGCACACCCAGTTACAATTATGACTTTCACACTTCTTATAACAAGTACACTTTCCTCAGTCTTGTTGAATAAACAAAAATACATATGTGGATACAATTTAAATTTACTCATACTTTATAGTTCTTGTTGGCATAAATAATACTACAATCGATTGCTGTCGAGGATTGTTTATTAATTCAACAACACAATTTAGAAGATTTTTGCTTGTTTTTAGTTTATATTTTTTTTTTACCAAAATATTTTTCTAATTTTATTTGGAATCTAGTTTAACGTTTTTGTAGGATTTTGTTTAATATTTTAGGTAAGATTTTGTTTTCCTTCTATTTACCTTTTATTTAGAGGTTTTTTCCTTTATGGTTTTACTTAGAGTATATCTTTGTTTTTAAATTAGACTTTTTATTTATTTTAAAGATCAGGATTTTACTTTTATTTCTTTTTAGTTGCATTTTATTTTTATTTTGTTTCTTTTCAATTTGTTCTTGTGCTACTAAAGGTATTTGTTTGTTTAGTTTAAGTGCATTACATGTTCAACAAGATTTGCCACTAACGGCAAGATGTTAACCAGTTTCGATCAATCGCAAGCAAAATTTGATAAACTCATCAAACAACTTTTAGTTCACCAACATGATCAGATAAAAGAAATCCATACTCTCATGTGTGATTATTGTGGTGGTGGTCATGCCAATGGCAAATGCAATTATGAAGGCTTCTTAGATAATATAAAGTTGATTATATGGGAAACTATTAGAGAAACAACCCTTAGTTCAACACATATAATCTCGAGTGAAAAGACGAGTCAAATTTTGAATGGAACAATAATAATAGAAAACAATTATGTAATCTAGAAGGACAACAACATCAACAACAATCTCATCTACAACAACAACAAAAGAAAACTCTAGATATGGAGGAAGGCTTGAATCAAGTCATGCAAGTGATGCAATACCACTTGGCAGCCATGAAATTTATTTGGGATACTATGAACAAAAATAATGAAGCTTCCTTGAGAAACTTGGAGACCCAAATTGAGAAATTATCAATACATATGGCAAGACACCCTAACGAAGGATTTGCAAGTACCACAATAGATAATTTGAGTTGCAATGTTATTAAATTAAGGAGCTGACAAATTCTTATGAACATTGTTTAAAGAAGGTGAGAATGGGACCCAAAAATAATTGAGTGAAAATAAAGATGATGGCTAGCAAGAAAAGTTGAGATTGAGAGTGATAATGAAGTTGAAGTAAAAAAAAGATTTCTTACCCACATCAAAAAATGTGAGAAGCCTGGTATAATAGAGGAATAACAACAAAATATGGAATGGATTTAGAAAATATTTTGAGTGGATTCTTGAAGTCTACAAATGTTTCATTTGATAAATTTGAAATTCATTGTGAAAACGTTATTGAAAAAATTGTTGAGTCTAGAAAGAAGTTGGTTGAGATCAAGATGGCAGTATTGTGCCACCATGGTAAAATAACAAGAATTGAAGAAATTAATATTGACATGGGAAAAGAGTCATGAGTGAAAATAGAGATTTCTATGTGATATTTGAGTCGCAACTAAAGAAACATAATTTGAAGTTCAATTCGTCTTAAACGTCAATGAACAAGCGCCCCAATAATCTAGTGGTTGGGTTGATGAGAATCATTTTCCTCTTTATTTAAAATAAACCAGTTTTCTATATAAAATAAGGAAAAGAAATGGTGTAATATATTTTCTAACTTTTTATCATCCTTAACGAAGGAGTGGGGCATCAAGTTCGCGACGTTAATAAGCGCTTTTTGGGAGGAAACTCAAGGATGATAACAAGTTTCTATTTTTATTTTACTTATTTATTTAAATTTTAGGTTTTAGTTTAATTTTTCCATTTTATTTTATTTTTAAGTAATTGATGAGTAGTGCTTACAACACCAAAGTTGTGATCATTTCCTATTTTGAACTAGTGAAGTTGTTTGACATTTTGAGGCTTATTTTGTTTTAATTTTTTCTATCTTTCAAACGGATGATGATAAATAAGAGTTTGATTGTGAAATGAAACCGGTATCAAATAGGAATACTTCAGATCAATAGAAATTCAAAAAGACTAAGGGAAGGATAACTACTAAAGAATGAATTCTAGCTCAAAAGTATTTCAACTTCCAGAAACCTAAATAAGTCAGGTTTGGAGAAAATATTCACCATTTACTATTTTTTTTCATAATATGAGTGTATCTATATACATGTAAAATTATCTAGAACTTGCATTATATTTTTACGGATAATTGTCATGTTATTTATACATCATGACAATTTTTTCTTGGTACGCAGAACCCCTTAAGATTCCCCTATGATTTTTAAATTATATATCTTTTGCTAGTCATTTTGAGCCATATCCCATTTTCTTTTTTTTAAACGAATATAATTGTTATGTATCATAAATTATTTGTAATTGCTTGATCTTCTTATAGTTAGGTAGTCATGAGAAAGAAAAATCATAAGTATATCATAATTTTAAGTTTAGTCATGCTCTGGAATAACAACCTTTCAAATTTGGGTCGATGGTCATATAAGAAAATGTTATTGAAAGAGATTTGAAAAAAGGAGGTAACTATCGGAGAAAACAAATACGTAGAAGAAAAATAAATAAAAGAAAAAGCAAACGGGTAACATTAAACGAAAGAAAGTTTCAAAAAAATTTAGGATCAATCCCTAAAGTGTTGATTGTGGTAAAAACAAAAAGTATAAAAGAATGGACGAATGAAGAAATTTAGTGCCTAACACTAGGACTTAACTCACTTTTCCCAAATTTATCCTACCTTAACTCAAATCAAGTTACAACCTTTAAAACATCAAAAGTGTCTAATAACATTGAATTGATATACTAATTAGAAATTTTGTAAGCATATGGTAAAATGATCATTGAATGTTGATAGAGTGATACCCTTATCATCTAAGTGATTTGTGGAGGAAGAGAGAAAACATTGAGTAGATCTGACCATTGTCATACCTTAATTTTTACCCCTAAGATCCCACCTATCATATCATTTGCATCTCATAAAATCACAAGCATGGTATCCTCCTAACCCCCTCTCTTTGGGTTTGCCTTTGGGGAGAGATCACCAAACATCTTTGTGTTTTCTTTTCTTGCTTGTATGCTAACATCACTAACCTTATCCAAAACACAAAGATATGGGTTGTTTCTCTTTCTTGTTGTACAAGGTAGGGACTTGCAATCAATGGATCAAGCTTGGTTTTTAAATTAGGGTTTTGGTTCGCAAAGTCAATGTTTTGGTCAACAAATGGTCCACAAGAGCTTTCACTTCAAGGCATGGCATATAATCTTAGGTCACATTCATGTCAAGCTTCATTCAACATAATTTGATCAAGAGAAGTTCAAGTTTGGTGCACGGTTTCAAAGTTGATTCAAGTATGGTTCATGTGTTTATTTTCATGCCATCTCCATCCAATTCTCAAGTAATCATCAAAGATATTCAAGGGGCAATCAAGTTTCCTTCATTTGGTGTCCAAGTGTTCATAAATAGGCCTTTGGATGCAAGAAATAGCAAGAAATCATAAGTTGGCACATGTTTGGCTGGCCTAAAATCAAGTATGGCATGTCACTTGGTCCAAAAACCATAAATTCTTCATTTTTCAAAATTTTTGGAATCTTATTTGAGCCAAATATCACATTTAAACTCCTCTAGAACTTTGCTTCAAGGGTCAAACATCAATTCAACCTCTAAATCCATCAATTTTGGGATTTTCTCAGCTACCCATGTGTGCACAAAAGTAGGCCCAAGACATGGTCGACCTAATGCATGACTTAGAATTTCAGGTCACGACCCCAACTTTGAATCAATGTCATTTTCAATCCAAACATCCTTTTGATGATTGGATTCTATGAGAATATCATTTGGCAAAAGAAAATCTCAAAACACACGGGTGGATTTTATTTGGTCTAAGCTCAAACATGGTGCCTCGAGCTCTGTTTCTTGATCAGCTTCAGGTCATGAGTTTCAAGCCAAATTCCAATTTGGGACCACCTGCACATGTGAAAACTTTTTGACAAAGTAAAATGTGTCTGAACAAACATAAAACGACTTGTTTCAAGTGTCAATTCACACATTTCATGCCTCATGCTCACACGGTTGCAAATCACAAAATTTCAACCCTAATTCACACGAATTCAGATCTATTTCACATGTGTGAGCTAAGCAACACTTTTCCTGTAAATAGAGGAAGCATTTGCCTTCATTTGCAAGCTTTGAAAGCCAAAGAAACTCTGCAACCATTTGAACACGATACCTCAAAAAACCAGTCAACAATTTTCTATTCAAGCTCTTTTAGCTTCAAATCTTCACCCAAAATCACTCATCGGCACCTTCTGAAGCTAATTGTACTGTCGTCGTGCCTTGAAGTTACCTGAATCAAACTCTCAATTTCCACCATTGTTGACCTTCCAACATTTCTGAGCAAATAAGTTACCAACGTGTTCGCCCTGTTTCACTGATCAAAATACCTCGTCTACCTTAAATTTATCTTTTGATTTAGTCATTTAATTTTACTTTGAAGAACTAGAGTTATTCATGTGTTTGAGAAAATTCTCTCTTCTCAGAGCAAATTAATTGCTCTGATGCAGAGAGACATGAACGAAGAAGTGTTTAGAAGTTGAATCCATGATTGATTCACGCTAAAAACACGAGTTCATGAAGTTATAGAAATCAAATCCTGAGGTTGAAGATGAAGTGTTTTACGCGTTTTTTTTTTTAAAACTAGCCGTAACGCCTTATTTTCAAACACTTTTTTATTTCATTTTCTTTTCTGATTTTATTATATTCATTTTTAATGCTTTTTTAATCCAATTTTTTTTCATAATTTCATAAAAATAGTTTCTACTACATATATTTTTTTGTATAATTTTTAAAAATAATTTTGCATTTAATTCATATTTTTTCTTCTAATTTTCATTTTGCATTTTATTTTTGATCATTTTCAAATTTTTTGCATCCAACTTTTGAGATCCTTTTATTTGCAATATTTTTTACTTCTCATAATTTTCTCAACCATTTATTTGGTAATTTGATGCATCTTTGGCATTTTTCTTTCAATTTCCATTTAAAATCATTTTTAATTCCTTTTGATTTTGATTTTATTCAATTTTCGGAAGATCTTGAACTTGTCTCTTAATGATTGCTTAATTAAACATATTTTCAACATTTCAAGTGTTTGGTTGATAATCTCTTGGATGATTGAACCTTTTTTGGTTCAAACGTGTTAACAGATGATCAATTGGATCATCTGTGACACTTTGCATCAAAGATAGGTAATCCATTGATGGTCATTGCTTTGTGGCCTTTGACTTGTTGATAGATGATCCTTAGTGATTTCTTGAGCCTTCATTTCACTTCCTCATTCTCATTTCTATTCTCCATCGCCTTTCTTCTTTGTTTTGACTATTGTGTTACATTGCTTTAGGAGGATGATTTTGTATCATTTCTCTAGCATGTTTAAACACATAAATTGTTATTGACCGGCCTCAGATGGGTGTGGCTTCTACTTAAGTCCACTTACAATTGCTTAACATAGTGCTAAATTGTCCCGATTCGATTAAATTCTCAATAATACTAACATTGACATATTAATTGTGCTAACCTTTATGTCTTTTAATTTATGCCTTTACATTTATATCATTTACATTTATGTCATTTACATTCATGGCATTTACACTCTTGTTTTTATTTTTATGCATTCTTTTTCTTTCTTATTTCAAAAAGAACAAAAAAACATGATAAAATGGCTAAGACCCTAAAAAACTTAATCTCTTGGACTTTGAGTTACTATCCCTTGCTTGAGGAGTATTTTGGACTATGGACTTAGGACCTAGTGCCTTCCCTTTTCTTGGAGTAGTATCTGAGACTTAAGAGTTTATCTGAGACCTTGTGATTCATCTGAGATATAGTGCTACACCTGAGACTTTATGATCCTCAATTCAAGACTTGAATGTTTCTTTATGTTCATCTGGTTTTCTTTGATACTCATTTGTGCCTGTTGCTTGCTCATCTTGTGGTTCAATCCAAAGGGAAAGGAATGCTTGTTTTGACCAATGTCAAATTATTTCCCCTTTTTATGGTCAGCACACTTACACACACAAAGGTTTTCTCTTGAGCTACCTGATAATGAGACCATTTACTTTATGCTTTAGGATGGTCTCTTCTTCTCCTTCCCACTTCTTAAATTTTCCAAATTTCTCCCTATTTCAAAATCTTCTTGTTTTCAAACTTCACACCTATTTCTTAATAAACATTGACTTTGTCAAGCGATCTAGAAAATTTTTTCTCAATAAATGCTAAAACACTTAAGCATATTCAAACTCTTTTCAAAACTCTAAAAACGACAAACCCTATCAAACTTCTTTTGTGACTTTGTGCAATTTTTTTTAAGATCTTTTTCAAATGATTAGATATGAGTCCATTCTTGCAGTGATGCAAACCACTATACTTCTACAAGATGCTGAGAAATGGCTGACATTTTCCACTTGAATGTTGAGATGTGCTTGTGAGAAAGTCTAAGTAAAAGTTCTCCATATCAAGATGATGCAAATGCTCATTTCCTCATACTTGTGGGTAGTAAGTTGAGTTTTTCACTCAAATACGACAACATGTTTTTTCAAATTAAAATCAATCAACGAACAACCCAAATTTATATAAACACAGATTAATAAGTGGTTCCCGGTTAGTAAAATGGATGTGAGGGGTGCTAATATCCTCCCCTTGCATAATCAACCCCCGTATCCAGATCTCTTTTTTTAGCTTTTTTAGCTTTTTGTGGGTTTTGTTCGAATTTTTCCCTTTTCCCTTTGGAAACAATAAAGTTCGGTGGCGACTCTTGCTTTTCGAGTTAAATAAAATAATAGCTTAATCTCAATGAATTTTCCCGTCGCGACATTCCCCAGTGGAGTCATCCATTTTCGCTTGCTAGCTCTCTCACTTCTGGCTATCCTTTAGGGTGTTCACTAGTATGAGCCATTGCGGTGTTGTGTCGAACCCCAGTGAGTTATATATCCTTGGTAGGATCCCTTCATGTTTTTCCAGCAGTATTAGAGTTGTAATCCGTCTATCTAGAATGTGTCTCCCATAACGTCTTCCCCGCAGAGTCTGTATCTTTTGCATTCATATCACAAGCATTGCGCGGCATCTTAGGGATAAAAATCAAGTCTTCTATATTTAAGTATCTTCAATCTCGTCGATACGAAGATCTCCAACCTTCATATCTCTGGATAGAAGAAACTTAAATAGGGGCATCTGTCATGCCCTAATTTTTACCCCTAATATTCCACTTATCATATCATTTGCATCTCATCAAAATCACAGGCATGATATCCTCCTAACCCTTATCTCTTTGGGTTTGTCTTTGTGGGAGATCACCAAGCACCCTTTGTTTTCTCTTGTTACCATTTTCCTTATTACATTCTAACATTGTTAACCTTAATCAAAATACAAACAATATATGTTGTTTCCTTTTCTTATTGTACAAGGTAAGGACTTGCAATCAGTGGATCAAGCTTGGTTTCTAAATTAGGGTTTTGATCCCCAAAGGCAAAGTTTAATCAACAAGTAGTCCATAAGAGCTTTCACTTCAAGGCATGATCTATAATCTTATGTCACATTCATATCAAACTTCATTTAACATCATTTGATCAAGAAAAGTTCAAGTTGGTGCATAATTTCAAGGATGATTCAAGTATGGTTCATGTGTTTATTTCCATGCCATCTTCATCCAATTTTCAAGAAATCATTAAATACTATTCAAGGGACAATAAAGCTTCCTTTATTTGGTGTTCAAGTGTTCATCATTGGGCCTTTGGATTCAAGAAATGGAAAGAAATCACAAGTTGTCACATGTTTAGTTGGCCTAAAATCAAGTATGGCATGTCACTTGGTCCAAACACCATAACTCTCTCAGTTTTCAACATTTTTGGAATCTACATTGAGCCAAATGTCACATTTGAACTCCTCTACAACTTTGTTTCAAGGGTCAAACAACAATTAAACCTATAAGTCCATCAATTTTGGGTCTTGCTCAGCTACCTATATGTGCACAAAAGTAGGCCCGAGACCTGGTCGACCTAATGTTTGGCCTAGAATTTCAGGTCATGACCCAACTTTGAGATCATTCCATTTGCAATCCAAGCATCATTTTGATGTATTCTTTTTGCATTGAACTCTTTGCAATGCAAGGAACATTTGGCACAAACAAAAATCTAAAATGCACTAGCCAATTCCATTTGGCCTAAGCTCAAACTTGGTGCTTCAAACTTTGCATTTCAAGCATGACCTGTAATTAAAAATCACTCAATTTTCAATTTAGGACCACCTGCACATGTGAAAACTTTTTGTGAAGCCAAAACGCATGCCACAAAGAGCAAAATGACCAAGTTTCATCGTTGAAACACACATTTCATCCTTTTTCTCACACAAATTGCAAATTGGAAACTTCTGACCTAGCTCACAAGTATTTCAGATCCATTCCACTTGTGTGAGTTGCTTAGCATATTTCCTATAAATAGAGGATCAATTTTCCTTGATTTCCAAGCTTGAACAGCCAAAGAGACTCTGAAACAATTTAGCTTGAAACTTCCAAAAACCAGAAACTCCCATTTCATTTCAAGCTTCTTTTAACTTCTAATCTCTGCCCAGAATGACTCATCGGCATCATCTGAAGCTAACTGAACCAGTATATCAACTTGAAACCTCTTGCAACCTGCAACTCGATTTCACCACTGTTGGACCTTCGAGCTACAACTGAAAAGGTAGATACAAGTAAAATTTCTGAGCAAACAAGTTACCAGTCTCTTTGCCTTGATTCACTGATTGAAAGCCCTCAACTACCTGGAATTTATATTATGTATTCATCATTTAATTTTACTTTGAAGAACTAGGGTTCTTCGTGTTCTTGAGCAAATTCTCTCTGCTCAGAGCTAATCAATGGCTCTGATGCAGGGAGGCATGAACGATGACATGAGTAGAAGCTTGCACACATAATGTTTGAGCTTAAAACTCAGTGTTCATGAATCTGCAAAATCTAGTTCAGAGGTTGAAGATGACCTTCGTTCGTTTGAAAACTAGTCGTTGGCGCCAGAATTCAAATATATTTCTTATTTTCTATTTTATTTTTCATTTTATTTCCTTTTTCTTTTTTGATTTATTTTAAATAGCTCCTTTATCATTTTTCATTCCAATTTTTTTTTAATAAATCATAAAAAATATTTTCTATCACATCCTTTTTTTTTCATAATTTTTAAATCATTTTTGCATTTATTTGATATTTTACATCATTTTCTTTTTATTTTTAATTTTGAATTTTGTTTTAATCATTTTCAAATATTTTAAATTCCAACTTTTGAGATCTCATTATTTGTAATATTTTTTACTTTCTCAAATTTTCTTGGCCATTTATTTTATGTTTTGATGCCTTTTTGGTATTTTCTATTTAATTTCCATTTTAAAATCCTTTTAATTTTTTTATTTCTTTTTTAATCCATGTCTATTGACTTTTGGTTGACTTGGATCATGATTTGGTTGATTGATGCTTCATCAAGTTCAATTGGTCTTTGGAATGATACTTTGGTTGTATAAACTTTCCTCATTTCAAAATTATCATTTAAATGGTCATTTGATCATTCTTGGTAATTTGGATTGATGATAAGTTTATACTATTGTATTGTTAGGAAGAATGATTGAAATTGGTGATCGATGATCCCTTGTTATAGAAATTATGGTTGATCTTCTCTTCTCCTCCATCTCTTCTTCCTTTTTGCTTTTGTTTTGACCATTGTGTGACATTGTTTTAGGAGAATGATTTTGTATCATTTTTATAACATATTGACACATAAATTGTTATTGACCGGCCTTAGATAGGTGTGACTTCTACATAAGTCCACTTATTATTGCTTAACATAGAACTAAATTGTCTTGACTCGATTAAATTCTATTTAATACTAACATTGACATACAGATTGTGTTAACATTATGTCTTTACATTTATGGCTTTTATTTTATGTCTTTACATTTATGTCATTAACTTTTATGTCATTTACATTCATGGAATTTACATTCTTATCTTTTATTTTTGCCTTTTATCTTTATGCCTTTTATCTTTATGCATTGTTTTGCTTTCTTATTTCAAAAAGAACAAAAAACATGATAAAATGGCTAAGACCTTAAAAAAACTTTGATCTGATGCTTTGGACTTTGTGTTACTATCCCTTGCTTGAGGAGTATGTTGGCTTTGGACCTTAGGACTTAGTGTTTTCCCTTTGCTTGGATTGGTATCTGAGACTTTGAGATTCATCTGAGGCTTTATGATTCATCTGAGACCTTGTGATTCCTATGGACCCTCTGACCTTCAACTCAAGACTTGGATGTTTCATTATGTTCATCTGGATCTTTTGATTTTCATCTGCTCATGTGCTTGTTATCTTGTGGCTCAATCCAAAGGGAAAGAAATACTTGTTTTGACCAATGTCAAATGCTTGCCTCTTCTTGTGGTTAATACACTTGCACACACAAAGGCTTTTTCTTGGGCTACCTGATAATGAGGCCATTTACTTTATGCTCTAGGATAGTCTCTTCATCTCCTTCCCACTTCTTAAATTTTCAAAACTTCTCCCTATTTCAAAATCTTCTTGTTTCCAATCTTCACACATTTTCTTAATAAACTTTGACTTTGTCAATTGATCCAGAAAATCTTTTCTGAATAAATTCTAAAACACTTAAGCATATTCAAAACTTCTTTCAAAATTCTAAAAAAGGCAAACCTCGTCAAACTTCTTTTGTGCCTTTGTGCAGTTTCCTTTAAGAGCTTTTTTTTCAAAAGATTGGATATTAGCCTATTCTTGCAGTGATGCAAACCACTATACTTCTACAAGATGCTGAGAAATGATTGACATTTTCCACTTGAATGTTGAGATGTACTTGTGAGGAAGTCCAAGTAAAAGTTCTCCATATCAAGATGATGCAAATGCTCATTTCCTCATACTTGTTGGTAGTAAGTTGAGTTTTCCACTTGAATACGACAAAATATCTCTTCAGTTAAAATCAATCAACAAACAACCCAGCTTTATATAAACATAAATTAACAAGTAGTTCCTGTTAAGTACAACGAATGTGAGGGGTGCTAATATCTTCCCCTTGCATAACCAACCCCCGTATCCATATCTCTCTTTTTACCTTTTTTTTTGTTGCTTTTTGTGGGTTTTGTTCGACCTTTTCCCTTTCCCTTTGGAAACAATAAAGTTCGATGATGACTCTTGCTTTTTGAGTTAAGTTGATCAATAACTTAATCTCAACAATTTTGCCCGCCACGCACCCTCATTCTGAATATCTTTGGGTATGGGATGAATGACCCAGCGCCCAGAGTATTCATCTCTACTCATAGACTTTAGTACAATTTGAATCAATGATTGACAAAGTCTCATTCAACAGACAGCATTGCAACATTACTTCTTCAACAATGCACCCTCTCTTTGGGCCAAGTGTCATACTCTCCTTGACACCCCATATCCTGTGGATTAACCTCAGTGGTTGTACAACTATCCTTAATCAATTGCTTTCATATTTCCCATAGGTTTATAGACCTTGGCAACCTATTTCCCTACCTCATAAGGTTATAGACCCTGGCAATTCAGTTTTTTGCCTATAAGGTTATAAACCTTGGCAATCTCTCTTGCCCATAGGGTTATAGACCCTGGCAATTCAGTTCTTTGCCTATAAGGTTATATACCTTGGCAAACTTTCTTGCCCATAGGGTTATAGACCCTGGCAATCTAGTTCTTTTCCTATAAGGGTATAGACCCTGGCAACCACTTTCTCTGCCTTGTAGGGTTATAGACCCTGACAATTTAGTTCTTTGCCTATAAGGTCATAGACCTTGGAAATCTCTCTTGCCCATAGGGTTATAGACCTTGGAAATCCAGTTCTTTGTCTATAAGGTTATAGACCTTGGCAATCTTTTCTGCCTTGTAGGTTATAGACCCTAGAAATTCAGTTATTTGCCTATAAGGTTATAGACCTTGGCAATCTCTCTTGCCCATAGGGTTATAGATCCTAATTCAGTTCTTTTCATATAAGGTTATAGACCTTGGCAATCTCTCTTGCCCATAGGGTTAGAGACCCTGGAAATTCAGTTCTTTGCCTGTAAGGTCATAGATCTTGGCAATCTCTCATGCCTCACAAGGTATAGACCCTTAGAATTCAGTTCTTTACCTATAAGGCCCTAAACCCTGACAATCATCCATCTACCTTATAGGGTTATAGACCCTGACATCCCTTTATGCCTATAGAGTTGTATACTCTGGAAATTTCCTATCCTTTTATTCAGACCATACTCTCACTATTCAAACAATACTCATTTGTTTCTCCTTTGGCCACACCATTTATTGGTCAACGCCATACCTTTGTTTTGCTCTTTGGCTAAATCACTATATATTGGTTAACGTTGCACTTTTTCGCACTTTAATCAATCAATCCTTTCTTTCCTTCTCTTGGTTATGAAACCACTTGCCTTTTCTTATACTTAGTTCCATGAACTACGAAGCTCTGATTTCCTCATTGCACTATAAGGATACGTAGGCACAAGATTGTGAGATCTTGGCGAGCAACCTTCTTCCAACCTTCCTTCATTTTCCCCTAGTTCCTCCGAACTACAGAGCTCTGATTTTCTCATTGCACTATGAGGATACATAGGCACGAGGGCCCTAATCCTCCACGAGCACTCTAATTATAAACCATTTTTCCCCTTTAACAAGTAACCTTTATATAGTAACCCATCCAAGCAAAGAACGAGCAAAATGGTTCCCGTCGAGTATGACGGATGTGAGGGATGCTAATACCTTCCCCTCGCGTAACCGACTTTCTTACCAGTTTCTCTTTCCCTTAGGTTTTATCGATATTTTCCCTTTCTTTTTGTAATAAATAAAGTTCGGTGACGACTCTGTTATTTCATCGAGCGTGCGATGCGCTTAGGTATTTTTGCACCGCGACAGCTATCACTTGGCATACAAAATCTATAAAAAAAATACCTCAGTTGCACTGCTTAATGGAGAAATAAATAATAAGCAATAATGATAATTAAAAAAATTAAAATAAGCGAAATTAAAAAATAAAAATGAATTTGAGCATAACTTAATTGCCTTGTTGAAATTAATCAGTTCATGGCAACAACGTCAAAAAGTTGATGGATAATTTAGCAAGTGTATTAAATCATCGTCAAGTACATATGCCAAGTACATGCTTTATAGAATAGGATTGCAATTTTATAAAACATTATTCATACAATTACATGTTTCAAATAGTTCAAAATAAATTTATCTAAAAGGCATAATCAAAAGGAATTTAGCTACCCATAATCAAATTAATAATTGCCAAAAAATTTGAAGTAAGATACTTGAATTTATAAAAGAATGTTGTCTTTAACAGTGTAAAGCCTTCAATCATTACTCTCCAAAACCATCCAGCCATCCAAATCCAAATAAAATTTTCATCCCTAAAAAACCGACCAAATTTTCCTTTTATAATGGATAATTGCGTTTCCAAATTATGCAAAGATTAATGAAAATTGTCCAGTGATTTTTCGAATAGCTTGTTACAAATGTTATCTTTCATTTTCCTCCGGTCTCGCCTCAATCAAAGTTACGAAGCTCTGTGTATGATCAAAATACCGCACAAATGTCATGATGTAAAATGTGCTAAAAATGATATTGTGAATCTTACCAAATATATTTTCACTTTATTCTCTATCTATTTTTTTTATATGTTTCTTCTTGTTCTTTTTCAACTTCTCCCTCGTCTACTACTTCTCATTCATCTTTGACTTCTCTCTCAATTTATTTTTTTCTTTTCAACTTCAATCACTTTATTCTTCTCACTCCAAGGACTTAATATCGTGGAAACCACTCGGTTTCTCAACTCAATAGCCTTGTAACTTTGATTCCTAAAATTATCAAACATATTCCTCTTAAAACCTCAATTTGATTGAGATACCAATTATCTAGATAATTGTCCGATTTGAGTTTCAAGATTCTTTATGTATGCTTCATGGTTCTTGTTGGATATCTTGAACTCACCTCATTTCTTCTTTATTTGATTTCATTGATTCAAAATTTGAGTTCACAGCTTTAGTTTATTTGAGTCGTCTTCATGAATTGGTTCATAGTCTCTTATAAAGAAGATGGCTTCGTTGATGGTGGATTCTGAGGAGCTCCTTGGTTTGCACTTTGACCTAGATTTTTACTCCATTTGAAATTTGGATGTTATTTCCATCTAGAATTATAAGTTTTGCCGTAAGGATTTCCTATTTGAAAATTTCTAGCATTATTGGCCTCTTCGATATATCCCTCTAGGACACAATTTCATTCGCAGTGACATTCACTACATAAATCACGTCTTAACACTTCGACTTGACTATAATTATTTTGAGCAAGATTAGTGACAACTAATTGCTTTATTAAGGCTTCCATTTGTGCTATCATAGCATGTTGAGTATTAAGTTCCATCGTACCTTTCCTCCTTAGAGCTCTTTCATTTTGTATGTGGAATTTGTTTTGACACGTATTCTAAATCACCTCCATAAATTCATCATCATTTGTGTTCCTCATAGTACCTTCAACTAAGACATCAAGAAGCATTCTAGTTTGAACTTTCAAGCTCCATGTAAAATGTTGCATGTGTTCCATGTTGTCCATATTATGATCAGGACGCTTCCTGGGGAATAATTTATACTTTTCCCAAGCATCATAAAGATATTCATAGTCACCTTGCTCAAAACTTGAGATTTATTCTCTTCTCTCTATGAATTTAGAATTGGTGAAAAATCAACCAAGAACTTGTCTTGTAACTCTCTCAAAGATTGGATAGTCCCGCTAGTAGAAACTTCAACCAATCCTTTTCTCTCCCGATTAAAGTGAAACTAAACAAACTAAGTTTTATTTTGCTATCAATTACTCCATCTAGTCAACACATAGAACACGTCTCTAATCATGTTACCATCAAACTGGTTGTCCCTCCATCATGCTAGAACTATATTCTTGATATTAAAGCCCATAAGATTTGCTTGTTGGAATCCAAAAAGAAATTTTGTCCAACATCAGTCCTTCGACAATAGTCTCTCATAGTCTGCCTATATGGAATCTTAGCCATCATTACCTTTTATTTATTAGGCCAGTTAAGTGCAGGTATTATTGTTCAAAATAAATTTTTCTAAAAGGCATAATCAAAAGTAATTTAGCTACTTATAATCAAATTATTCATATCCAAAAGGTTTGAAGAAAGATACACGAATTTATAGAAGAATGTTGGTCTTTTACAGTGTAAAGTCTTTATCCTTACTCTCCAATACCATGCAGCCATCCAAATCCAAATAAAACTCTTATCCCTAAAAAATCAGCCAAATTTTCCTTTTATAATGGATAATTGTGTTTCCAAATCATGCAAGAATATTACCAACTTTAACCACACAAATGTTATGATGTAAAATGTACTGAAAATGAAATTATGAATCTTACCAACTTTTTCATGGACCTAAATCCCCTGCAGTCATAAAAGGCCACATTCACGCATTCAAGTGTATCTAACCATCAGATCAAGACCGGACATCACTGATTTAAAATTAATAATTCTGGAAAAAACAAATCTGTTTCTTCTGAATCGCCCGATCAAGATCAAACGGCCACTATTATCTTGACAATGTGAATGTGGGCTTTTATGACTGCAGGGGATTTGGGTCTCTTTTTCATTTGTCTAAAATATTACCAAAATCCATATTCAAACCATTTAATTCTCCTTTAAATACCGCAAAAGAAACTACTTATAAAACTCAATGATGACGGACTGTCATCATTACCTAATAAAGTAATCATGTGATTTGCTTAATTTTGCTCTCTCTATAGATGAATCTCTTCTTATAATTATTAAATATACAAAAAACTAAGTTTAACAATAATTTTTAATGTAAAAATTATGTATGGGTTCAAAATTTGCAAACCAAAACTTCAAATAAAAATCAATTCTTGAGGAAAAAACAATTATATTACGATAACAACTACACAAATTGCCTAACCAACTAGAGTCGTAAAGCTTGGTAAGCTAAGCCTCAAGACCACTATCAACTAATGCACAAGAAGGGATCCAACATCTACTCATGAAAGGTGCAAGAATAATAAGAGGTATTACCTAGATAGCATTTTCAAGAAAAAAAGATTATCTTATCCACCAAATCATCCACAATCAGAGATTTTACAAAGAAAATAATATCGTTGTGAGATTTACAAATGTTTCACACTATTGAATATAAAACTAAACCCAAACATGCCTTACCCATAGACCTTGACCCTAAATTTCTAAATTTTGAAACATAATTTTAAAGAGAATTTCTTATCACACCACCCTTGTTTCTTAGGCACCATCTGAATTTCTGGTTTTGCCCCCTGATTCGGGATGTGCACATCCGGACGCACCATTTTTTTTTTAATTTTCAGTTTTTACCGGATGTGCACATCCGGAAGACATTCGTATTTGCAAATCCGGAATAAATGCTGAAGCAAAACACCAGAAATCCAACAATGTTTCTCACATTCATAAAATAAAATCGGGATTACATTGAGAAAATCATCATGACATCGATAGAAATTTAAATATTACAAGATCAATAGTCCGGTGGACGCTTTCACATCTCTAAGATGTCATCGACCGTTCTTCGGATTTTGACGGTCACCTCGAACTCGAGCGGGAATTGTTCTTCGTAACCGAAATAAGTTTGCCACATCGCTCTAACATCCTCTTAATTCTTGAGCTCAACAAGGCTGTAAGCGATGTTCCCTTCGCTGTCAACCGAAGGTGAATGATACTCAACCTTCGCAACCTTCCATTTGTCTCCAGAAGGTAGGAGATGTTCGATGTCGTCAATGATCTCGCCGATTGAGATGTCCCTCGTTAACTTATACTTGCGACTGATTGTTGTGTCGTCGGTATAGGAGACAGTTGCGACATACCAATGGATCTTGATATCATACAATTGAGACATTTAGTGTTTGTGTGAATGATATCAAATGAAACCCCTAATTTATAGAAAAGTTAGGGTAAATTTATTTCTGCCTAAGTTCTTTCCGAATGTGCAGATCCGGACAAACCCTAGAAATATTGGTTCCGGATGTGCAAATTCGGAAATTGTCCGGATCTGCAAATCAGAATGTTTTACTGATACAATTTTAAAACAGAATTGAACAGCTTATGCAGCCACTTGGAATACTTTAAGTGCAATAAAATTCTTAAGTGTATTAAAAAGATATATGGATAAAAATACAATATATTTCACTTCATTAATGTACATTGTGTCATATGATTATACAAAAGAGTTAAAACAAAATTCTCCGTCTAAATCTATTGGAGCTAGAACTTTCGATTTTTCCGTATTTGATGCCTTTTCAATTGCGTGCAATCTTTCGAATTCAAGCATCCTTTCGATAAAACTATCTGGCCAAGACTCGGCAATTGCGGTTGCATGAGTCGCCCATTGCGGTGATTTAGGTGGTATCGGGCATCCGGGTTTCAAGATAACTTATACGAAATGTCTTGATTTTGCAAGCCATCCGATACACATGATGCGATCATTTAGATTCGACGGAGGTGTGGTGTGGAGTGGAAAAAAGGTTTCCGAAAATCCGTATCTCGTCAAGTCGATACACACCATATCGTAGGCGCATGTTATAAGATGACCCATCTCGGGGAAGCTCATCCATTTTGATCCCGGTGCCAGACCACTCAACCATGGAACAAGTGACTCGTGAACCTTGTTATAATTTTCTTGATTTTCATAGATACGCAAGTATGCTTCTTTATGTGTCTCCAACTCTAGGATAAGTTGATGACGTACAAGTGCATGACCTCCTTTACCGAGTAGTGCCGACACGGCTCGGTAACCGCAATTACCATCCCCTACAACATCGATTATACCGCCGATATGCTTGTGCATAAAAACTGGCATCTCGTCAATAAAGGAAATCATACGTGTAGTTGGAGTCGGAGTCGGAACTCGTGGAATCGGTGTCGGAGCCAGTTTAGAAATGCGAGCTCCTTTCATGACACTTTGTAGAGATTTAGGAGTCGGAGAGTCCAGAAATATTTGGTCAATGTGCTCATAATACGAAGGAGACCGAGTTGTTGAGTTGTCATTTGGTGTAGGCTTCAACTTCTTCGGAGCACCCTTTGTCTTAACCGGTTGAGACGGCGGTATCATTGCAGTTGTTTCGGGGAAGGCAATATTCCTCAACTCTTCTTTGATGTATAGCTTCATATTGTTGTCGGGCTTCAAAAATCTATTTTGAATCGCTTCCAATTCGGCCAAAATAGAGATATCCGGTTTATCTCCTTCCTTACAACCATCATCATCAAAACTAAGTCTCATCCAATGAGGGAAAACTTCGTCAATTTGTATTGGCACACCTAGTTTCAACTTTTTAGGAATGGCACAAGCACAAGGAAGACCGTAGGTTTTCACAATAGTGCAACCACACTTTGCACTATCGAAACCTACTGTTTCGGCTCGGTTGGCCTCGTGAAAAATATAGCCCAACCCCGCCCGAGACATGTTGCCGATCAAATGAGAGTAGAGAAAGTTATCTTTAAACCGATGTTCCAAAACCGTGATGCTCCGACCGAAAGTGGTTTGTATCTCATTGTGTTGGTTTTTGATCATTAGATGCATGGAGTCCCAATCCCGACATAAATCCCCCTTGCTATTCCCCAACCAATTCTTTAAAGTGGCATGTGCCGACTCAACTCTATTGGTGGTAGTGTTTCCAAGATGTCGTACGTTATCGGTCCACGCACAAACAATCTTTTCTTTCACTTGATCAAGAATGGTGGATTCAACATATTTCAACAAAGCGGGGTACTGTTCACACACTTTTCGGAATTTAATGATCGAATCGGTATATAATCCCGTTGTGGAAGAATTTAGAATATGAGTCCATGCATCCATAATTTTCTCTACAATGACACCCGACTTGACCATTTTTCCGTCTTCTGACTCCACTTGTTTCGCACCCACCGCGGTCTTAACCCGACCTCGCACATTCTTTGTTATGCGAAATCGACAAAGTAGTGCATTAGAAGAAGGAAAGACCTTTGCAACCGCATTCATCAAGGCGTTGTCGCGGTCCGTAACAATTGCTTTTGGCATTTGAACATGTTTCTTCAAAAGTGACTGACACGTCTCCAACGCCCACGTGAAATTGTCCTCTTTCACACACTCCAAAAAGACAAAGCCGGCGACATATGTCTTATCCGTAGACGTAAAGCCAACCATCTCAAACAATGGAAGACGATACTTGTTTGTCTTGTAGGTGCTATCAAGAATAAGCACTGTCGAGAACGTGTTGAACAACTTGATGAAATCCGGATGAGTCCAAAAAATATCTCGGACCGTAATTCCATCATCGCGATATCTGTACCGAGAGACGTAATAGTTGTCCTCCAACACTTTCAACAGTTGTTGCATCTCACTCCTATCTCCCCTAATTGCCTTGTTCGTTTGATACCGAATGTTATACACTTGCTTTATGTTTGCAACATTTTCGGGTTCTTTCCGTTTCAACGTCGCAAGTATATTCTTCGGTTGGACAAGGTTCAAGGTCATGTCAGCTATACATGTCATCTCTTCCGCCTTTAGCCGACATACACTTGGATGGCCTTGAAGCTTTGAGCACATTTCGTGGTTATGTATACCACAACGAATGGTAAATCTCCATTTCTTAAAAGGGCACTCACATCTTCTAGTACCGGTCTCGTCTTTCTTTAACTTCCGTAGAGGTGCTTGATATTTTCCGCTTCTTTTGCAACCCAAAATTACAAAAGCTTTTCTTCTATCCGACCCATTATCCGATCTCCCGATATTTACACCGAAGCCAAGCTCAACAGCCATCCTACGAATGTATACGATCATGCTTTCACAATCATCAAAGTCTTACTTGTTGTTAAAGTCACCGCCGACATCAACCGACTTTACGAGCATGCCTTCATCTTTCGGGGAAATCGGCGCAACTAATTCTTTTGCCATGTTATCGGGGTGCACCATATCTATTTATAACCAAGAATAGAACAATTAATATGTATAAATAAAATATATTCAAAAATGCTGAAAATTTAAATTAATTAGCTTCAGGCATTTTTCTGGATGTGCACATCCGGAAATGTTCATGCTCAATTCTTTCCGGATGTGCATATCCGGAAGCAGCGTAACTTGTTTTTCCAAAAATGTAGATTGATCATGTGAGCAATGTAGTGGATGAAGTTGAATATTTACCTGAAATTCAGTCTTTCCTTGCTCCCTTTGATTTGTTGCACCAAAAAATTGAACTTTTTGAGTGAGAAATGGGATTGATGAAGTAGGATTTTTTGAGTTGGTGAGAGTGTGTGTAGTAGGAGAAATGTTGAGAATGGGAAGGGGGAGTGATCATGCAGCTTCAAATATATCACCTTTTTTCGCCCGGATATACAGATCTGGAGGTCTACCAGATATGCACATCCGGAACAACTTTTTATTTCTTAAGTATACGGTGCGTCCGGATGTGCATATCCGGAATCAGGGGGAAAAAAATAATTTCACGTGGTGCCTAAGAAACTTGGGTGGTGCATTAAGAAATTCTCATTTTAAATGTTCTAAGATAACAAACTCTATTGATAAATGAATGTTCTCTTAGATATTCTTATGCCTTAACTACTAACATTTTAAGACTTGGCCATCTAAGAGGTCAATCTAATATTCTTTTACCAAGGATTAAAATGAAGCAAAAACATACTTAAGGATATAAATTTAAATATCAAAGGGCTCACCATCCAAGGACAAAAAATTTTGAGGACTTAAATTCTTACTTGGTCACTAAGTCATAAGAAACTATTATTATACTCATTGATCTAACATAAAGTTGTTGAAACGACCTTGGCGAGTAAGCTTCATCTAAGAAACCAACTTTACATCCTCAAAACATGAGGACTCAAAATCTCTTCCTCTCACATAAATGGCACTCTCATAATTAGTATCATAGTTTATGTCTCATATAATATGATGACTCAAAGTTAAGATACCATCATTTATAAATAGATTAGTTTCTCTTCTTCCATTGTGTGGTTTTTAATTACAAGAAAAAGAATATTAAATATACATCAAGCAGGAAAGCAATATTTTTCTCACAACAAAGTCATTATAAATCACCAACATATCTCATCAAAGATCTCTCATCTAAACCTCTCACTACCATATAGTGAAGTTGTAGCTTATATTTGATATTACAAAATGAAATTTTGCTCTTTACGGTACAAATGTTAGACACAGTTTCTGGGAGAATGTGTATAACATTCTTATAATAGATTAAGAGATACTAGTAACTAAATCATAAAGTAATAAAGAACACAAATGATTGCTTACCCAGTTCGATGTAAAGCCACCTACGCCCGAGGGCTTCCAACCCAAGAAAATAAATTCACTCTCAATAGTATTAGTACAATAGTTTTAGATGAATAAACCTTGTTCAATGTCTCACTACCTAATACTACCTGTGTCTTTATATTTAGGACTCCCCCTAAATATGAGAATGCCTCTCACTTTCTCTCAATCACTGACATAAATACATAAAACAGATTTAAAGATTGTTGAATTACAATTCAACTAACATAACCAACCTTTATGCACTTGATATGGAAATTAGGCGCTATTGAGGTACACAAATAACAACAAGAATAAAGACTATATATCAAACCCTAACATACAAGATCTTCATTTCTTGCACGCATTTCCTTGTTAGGAATGAGTCTTCTTATATAGAAAAATATATGATGGGTCTGGGCATCTGAATTGAAACCAAACTGGTTTGATTTTGATGAATATTTTATTTGTTGTACATTAATATCCATCAAAAGATTTAATCTCATTTAATTGGATTTGGTGCTGGACAATCTTTTTAGCCAATCTTCCTTAAAAAAACATATTACTAAAAGATACAACTCATAAATGATAAATCTCTTTGGAACCAATCAACCACATACACAGATTTACTCACTAACATGGCTTACAGAATGAGGACAGGTGTTAAACTCATGTTGGAACATCTTGTCCCACATGATGCCTTTTCACAAATTACATCTAGTATTACCCAATTTGTTTTACCTAAAGCGGTCAATAAAAGGAACAACAATAAAACTTTTTCAAAATATATATCTTCAAGTGATATACTCTCTCAGTCAATCTCACACACACACATACACACACACACACACACACACACACTTACATACGCACGCACACACATACACACACGCATACTCACATGCACGCACACACGCACACACACCCACGCACACACCCACCCATCCACACACACACACACACACGAACTCTATTGTCGACAAGGATAGTTTCATGGTTCAACAAGAGTTGTGCATGCTGGAGTCGAAGTCTGTTCAAGCATGCTGCCGAAAATATGTTAGCTTTGTGTTTAAGTTAGCATGTCGAATTGGGTCTTACTTGTAAGCCCAATTGTTAAGTTAGCTTAGTAGTATATAAATAGACTAGTTCTCTCAGGTTGTTGAGAGAGGTTAATTGTTGGTATTCGCTCGTAATCTTTGAACCCTGTAATACCCTAATTTTTACCCCTAAGATCCCACGTGTTTTTTTTTCATTTCATGCCACAAACAAGATCACAAGCTTTGGTTCTTTTACACTCCTCTAAAGGTTTGTTCTTGAGCAAGATCGTCAAGCACCCGTGTTCTTTTGTTTGTTTGAGGTTCATATTTGTTTATGTTTATTAACCATTAATTAAAATCCAAAAATATGTTTGTTTTTTTTCTTTACTAACTTTTTCAGGAAGAATTTGGACCAAGGATATCAAAATCAGTCCCTCAGCTCGAATGAATTTCATCTGAACAAAGTCAAAGTTGATCTGCAAGTCATTCAAAAAGTCATCTGATCAAGAGTTTCCAAAATTTAATTGATTATTATTCAAGAGACTCCAAGGTTCATGTGTTTATTTTCATGCCTTCTTTGATAAGCAAGAAAAATTGAGCCAGAGCCAAGACAGCACATCAAAAAGCCATTTTTCTCATTTTTTTCACTGTGTTAATCGATTAACACATTCTGCACTGAAAATGGTTAATCGATTAACACGTGCAACTTTTTGAAAAAAATGTGCCAAATTCAAATTCTGCAGCAATTGGCACCAATTTTCATCATTTGGATCACATGTGGAATATTCTATACCATCCCATTTTAATTCCCTACATCATCATAAATAATTCCCACCATGTACCTCCACTAATCACCACTCTTTTGATAATTTCCCGCCAAAATTCAAATTCCAAGCCTAATTTTCATTTCCAAACCAAATTCCAAACCACCAAATTTCCAAGCCTAAACTCTATAAATAGATACCTCATTTCATTCATTTCACAAGCTTTTGATAGCCAACAAACCTCTTGCAAATTCTCTTCCCAACCACAAAATTTCACTAAAGCTCACTTTTCTTCTTTTGAAAGTTAACAAGAATTCACATTGAATCTTGTTCAACTTTGAGCTAAACCTTCATCCAAGCTTGTTTTCTTCATCATTTCTCATAGATCAAGGCTTTGGTGTTTGGATCTTGAAGCAATTTGAAGGAATTTTCAGATTTGAAGTGGTAATTCATCTTTCACCATTGTTGAAGCTTCATCTTCATCTTCATCTTCCATATTGTAGATCCTTGGTGGATTCTTGTTACTTGATCCTTTGGATCTTGTAATTGTGTTTGATTACTGGTTTTTGCTGTTGTTTTACTCCGTGCATAATTGCATTCTTGATTATGAGGTGTTTGAATAAATGATTGATCAAGGATTTTGCAATTTTCAAACTGACTTGTTGTTGTTTTCACAGTGTTAATCGATTAACCAAAACCAGCACGAATTGGTTAATCGATTAACAGTTGGATTTTGCACCCAGAATTGTATTTTTCAACTGGGTAATCGATTAACACTTTTACACATGAAATGGTTAATCGATTAACCAGTGTCCAGAATGTGATTTTCACTTGTTTTTTGGACTGTTTTGGTTTTTATTCCTCCTTCTTCCCCTTTCTTCTTATTTTAGCCTTGAAACACATTGTTGAGACTAATTTCTCTTCAATTTCAATGGACTTTGGATATGGTTAGAGTAATTAAACATTCATTAGTTCAAATCTATCTTTAAATGAATTGTTGAATTCATTTGAGGTGCTTTGAATTAGTGATATGTTTTCACACTTAAATCTATCAATTAAAGGTGATTGAACTTGAAGATGAAAGGTTCTTGAATTTGTAATTCAATTTGGCATTTCTCTTCATCTATTTCTCTTTTTATTTTGATCGATGAAAGTCTTATGGATCTTAGAATTTATTTGTTGAATTCTTGATCAAGACTAGATCGCCACCTATTTTCTTTTCGTGCGGTATTGCTTTCGGATGAGGATTTACATATCGTTCATCTAGCATGCATTAGCACAAAGATCACTATTGATCGGCCTCATTGTAGGGTAATTACTTCGTAAATTACTCGGCGATTGCTTAACATAGTGCTACATTTGTCCCTCTTTATCCAATTCGGAATTTGAACTTTCGTGGTCCGGACCTTGATTGGTCGCGTCAATCCAATGTTGATTAATTTTTTGCATTAGGTCCATAACCTTTGAAACTTGGCATTGTAGAGGCTTTGGTTCTACCAATCTTCTGTCAAGTTCATTAACCTTGGCCTAAGTGCATTGTTTAATCACTATAGTTCAAAACGCGAAACAGAATACTCGGTGAAGGCTTATGGCACTAGAGCCCTTGTGCTACTAATCACTAACTTCTAACCTTTTTTATGTTTCCTTCTCGCTCCCTATCTCTCTTTATTTTTATATGCTTTATGTCATTATATCATATCATGTTTATGTTTATGTCATTTTTCTTTTGTCCACTTGGACCATATTATCTTGTGCTTTTGTTTTTCTTTTGTCCATTTGGGCTAAAAAACAATCATAAAGGATTAAACCACTAAAAGACTTGTGCTCTTAATTGTTGGACTATGGCCATTATCCTTTGCATTGGAGGACCAATACTCTTGATTATGGACTTATGGACTTAGAATTAGGACTCCCTCCCTTGTGCTTTGGACCATTATGGAGTTTGATATTCTAGCCTTTATTTGGCTTGCTTATTGGCTAAAGAGGACGGAATTATTGTCTTATTATGCTTTGAAGAGTGCCTCCATGTGGTTAGATCTTTATTACCCTAGCTTTTATTTTATGCACTAGGATAGTCTCTTCTTCTCCACCTCTTCTTGAATTTTCAAAATCTCCTCTCTTTTTCAAAACTTTCTTGTTTTCAAACTTAAACCCGCTTTCAAAATAAAACCTTGACTTCGATCGAGCGATTTTTAAACTTTGCTTTTTTTTCTTTAATAAATGTCAATCCATTTTAATCATATTTTGACCATTTCAAAAAGACTTTAAAAAACATCAAACTCATCAATCTCTTTTTGTGCCTTATGCACTTTTTTCCTTTAAAACTTTTTCATAAGTTTAGACATGATTCATCTCTTTAAGCGGAATTATTCGCTTGGAAATGATGACTTGTATTTGCACTTAAAATCAACCAAAACAAACAAATTTCATTCTTTGTACCACGAACTACGAGGTTTTGATCCTACATTGCACTTCGTGGGTACGTAGGCATGAGGCGATAAGTCTCTCCAAACACAAAAATCTTAAAAAATACTTCTCTTCTCATCTCTCCCAATCTTTTCCAAGAAAACCTTTTCAAACCAAAAGCGATAGATATTTCAAACGGTTCCTATAGGGTACTATAGACGTTTTGGGTGCTAATACCTTCCCATTGCGTAACCAACCCCCCTTACCCATTCTCTGTTTGTTCTTGTTTTTTAGAACTCCTTAGGTTTTGTTCGCTCTTTTTTCTTTCCTTTTTTGGATAAAATAAAAGTGCGGTGACGACTCTTGTTTTTTTGAGTTAAGTTAATCAATAGCTTATACTCATAAATTTCCCCGCTACAAACCCTTATTGAGAAAGGGAATAGTAAAACAATTTTGACCAATTCTTATTCTTCTTATTCCTTCATCAACCTCTTTCGTAAAACCTAATTGGGGTTCTTGTGTTTGTTCAAGAAACTCAATCTTTTTCTCATATTTTGGTTTGTTCTTGACGACATCAATTCACAACAAACTGGTGCGGTGAGCATGGAGAAGAAGATGTCGTCAACAAAGTATAAGATTGAGAAATTCACTGGTGTGAATGATTTTGGTTTGTGGCGCTTGAAGATGCAAACCCTTCTCATTCAATAGAGTTTGTTAAAAGTGTTGAAAGGATCAGAGAATATGGACGTTGCCTTATCAGAGAAGGAGAAGACAACGATGGTCGAAAAATCCCACAGTGCCATTGTATTGAGCATTGGTGATAAGGTTCTCTGGAAGGTTTCAAAATAGAAAACTGCTGTTGGTGTATGGACCAAACTTGAAGGTTTGTACATGGGCTGACAATGAACCAAACCAACTCGAAAATAGTTCGGAACTCGGTTCGACAATTAATTCGTTGAACTTGGTTCATGAACCTAATGAGCTGAATATGAGTGAAACACTAAGTTCGTTAACTAAATGAGTTAAACTTGAACTATACATAGTTTAACTCGTTAGGTTCATGAGCCAACTCGATTATATATGAGAGGGATTGTATTATCTTTAAGAGTAGGTTTAAAGATTTAATATAAACTTTAACCTTATATTTTATTTTAATCTAACAGTATTAATTGATAATTTATATTCTCAAGTGAGCAAAATATTTCTACAAATAAAATTAGCATCCTATAAATTAATTCATTTTTGAATTAGTATATTTTTTAGAAAAAGTTAAATTCCAATCTAATAACTTTTATTTTATTTCAATACTTTCTTTTTAAAATAATATTAATATAAAATGTCAAATATAAAAAAATAGACTTAAAAAAATGGCTTTTAAGTTCATGAATCAAGCGAGCTGAACCTAACGAGTCGAACCGAGTTGCTCGTGAACTTATAACGAGTCGAGTTTGAGCTTAAAAAACATTTCGTGTCGAACTCGAACCAAGATTTGAGCTGAACCAATTCTTAATGAGTCGAGCCGAGCTGAGGCAAGTTTGACTCGACTCGACTCATTTCCAGCCCTATACATGACGAAATCGTTGGTTAATCGTCTCTACCTGAAGCAAGCCTTGTATTCATTCAATATGAGTGAAGACAAAGCCTTGGCTGAGTAGCTAAATATGTTCAACAAGTTAATTCTTGATTTTGAAAATATCGAGTTCAAGATTGATGATGAAGATCAAGCGTTACTACTGTTGTGCTCTTTACCTAAGTCCCAGGCTCACTTTAAAGAAACTATCTTGTATGGAAGAGAGTCGTTGGTCTGTAAAGATGTGCAATCTGCCTTGTACTCTAAGGATTTAAACGAACAAAAGAAGCACAAGCCATCTTCTGTTGGTAAAGGTTTGTCCGTTAAGGGGAAATTCTTGAAGAAAGATGATAGGTTTGAGAAGAAGAAGGGTAAAGTTCTACAGAATTGTTATGGTGGTAATGCTCCTACTATTAAGTGTTATCATTGTAAGAAGGAGGGTCATACAAGAAAATTATGCCCTGATCGGCTGAACAATAATGGTGGAAAGGATAATGGTAATGCAACCATTGTGTAAGATGGTTATGAATCATCTGATGTTCCAGTGGCTTCAAGTAGTGACTTTAGCAAGGAGTGGATTATGGATTCAGGGTGTACTTGGGACATGACTCCAAGCAAAGACGTGTTTGAAGAATTGTGTGATCAAGATGGTGAATCAGTGCTGCTGGGAAACAACAAAGCTTGTAAAATTGTAGGTATTTGATTTGTGAGATTCAAGATCCATGATGAGTCAATAAGGTTATGGACTGATGTTAGGTATGTACCTGATCTTAAGAGGGATTTGATTTCTCTTGGTGAATTCGACAAGAAAGGATATGTTTTTAAAGGAGAGCAAAACATCCTAATGGTAATGAAGGGGTCGAAGGAAGTCTTGAGAGGCGTGAAGAAACAAGGCTTGTATACCCTTAAGGTTAAGGTTGTAAGTGGTTCAGAAGATGTGGCATCCACGAAACCTGTGTCGATGATTGACCTAAGGCACAAGAGACTTGGCCATGTCACTGAAAGATGCCTGGTCGAATTGTTAAAACAAAATCTGCTGGTTGGTGATAAGTTCAAAAAACTGGAGCTTTGTGAACCTTGTGTATTTGGTAAATCCTGTAGAATGAAGTTTAACAAAGGTAAACAAAGAACACATGGATCCCTTGATTACATTTATGCTGATCTTTGGGGACCTGTAAGGAATCCTTCATACTCAGGTGCAAAGTAATTTTTATTCAAAGTTGATGATTATTCCATAAAGTTATGGGCATTCATCCAGAAGACTAAGGATGAAACTTTTGAAATTTCAAAAGTGGGAAGACTCTGGTCAAAAACCAAACTGGCAGGAAGGTCAAGAGGTTGAGGACCAACAATGGTCTTGAATTTTGCAATGAGGCCTTCGATAGCTATTGTGTTGCGTCTGGTATTGCAAGACACATAACTACTGTAGGGACTCCCCAACTAAATGGTCTGGCTGAAAGGTTTAATTTAACCATTCTAGAAAGGGTGAGATGCATGTTGGTAAGTGCAGGATAGAAGTAGGTGTTTTGGGTAGAAGTTGTTGTAACTACAACATATTTGATAAATAGGTGTCCCTTGACAGCCTTAGGAATGAAGATACTTGAAGAAGTATGGTCGGTTCATCCACCTAGTCTCGACAAACTTAGAGTATTTTAATGTTTAGCCTATGCTCATATTAGGCTAGACAATGTCAAACCTAGATATTTAAGATGTATGTTCCTTGGATACCCTGAAGGAGTCAAAGCTTATAGGTTGTGGTGCCTAGAGCCAGGTCTCAGGAGGTGTATCACAAGTCGAGATATAGTTTTCAATGAAGCTGAGATGGATTTCAAGAAAACTGATGACATTGGTCGAAGTTCGAAGATCTCTGAAGAAGAGCTGGAACAAGAAGGGATTCTTGTTGAGGTGGAGCATAATGATGTTGAATTGCATGACTCAGATGAAGTCAAAGAAGATGCAGAAGCTGCTAGCGAAGCTAAGGAGATTGATAATGACTACTTTCTGGTAGGAGACAGATTGAGAAGAGTCATCAAGCCACCTCAGAGACTTAGTTATGCATATCTTATAACTTATGCCTTAATCTCTACAAGTGAGGTTCTAGACGAAGAACCTAGAGACTATAAGGAAGTTATGAGGAGTCGAGACAAGACTGAATGGCTAAAAGTCATGGATAATGAGATGAAATATCTTCATGATAATAACACTTGGGAGCTGGTCGATAAATCTACAAGGGTCATGTTAGTCAGCTATAAGTGGATTTTCAAGGTTAAGGAAGGAATCAAAGGAGTGATGTCGAAGCGTTTTAAGGCAAGGTTGGTTGCTATGGGGTTCGCTCAGAAAGAAAGTATCGACTTAAATGATGTGTTCTCACCTATTATAAAACATAGATCCATTAGAATGTTCTTAGCCATGATGGCGAAGTTCGACCTAGAACTTGAACAGATGGATGTGAAGACAACCTTCCTATATGGTGAGCTAGATGAAACAATCCTGATGAGGCAACCTGAAGGGTATGCAGAAAAGGGAAAGGAATATTATGTGTGTAATCTGAATAGGTCTTTGTATGGCCTGAAACAATCTCCTCGACAATGGAATACGAGATTCGATGAGGCAATCCTGATGAGGCAACCTGAAGGGTATGCGCATATTGGTTTCACTATGAGCTAGTTCAACCACTGTGTTTACTTCAGATTTTGACCTGAAAATTCACTGCTATTTTGTTGCTTTATGTGGATGACACCCTCATAGCAAGAAACAATGTCGAAGATCTTTTGAAGGTGAAGGCTGAACTCGATAAGGAGTTCGACATGAAGGATTTGGGAGCTGCCTCCAAAATTCTTGGGATTGACATCTGAAGAGATAGAAAGCATTCGAGATTATGCTTATCTCAAGAGGCATACCAGAAGAAGATTCTCGATAAGTTTGGTATGTCGAATTCAAAGCCTATTCTAACACCGACTAATCCTCAGTATAAGCTGAGTTCAACTCAAAGTCCTAGTAGTGAAATCGAAAGAGCCTATATGAATATCATTTCATATGCTAGTATAGTAGGTTCTTTAATTTATGTTATGGTCTGTACGAGGCTAGACATAGCGTACGGAGTGAGCCTTGTAAGCAGGTATATGAGCAATCCTCGAAAGGCGCACTAGCAAACATTAAAGTGGATTCTTAGGTACATTAATGAGTCTCTGAGCATAGTCCTGATTTATGGTGGAGCCTATGGTAATGATATCAAAGTCAAAATCAAAGGATTTGTCGAATCTGATTATGTAAATTTTATGTATTCTAGAAAATCTATTTCTGGATATGTGTTCACTATGTTTGGAACAACAATCAGTTGGAAAGCGACACTTCAGAAGGTTGTTTTCTTATCAACCACTGAGCATAATATATTTCCCTCGCTGAAGCTGTGAAAGAAGCTGTAGCAGCGATTTTGGATGTGGTTCTTAAACACTGTCGCTCTGGGGTTACTATAGGTCGATTCATTTTTTATCCTATTGAAGCTGGTGAAGGAAGGGAAATAGATGTCTTCAACTAACCCTGCTTTGCAAACTGAGATCAAACAGTCAAAACTGTTGGTTTACAGATGCGATCAATGTGGGGGGCTCTCTATGGTTATTTTGGTTGAATTTAGACTTTTGGTGGGGAATACGGACTCGGATGTTTTGGTGGATATGTGAGGATTTGTGACCTGAGGTTTTTGATGTGGTGTGCTCGCTAAGATTTTTCTTTCAATCTTATGCCTATGTATTCCTGTTTACCAAAACAGGGAAATCAGAGCGATCGTAGTTCCTCCTATTCTATGGGAGGAAGTGGTGTTTTGGTGTCTTGTTCAAAGCCCAAGACGTGAAGCTAAAGGTGGTTTATATCTTGTTCAAAGCCCAAGATGTGAAGTTGAAGGGTCTATTTGTATCTTGTTCGAAGCCCAAGATGTGAAGCTAAAAGGGTGTTGACTTTAGAGAGAATTTGTATTATCTAAAGAGGGGATGTTTGGGTCTGTTCGTCACAACTCCTGGGTAACTGATTATAAAGGAGAATTACTTTAACTGGGATATGTGAATCCAGCAATGCCATAATTTCCTTTATAGGGGATTTTCAACCTGAAGGAGAAGACTTTAACTCAATGTAGAGTAATGCCATCTTTCCTTAGGAATTTCTCATGCTAAAAGAGGGACAGTGGCGTGGATGTAAATAATCCAGAGGCTTGCCGCTTACAGTAATTTAGATGGAAGAAAATGAGTTGTTGATGTTTGTACACTATGAGCAAAACACAGCTTTGATGCTAAAAGGTTGATTGACTCAACCGGGGTTTTTCTTATACAAAGTCTAAGAGGAGGCTATTGGCCCAACAAGAGTGTGTTTTTTGTATGTGTCTTGTACGAAGCCCAAGACGGAGGCTAAAAGGAGATTGACTCAACAAGAGAGTCTTTTATATGTGTCTTGTACGAAGCCCAAGACAGAGGCTAAAGGTTGACTCAACAAGAGAGTCTTTTATACTCAACAAGAGAATGTTTTTGTATCTCGTACGAAGCCCGAGATAGAGGCTAAAAGGATTGTTGTTTCAGTTGAGTGACAGGTCCAGTAGGTTGGTTAAAAGAGAAAATCAGTTCTTATAAAGAGACTGATTAAAGGTAAGGCTATGCTTTGGGATTGATCAGAGGATCAGGGTTATTTCCCGTTCTTTAAGAAAATGGGGAATCCAGAGGGTATTGGAGACTGTCCGAGTCTACTTGTGTTTTTCCCTACTTGAGAATGCCTTCGAGACTCAAGGAGATTAGACTGTCCAAGTCTAGAGTTTTATATTTTGTACTATGCTTAAAGAAACAGTAGTAGTATGTTCACGGTAGAAAGATCTAGACTCTTTGAAAGACTGTTCTATTAAGATGACTAATTTCTGTTCCTATACCTCTAGGAGGTCGTCGGGACAATTTGTACGAAGCCCAAGAGGAGGCTGGAAACTTTTAAGAAGCCGAGGGACAATTTGTACGAAGCCCAAGAGGAGGCTCTCTTCTCGAAGGAAGAATCCTTATACGAAGCCTAAGAGGAGGCTGTGAATACTTCTAAGAAGCCGTAGGGTCCTTGTACAATGCCCAAGAGGAGACGGGGATGCTTTTAGGAAGCCTGTGGGTCCCCAAACCCCGAGAAATTCAAGACAGACTATTCACAGAGAATAGATCAAGTCAGGAAAGTTCGAGAATTTGGAAGAAACTCAAGAGATGCCATTCACGGAGAAAAGATCATCATTGGGGAGTAGAGTTTCTTTGACAATTTCTAAGAGTGACAGTCTGAGAAAGGGTTCACCGAGAATGCTGCCTTTCACGTCTCCATATTGTTTTACCCCAAGAGGAGGGAAGACTGTATCTGGTAATCCTATGCGGGATCTAGTTTTGTTTGTATTTAAGAGTGATCAACAGGTCTTAGTGCTAGACGTAGTTGTCGGGGAAACTCTAAATATCTATACTAGTATTACACAGTTGATATGAGTTTATGAAAGAAGACTTATAGTGAAACAACTCCACAATACAGTTATATGTATATGAAAGCGGATAAAGAAAGCATATAAACACTTACTCGGTTGTAGAGCTTCCATGCTGTTTGGTTAGTTGTTCAACAAAGAAAGATTGAAAACAACAGTATATTCAAAATTAAAGGAGAAAGTATTTTGAAAATATGTTGGGGCTTACAGCTCAAGGAGAGGCCCAAGGTTTATCAGTGATCGCACTGTCGTTTTGTACAGAGGGACTTATACAAGTGACTGAGGCCCAAGAAAGGTTTTCTGTATAAGGGGATGGGTCTTACACTCTCTCAAGAGGCCCAAAAATGATTGAAAGAAAAAGAAATGGGGCTTATAACACGAGGGTAGGCCCAGATGATTGGTTTTTTTATTGGCGATAG
This sequence comes from Lathyrus tuberosus, assembly GCA_022829125.1. Taxonomy (NCBI): domain Eukaryota; kingdom Viridiplantae; phylum Streptophyta; class Magnoliopsida; order Fabales; family Fabaceae; genus Lathyrus; species Lathyrus tuberosus. The sequence goes on from JALAZF010000293.1 coordinate 1,954,126, forward strand.
CGCCGAGGTTTTCTTTTAACGCAAGGGGACTTATACAATGTCTGAGGCCCAAAATGTTTTGGTTAAAAGGGGATTGGGTCTTACACTCTAATAGAGGCCCAAAAAATTTATTTTTTAACAAGTGGTGGGGCTTACAGCTCAAGGAGAGGCCCGGGGTCATTTGTTTGAAAATGGCGATCGCGCCGAGATTTTTGAAAACGCGGTGGGTCTTATACAATGCATTGAGGCCCAAAATGGTTTGGTTTTCAAAGGGGGTTGGGTCTTACAGTCTAATAGAGGCCCAATGATTTTGAATGGGTCTTATAGCTCGAGGAGAGGCCCAGGGTTTGTTTTTCGACGGACGATGATCGCATCGAACTTTTTGAAATTCAACGGGACTTATACAATAAGTGAGGCCCAAAAAGTTTTGTATTTACAAAGGATTGGGTCTTACACTCTATTAGAGGCCCAAAAGTGTTTGAAATTGTTTGATGAGGGTGAAAATCAAAGAAACCCTAATCTGTTATTCTTTAAAAGTAAATATTTAAAGAAAATCAAATAAAATACCAAATAAGTTTGAATAAACCATTTGTGATTTTTGTTTATGGATTGAGAAATGAGGGATTAATCACAAGGTGAATTAAAACTCACTTGGTTTTGATTTTCAAAGTAAATATTCACTTTTAAAATGTTTATAAACATTAAAAGGGAATTTATTCACAAAAATACTAATTATATTAAATAAATAATATAAACTTAATTTTTTTGTAGAATAAAATATTTCAACATTTTTGTGATTTTTTGCAAAAAGAACCAATAAAAAATAATTAAAATTGAAGGAGTTATTAATTTTCCAATTAATTAATAAAACATGAAAATATTGGAAAAATAGCAAAAATGTGAGAAAACACAAAATGGCATGGGTGGGGTTTGAACCCACGACCTCAAGGTTATAGGGCGCGCGCCTTACCACTGGGGTGGTGATACATCCATTGCTTGAAGTGAAATCACAAATATACAAGGCTTGCCTTGTTTTCTAGGCCTGACCAAGGCAAGGCAAGACAAGTTTTGCCAAGAAACGGGAAGGTCCGTAACTTTCTCATTTCTTCATGGTTGGGGACAAAATTTATATGCATCTGGCCTAGAATTTCACAAAGAATCCAATGGTGGTGGTATTTTTTTCAGATTATACTCCCTCCTCAAAATCCGATAGTGGTTTTGAAAAAGGCCTATAATTGCATTTTCTATGCTACACTTTGATACAGGCATGAATTACATGATGAATTGGTTCAAACACAACATATATAACATGTATGAGGTGTGTATAATCAGTGGACTTCAAAGCAATGCATGTTTTGGAAAGTTCAAGTCATGATGCTTACCTCTTTTTGAGCTTTTTGAGCTTTTTGAGTTTTCTGTGCAATCTGCCAAACTTCTTGTTCCAAAAATGGTTTGATGCTTTGGACACTCTCAAATGATCCCTTAGAAGCTTTTAGGATGGTTGGAATCAACTGGAACCTGCAAAAGCACAAACTAGCCCTTTCTTGCAAAAGGGGTTAAAATGACCAAAATAACAACTCTCTCAAATGGTGTTCCAGATGAGGGGAACCATTTGGGATAGTTCAAGGATGTTATTTGGAGTGTGTTTGAGGTTTTATCTGGTTTGGAAAGTGACTGAATCAAGACATGGCTTGAAAAATGCACAAAAGGCCTATTTTGAGGTTTTGAGAGGTGACTTTGTGATTTTGGTGTTACAAGTCACTTTTGATAGTTTGGATCACCTACATATGATGTTTATGAGGTGTTAGGATCATGAGTTGTGATCGAAATGCTCTCTAACTCAAAAACTCGGAGTTACCTTGCTAAAGAAGGCATTTTGGCCTAAAGAGATGGATTTTGAGGAAAGCATCTGTTTGATGGCTTTGGTGTACTCAAACTGAGCACAAATGAGCTCTATTTATAGTAGAGCAAGTTTGTTTTGGGATCAATAGTGAATGGCAACTGCAACAGAGGTTTGGCCAATGGTTGCACTTTGGAATCCAAGTCTCCTATAGCCATTGACTAGAGGTTAGGGCACAGGGTTGTGGTTCCCTTGGTCTTGGATAAGTCTTGACTGAATTCAGTTGGAGATGGATCAGTCCATGCCACCTTGGTGTATGTATTGAATGCTCCAATCCAAAATTGGAGTCTTGTCCCTCTTTTAGGCAATTCTAGGTTTGGCATGCTACTTCTTGTTCCAAGGACTTTGGAGGCTTGGCTCAGTGTTTGTCCCCTTTAAATTTGATCCTCAGATGTGTCCAAAGTGATGACAAGGCTTGGAATTATATGATTTTTCCAAATCAAGCAAAAATGCAAAATTCTGCCTAGCCTTGGCAGTTTTCAGCAAGGCATATTGCCATTGTCATATCTCATGGCCCAAGTGGAATTTGGTGATGTTCTTGGCCATTTTGGAAAGCCCTCATATGATACAACAACTGTTTGATCATATTTGGTTTTGATACCTTTTGGATCCAAGTGAAAAATCCCCCTACATTTGGAAAAAAGTGAAGGCAGATTCTGACTTAGTGAAAATTTCACTAAGTGTTGGAAAAAAGTGACATTTTCACTTTTTGTGATTTTGATAATTCCATAACTCAAAATCCATGATGAATTTGGAAGGAGGTCAGTTTTAAGCTTTTGTAGAGGGTAATGAGAGCTACAAATCTAGCTTTGGATGGGGAAAAATGGCCTTGTGGTTTAGGAGTTATGATCCTCCAAAGTTGGTACCCTTGCCACTTTGTTCATAACTTAGAAAATATTCTAAGTTTTTATGCTTACCCCTTTTACAAGTTATCCCACTTTTCTTGATTTTTCTTGATGAATGATGATTCAAATCATACATTAACATCATTTTAGGGTTAAAAAACCATTTTTGTGAAAAATCTCAAAAAGTCAAAGTTGACTTTTGTGCACAGTTGACTTTTTGTCAGATGAATTCCAAATTGTGCGATCCTCTATGAAATCAAGTCCTTGACCTAAATCAAACTTGATGGATTGATTTCATTGGTGTTATAGGGTGTATTGAATCATGTCCTAGGGTTTGGGAGCATGTCCTGGTCAAAAGCCAAAGCTACAGTTGACTTTTCTCGCGAAACCCTAATTGTGGTACTGATAAAATTGAGACTTGCTGCCCAAGCTTCCTGGATCAATCCATTGTTACAAATGGATCAATGTGGTATGTTGGAGACCCTCAAATCATGTCTTGAGGTCTTGGCTCATGATTTTTCCCAAAAGTCAACTTAGGGGTGAATTAGGTCAAGAAACCCTAATTCCTGATTTTTGATGTATGCATCCCCTGAGGTCAAATTGACTTGATGCTTGGGCCCATGAGGTTCCATGGAGTATTTTAGGATATGCTTTGAAGCATTGGCTCATGCCCAGAGGAAAATTTCCATCTGGAGGCCCTGGTCGACCAAAACCCTAATTTGGTGACACTGGCGATCTTGAGGCTTGATCCACCTGGAAGGGAGCAGCCTTGTGCTTAATCCTTAAAGTGGGAGTCCTCTTGATCCATTGTAGATGTTTTAGAGGCTAGACAAGTTGAAGATCATGTCATTCCTTGATTAATCCTTTGTCTAAGAACTCTGAGAGGACTTGAAACCTTAATTTTGACTGTAGTAAGTGTTCACCCATCTTTGGGGAGACTGATGAGGCAAGATGGTTCATCCATATTGTGATGATGATTTTCACAATGATGGGAATCTTAGTGGTCAAAATTTGAGGTATGACAGAAGCATTATGGCTTGAAGGTTTTGCTAAGAAGCTGAAACTTTAAGGTCGAGTTATCACTGTTAAATGTGATACTCAAAGTGCAATACACATGTCAAAGAATTCAGCCTATCATGGGAGAACCAATCACATCGATGTGAGGCTGCACTTCGTCAAAGAGATAATTGAGTGTGGATAATTCCAAGTGCTAAAGGTTCTGAATAATGACAATGTTGTTGATATGATTACCAAGACATTGTCAAGTAGCAAGTTTTTGCACTGTATGTAGTTAATAAAGCTGCATGATGAAAACTAGTTTGTTACATTGTTAGTGTAAAGTTTGTTCCAAGGTAGAGATTTATGGTATTTTGGATCGAACTCTAGTGTCAACAAGGATAGTTTCATTGTTCGACAGGAGTTGTGCATGTTGGAGTTGAAGTATGTTCAAGCATGCTGTCGAAATATGTTAGCTTTGTGCTTAAGTTAGCATGTCAAATTGGGCCTTGCTTGTAAGCTCAATTGTTAAGTTAGCTTGTAATCTAATAGGGTATCTTGTGTTTCTTCAATTGTTAAGTTAGTTCTCTCAGGTTGTTGAGAGAGGTTAATTATGGTATTCACTTGTAATCTTTGAATCCTTATTGAGAAAGTGCATAGTAAAACAATTTTAACCAATTCTTATTCTTCTTCTTCCTTCTTCTCCCTCTTTCGTAAAACCTAATAGGGTATCTTGTGTTTCTTCAAGAAACTCAATCTTTTTCACATATTTTGATTTGTTCTTGACGACATCAATTCACAATATATATATATATATATGCAATATGAGAATAAATCATTTAGAATTTTCTATTTTAATTAAAAGGATCTAAAGGTAACAACCAACTTAGATCTTTTGTAACTAATGCACCTGGACCCAAGAAGAAATGGGGATCAAAGGTGAAACCTTAGTGTTTTGCAGGTAGGCTTTGTTGCTCGGAGTTATTGACATTCATCATTGAAAGCATTACAAAGCAACAATATACCTTATAAGTATATAGTTGATAAAGTCTTTGATCCTGGAGATGAACGATGATGGCAAATGCCAATAGTTTTGATCAAAGCATTTCCATTGAGAGAAAACTCAAAGTATATGATCTGTAGTGATTAGTTTGAATAAATATGTAGGTAATGAACCTATTTGTTTTTGTGGCTTCTTCAAATCTCTCATCCAACAATGCGTAAAGGACGATACACCATTTGGTGTTTTCCCTCTTGGGAAATATTTATCAAGATTTCTTTATAAAAGAGGTAAAATTATTTTAAGGTTGAAACAATATTGAAAAATTGATTAAAACTGATCGGTCACCATTTATACTACGTTTCTGTCACTTATTCGACACTTTATCCATGAATCGGTAATCTTTTCTTTAGTCTTTTCGTTGTTTTTCAAGTTAATTTCACGTTTCTTATTTATTCTCGCATTTTTGTTTTATTTCACTTTTGTTGCATTTTATGCATTTGTTTGGTAGTTTTTATGATTTCAGATCCATATGGAAAAACCCAAAGGAGTCGTGCGAAGAAAACGGAATTTCTGGAAGTTCAGATGAGTTTTTGGAAGAGTTACAGTGGCCTGACATGACCAACGTTGTCACCTAACACGGGCCGTGTCTGGAAGGCACCAAAAGCATGAAGATTGGAGAAGAGGCAGAGTCAGCTGACACGGCCCGTGTCAGTAAGCCTGGAGCATTGTCAAGTTTTTATCAGAGGAACAAAGGGCCAACACAGGTGCCTGTGTCAGCTGACACGGCCCGTGTTGGCTGAGGCGTGTCATCTATTGATTTTCTTGATTTGGTGACTTTTGGGATCCTTGAGGGTACTTTGGGTATTTCCTTACTGCTGTAATTGACCGGAGAGTATTTTAGACGTGTTTTGAGAAGAAGAAAAGGACTTTTGGATCAGAGAAGAATTACACGGTCGAGCTTGGAGAGATCAAGGCGATTGGAGAATTGAAGGTTTTCATGTGCAAACGCCATTGAAGCTCAAAGTAATCTGATTATCTTGTAATGTCTGATTTTTACTTTGTATTTTATCTGAATATTATGAGTAGCTAAACCCTTCATTGCTAGGGGGTGTCCCTGAATTTCTTATTGTAATGATCTTGATTTTCTTGGTTCAAGGACATAAGTGCTTATTTTAATAATCATTTTTATCGTACAACGTTCTTAATGCTTTTTCTATCGAACAAATAGGATTTGATTTACAGTTAACCTTAGGTCGGACAAACCATTGTTAACGCTTTTGTACGATAATGCATCAGTAGATATTACCTAGGACTAGGAATACCCTGTTGCACTTGGAACCCTGTTGACATTATCTTGCTTGATTTCAATTGAACTATTATAGAGCTTGTATTTCCTACGCAGTCCTCGAGATCGATACTGGGGATAAAACCCATATTTTAACTACAATCGGCAAAAATAGTACACTTGTTATTTTTCGACCAAGTTTTTGGCGCCGTTTTCGGGGACTGCCAAAATATAAGTTTGTAATTTTAATTCAATTGAAATTTTGTTGCTCTGCAACCAAAATTTTATTTTCTGTTATTTTTATAATTTTTTAATATTACTAATAATTGTCAAATATGTGTATGCGAGGAAAGCCCTCAGTTGAATTTCTTTTTGATGCAGAACCAGAAAGATCGTTGCATGCTAGAATCCGAAAAGCTAAACGAGAAATACTGGCAGCGTCAAGTTTAGAACCAGTAATTTCAGAACCGGAAAAGGAAGAAGAAGTTTCTGTCAATTCTGAGAATACTGACTCAGGAGCCGATACAAACATAGAGACACAACCAGAGATTGTAATCATGGTTGGAAATCCACCAGCAGAGAGACTTCTGGGTGACTATGACGGAGCGAATGCTCCAACTGGGCGGTTGACCATAATGAATCAACCGATCAATGTAGCACACTTTCAGTTGCACCCGACTACGATCAGGCAGCTTGAAAAGAGACCGTTCATCGAAAAAATAAATGAAGATGCAAACAAACATTTGCAACAGTTTCTTACAATGAGCACAACCTTGAAGATCGAGGGGCACTTAGAAGAGGCGAAGAAGCTAAGGATGTTTCCATTCACCTTAGCGGGAGATGTGAAGAGTGGTTTTACTCCCTACCCGCGGGAAGTATAACTACTTGGGAAGAAATGGAGACAACATTCTTGAATGAGTATTTTCCTGCTTCTGTTTACATTCACAAGTGATACGACATTGTGAATTTTAAATAGAAGGAGTGAGAATCACTTGGGGATGCATATAAAAGACTCAAAAGGATATTGGTCTCTTGCCCAACTCACAACATGGATCCTACTGAATAGATGCAGTTGTTCGTGAATGGGTTGAGGATGAAGACCAAATAACTGATTGATACAGCTGCTAGTGGCTTATCAAACTTTACAACAGTCACTGGTATAAAGAAGATTATAGAAGTTATTGCAGCAAGTGAGCATTTGGAGCTGTATGACCATAGTGTGAGTAAGCTAGAAGGGATCATTGATTTAAAGCTGGAGGATCAGGTGGTAAAAATGGAAGATCAGATTACTGCAGAGGTAGAAAGAAGATTGAAAGCGATGAATGTAAATACTCAAATTGTCGCTCAAGTTCAAACTGGTCAAGCTGTAAATTGTGAGATTTGTAATGGACCCTATTTCGTTGCACATTGCGTTGCAACTGCGCAACAAATTGAGGAGATTAAATTCCTGAAGCAGAATAACCTTTATTCTAACACTTATAACCCCGGTTGGAAAAATCATCCAAATTTCTCCTGGAAAGATCAACAAGGGAATGTTCAAAAACAGGGTCCCCCACAATATCAAAACCAACCACAACAGCAGGTACCTCGAAAGCAGAGTGGGAGATAGCTATTGAAAATATGGCTTCTCAAAATATGAAATCCCACCCGAAACTATCAAAGAAACACTACGACATCTATAAAAAATCTTGAAGTTCAGATGAGTCAGATAGCCCAGCAACTTACCAATGTCCCAGCACCAGGTGCCTTACCGAGTGCAACTGTGACAAATCCAAGAGAGCATCAGAATGTGAATGCCATTATGACCAGAAGTGGTAAGTCAATTGGGGACTCTGAAGAAGAAGGAAAAAAAAGAGGAAGGCTTGTTGGAGGTGGAATTGGAAATCAATAACCATCAAGAAAAACAAGAAGAAGTTAGATCACCGATAAAACCCACTGAAGAAAAAGTTCAAAAGAAAGAAAAACCAGTGATTAAGTTGCCTTACCCTCTGAGAATGACTAAAAAGGATAAAAAAAGAGAAGGAATTTGAAATATTCAGTACAATGTTCAAGAAGTTGAAGGTCAATATGCCGTTCTTTGAAGCACTTGAACAAATGCCAGTGTATCAGAAATTCATGAAAGATGTTATCAACAAGAAGAGACCTATCGAAGATGAGCAGACTGTCCTGAAGGAAAAGTTCAATACAATCTCACTAGAGAGGAGAATCCCAATCAAGCAGAAGGATTCTGGATTGGTAGCAATACCGTGAACTATAAAAGACACAACATTCAAGAAGGTCCTCATTGATTCGGGTGCTAGCGTGAACCTCATGCCACTATCCATTTATAAAAAGTTGGGTGTTGGAAAGGTAAGTAATGCAGGTACAAAGTTGAAATTTGCTGATCACACGACTAAGCAATCATATGGATTAGAGGAAGATGTGTTGGTGACAGTTGATAAATTTATTTTTCCTGTTGACTTTGAAATCATGGATATTCTGGAAGACAAAGAAACGCCTATTATTCTTGGTTGACCGTTTTTGCTTACTAGTCGATACAATGTTGATATTGAAAAAGGCTCTCTGATGTTAAAATCTTTTGATGAGGAAGTAACTCTAAAGGTGTTGGATAACAAGAAGCAAGGTGAAGGTGAAGACAACCAACCTTCGGTTAGAATGATGAAAACAGTGGGAGGAAGCAATAGTTCAAAACCACCTCCTGAAAAAGTCTCAGGCATAAGCTTGAAGGGTACAGTGTCCCAGTCATCTACGACATTGAGCCAAACTCCGAAGTGCAATCAAGAAGTAGGGAAAAGAAAGAAAAAAGAGCACCAAGGACAAGAAAGTAGTCGGATTGATGATGTTCGACATACAGGCTATGTCGGACGACCATCGAGCCATGCGACGTTAAACGAAGCACTTCGAGGGAGGCAACCCACGCATTTTATTTCTAACCATTTTAGTTGTTTTTGTTTGTTTGTAGGTTTTGTTAAGTTTGCACAAAGTCCTTCATCGGAGAGCGGAGGAATCACAAAAAACTAAGATTTTTGAGAAGGCATCAGCGGATACTAGTGTACACGGGAAAAAGCAGAGAAAAATTGAAAAAACAGAAAAATTATGGAAATACAGGGGCCTGACACGGCCGCCCGTGTCACTGGACACGACACGTGTCAGGATGTTGAGAAAAGTGTGAAAAAGTGGAAATTTAGAGGGTTACTAGTAGGTTGACACGACCGCCCGTGTCAGCTGGCACGACCCGTGTCAACTCTAATGGGACAAGAGGAAAAAAATGATTTTGGAGTTAAGGACCAGAGGCCTGATACGGCCGTTCATGTCCCCTGACATGGCCGATTGTGTCCCCTGACACGGCCCGTGTCAGGCATGCGCATGCTCTCAAAATTTTGAATTTCTTGGCTTTTGGTGGTCCCCACACGATCTTAAACCCCAATCATGACCCAATAAACCTCATTGAATCCCCTTAAACTCAAATTTTCACTTTCTCTCTCTCTCTCTCTCACTCACTTTTCATCTTCTACCTTCATCATTTTCCATCTTTCTCTAAAACCTCCATAACCACCACCACACAAAGCTTTAATTTTCGACCTCTCCACTCACCCAAACCACCATCCACCTTCACAAAACTTGTTCCATTTTCCTCCCTTTACCACTCTACGGTATCTTTTTCTTGCAATCCAATATTTCGTTTTTCTCTGTTTTGTAGGTACACACAATGCCACCGAGAAGAGTTGCAAAAGGATAACAACCCGCTGCTGAGACATCCCGAACGAGAAAACAGAGTAGTCGAACACCAAACGCTCACGACATTATTTTCGCCACGCCGGAACAAGAACGCCGATACTCTTTTCACGTCAAGCGTAAGATTACCCCCGACGAGGTATATTTGTAATAAAACTCTCACTGAACTCAGTTTAATGGTAGAAGTTCATAGGATGCTTCATGTTATCGATATGCTAGAATTCATTCAATATGAAGCGTCAGCATATGAACGTATAACCCTTGAATTTTTTAGTACTGTTGAGTTTCAGCTTAAGAAGCGGTGGACAGGTACAACAAAGTATTATTATGGTACCTTACAATTCCATCTGTTTAACACTAACCACGAGTTGTCCATAGAGGAGTTAGGAGGTATCCTCCACCTCCCATTGTATGGTCTCGGAGCTGTTCCGGATGATTTCGATGTTGGGACTTTTTGGTCTGCCATCACTGGAAAAATAGAGTATGTCACGAAAGCGGCAAAGGCCTTGGGGATCCAAGACCCCTGCTTCAGATATGCCCAAACGGGCTTAACGTATACTCTGTTCGGTAGGGGAGACAGTACCGGGGTGGCTACACAGAAGGAATTGTTTTTTCTTTATGTTATGGAAAATTTGATGTCTGTGAGTATTGTCGCGTTTGCGGCCAACTATTTGGGAATAGTGGGTCCAGCGACCCAAGGTGGGATCTCTGTCGGGGGTATGATTACCCAGATAGCCGAGCATTTTGGCTATGGTCCTATTTTTGAGAGTAAGACCCCAGTAGCGGGTAAAAATAAGATTGATATGAGCACCCTGATTCAGCAGGGCATGATCGCTATTGGTTCTAACTACTATTCTGTTGAAAACCATAACAGGTTTGTTATTTCTCTCCCCAATCCTAATAAAATATGTATCACTGATTGTGCTAATTGGTTATACGAGAGTACCGTCCCCGATTTAGAGGACGAGTACAATGTTGAGGATGTTGGTGCAGGTAATGAGGAAGACGTTCAGGAGCAGGAGCAGTTTGTTCCCCCTCCCTCGAACTTATACCCACAAGGCGCTGAGTCATCGTCCATGAGTCCCAAACAATGGTCTTGGGTACGAATCGAATTAGGAGACCTCTTCCAGGAGCAGACCAAGCAGGGGGAGGAACAAACTCATCAAGGGGCTGTCCTTGATGAGATGAACCTGATGATGCAGCGGTTGATGTTGCACTTTCCACCTCCGCCTCCGCAGTAGTGTTCTGTGAGTCCCCTCTCTATCTTGGATTTAAACATTGAGGTCAATGTTTAGTTCAAGCGTGGGGTTTTTTTTATTGTTTTTGTTTGCATTTCTGTTATTTCCTTTCTGTTCAGTAGTGTAAATAACACAGTGAAAAGAATAACGACACTGATTCTGATGAGTGACGAGACTGGTACCAGTGGATGAAAGATGCAACCCTTGCTTGCTATTCTAGAAGCCCCCAAAAGTTGATACTGCTGAAGATGATGACTGGATACAACTTTCTGACACTTGACTGATATTGGAGTACTGTGCACCCGAGCCAGATAGGAAGCTGCACCACACTAGGAGAACTTCGAAACCTGTCAAGCTAGACCAACCATGGTGAGTGATAAAAGCCAAATAATTACTCATCATGGGAGTTGTTCAGGTATGTCTCTATCACTCCGAGCTTGTGTATTGTCTGTTGGAATTTGACTGTACACTTATACACACTGAGGCACTTGTTTTTGTTTAACCCCGAGCCTTTCTAGCCACCCTTTGTAAGTTATCAGTTGTTAACCCAATTTGAGCCATTTTTCCTTTATTTGTTTATAACCACGTCTTGTAAACTGTAAGCCTAAACACTTCCCTATCCGCTCAGATAGGTGTTGTTAGTTTTTATATGTATAAAAATTCTAAGTTTGGGTTCGAGACACCAATAACAACTAGGTAAGTGCAAGAAAAAAAGGGGAGAAAAAGAGAAAAAGAAAAAAATGTGATAGAAAATAGAAGAAGAAAAATATATGAGAAAAGAATAATGCACTTACCTAGAGGAGGAATTTAGCTTGAAAAGTAAGAAATCATGCTCAAGAGAAATAAATGAGTAAAAGCTAGAGAATCCTGATGAAAAGGTGTCTGATACCCCGATGTTTAGTAGTGTAAATAACACAGTGAAAATAATAACGACACTGATTCTAATCCCAAAACCACTTGTTTTACCATTTTCTTGTTTATCCCACCTTTAACCCTAAGCCTCGTTACAACCTGTAAAGTCCTCAAAAAGTGTGTGGAGTGTGTGTGTGAAATAAAAATAGATGGTATTCAAGTTTATGAGTTGATTTTGCTTACTCTGATTGTTGAGCGTAAACACTTTAACCTGGAGAGATTTGGTGAGAGTGAGAATAAGCTGACAGGTAAAGAAGGTGATGTGATGTGGAAGTGTAGCAGACTGTTCGGATTGGGGAAGCAGGAAACTTTGTTGGTACAGTGAAAAGAGAGTAGCGAAAGATATCGGCGGTATTGTGGTAAGTTGATAGTTAGTAGTTTATGGGTGACCTTTCTGTTGTCTCGAGCATTGCTTGAGGACAAGCAATGAGATAAGTTTGGGGTTGTGATCGGTCACCATTTCTACTACGTTTCTATCACTTATTCAACACTTTATCCATGAATCGATAATCTTTTCTTTAGTCTTTTCGTTGTTTTTCAAGTTAATTTTACATTTCTTATTCATTCTCGCATTTTTGTTTTATTTCACTTTTATTGCATTTTATGCATTTGTTTGGTAGTTTTTATGATTTCAGGTCTATATGGAAAAGTCCAAAGGACTCGTGCGAAGAAAACGTGATTTCCATAAGTTCATATGAGTTTTTGGAAGAGTTACAGTAGCCTAACACGGCCACCCGTGTCACCTGACACGGACCATGTCACCTGACACGGGCCGTGTCAGGAAGGTACCAAAAGCATGGAGATTGGAGAAGAGGCAGAGGGCTAACACGAGTGCATATGTCAGTTGACACGGCCCGTGTCAGCAAGCCTGGAGCATTGTCAAGTTTTTATCAGAGGAACAGAGGGCCAACATGGGTGCCAGTGTCAGCTGACACGACCCATGTTGGATGAGGCGTGTCATTCGCTGATTTCTTGATTTGGTGACTTTTGGGATCCTTGAGGGTACTTTGGGTATTTCCTTACTGCTGTAATTGACGAGAGAGTATTTTAGACGTGGTTTAAGAAGAAGAAAAGGACTTTTGGATCAGAGAAGAATTACGCAATCGAGATTGGAGAGATCAAGGCGATTGGAGAACTGAAGGTTTTCATGTGCGGACACCATTGAAGCTCAAAGTAATCTGATTATCTTGTAATGTCTGATTTTTACTTTGTATTTAATCTGAATATTATGAGTAGCTAAACCCCCCATTGCTAGGGGGTGTCCCTGAATTGCTTATTATAACGATCTTGATTTTCTTGGTTCAAGGATATAAGTGCTTATTTTAATAATCATTTTTATCGTACAACGTTCTTAATGCTTTTTCTATCGGACAAATAGGATTTGATTTACGGTTAACCTTAGGTCGGGAAAACCATTGTTAACGTTTTTGTACGATAATGCATCAGTATATATTACCTAGGACTAGGAATACCCTGTTGCAC